>JAEVFJ010000007.1:0-600000 GCA_021029105.1 Cristinia sonorae | reverse complement strand
CGACCGATGGTGAAGCTAGACATTTCTGCCGGGAGGGACAATAAGCTTTGGAATGATGAGGAGACTAACAATTGAAGAGCGCCTATTTCTTATTGTTTCGACCATCTTGGCGTCAATCTCAGTGTGTGCATCATCCGACGCTGTTCCTTGCCTATTGACAGAAGACAGAAATAAATGTGTGTCCGTGGTAACACATTGCAATGGTTGCCAGGTACTCAGGTACTATATTGCAAGACCTGGTGAGCAGTGTCGCAGCCGGTGTGAAAGAAAGCTCGCAGCCCGGGCGCTTTCATGTTGTTCCTCTGAAATCTTATCTTATCTTGGCATGATTCAACCCCATCACCAGTTCGTCGTTGTCACGGGCCTTCGTCAGAATAGACTCGGACCACGAAGTTCGAACTCATGAACATGAACAGAAAGTTGTGGTAAAACAGGTTAGGACGCCGAACATGTTGCATGTACAAAGCATGTCGCCCTTGCGGCTATATGCCTCTTCATTTGGTGCGCTCCGTCACTATGTCACCCCAAAGGTGGTGAGCATCCGTCAACCTCAGTCGTGCTCCTACATACGCTCATCATATTACGCCAGCTGGTCAAGTCTCTGCCTGATCTGAAGGACCCACTGCGTCCAAAGCGTCCTCCCCCGATAAACAAACTCTACGCAAACGCTCTTTATGCAAACCTCACAGATGCACTGGCCCCGGTTTCGCACTCTCATCTCAGTGACCAACTGCGGGATGCCAGTCGTCTCTGGAAAAGTCTCAGCGCGGAAGAGAAGCAGGTAAGCTGTGGCGCTTTCTGGTTTTCAACAGGATTGACTGGGTGTTACTCTCGTTCACAGCCGTTCATTGATCAGCACAGAGAGTTATGCGCGGAATATCGCCAACAACTCGATCAGTATTTGAGTACCCGAGCACGAAGAACGGAGCCAAAACACCAACAACCACCTACCTCTTGGACCATCTTTGCTAGAGAGCAAAAGGTTCCCTTCAAGGAGGGCAGTAAGTTGTGGAAAGCGCTGTCTGAGGATGAGAAGAAGGTAAGTAACAGTATATTTGTGGTTCGATCATGGGGTGGCGCTGAGCGGTTCTTTCAGTCGTACGCGAACCTTGCCAATCAGCAATATGAGACCTACAAAGTCCGAATGTTGGAATTAGAATGCAACTTGGCGCCTGGAACACTCTATGTAGCGGATGCGACCGATAAACTCAAGGCTGCCCGAAAAAAGGCGTCGCTGATTCGGCTTGCAGCCAGTAAACTTGACAGTTATAATGAGTGCTCATCGACTAACTCCCTCCTTACTTGTAGGTAACCGTGATGTAGAAGATAAACCACGTCGACCGACAAGTGCTTTTGTGCGATTTCTGAACGATCGGGGCTTATCATCTAGGGATGGTTCCAGCGTATGGAAAAGCTTACCAGAAGAGGAGAAGAAGGTAGCCCACGTTTTACCAATAAGACACGACTATAGTCACTCATATGAGGCACATTGAGATTTACCTAGATCCGGCTACTCACGCTTTCTCTGAATGGAGCAAGAAGTATGCCGCCTTCGTTGACAAATTGATCAAGAGCGACACATTGGACGTCTATAATGCTCGCTGTTTGCTGAAGAAACAAAGAGGCGTTCGACGTCCTACGAAGTTACCGACTGGTCGTGCAAAAGCAGTATTCTCATAGTGAGTACTAATTGAAACGTTGGAATCCGCGGCTCTCACCTCTGAGTTGGTCTAGCTTTTTTCAAGACTTCAGCAAACGTCTTCCACCATCCCCGCGGGGGGACGGCTGCAGCATAGCCAAAGCTGCCGCGGCGAAATGGAAAACCATGACAGATGAAGAAAAGGCGGTTTGTGTTCATGTTGGCTATCCAGCACGATGCCGAATGATCACACTCTTCGTATTCTAGCCCTATTATGCAGCGCGGGAAAAGGATTTCAAGGAACGTAATGGTTCGCCTCCTCCTTAAGGGATATTGTTCGCATTCACGTTGTCTTCGCTCTCATGGCACCATGACCTTCAGTCTTGCCTCGTTCTCTTCGGCATGTTTGCGCGATTGTTCCAATGCAGAGCCGTCAGGATACCCTTTACAACACATGTCGTTGCGATTATTTGACAATTATGAATCGGGCGGTTGTTCGGATGTAAATCCAGGTCGAATGCAGAAACGATTTCAAACGAGGGATTATTCCCCTTTATCATGTGCACGGAGTCTTCAGATGATAAGTTATGGATACTTATATGTACATTATAAGTTATAGTGGTAGTGGGTAGAATATCGTCAATGAATGAAGGGATGCTTAAAGAAAGAGAATCAAATGATTGAATGTCCAAAATACAAACATGTCCACAGAGCAAAACATGAACTCGCAACAAAAAACGACAAACCCAATCATATCGATAATTCACGTCACCTAACTCGGAGGTGGCGACGTGGTTCGTGTTGACGTTATCCACCCCTTCCCAACTTCACTGCTGCTCCCAATACTGCCACCCGTACCACCCAACCATCCAGACGTCTGTCTCCTCTTGCCTGCATCCTCATCACCGCTACTCCAAATCGAACCCATAGATGTCTGACCAGTAGATTCAGCGTAGTACTGCGAATCCCTGTGCGCAGCTTCCACGGCCTGTGCCAATGCCATGCGCATCATGACTGCCGGACTTCCAAGATCCGCATCCCGAGGGACAGGTGGCAAACTGCCGATCCGATCGAAGGCTGTGGGGGGAGTGGACGTAGTGGATGGGCTGAACGTAGTAGCAGTCACTGAACGGCGGTCTGGCTCCATGTCGCCATGATCTCTGGTACGGTCAACCGCACTGTTCGTCCTAGAAAGCGTGACGTCGACGAAGTTCGCGAATCCGGAGAAGTCATTAACGTCTTCAACCGGGGATGACACCAGAGGGGTCTTGTCCTCAACACTGTCGAACGGATTAACAAGGTCCTTCCAAACGCTGTGCGGAGCGGACGCCTGAGAATAGATCGAGGCATCGTCTTCAGAAACCGAACCTGATCCTCCTGCTTCAGATGTGTCAGCGCTACGGACTGTCCTGGAGAGCACCGCAATGCGCATGTCTGCAGTCTGGCATTTGATTGGAGGGGGCGTCAGTGCGGGAGAAGGGATACCTGCGGGAACTGCGTGGGGAGTGCGCGGCAGTGGGCGGATGCTTGTTTGCCGCGATCGTGATGAGACTGAGACAGGCGGTGTTGGAAGGGCGGTAGAAATCCTAGATCTTGGCTGGGGATCTGAGAATGGCGAGACTTGTTCTGCTCTAGGAGGTGGTGTGTTAGAAGGGGCGGAAGGAGTTGCCTCCGTGTAAGAAGAGGATACTGGGGGAGACGTGCGGGTATTTTGAGAGGTGATATGTGAAGATGTTGATGCGTGCGCTGAGGTTTCGGGCGGAGGGGTAAGCTTACGGACTTCAGACGATTGTCGATGGTCGGAAGTAGTTGGTGATCTTGAGAGTGCAGGTTCCGAAGATGAATTCGAGTGGTGGAACTGTACGCTGGACGCCGTGGGAGATATCATACTATCGTCATCTTCCAGCGTGGCATGAGTGGGGAGTGGCGCTGGGGCTAGGATGGTGTGACCGGTGTGCAGTCGAATTACACTATCTCTTCCGTGTGTGTCGTAGGATGGCCGCGAAGGAATTTGGTGCTGAAGAGACGATCCATCACCAGTATCGTAAGCTTGCATGTATGAGCCCTGTCGTGTGAAGCTGCTGTCGTGCATGGCGTTGTCGCTGTGCGTTGCTGAGAAGGAGGACCATGGAACGTTTTGCAACAAGGGTCGGCGAACCGTCAAATCGATTGAACCAATATCAAACGTTTGTCGTTTTCGTTCCTTCGAGGTGAGCGCTAGATCTTCCGTGGGCACTCTGGTCATGCGCCGTCGCCGTGTCCAGCGGTAGATGAGTCCAGCACCACCGAGTAGGAGCAAAGACCCGACAGTGCTGATAACTGCAATGATAATGATAGTAGTATTCGATCCACCCTTTGGCCGCCCCGATCCTTGTCAGTGATCTCACTTGCACAAAGTACCAGCGTGGCACTTACCGGGGAGCCTTTCTCCGACATCTCTGGCAGCGCAACCTACTCAAAACGACGTGTCGAAGGGGTGAGAAAGAGAAAATACAGAGAACAATGACGACCATGACTTTAAAGCGGATTGTTTACCGAGAAACACGCGGCCGTACTTTACGGGTGAACTAGGGATGTGAAAGGATCCAGCTGTGTCGTTAGCATCAAATATTGCGGCAGCGTACCGCTCATGTTTTCCTGGCAAACGCTCAGCGCTCATATACTACCTCCTCCAAACTGTACTTACCAGGATTCCAAGGTTTCCCCATGCGAAACGGGTGAACAATCGCTATATTTCTTAGTCAAAAACGGAGCAAACTTGAGCCTCCTCACCGTTTGAAGGAGACGGAAAGTCGCGGTGAGGGCCAAGTGAGGGCTTCGTACTTGGTATATTATGTGACCTTGGTATTTTCACAAGTTCCGTAACTTCGTCATTCAGGACCTTCCGGTTCCCAAGGCCTTTGTTGCTGGTGACTCGGAGAAGACTGCAAGCGTTTGTCACGTCTGGGGTGAAAAGTGATGTGACCCGGCACACGTGCAGGCGTCACTCCCGCGTTGTCACGAGGCACTGGATTCCGAGTCGCGATTTGTAATTTTGTATCTAACCTTCACGAAATCCCTCCTCCACCTCGCACTCGCCGGAATCTCGCATTAGGGTTGAGTAGAAGAACACAGCGTGTCTGACTTCAGTCTTCTTGTCGTGCTCATGGCCAGCTTGTACCGGTGCAATTGGAACTGGTGTCGAGAAACATTCCCCACGACTCGCGAACTTACCAGCCATCTCGATCGTACCCATCTGAACAACATTGTGAAGGTGAAAAAGGAGGATTGGAAGGCATGGGTGAGGGCAGAGACCGCGGAAACACAAACCGGTGCGTGCTCGAACGTCGCAGCTAACTCAATGCTGAGGATGGTTTACTGTAGACACTTTCTTTGACGGTGTCCCTACGGAGACGGACTCCTCCATCCAACCCAGTATTGAAGTTGGTGGTCGTGCAGTTCCTTCGGCTGAACGCTCACCCAAGCGTGGCGGACCATCATCAAGTCCGCCCGAATCCCCACATACACCTTCCTCCAGACGTAGGCAATCATTATTCTCAGACTACAACGCGCTCTCGTCACCCTCCCCGCCGGCCGTTGGTTCAGATCAACCTTCACCATCCTGGTCTGACATGATCATAGGGCCGAGCAATGGGCGAAGTAGATCTTATTCGCGAAGCTCTCGGGACTCCGGTTCCAGTTCCGAAGACGTCGAGATGCAGTTGACTCAACCTCAAGGCGCAATCCTCGACTCTCCCACATCTTCCTTTCGCTCACAAGCTAAAGTCATTAGCGAACCGATACTCTCCGTTGACGACAACGGTGGTTGGAAGGAAGGCTCCTTTAGATTCAAGCGCAGGTCTCTCGCTACGACATTGTCGAATGGCAATCCTGTGTCTCAATCCCAATCTCAGACGGAAGAGGAGAAATCTCTCTTGCAATCAGAGGCTCAGGTTATGGGGAGCCAGAGTATGACAGTTGACTATTCACCGCTGCAGCTGCAAACGCAGGCCCCCTACTTTAGTCAAAGTCTTGACAGCCAAGGGGAGAGCCAGTGAGCCAACCACGGTCCAAGCGTTGTGCGTTTGTTCTCCGCCATCCCTCAGAATGTACGGCACATATGTCTCTGTAATCCAACGTTAGTATTTCCTGACAGTGACGCTATGATGGCCCCACTCTTCCGGCTGTTTACAGAGTGTCAAGCATCTCGAGAGATTAAACACATGGGCATTTACGCTGCCGGGTGGCTCCCGTATTTCAAGTTCCCATTTCGAAAGGTCCACCTCACTAGGAAGCGAGGATTCCGTCCTGTATGTCGTTTTCGTGAAGGTTAAGGCCCAGCGTTTGAAACAGCTGTCATCAATGCAGACACTTTGTCGTTGTGATACCGAGTAGATGCCACTGCGGACGGGATGAAAGAATGTACGTTATTAGGTGCGCAGCACTAAGTACAACAGTCAGATTCTAAACAAAACAAGCATACGCTCGTAGATCGTATGGATGCACTAGGCGTCCTTGAGGGCGCAGCCCCTCCAGTGATAGTGAACCGAATCATGAAGAGACACCATACTACATCAAAGCTCAATGCATCGTGCGTCGATGCATAAACTTGGGTCTCTCCGAGCGACGTTTGTTGCCAGCGGCGAACGAGACGAGTTTAGACGGCACACCAAGGTATCCATCCACAATACTCCTCGTCATCGCGGCCTGTCCAAAATCCCAACTGGACAACCGCTGAATCGCAATCGAGTCCGTTTGCATGTCCAGAATTGCCATATACGTGACGACGCCCCCGGTCGGTCTCGCGAAGAAATTCCCGTCACCACCTCCAGTGGCGCCTTTGAACGAGTAGATCTCCGAGATACCTTGGTTGAGGTTGTTGGGGAGAACTTCGAACACGTCGAGTTCACCGCAGCCGCCTTGACCGCCCATGCCGCGGCAGTTGCAGCCGTATTGAGCGGCGTTGACGACTTGTTGGTTGAGAAGCCAGATGGCGGGAGGGGTGGAGGAGCCGTCGGAGGGCATTTCGAATTCGAAAACGAAGGCTTTGGAACCGGCCCATCCGTGAGACGCGGTACCGCGCGCGAAACCGTCGCAGGGTACGTCTGTACAGGATGTTGCTGTTACGATGTTCTGTAATTCTCGGTGAGTTCGAGGCATACTTTTTTTTCCCGAGGGACCGTCTTACCACTTCGTTTCCATTCGGAAGATTACCGTTGTGTACCTCGGCGTTGGGGGAGCCCACAGCATCCGTGAAGGCGCCGTTTGCGAAAGATTGACTGTTGCCACCACAAGCTATTGTATCACCGACTATCAGCCCCAGATCCAGTTCAAAGCATGCCAAGAAACGACTCACTGTCCCATTCTCCGCTCGCGCCACCGCCTTTGTTATTCATAAATACGAGGTTATCGGGAGCGGAGTTCTGTTGCCAAAGGCTCGTCCTCTTCCAGGTAGCAGAGGACGAATTCACCGAAGGCTGATACACAGCGATATTGTGCAAGGTCATTGGACCGCGCAACACCGCTGTCATCTCCTCGTTGAACGGTGCAAGAGGGCCGCTGACTTGCTTCGGCGTGGTGATACAAGACGGGTTTGCGGTACAGGAAGGCCAAGAACCTTTGATCATGCTCGTGACCTGGTTGTAGGTGCCACTTCCGCCGACATTGGTGTATTTGATGGCGCTGAGGGAACCGGATGTGGAGGGGGTGACGACGTTGTTAGGCAGAATTGCCTGAACGACGCTTGCGAGAGCGAAAAGGGACGGAAGAGCGTAGTTCATGGTTGAAATAGTAAACCTATTGGAGGCCGGGGTTCGTGGGTGAAGTTCGAACGAGAGTCGTCACAGTAAACCAACGAGAGTGATTATAAAAGAGAGTGGTGGGGGTCGTTGCAATGAACGAGCTTCCTTGAAGACAGCTGGCAGAGGGCCGTAGACTGTGAGGAGAGGGATGAGAACAAGAGAGGAGCTGGAACAGTGCGTCTTTTCATTGGTTACATGAAGCCTGTGAAACGCCTGAAACCGTCAGATTATCTTGAGCTTCTCTGACATCGTGCCCAATATTAGAACTCTTGAAACTGATGTATAGCTCGGGGCCTGTAAAGACGGGTGCATGGTCAGTGGGAAAAAAAAATTAAAGGGAGGATACTACTCACTCCGGTACAGCAAGTGACGCAGTAGGCTAAATGCCAGTGGGGTTCAAGCTAGAGGTTTTACTTTAGCCTGTCGTGCTCGAGTGCTGTCAACAGTCCGAGCTTGCATACCTGAGGTCAAGAAACAGGCCCTGAATGTCTGCGGCATATCTGACACAAAGCCCTGAATACCTGGGGAAACATGAGCGGCTACGAGGCTGAGGTCGCTCACGCACTCGATAAAACGGGAACCCTCGTTAGTCGACAACGGTGAGGATCCCCTGACTCTCGAGGGGGGACAGCCAATCTCGCCTTTTTATCTGAGGAGTACAGGTGAGTGTCTTTCGCTGGATGGAACTTGAAATGGTGAATTTATTCTGAGCGCTCAATTACCCAAGTTGGTGGCGTTCCCTTCTTGAACCAAACCACGACGTGCTCACCTGCTCACCCCACGCTTCGAGGGACGCGTCGAGAACATGGAGAAAAGACGAACAGTTATTACCGTCGGCGAACACGACTCCAGCGATGACACCCCCGAAAGCAACAGACACAAGAAGATTCAATCACTCGCAAGTTCACATCCTTTCACCGCGCAGGAAAGTGCTGTTCACTCTTTGCCCATTCCTGCGAGTACTGAAACTTGTGTTTAGTAGCTAGATGTTGTCTTTCCAGCCTCGGAGAACCTGCTCGCAGTATTGTCATCCACGCAGACTGTGTACGGCAAACGTCAATGGACCGTGAACGAATTCATTGAATATGCTCGACCAATACTAAACAGTAGTGTGTGAGTCATACCACTTTCACGGCAGCTATCGTCATAAACGAAATATGAATTCATATAGTGAACTTCTCGCCCTTGGTTCCGCGCCGGACACAGACGACGTTTGGTCTCTGGATCCAAGAGGTGTATTGACCCTGTCAGTGGGGAAAGAAACGTATGAACGGCTAGGGATTGTCGGCAGCAAATTGCCCTGGAAATCACATCAACATATTCACAGTGTGTATCTCGCATCTTATGTCTTGAAGTCGAATTTATGTTCATCACCTTGGCTACAGACATTTCTGTCTCCCTCATTGCAAAAAACGAACATCCGTCCCATCCATATAGTCCCAAGATTAAAGCAGCGTTCGAAGCGTGGGACCAACGGCACGGGCTTTGGGACGTCCTTTTTTCATGCGACGATAGTTCTTCATTGCCTAATCCAGGCGATATGGAACTATGGGAAGTAAAACCGCGAGCCCGTGAACTGAATCAAGTCCGGATTCCCAACATGCGTGATATCCCATTCCCTTCGGGGAATCCGGCTCTCGACTCTGAAGAGTGGGGAGATGAAATCGGTGCGTTATTCGAATGGGTTGGCATGGCGTCTCTGGGTTCTCAGAGGTACGCATTTCTTCCGCTGAAGAGTATTATGACTGGCCTCATCTTTCGGGCCAGGCTACCTGCAAGCGACAGCGTGGACCCATATCTAGCGGTATATGACCCGCCGTTACCCATGGAAGTGGGGGACCTAGTATCTGTGCGATGGACAGGGTTCCTCACGCCAGGTTTGGTCGTGGACATTCTCAACCGTACAATGTGGGCGCTTTTAGTGTGCAGACTGATTCGCAGCGCTGAGCTTTGTGAACAGCTCTGCAGGTTTTGTAGCAATTACGGGACAGTCCTTCACGAACACACCAGTAGCACACATGTTACGGAACGTCCCCTCGAAGCGTGTACCCAAGCGGGATGGTGAGGATACATGGTGCATGGTGATAGCAACGCAGAAAGAAGGGTCTGTAAGACGGTGGGTGTTAGCAGAGAGTGTTGGTCCGCACGACACTCGGTGGGGTTGAGCAGATTTTCTGTCGATTTCGTTAGATAGCTTAGAAAGGAATGAAATTGAGATCTCGATCTGGTGTAGGTGATCGGGTAAAATCCACAAAATAAATTATCGGCGTTTCCCCTTCCGAGTTTACAGCAGCCTGAGCCTCTGTGACCGACTGTCCGTTCTTCCCATTCCTCCTCGTGGCCAGATGCAGTCCCTTCTCCTCGCCCGGTCGTCCGCAACGAGGTCTCTCGTCTTCAACTCTGCCCGGTACTATGCCACCAAGAAGCCACGTGTTCCGAATTCACCAAAACCCATAGCCAACGAGCCAGCTGCTCCTCCACCACCAGCCACAGAACCGGAGGTAGAGGTTCAAAATGCCTCGTCGTCGTTACCGAGCTTGGATATCTCCCCGGCCGTAGAGGAGGAGCCAAAGCAGCGGACAGGAGCGCGGTCGTCGAAGGATTCGCTGTCCAGCATCGAGCGGAAGAGAAGATTCATGGGCCGTGTCTCACTAGCTGCCCTTTTACTAGGAGCGGCTGTACAGACGTGGTATATGGGAAGGGAGTGGGACGAGGATGAGCTGAAGGACAAAAGACTGGTGCGTCTCGCACATCATCGGCTTGGGATTCTATTCACCGTTTCCCGTTAGAAATCTGAGATCATTGAAGCTTCACGGTGGGGCAGGACTACGCATAGGTTCAAGAATCTTTTCGGTGTACGTCCACTTACTTAACTTTAACGGGGCTATATTGAACATATTTGCAGACCTTCACTGAACCTTTATGGGAAGAGCTTCTGCCACCACCGCTTCCTGCAGGTCATCAAAAACCATACACGTTGCTCGTCTCGATAGATGATCTGCTAGTGACATCTACGTGGGATGTGCGTAAACTTCATTCATACTAGCATACTTCAAACTCATCACATGAGCAGCGACAACATGGCTGGCGGACAGCCAAACGACCTGGTGTCGACTATTTCCTCGGTTACCTTTCCCAGTTTTTCGAAGTCGTCGTTTTCACTACACAATATCATTATGCAAGTATCCCTCTGACCATGCGTCTTTTCGCGCTATTGACGTCCGTTGATTTAATAGACAGCAATGCCTATCATCGAGAAACTGGATCCATACCAATTCTTCATTGCTTACAAGCTCTTCCGTGACGCCACGCGCTCAGTCAACGGTACACCCGTCAAGGTATGTATGTCCAAGCCAACATGAAACCTTGTGTTTGCTAATACGGCCAATCAGGATTTGACATATCTTAATCGCGATCTTTCAAAAGTTATCCTACTAGATACACACCCAGAACATTGCTCTGCTCAGCCTGAGAATGCCGTCATTCTGCCGAAGTGGACCGGTGATCCCAAAGACAAGGGACTCGTGGCTATCATCCCATTCTTGGAGTGTACGTTTCTTAATCCTCATAGAGTCGGCGGACAGTTGATCAATTACTATGACATCCAATAGCAATTGGCATTTACAAGCCTGCTGATGTTCGTCCTATCCTTGAGTCATACCGCGGAAAGGATATTCCTCTTGAATACGCAAAGGCCGAAGCTTTGGCGAAGCAGAAGCATATTGAGGAGCACAACAAGAAGGGGGTCTCAGCCAGCACGTTCACTCTCAGTACATTATTCGGTGGTAGCTCATCACCCGTCAGTCCCTTCATCAACCTGGCTCACCCAACTCAACCACTGACACCCGTTTGCAGGCAAAATCCTCACCTGTCCCCCTCACCTACCTTGAACAAAAACGCCTCGAGGCCCAGCTGCAGTACAAAGAAGAACGAGCGTACATCGAGAAGAACAAGGATACGTTCGAGAAGATGATCAAGGATGAGCAAGAGGCGATGGCGAAGCAGATGCCGAGCACATTCTGGGGCGCTGCTGCTGCTATGATGGGTCCTCCTCCTGGGTCCGAGCCGCCTCCCGCAGCAACATCGACTCCGGCGACACCTTCCACACCGCCGCCTGCGACCACAACCACGGTGCCATCGGCGTTTGGTATTCTTTCTGGTGCTGGTGCTGGGCAGACGAAGTCGGCGCATTGAGCGGGGAGGGATGGTTATAGAGTTGTTTCCCACTATACTAGTTCCTTCTGGTCGTCGCACAGACTATTAATTGCAAATCCCTTCTCCCTGCCACTCGCCCAGTTTGGTTCGGTGGTCAACATGAATAGTAACAGACGACATGTTCCAAAGAATGAATCGTACATGCACACGAGTACAGTATTTACCACACAGTCTCGCCCAAGAGCTCTCCGATCTGCTTGCCGAGGATATCATGAAGTGCACCTTTGGCGAGAACCCTGTCAGTCACCCTGCCGACTTTATAGAAGAAGCACATGATGAGCTTACTAGAGGGATGGTAGTTGTTTCCCCAGAAATCACCAGCACCACCAAACGAAGTCGCGTCCACGAACCCAAAGGACTGAGGACTGTCAAGGACGGTGTTGAAAACCGTGTTTGAGTCGAATTGCCATGTCTTGACCTGCATACAAAACAAAACGACACCAAGCACCACCATCCGATCAGTATAGAGGAGCATGATAGCATGGAACGAGGACGTACGCCGGCGTTGGCAGCTTGGAAAGCAGAGACTCTGCTGGCGAGTTTGGCGTTGAATGTGTTGATGACGGATTTCTCGAGGGTTTGGGCTGAGGCTGCTTGTGCGAGCATCTAAGCGGAACAAAGAGATCAGCAGTGGAATTGTAACGACGACGACGGGTTCGTCTCACCAAGGGAGAGCGGTCAACGGGGGGAACGTTGATGAAGAGGAAGTTCCTGGCTCCGACGGCGCTGGAAGGGTGCAGGCATGTCAGTTTTTTTCGCGCGGGGTGAGGGTTCTGGGGACGAAGGCGTATACATACAACTGGCGAAAGACGTGAAGGTCAGATCGTGTTGCTTAAAATCAAACGAAGCTATCACTTACGACTTTCTGGACCAGAGCAAAGTACGCGTCCAAGAGTGTGTCCGAGAACCTGATTGGAGCGGCATACATCAGCAAGGGACCTGACTGACCGAACATTCAAGCCGGTACTCACGCGTCTCTGCTCCCAGACTGATAGTACGAATTCCCAATATCATTGATCCCAATCCAAAACGAGAACAACGCGTTATCACTCGTCCACGGCGCCGCTTTCGGCTTCGTCGCTGCACCTTGCAAGAACTGGTTCACCTGGTCCGTCAATGACAGGACAGTCGGCGTATAAGGCGCGACGAGCTTAGCGTCGATGGTCGCGCCGCCGTACGCGTAGTTGTAGGTGAGGATGAGAGATTTGTTGAAGACGGTGGTGTCGACGTCGATCCAGTTTGTACCACCAACTGCCGTGTAACCCTGGATGAAGAGGGGAGGGAATGATGAGTTCATGCAGGGGTTATCATGAAGAGAACGGAGGAGCGTACGGGGAAGGGTGGGTTTCCGAGAGGGTTTCCGACTGCAGGTGTAGTGTCTTCAGGCACGAAGCCGGTTTGAGTGTACGAGTCCCCGCTGCAAATGTATCTGTCAGTAAAAGTAACTCAGTTCGTGGTTCTGCGAGTAGCAACTCACAAGCTGAACCAGAAGTTAGCGTTGGAAGGAGCACTAGCAGTTGGGGCGGGGGCTGGAGGGGCAGTTGATGCAGGTGCGGCAGTTGAACCTGGAGCATTTGTGCTTGGAATGCATTGACTGTAGTCTGGATATAGAGCATTTCGGTTCGTTAGGTAATTTTAATCAGACACTGTAAAGCTTACAGTCATTAAGTATGGTACAGGTTGTCCTTCAGGCGCGGTATGTCATTATCTGGATTTCTGCCCAAGATTCGATGGGCAACTCACCCTGACGCGCACAGAGTTGCACCAGTCCATCCTATACCGCCACCTGCCGATGACATGCATCAAAAGATAGTTCAACTGCTCTGGGCTGTAACTCACATTGAGACCACACGGATTGCTGAGCAGAAACGACGGCGACAAAAGTCGCAGTAAGAAGGCTAAGTCTGAACATTATGCGGTTGAGTGCTAATGAGTGGAAACAAGAGACTCAGGAAGATCGGCAAATTCTGACCTTCAGCCTGTTTAATACTCGTCTCTCCTCTGCGATGTTGACCCGACGAGTTGACGGGTCCTGCTAACGAGGACGCATCGCAGGATGGCACCAAATAGGCGGGTAAAACTCGGGCTGGGAGAGGTATTCACTCAGTGGTCAGGTTACGAGATCTCGTGCTGCTTCGTCTCCAAGAAGCGTAGTCAAAGGATTCTATCTGAACCGGGGATCCGCCGTCTGAAGGATGGGATGACTTGACAGCATGGCCGTTGTGTCAGAGACAACTTCCGCGGGTACTGTCAGATTGCTTGGGTGGTATGCCACCATCACTGACGCATGTTCAGGCGTTTGGTAGAACAGATGGATGGGGACCTGCAGGCTGCCGGTTCTCCCGGAACCCCAACGGAAGTGTCACTGGATGAGACAATCGTTGTGCTGTCGGAATGCTTCGTTGTGAGTGCTGTCGGGTATTTTGGGGGAGATACCTGAGACAGGACCAGTGACGAGTGACCGGTGACCGTGCACACCACGGAGTTCGTGGCTATGTTGCTTTGCACGTTGGCACGAAGAGTCTTACTAACAGCCGTTCAAGACCTTCAAATTCGTTGAACGACAAATTCACTGCCCTGGGCACTGTCATCTCGTCAATGTCAGCGTATGTCGATTATCCAGGTCCTGGCAGTGGTGGTCATTTCACCGAGGGAATACTGGTTCGTAAATTCCAATATGCAAACTCACCATCTTCTTATCTTCTGATGTGTCAGTCCTAAGTGTATCGGCAGTGATTGGTTGAACAACGTTGTGGGGAACGGAGAGAGCTGTACGTATCGGTTACTGGAGAAAGAGGCCACACGAGGCGGCATCGCTGACGGCCTCGAGAGCACACAGTTGGTTTTCTGCAAGCTCGGACACATTTTTGGAAAGATTATTCATCGATGCCAACGCAGGGTTGTCTTGGCGAATGAGGGACTGTGGGCGTCGCTGCGGTGATGGGAGGCTGCACTTGGCTGCCACTGATGCCGATTGCATTTTATCTACGCGTCTCGGGTATAAATTTCAGAAAAGATTGTCGAACCAGTCTTGACTCAAACCACGACAACCCTCGTTTCTTTATCGTCCTCGTTGCTGCAACGAGTCCCCGTCAAACTCGCTCTCAAAGCTCTATAAAAACCCAGGTAAATTCACTTCACCTCTCTCATCATCCGTACAACCCAGCTTATCGTCGCCCTCGCCGTCCAGTGGTCGTACACCCACCCCCTCGTTACGAGTTACATCGCCCAAGTGCATGTTCTCTAACCAGCTCAGCAGCACTCACAACCCCCATAGAGGCAGCAAGCACACATCTGCCGACGCAATTAGATTCAGTCACTAAGTCGACCTTCCACACCCCGGTAACTCAACTTTCACAATGGCCCCCTACACATCCACCAACTCTTCCGGGTTGAACACCCCCGAGTCCGAGCTCGAGTCTCTCGTCGGTGTCCACCCCACCTCTGCCCGTCGCCCCTACCCTGTCGTCGTGCAGTCGGAGAGCACCTCGTACTCTGACGAGTACATCACCTCCAAGTTCACCAACCGTGGTGCTGACGTCGTTGTCAACAATGGACAATTCGTCGTCACCCCCACCTCCAAGCCATATGAGTTCCAGACTGCTAGGAAGGTTGCTAAGACTGGGTACGTGGTCTTCCTTCACATTTTTCGTCGATTTGCCTAATGCGCTATTTTCAGCCTGATGTTGATTGGAGTGGGAGGCAACAACGGAAGCACTCTCTGTGCAACCATCATTGCCAACCGTCACAACATCTCCTGGCACACCAAGTCTGGCATTCAGCAGCCAAACTACATCGGCTCGCTCCTCCGCGCGTCCACAGTTCGCCTCGGTGTCGATCCCAGCACCGGCAAGGACGTGAACATTCCTATCTCCGATGTTCTCCCTATGGTCCACCCCAACGACCTCGTTCTCGGAGGTTGGGATATTTCTGGTTTGCCTATGGACGAGGCTATGACGCGTGCTCAGGTCCTCGACTGGGACTTGCAGCGTCAAGTCGCTCCTCACATGGCCGCCTTGGGCAAACCCCTCCCATCCATCTACTACCCCGACTTCATTGCTGCCAACCAGGAAGCTCGCGCCGACAACGTCATTCCTGGTAAGGACAAGCAGGTTCACCTCGAGCACATTCGCGCCGACATCCGCAAGTTCAAGGAGGATCACGGCTTGGACCGTGTCGTTGTCTTCTGGACTGCCAACACCGAGCGTTACAGCGATATTATTCCTGGTGTCAACGATACTGCGGATAACGTCCTCGCCGCGATCAAGTCTTCTCACTCCGAGGTTTCCCCGTCCACCCTCTTCGCTGTCGCTGCCATCCTCGAAGGCGAGCCCTTCGTCAATGGAGCTCCCCAGAACACCTTCGTTCCTGGTGTTATCGAGCTTGCCGAGCGTGAGAAGTCTTTCATCGGTGGTGACGATCTCAAGTCCGGCCAGACCAAGCTCAAGTCCGTCTTCGCCGAGTTCCTCGTCAACGCTGGTATTAAGCCCCTCTCCATCGCGTCGTACAACCATCTCGGCAACAATGATGGTCACAACTTGTCCGCAGAGCCCCAGTTCAAGAGCAAGGAGATTAGCAAGAGCAGCGTCGTCGATGACATGGTTGCCGCCAACCCTTTGCTGTTCAAGCCTGCTGATGCCAGTGCTGCGAAGGGCTCCAAGGCTGCCAAGGGCGAGCACCCCGACCACATCGTTGTGATCAAGTACGTTCCTGCCGTTGGCGACTCCAAGCGCGCCATCGACGAGTACTACTCCGAGATCTTCTGCGGTGGTCGCTCCACCATCAACATCTTCAACGAGTGCGAGGTACGTAACTTATTTCATTTCCGTAGAACTCGCTTGCTTATTGCTTTGTCTCTAGGACTCCCTCTTGGCCACTCCCCTCATCTTGGATTTGGCCATCCTCACTGAGCTCCTCACCCGTGTCAAGTACCGCGACGCGTCCGGTCCCTCCGAGTTCGCTCCCCTCTACCCGGTCCTCTCCCTCCTCTCCTACATGCTCAAGGCTCCCCTCGTCAAGCCTGGCACCGATGTCATCAACAGTCTCAACCGCCAGCGCAACGCACTCGAGTCCTTCTTGAAGGCTTGCATTGGTCTTGAAGCCAACGGTGACTTGTTGTTGGAGACGCGTATCTGGTAGATTGGTTGTGTTTGGGGCCAAGAGTGAATCCCTTCGGAGGATGTAGTGGTTTCTCAACAAACCTGTGTAGTGTGCTCCTATCTTTCTGTCGTAGTCTGAATTTGTGTTGTCATTCAACTGACTATGGTTTGGCATAATTGACATCGTATTGCGCTCCTTGAAATCGCCGATATGACATGAAGAGTGACAATAAATAGTCAGAATGTGTATCTTGGTTTGTTCCCTACTACGATGAACGACCTCGACGGTGAACCGAAACGTGTCGTCGCGCAGTGAGTGCAGAGTTTTCGCTTGAGCAACAACGCCCATCATGTCTTTCACAGTTTTATGGTCGGTAACACCTTCGTCAGTATCTTCATATTCTTTGCCAGGATATCCTTTACCTTCCAATGCACGCCCTTCTAGCCATACACGATACACGATTGGCGCAAAGACATCGAGCTCGCTCATGAACACGGCTTGTACGTATCCTCCAACCCCTCCCTCTTCATCCTGCCGCTGCTTACCCTGCATTCACAGCGACGGTTTCGCATTGAACGTTGGCAAGGAACAATGGCAGTTCGACAGAGTCAAAGACGCGTTCGAAGCAGCGCGTTACTCCAGACTAGACTTCAGGCTCTTCATGAGCTTCGACATGGCGTTCGTCCCATTTTCCTTGAATCCTATGTGTACAACCACCTCAGCCCGTTCCTGATGGTACAGCTCCATACCCTCCACGTCCAAGAACGACGTGTCACATCTCCGACAATACCTCGTTACTTTCGCCAACCATTCCCATTATATGAGCTATCGGAACGGAGCAATCGTGTCGACTTTCGCTGGCGAGAGTAGCTTCTTTGGGTTTGGAGAGGGAAGGTTGGATGAAGCGTGGGGGTATGTGAAGGGGGATTTGGAACGGAGTATAGGAAGGGCGGTGAGTTGACGTTGTCTTCAGTACTCGTTGTGGATGTGCTCAGCCAACTGACTAGCTGCGTGCAGATTCATTTCATCCCTTCGTTCTTCATCGACCCCGCGCGTTATCCAAGCCTCCCATGTATGGACGGATACTTCCACGTACATCCTTCTGTATCCCTCACTTCCTTGCACCCCGTTGACCATTTACCTTTGCAGTGGAATGGTGGATGGCCGATACACCTCACACCCTCTTCACCCCGCTCCGAAATCTCACAACCCAAGCTGGACAGCGACACCCCGCACCTGCATCATCTCGGGGGCAAGACATACATGGCAGCAGTGTCACCCTGGTTCTTCACGCATTATGGCAAGGACAGCTGGAATAAAAACGTTCGTCCTCAGTGTTCTCTTTTGTGTTCCTCGTTGCTGGCTTACGAACGAACCTTTGGGAGAACAGTGGATTTACAGAGGGGATGATCATCTCTTAGTGCGCCGATGGGTTCACCTCATGTCTATTCGAAATCAAGTAGACATTGTCCAAGTGATCTCGTGGAACGGTGAGCCCATTCACCACCACTTCCCCATCCAGCACTGACCAAGCCCCCCGGGACCCAAGACTACGGAGAGTCGCACTACGTAGCACCTCCACGCGGCGCCCAACCCAACTCTGAAGCCTGGGTGAACACCTGTCCACACGACGCCTGGCTCTCCCTCAACGCGTATTTCATCCGCGCGTTCAAACGTGGTTGGTACCCGCATCAACGCCCCGAAGAAGCAGAGGGACCTGGAGAACGGGATACGATTTGGATGTGGGCAAGACCGCATACAAAGGACGTTGTTGCACAGCATGACCCAGTTGGGAAACCAGATGGATGGCAACTGGTTCGTAAATCTCAATATGCTTCTCACAGCCATGCGAGGTATGCCTAACGACAGTTAACAGGCTGACGACCTCTTCTGGGTTGTCGCACTCGCGACCCATCCAAGCCTCCTCACCATCTCCTCGCCAGGCGAACCCCATTCCCAGTCAGAATCACACACGAGAACATACAACCTCGTCCAACCCGGTATCCACATCTTCTCTCACCCAATGGTCGCCGGAAGAGGTATGAAGGCTGAGATGATTCGAGACGGGAGGCATGTTGCGGTTTGCGATCCCGCTGGGTTCAGATTTGAGAGCCGACCGAAGATATATAACTTCAATGCATTTGTGTGTCAGTCGTAGCAATCGTCGTCATCCGTTTAACCCCAATCATTATAATTTACATACCACGTTCAACCATCTACATAGATACAATGAGATAAATACTAAGGTGGTTATCGACCACCTTTGATCATGCCCACACCCGTATCTTTATCCCTTTGGATGCTTTCATCCTCCATAGGATCATGCAGGTGTCCAATAATATCGGTTTTCCCATTAGACGTTGCCTACACAGAAGACAAGACGTTGAGGCAAGCTTCGGGGAAAACAAAGTTATGGACGTACGGTAGGGGATGCAGCTGATGACGATGAAGAGGAGATGGGATCGTCTCCGCAGCCACAGTCATACGTGGCATCCAAATTGGCGCAGTCAAATTCTGGTTTTTTGAGGCGTGCGTTGACCTCATTATGGACGGAACATAGCCTGAAATGGTCAACCATGTCAGTCCAGGGGTGGGTCGGGGCGTTGGGATCCTCACCATAAAGCAGCTGCCCGTCTTGATGATGTCTATGAGGTCCATCCGATCTCAACAGTCAGCACGAAAAGCAACATAGTTGGCTTCCCATACGACTGACCTGAACTGGGTATTTCTTCAGCAATTGCTGGAACTCTGCCGCGCATTCTCCGCATGGGTATAATCTAGAGAATAAAGTAAAGTAGGACTTGAGAGCGTCTCGCTCGTCATCAGTGGGTTTCTGGGGATACAGTGAGTATAGACGGAGTAGACGAGGAAAATGATGGTCGTACTTCGGGATAACGCAAAGTCATGGTGTGTCTGACCGATGTGAGACATTGTTCTGCTAATTTCATGATCTTTGGATTACTCACAATAGTTTCCAAGTAGCACGTCCGAGCTCAGCCCTGTGTAAAACCGTTGGTGGGGATCTGAAGGAGAAAGGTGTGTGTGCTCACTTTGCTGTAGCATTGCCCAACTTCGACATGATCACTCCCCCAGTAACTTCCGCTGCCAAGCTACTACTTGTCGCCGTCCAGGTCTCCGAGCTTTCGGAGAGAAGAGTACTGGTGGTCATTACACTTGGAGTGGGCTGCTTGGTCGTGCCATGCGGGTGCTCTGCCTTGAGAGTCTCTGGGTGCTGTAATCGTTGCAGATCTTTCTCTACACCACCTTCACCGAAGATCTCTCCGGTCCATGGGTCAATGTACGCGCGAGACGGTGCGTGGAAGAATGCAAGTGTTGTTAAGAGAAACTAGCGGGTCCGCGATGAGTCGCATGAGTGAGGTGTTGTGCAGACTTTTCAGGCGTACCAGAGCTACTATGATAATCACAAAGGCCCTGCTGAACCGTGTAAGCATCCTCCGTCTTGGAATCGGACCCAGTTTGACGACGTTGTGAGGGAGGTGGTGGAAGTTGAGAGTAAGTGCTTATTATTAGTCCACTTTAGGAAATTACAGTCTCAGAAAGGAAATAATGGCTTGTTCTGAATCTCAGATAACATATATTGTGCATACGCCACAGTACTGGTCAGTATCAATGGGCAGTCCATACAAGCAGCAAGAAGTATGTATCAGACACATGATCCAGACTTTCACTGTGACTTCGCAGCCTTTGCTTCACGTTCCTGCTTCCTCTTCACTCTCCTCAAGATATCACGGTGCAAGTTATGCGTGAAACGGCCGTACTGAGCCTTCCAGCCAACAACGTTCTACGCGTATGCTTATGAGATGGATGGTTTCATTGAACAAGGGTAGAAACGAACCATAAACCAGTCAATAACGGCGTGACTCCAGTAGGGAGTGACGACATAGGGGCGTCCAGTCCAGAGGGCTCCGCATGGGAGACCAACTTTAGAGAGGACGCTGCGGACGTAGGCCTTAGGAGTAGGAGTAGTCAAAGAAGGACGGCGAATCTTGGAGAGGTTTGAAACCTAATATGACAATCCTGGTTCATAAAGGGAATGGGCGAAGAGTCCGGCAAGACGTACCACAAAGTAAGTGTTCGTACACATAACGTCAATGTTCTTGCTCTTCAATTCCTCTCCAAGAGCGGCGGACCAAGTGGACAACCAGGACTTGGTACCTGAGTACACGGCAAGCATGGGAGATACAACGGAGACACCAGAGAATGAACCAATGGAGATGACCAGGCCTCGCTTTCTAGCAGCTTTTGGGTCAGTTACGGATTCACTGCAGTTCTTGTACACGTACTTAGCAATCATGTGAGGGACAACAATCCTCGTGACATGAGCAGTGGCATTGACGTTGATATTGAGGATATTGTCCATCTCGTCGATGGGAGTGTCGGCGAAATCAACCGGGTGCGAGTGCGAACGACCGACGTTGTTGACTGTGAAGCGAGGCGTGTAAGCCGAAGAAAGGTATCGGAAGAAGTGACACGTACTGAGTACACCAACATCCAATTTCTTCACTTCAGATTCAAAATGAGACCACGCAGCAGCATCGTTCAACTTTGAGAAGTCCATGACCAACGATTTGGTCTCAACCTTTTTGCCCTGTGGGCTTTTCGACTCTATCATTGCAACCAACATCACCGAGACAATCCACACTTATAAGATACAGTAACTCACCGATCTCAGCAACGAGATTCGACAACGCAGTCGCGTTCCTTGCAGAGACTAGCACGTTGAACCCCTTTTGCGCCAACTGGAGAGCAAACTCGCGTCCGATACCCTCAGAGGCACCAGTGACGACTATACACGTATGGGTGAGGACCCAGATGAACTATGCTGGGTTGACGTACCTGCCCAAGCACCCTTTCCTGCACCATACTTCCTCAACTATGCCACGTATTGCCGTCAGAACATCGCGTCAATTCCGCTTAGTAGGGCGACTCACATCCTTGCCTGAAAGTACGAAGGTCTGCAAGAACACGAGGGTAGTCTTCAGCAAGAACCTCGCGAACGAGAACGACCCAATTGCCAGCAGGAACCCGAGCAAGTACGGGTGATCCGTCACTGTAGCATTACGAACCCCAGTCAGAGTTCGAAATAAGCACGACTTTAGGCTTATTCAACGTACCGAGTACATTGGAAGCAGGTGCAAACTGAACAGGAAGAAATGAGAAGAGTTGTGAGGCCATGGTTGCACGTCGTCCGGGAAGGTGGGGGGGGACGAAGGAAAGGGTCAAACTGAGACGCGTCGGCCCTCACGCGAAACGCGCTCTAATATCTTACAAGCGCCGAGAGGACGTTCCAGGTTGCTTTCCGACTGCAAGCTTCAATCTACTTCAATCTTTCATAGTTGCGTATCATAGATGCGTATTATTCATTGTAGTTCATTCATGCTAATATTCACACACCACCCGACAGAGTACACGGCGTTGGGAAACACCCAGACGGATGGGATGCAATCTAGCACTTTACACTGAACCTGTCCTGGGCCCGGACCATTAGAAACCTAGGGGCACGAAAAGTTCAATGAGGACATAGCCCGAAGCAAAAAGGAGCGGAAGAACGCACCAGTAGGAGCAAAACCCATGCGTTGGTTCCCAATATCCCACACACTGTAATAATGTTTCAACAAGCTAGCACCGATCAACGTGAACTGGTCCGCGTTGATCAACGTCTGGCACAACGAAGGATTGGACCTAAAAGGCCCGACGCTAAGCTCGCTGCTTGGAATGGTGAGATTGAATGGCCGTCGGTTGCTGTCGGTAAAGGTGAAACTAATCTCAGCAGGCAATGTGCTAATACGGTTGCAGGCAATTCCGAAGGTGCCAGGTTCTGCGTTGTTGGGTTTAATATCAGGGGAGATCAAAGCATAGATCGCCTATTAGAGAGATCCATGAAGGTTAATGGTTGCGTATGGAGTGGAGTCTATAGGAGGCTGACTGACCACTGCGTCTGCCTGGGGAAGAACGATGTTGCTGGTACCAGAGTCAAAGATGAAGGTGCGTGACCTGGCCAGCCTCGTCGAGCTCTGTCCATTCACAAAAATGTTGCTTGACGTTAGTTGCCATGTTGCACCTGTACCGGCTGGCATCGGTGCAAAGACGAGGTCGCCTACAAAACAAGAACCCCGGTTAAATTGCCATACAAAGGCTTGTAGCAAAGATCAACTCGCCTTGGAACTTGCTATTGTCAATTCCACCAAGTGTCATCTCCGCATTTCCAACACTATTGGGCGTAAGGAACAGACTGAACAATGACGGAAGACCTTGGTTGATAAGAGCTCTCATCAAACTCGAACCGCTTGCTGCTATCCCTACAATCCCAAAAGTCAGTTGAGATGCCCCTTTGAAGAACGTGCCAATATGGAGAACCCACCTTGAATTCCATCAAAAGGATCTGGGGAGAAAGTTGGTGTCTGGTCCGTAATAAGGAAGAACGAAAGACCCTTCGCTGCGATGCCTCCGACGGAAACGGTGTCCGTCGCACTACGAAGACTCAAACGCCAGTTGTTGCCAATAACTGGGTCTACGCCGACACCTGTACCAAATGTGATGGTACTCGTACGTCCGCCGTCAACAAATGTCGAGCTCTTGGAGGGGTCGAATTTCTTTTGCCTATTGCAGACAGTTCCACACGATGTGCCTACTCCATATTGTAAGATGACAAGAGCAATAATGTTCATGGACAATGTCACGTACTGGTAACTTCCAAAGATGAACTTCCAGTGTCAAAGACAACCGTGAACGGTTGAGGAGGTGTTCCTATTTGGATTTCACCGAACCACCTGAAGAGAAATACTGGTGAATACTGCAACACATCTAACGAAGTAACGTAACGCTGACTGAAGGTCGGTGCCATTGAAGTAGTCCGCTAAAGGAACCTCGCTTGGATTCAAGGCTCTCCTCCGGATAGTCCCCCTATCGACCTTGCGAGACGACAAACTGATCTTTGTCGGCTTTGCGCGTGGCTCGACGCTCGCACCAGCGACGCTCAGCACAAGAAGGGCCAAAGGAAGAAGTGGGAGCATCATGGCAGCACAGGGTACTCGATGGAGGACGAGCTGACTGGAGGCCTCAAGAAATACATCATACTTATAGCCTCGCGTGCTGTATCCATAGACAGCGAGATAGCTGCGCAGTTGACCATGTAGATGGCCCCCGTCACTGATCGAACACCGATACCACACGTGAAACGGACCATATGCAGCAACTCCGTCGTGTCGGCTACTAAGGTTCCGTGCTTCGACCTACAGACGACAGTTGAAACTGGTTAGATACGAGGGAAGTGAGGGTGCACGTAGGACTCACAGCATGGCGCACCAAGCTTCAATTGACCCCCTGGCAGCATTCGTCGCCACGTTTCCATGCGGTTGGCTTCCCTCTACCATCACATGGGTCGCTGTGCTCACTCCACTTGTCTGCATACGACCTCGAAGAAAGCATCAATTCACTGTGATGTCGCCAAATGGATGCGTTCTCTTCCCACCCTCGTTCCAGCAATAGCGCATGTCCAAATTTGCATACATGTGGAGCATGGATTCGGGAGGTGTTTATATCAAGGGATATGGGAATGAGAAGGTCGAAGCTACGACGCGCACTGAGATAGCGGTGCGTGATGCCTCGCGATGACCATATGATGCTGCTATCGTCCAGCATTGAAGCTGTGATGGTGAACCTGTCCGAACGGAAACGAGGTAAGAGAAGCACTCCAAAATAAACTGGTTATACAGTCCCTCACATACGAGTTGAATTCTTAGACCTGTGAGTGCAGCGACCCGTATGCATCACCGCGTTGGCCATGGCCCGAGACATAGCGCCGAGGCGAGACCTCCAGAAAATCGCAATCCAGAAATGGCAATGGGAAAGATTGTGATGATGAGAGATAAGATAAGATCAAGGCGCAGGTTCTTTAGTTTTCAAGTCCTGGATGATGTGATTCACAAGCGGAGAGAACATATTCACATTCAAGTTATCTACGGCAAGCCGAACTAAACAAGACGACCGAAGCCAACGCGATTGTTTCCAACATCAAAGACAGAGTAGACATTCTGCAAGAACACGTCCCCGATACTCCAGAAGCGTTGAGGCGGCTTGCTCTGAGGCCCGGAGACGATACCGCCAACACATTGGCTAGACCCCTCGGAAACAGGTCCTTGGTTGAACAGATCTGGGTTGATGTCGAAAGCACTACCAGAGACAGTGATTCTTACGGTCGGGATGCTGTCACAGGGAACGCTGTAGAGGCCGTTGGACAGAGCACGAGATCCAGGGATAGTCGCGTAGAGCTTATCGACGTTTTGACGGTCGCCAATGATCAGAGGACTTCCAGTGTCGATGATAGCAGAGACACGGCCGACAGAACGCTTATTGTTAGCCTGCACAGCGTCGAGGTTGACTTGCCAGAATCCCTGGAATGGTATAGGTGGCTGACGTCAAAACATTGTGGAGGAGAATGCGCTCGAGAGTGTACCCACTTTAGTTGTAACTGGTGTATATACAAGATCACCAGTGTAGGCGCTATGATCCAATCCACCTATGTTGAGTTCACAGCCAGTGCCCATGCGGAAGGCAAAGACAGGTTCGGTAGTGACACCTTGAGAAACCAGGTTTTGGGGGAAGGATGGTGCTTTGTACGCAGAGATGGACTGGTATGCCATGCCCATCCGTCCGTCGGGACGGAACGAATAGGTGTTGAAGTTCTTGGGATAAGAACTGGCAGCCCCGAGAACTTGGTCGGTAGCCTGAAGGCTGCCGGTCAGCCGCGAAGATACGTAAGACAGAATATAATGCAGACGCACCTCAAGCCCTGCCACCCTAACTGTATCTGCATACTGGTTTCCCGTTACCGTCTCCGAATCTGTCACTTTGAGGTTGAACTTCTGTTTTCTGTCGACCGAGGTTGAGCTGTCGCTGGGATTATAGAGCCTCTGCCCTTGACAGTCGGAGGAAGTGCAGGTTGAGCTGACGAGGAGAAGAGATGCGCTTCCGGTGTCAAATCCAACGATGAAGGGTGAAAGAGGTGTGCCTGCACACATAACGCCAGTCCAAAGTGCATTGTCGTCCGGTGAGAGATAAGCTGTACCCTCCGCTCGTTTTGTGATGTTACTCGCATCGTTGTTGGAAAGTGGATGTGGTTTGCCAGAGTTCTTCGAGAACGAGTCGAATCCGACGTCGTATTTCCTATCGAAGGGTCAGTAAAGAGGACATTGACGAGCAGAGAAAGAGCGTACGCCAGAGTGCTGCCAATACGTTGAGTAATACGCTGAATATCAGCAGGGGCTGTCGAGTTGTGCGCTTGACGCCGGGTCAAGCTCACTCGCTTCACGCCAATGGAGCTGGGGGCTGGGGACGGGGAAGCCAAGGCAAGTAGCTGGAGGGCAGAGAGAACATAGGCGATGGTCAACATCTTGGGTCAGAGGATAGCAAGTGGAAAGCAAGGTAGAAAGATTGAAAGCAAGGAGATGGTCCTAACTCCCGGAAGCTCTACTTCGTTTTAAATAGTCTCCCAACTGGTGGCTGACATCCTAAGGGGGTAACAGTCTCGTTTCGAGTGCATCATCGGGGCTTGTATAGCACTGAGAATGGCCCTCAGGCTCGTCGACCACCACTCCCAAGGCCAAGTCAGTTCCAGCTGGGTGCTGGTGGATGAGACCGTGTTTATGCGGAGCCGTGAAATCGCGTGTCGGAGTTTTGTTCGCTTATTACACACTTTGACCGAGCCCAAGTCGATCCTCCATGATCCCCGCAAGTATCGGATTCAGCCATGGAGACCTGGTCATGGATTTCTCGCCAGCAGGGTATATAACGCAAGTCGGATAAACAACTTCTCTTTGATGTGTACCGCTCCTCACCTTAGACTCTCTGTATTCAGATACCTCCAAATGAGCGTCCAAAAGTGTGCATTTTCTGCGCCCAACAGCTGTCTTGGTCAATCCTCGTCTTGGACTTGATTGGGTTCCAGTTGGCTGTTGTTGGACGATCTCTGATCGATCCTGAGGACGTGCGGTTAGGTCTAGAACTGTTCAGGTCTGTTTTGAGGCCGACTACCCGCACTCCAAATTCAACCACATCGTGATGGATTTATACTAGTACAGAATCATCGCGTTAAACTGGACTGTAACCTTAATTGAAAGCCGCAAGAGCAATAACTCGGATATAGCAACCCCTCTCTTTCAGGCAATGGTGAAGACCGTACGGCCTCTGTCGTCTCCACAGCTGGCGATGAACGGCGATGGACCACGGATGCAATCGTTCCATTCTGTGGCTGGTGACGTACTGAACACCGGTAATTGGTTTTATCAAGGGGTTCATACGGGTAATATTCTGCTAGTTCAAGTTGGTGGCTTACCGTCGTTGCTTCTTGGAGCCTACGGCTGTGCCTCAACCAACCTTGAATCTGGTTAACGTTGGCGCGTTTGTGGGCATCTCGCGAATCTGGCCAGCCAAACATATTTGGAATCCGATTGCCTTCTTGACATGGTTTAGTTCCCGGCATATGGTGAGTATAAGGGAGGGCAACGAGGAATTGGCATCGCAGTGGACAACCTCTACTCCTTCACGTACTCTGACCACTCACTGAGTCGCGACATGGACGCGGCAACAATCTCTCAATTGTGGGTGTCCCATCCGTACATTCGTTTTTCTACGCTCTCTGAACAAACTTGATGTTGCAGGAGGTTCAATTTCAGCTGCAATGTGGCTGCAACAGGTACGTCGAAACCCCGCAGAATTGTTGCCCATCGAGTTCAAAGTTCGCTGACTGAACCCATGATCCTTGCTGACCAGCCATCGTCATATTTGACTACTTCCTCACCTTCTCGCGCGAGGTTCGCTGCCTCTGGAAACGAAAGGCGAGCGTCGCGACTGTCATTTTCATCCTGGAACGTTATGCCATTATATGCCTTGGGATTATGCGCATGTATCCCTCAAAAATGGATTCCTTGGGGGTGCGCTCATCTCTGTCCTTTCCATTCTCCGATCATTGACAAAGCTACAATGGTTACAGAGTTGCAAAGCGCACCAGATAGCGAGTCAGGCCATGACAATATTGGTGATCTCGGGTATTGGACGTACGTCAACTTTTTTCTACTTGTGTACCAACACTGCTAAAGCTAGCTTCTTAGTATTCACGGCGTTTCGATCCTACGCGATCACTGGCAAAATCACTGTGATGGTAATTCTCGTATTCTTGTGCGGTATGTTCGCCCCCGCTGCCAATATCGTAAGTCGTTGTCTCGGTCTCTTCCTGCTGAGGTCGGGACCAATAATTCTCTTCTCTCAGTACAACTTTGCACGACCGCGCGAATATGTCTACGACCGCGACATGTCTATCTGCTATGTCAGACCGACTGCAGAAGCCATCCGGAAGACACCCACAATGTACGTTTTACATGACCTCGTCGGAGTTTCGATCATTAACCCATGTCATTCCTTGCAGAAGTATGTGCAGTGGCACCCATCCACCCCGATAGTCTACTGATGCTGGGTAACAGTGCCGATCTTGGTCCGCTCAATCACAATCCTTGGAGACGTATTGGTGCTTGCAGTCACATGGAACAAGTCTTATGGTGTGTACAGGGAGAGTCTTCGGTTGCGGAACTTCAGGCCTAAAATTGCCATCATGTTACTGCGTGACGGTGAGTCTGTTCATCTTCGATGACGAAAGACGGTGGCTGACGTGTTTGATCAAGGTACTCTATATTTCGTGTAAGTCTTCGAAATATAGAATAGCTCTGTGCTTATTTGGAGTATTAAAGTGCTCTCGCCGCGCTGAATCTTGTGGTATTGCTTCTGGTCATTTTTGGTCTTCTTCTGGACAAGAACGGAGGAACACCTTTCATCGTAGTTTCTGACGCGTAAGTGGTTTCCAAAAATATATAAGCTCTCTCCGCTTCCGCTTACGCATGCTTTCTCTTCGTATCAGCGTCGCGACCGCTCTGATTGCCCGGTTCGTCTTGAACCTCCGAACTATAGCGAGTGGCGAAGCGAACGCGAGTGAGGGTGACGTGGGACGTGCATCCACACTTCACTTCGCGACAGCGACGATCTTGGGGAACTTGGCTGCACCATTGCATACGTCCTTTGTTGCGCGGATGGACATGGTGGACGACAGCTCAGCTTCGGGTTCGGACTCTGACCGCGGATTCGAGATGGCCAAGGACCCTTTCGCGATTGGCTTGGAAGAGGATCACGGCATGGACACCCCAGGGTCTCCAGAGTAAGCAAATCCAGTAATGTTGAAGACCCTCACTTATCATGCTTGTGTTTCCTCTAGATGTGACGTTCCATTGCATGATATGTCGAAAAGCGCGTATTCGGTTTGATGTGGAGGAATTCCTACTTTTAGACATTTTATTCAGTTTTTCTTGGAGAGCTGTACTTATATCACTTACTGTTATTTCTCGTCCAGTCCCCCTGAACTCTGTCGTTGAACCCATCTATACATCTATACTTTACTCACCAATCTAGTACTCATCTGCTCCGAGTCTTTCCGAGACGACTGCCCACGTGGCATCGGCGTCCCATCAGCCTGAGTGACTTGAACTCTTTCCTTCCAACTTACTATTCAGCGAGATATCCCGAACTCACGATCAATGCAGGAGATCTGGCTTCCCCCCACCTCCCTTCTGGCAAATATTTCACTTCACGAGTTTGGCAAAGCGAGAACCTGCCAGTGTTGAGAGTCGGACTCTTCGACCCTTTCAAGTCGGCGAAGGTGCCCGTATCGAATTGTTTGTCTCTTTCTATCCCAGCAGACAATGATAGTCATATGCGACGGTAAACCGCTTTTTTAACTATCCGTGCTTCTACAAGTCTAACATCGTTTCTTACCAAATATTCTAAGGCAGGCGTGACCTCAGCTTGATGCTGAGTTAATTTATGTACCTTGGTAAGTGGCGTCTTGAAGTTTCTCGTAGAGCCAATGATTGACCCAAGCTCCCAGTCGAAACTCTTTATCAGCGAATGAACGTTCATCCTCGAGAAGGTTTCAGCCGATCACAACAACGTGGCTTGTGTGTGAAGAAATGCACACCGGAAAGATTTGCGAAACAGAAAGGGGGATAACAGCTGGGGGTTCAAAGTACGTTCTACTTCAATTGCACCCGTCGTCGCCACAGTCGCCCTTATGCACTGCTAGCAGTGTGTGATTCCCCAGGCTGCCATTCCTTTTAGTCGCTAAGCGTATCAAGTGGACCTTGTGCGTTATTTTGGACCGTCGTCTAGTGTCAAGGATTCGTTATGGATCCAAGTTTCCTCCTTGGTGCCATGCTGATACTGACCAGGAGCAATCATTCGCCGCCATGCATGCTTTACGTACCAGTCATTCTCAAAGCTCTTGTCAGTTCACACGGCTCGATCAAGCGTTGTCAGTGTCTCAACCGCTCTGCCACATTGGTGACTTCTCGCCGAATTTTATGGCCGTCTTGACGGCGCTCCTAGGCTGTTCCGGACGATAAACAGGTTGAAGACCACGAATTTGACGTGCGAGTCCTGGAGTACGAGATCAAAATAAGTACTTCCTCCGTTCGTTTCTGCTTATTTGCCGTTCAAGAGCCCATCATCTTGATATTGGAGCAAGATGATGTTAAAGTAGGTGAACGAAAAGGCCCTAGACCTCGAAAACTATCAGGTGAGCGTATTGCATCATTGAATCCGATATATCATCTTACTTTGCTCTCGTAACCTCCGTTCCAGCAAGTATTCTAGTCTGACATGCATATAATGGGGATGTGAATCACGCTTGCCATAGCGAGTATCCTCAGGTGATATTCCAAATGGTAACACTATTCACGCTCGTGGACAATGCGTTTTTAGCCTCTCAACAATTCTGACTTCTCATGATTCTCGCCACAAATTCTCGAGGATCATTTAAAGGATCAGCAAATGCCGTAGTCAACGGCACGCGATGACGTTGGTCGCCTTGTGGTTCTCGAGGCTCTGAATACCGTGGTTCCAGATCTCCGAATTTGAAGCTGTCAAATTCCGCGGCCTCTCAAAGTCGCACAGGCTTGCTAGGATCTCAAAGCCGCCAGTTGGCCCTCGTCTTTTCTCCCGTTGAACTTGGGGCTTACGATAAACCAAGATTCTTCTGATGCGCGTGGAAGCGGAGGTACAATGTCACTGTCGCTCCTCAAGACCTCTATGCGATATGGTGCCACGCGATTAGAGAGCCTATCTTTAAAGCCATTGATTAGGGACCGCAGACGGTACGCTTCCTTACCCCCTTCTCCGTTCGTGTCACCATGTCTTCTCAATTCCTTGCGACTCCTTCACAACATCCATTCTCTCTCGCAGCGTTTGCGGATAGAGTATGGCTCGCTACAACGGAGTCCGCGATCAAGTCTCGCTGGATGATTCCACTATGCGGCCTTGCTGAGTCTGCGATTGTGAAGTGAGTGACCCTGTCGGTTCTCAGTGCTAAACTGACTGACGAGCGGTTCAGCACATTGAACAGCATCACGGATGGCCAACTCATCATTCACACGGCAACAAGGACTTACTTGTTTCCGCCGACTCCTCGGACCACGCTTCACAGTGACATGAAGGGGGAAATTCGCGTCCTGAAGCCCACCTTTTGGCTACGTCTTGCAGCCATGTCGGATATGGGCTTCTCAGAAGCTTATATGTTTCAAGAGATCGACTGTGACGATCTTATCGGTGTCTTCTCTGTGGGTACATTATAAGTTTACAGCTGTAAACACGCATTAATCCTGCCGATTGTAATGCAGGTTTTTATTCTGAATAAAGACAAGATATCCTCCATGAATGGCGTCTTGTCATCGCTGATAGCGACCATATCTGGGAAACTCGCCTCATATCGTTTCTTGAGCAATCTGACCAACTCGCAAAGCAATATCAGCGTCCATTATGATATCAGTAACGATATGTATGCAGGTATGTCCGCCCTTTACAGTACAGCAGTTCGGCCACATGTTTTGATCGACATACCGATCGCAAGTTGGTCCACCACTGATTCTGTGAAGAAATTCGGCTTCCGGTGGGCTAATCAACACGTCTTCACAGGTTTTCTCTCTTGTGACATGTCGTACTCTTGTGCCATTTTTCCCGACTTGGATGGCGATATGCCTCCCCAGCGCTCGACCAGTTCATCCACATCTAGAGACTCAGGCTCACAAACCCATTCACCAACCGTTGTCTCGTTCGACTCCGGATACTACAACAGCAAATTGAAAGCCGAATTTGACACGGACGATGTGCTGTACGAAGCTCAGATGCGCAAGATGGCTCACCTTTGCCGGAAGGCTGACATCAGACCAGGACACCGAGTGAGTTCATCAACACGTTATCTATGTGGCCCTCCCTGGTACCATTATATCTGTCGCTTCTAGGTCTTAGAAATCGGATCAGGGTGGGGACCTCTTGCATGCTACATAGTTACCAATATACCCAATACAACTGTCGACACGATCACACTTTCCGTCCAGCAAGTGGCTTATGTGAAGAACCGCGTGAAGGAAGCAGGTATCGGGCAAACGGAAGGCGAGAACCCCCGTGACAGAATTCAAGTTCACCTCATGGATTATCGGAATATGCCAGCCGAGTGGGAAGGTGCATTTGATAGAATTGTATGCGTCGAGATGGTGGAAGCCGTTGGCCAGGAATACTTGAAGGTACTCTTGACCGTTTTCAGCCATGGACGCGATGGTTACATATCAGTTTATCTAGACATATTGGAAGCAAGTCGACTGGGCTCTCAAGGAAAGGACTGGTGCGGGTGTGCTCCAATGTATCACCATCCCTGAAGGTCGTGAGTTTCCGATTTGATTTGAGATTATTTTGGCTGGTTCATCTCGTTGGCTAGGATATGAACGGTACATCCAGGAGGCAGACTTCATACGAAAATGGGTGCGCTTCAATTGTGTCATCGTCCGTTTCAGTTTTGACAGATGGCTCTCCATTGGCATATGACGCTAGAGTAAGTCACCTTAGCTCAGCCCCTGGAACATCGCTCAACATCACAATCAGTCTTCCCTGGCGGTCACCTCCCATCTCTCGAACACCTTGTGACTAGCATGGCCGCTGGCTCGCAAGGTCGTCTCGTTATCGACAACATTGGTAACATCGGTCCGCATTATTCTAGGACCCTGCGGGAATGGAGGCGCCGCTTTGTTGCTTCCTTTGACGAGGTCATTGCGCCCGGTGAGCTCTTTCTTACAACTGTGGCCAGAGGATTGTTCATTCACCGACTGTTTCCGGCCCATTTCCACCCTGCATAGCGCTGAAGCAGGACTATCCTTATGTGATGAACGGACCGAATTCTGCGTCTGAACTTGAGACGTTCAAACGCAAGTGGATATACTATTTGTGCGTCATCATTCTACTTTCGTGGCATCGTCCTGTCCACTAGTATTCTGACATGACTCATGGACGCAGCGCATACTGCGAGATTGGGTTTACTGCGAGAGTGCTTGGTAGTGAGTGACCTTTTCTCTTCTCAACCCCACTGTCCCTCATTGTCAACTTTGTTACGCAACGCAGACCACGTCATCTCTTTCACGAGGGAGGGTTACCGTGACTTTGGCTGCCAAACATATTCCTAGTCGGCCTTGCGCTACGTAAACTTCAAGCAACAATGTTGCTCATGCCAATCGTCAAACTCTGCAGTTACAGTATCAGCTTCTTCTCCTTTCGGTCTTCTCACTTCCAGCTAAAGTAGGTACACTCTCTATTCTTGATGTTGTACGTTCTGTGACCGTATATTTGTACCTCTGTCTTTCTATACATTTTCCTTGAGTATTTGTGCCCGGATGGACGACGGCCCACGGGCTAATTAGTAACTGTTCGCTGTGATGTCAGCGGACCCATAGAACACCTACCATTAGTCTTCGTGGCTGACTTCGATATAGAAGACAGTCGCTCTATCCTGCCAGCCGACATGGTTAGGTGAATTTTTCATCGACAAGTTATCCTCATCCGTCAGATTCGAGATGGACGTTAGTTGACAGTACCTGATACTATATTGCAACATCGACTGGTGAGACAACAGAGAATACACTTCTACATTCAAACCCCGAATTGGAACATCACAGCAAGCCCGATAACCAGTGCCACTGTCTCATGGAGTTGCTCGTCCAGGCCATCTACACAGAAGCACCACGTTAGCTCAATGTGATAAGCTCATGAACGACAGGAGAGGGGAACCGTACCTTGGGTACAAGGAACATTCTCTGACGGTATACCTGTTGGCCAGCCAGGCCAAAAGGCGCTGAAAGTGAACACACATAAGCAACTGGTTTAGTGGCTCATGAGAATTTGCAACATACCTCAACACCCAACCCATAGCCACCATGTTCGCAAGTACCGTATTTACGCTGGTCGGTGAACCAGTAGTATGGAGAGGGGTCAATTCCCTCCCGCTTGTACGCGGCAAGGAGCTCCTCCATGTCCGCTATCCTCATCGATCCACCTACAGGCATGGCGGTCAGACAAAGATATAATTTTGTCCACCTAAACGTGAAACTGTCACATACCAACGATCTCGCCGACGTTAGGCATGAGCAGATCACAGCTCTCAGTGAAGACTGGGCCGTCCCCACCCTGGTTAGGAATCTTCTTCATGTAGAACGCCTTGAGTTCGGCAGGGAATCCATGAAGGAAAACCGGAGTTCCAAGGATGTCCGTCATGCGGCGCTCAGCGGCTTCAGCGATGTCGTCGCCTACAGCATGGTCAACCATCTTGGGGTTGCCAGCTTCGTCTTTGATGACATTGCCTTCAGCGTCTTCTGCTTCGTGCTGGATTCCGTGCTCGTTGAGCCATTTGATGGCATCTACGTAGGAGAGACGGGTGAAGGGACGAGCGGGCTTTGTGAAGTTGGGGTTGAGTTGTTTGATTAGGGCGGCGGACGTTGGGTTTTCAAGGAGACGGTCGATCGTCTCACAGATCTGTAATTATCAATGCCTTCAGTGGACGACAACAAAAGAATAAATAATAAAGGACGAACAATACTCTCAATATGTGTCATCAAATCATCGAAGTTGATGAAGGCAAGCTCTGCTTCCAAGTGAGTGTACTCGCTCAAGTGGCGACGGGTATGACTGAACACACGGTAAGTATTCGTCCGACCCGATGTGAGGCCTGACACACCTGTTCTCAGCACGGAAACTCTCCTGAATACAGAAGACATCCCCAAGAGACGGGAGACACGTCTCCAGGTATAATTGGGAGCTTTGCGTGAGGAACGCTGGCTGCCCATAATAGTTCAACGCGAAAAGTGTGGCGCCACCTTCGACCTGGGTCTGCACCAGGCACGGAGGAGTGACCTCAATCAAATTGTTGGCGTCGTAAGACTGCCTGAACGCGGACAATAGTGCGGCGCGCAGTTTCAGGATGGCAGAAGCAGTTTCTCCGCGAAGAACGAGATGCCTGAGATCGGCTTGGATGGACGCGTCCGATTTCTGGATTGATACGTAAGATGGACTATCATGTGCTCAAGGAGGTAGAAAAGTAGACGGACCTCATTCAACCTGTTGGTAAATGCGTCTTCAGCACCCGGTGCCGCCCCCAGGACTTTCCAGAAGTCGACAACGAGTTCATGGCCGCCAGGCGCGGTTTTGCCTTCTGGGACGGGTTGTAGCGTTCCGGTAAGCTCTACAGATGATTCCAGTGTCAAAGTGAGAGCGTCGTATGTTTGTGACTACGTCGATCCAAACATTAATCTTCCCGCTTCGTGGAATAGCGAGATCAGACGCACCACCTGGCCGGATAGAATGCACTGCAAGTATCCGGTACCATCCCGAAGGACAATGAAAATAATCCCCTTCTGATCTCGCAATCTATGGACCCATCCATTAACACGAACGCGTGAACCTCTAAGGTCAGTCAATTTGGACAGCTTTGCCTACAGGATCAAAGTAACGGTAAGACGATTTTCACATCTAGAGTGTAGAAAGATTGTTGCACCTTCTTCGCCGCTGGAAGGGCTGGGTCTTCCTGCAAGACGATCTTCTTGCTCTCTTCCAATAGTTTCTCCCTACGCTCCCGTTCCTCTTTCTTCTCCTTTGCCTCGCGCTCAGCAAGCTCTTCTGCCTTCTTTTTCTTTTTCTCTATACCATCAGCGCCCTTCTTGGCCTTCTTCAACGCAGACTGCGTTGGCTCCTCGTATGTGCCCGCAGAATCTTTACGAATCAGGTACGATGCAGTGGGATGAGAGTAGACGGCAAACGCCAGCGACTGATATGGGAGTTCGGGTGTGCCCTTGCCTGTGTCATCGGATCCGGCGGCCTCGTCTATGTGGATGGTGGACATAGTGGTTTGTTGGAGGGCAGCACTGCCAGCAAACGAGGAGTTAAAAGGTGGTCAGACGAGTCAGAGCGAAGAAGATTCAAGTGAGTCAAGATATCGGTATCAATGAGGATAATCTTATCTCTGATCGACTTTATCTACTTTTTTATTTCAAGAGTCAAGAGAACATCCGTACACGCTCTGAGCTACATTTCTCCAAGACTCCCGGTTGATGGCGTAGCTCTCCCCATACTCGATTTCCAAGTGGTGCACACGCCGGCCGACGATAACCAGGCTGTGCAGTGGCTCGCCGAACGCCTCTGCGGGATGGGCAGCTAGCTCTGCCAGAGTGCCGCAAACGATACGTTCCTCGTCACCACCACCTACACGGGACATTGCAATAGCAAGTGTCTTCTCCGGAATGAGGATATCTTGCTTCCTCATTTCCTCAATCTCGATGAGCTGGGATACCGCTGTCGGAATTGACATATACCGAGGTGGTTCGTAGATCTTCCTTCCCCTGTAAATTGCGATCAGTACGATACTGAGAAGCTGAGCAACATCGAGTCTCACAGACCTAGCGAGGTTTTCTTCGCTCTGCTCCTTGACCTTGATATCCAGAAGGACCAGTGTGTGCATCCCGAGGTCTGCATTCTCCTTCACGCGATCGTAAAAACTATCCGGCTTCCACGTCTCAGTAAAGAATACGAGTGAAACGGTTTGGCCAAAGTTGTACAGCTGAAGACCACAAGCTCCTATCGCATTCATGATTGATGCGTTGTGGATGACTCGGACTGGTATTTTGGCGGATCGTGCACGCAGAATGATGTCGGAATGTGTTGTGGCACTGTGAGGTGAAATAAGCCGATTTCGAAGTAACATAGAGCAGATGAGCGCACCCGAATGGATCCCCTACGACTAGAAGAGCAATGTTCTCTGTGTCCGCATTCCTTAGGATCTCGTCACTTTCCGTCTCTACCATATCCCGATCAGCGAGAATCAGCTCCTTGCCGTAAAACTCTTCCTTAGGAGCGATTGATCAGGCAAGCAAGGATGTGAGGATCCTTTGGAGGCTCACCAAACGCTCTTTCTGTACCATCAAAATACTTGTGTATGCCTCCAGATACACTCTGCTACATGACTTTACTGCCTTGTGGAAGTTGATCAGGGTTGAGAATATTGCAGAGGTGAACGCGAATGTGCATACCTCCAAACCGCGTACAGTGATATCTTTCTCGTCACACAAACCAAGGCCAATCACATAGAACATCCTCCTTGTTAGTTGGGTCAGGGATGGAGGATAAAGGTGGTCAGAATCGTCAGAATGAGCGGAAGGATGATCCAGCCAAAATCTCTTGCAATTGATCTAATCTTATCTCGGAGACTCGGAATGTGGTGTCTCATCTCTTCCTCATCCAAGTTTTCTGATTGAATATTGTTCAGGGACATGTATGAAATACTGTGAGGCTGATAAAATTACCATTATCTGCTGAGGATCCCGATGCAGCATAAGATCTCCTTGTTCTTGCACGCTTTCCCAAGTCCAGAACTGACCTCGGTGATTAGACTGTGTGCGAACCCGGTTGATTCAGGATACAGCGACAGAGCTTGTCGAAGAATGAATTGACCCCCAGAACGTCAATGAACACCGATACAACCGAGGTGCCCGACATCCCCACCAATCCAACACACGACGATTCGGACTATCTGCAAATCGGACTCAATCAAGGGCGGCTGACCTTCTGGTCCATCGCAAGAAAGTCTCATCTTCCGCTGATCAGATGGTCCCGTAAACGTGTTCACAGTCCATATGCACAGACGATAGTAGAGGCTGACACGAGAGGCGGTATATAGTGGTTGACGGTGCGGGGCGGAACCCTCCACATTCTGATCATGCATTGTCATACCGTTACGAACGTACACGGCCGCAAGTACCGGCCGTCATGTCCACCCGAAGACGTGATTGTGCTTATCTTGGGATTTCTTACAACTGCCAAAGATTTAGCCCACTGCGTTCGGGCCAGCCGGACGCTCCATCGGTGCGCGGTACCGCTGTTATACAGGTCAATAACTTTCCATACTGTGCGAAGAGTGAGTCACCATTCAAACTAACAAAGTAGCGTGGATACTTACTGTAGTGCATAGCTCGGCACAAACACCGATATTATCCTCCCGCAGATCGCTCTGCTTCAAAAGCCTGAATATGGAAGATACGTCCATCACGTCAGACAAAGCGGTGAGTGTACTGAACCGAAGTGTATACCCAACGTAGCCAACGGTGAAATCCACAGGTAGCTTGGGGAGCAGCGAGCCCGAGATAGTAAACACCAGCCGAACAGCTCTCCGACTCTGCACCAACCTCCGCTCCTTCAGCTGGGCCAACGCAGAGCAAGACCCCATGAACGCCCTTGAGCTTGTCACCCATCTGGAGATTCTCAAAGCGTTCTCTTTGAGATCTTTGAAGATCAGCACGTCGGCTGGTATAATCGAAGACGCGTGGGCAGAGCTTGCACAGTTTGTCGGACTTCAGAGTTTGGACATATGGACGGCGCGTGCACAAACGCCATTGTCGTGTGATTGGGCGAGGAACCTTCGGAGTTCTTTGGAAAGCCTAAGCCTCGGAGCGGTGTGTCGTGGGGAGCGTGAACTGAGTTGTAGGTGACCCGCAGACTCGGCGGTATGTATACGGTTGCTGATAGGAATTTATAGTCCTGGCCCAGCTTCCAAAGCTGAAACATCTCGGGATGAAGACCGTGAACAACGATATCGTCTTCCAGGCCATGGCGTTACTGCCCAACCTCAAGACCCTCCACATCCAGTATCTCGATGTGTCGTTACAACACACGCCGCAGCCGTTCAGTGCATCGCTAGAACGCTTGGTGACTGGACCTTGCTTTAGCAGCCAATATCTCGGAGAGCCTTTCTGGAACTGGGTCTTCACACTTGCTCCTAAGGCGTCGCTGAAAGCTTTGCGGGTCTGCACTACCTCGTCAAGCGAGATGTCGAGCACAACGGTGCAGAGATTGGCGGAGATCCATCGAGAGACCTTGGAGGAAATCGATGTGGGCCAGACGGTGATCGGGATAGAGGATCTGGCTTACATTTGCCGGATGTTTCCTAAGTTGAGAATCCTCAGCTGTGGAATCAATTGCACAATGGTATGTTGGTTCTTGAAGCGGATCGGATGAAACGCTGAACATTGGATCAGAACGAGTTGGATGATGCCATATCCGCAGCATACAATATCGAGACATTGCACCTCCGCCTATCAAAGAAGTTAGCTAAGCTGTGGCCATTCGTACAGCTGGACGAGATTACGCGCTGGATGTTGAGAGAGCACTCCAAGTTAAGAACCATAGCGCTTGGTGCACTTGTCTACGAGGTATGTGAGCAAACTATCGTGATACGATCTAAGAAGCCTTGACAAAACAAAACTCACCACAGGGAAAGTGGGTGTGGTGTGAACCAGCCGTGAAATTCGAGGTTATTTCTCGTATGAGTGGAAGCGTGCACGTACTGTAAAAACACCAGACTGTAAGCCGTGACGGTGGAACACATGAAGCGTACAGCATCGCAACCACCGATTGTTTCTAAGCCTGTAAAAATCGTGTCGGATGGCAGATGCAAATCTGCGAGACGAATCTTCCAATATCGAAGGCCTCAATGGCCTGTACTTTGCTTGCAGTCGAAATTCAGATATGAGATGTATACCAGAGCTTGTACATTGTGGTCTGGTATGGACGATATACAGGAAGAACAACAGAAAAACACTGCAGGACGGTGAGTGCGAATGATCATGAAGCACACAGACAAATCACTCACCAGAGGCCGTAATCAACACAATCACATCCCACGTCCACGCCCCCTTCCACCACGCATCGGTGCACCCCGTGCCCCACCTCTGCCTTTTTACGAGTGTTAGAAATACTGTTGTGGACGGTGAAACAGGGTTAAAATCGAGCGTACCTCGCATCGGAGCACCACGTCCTCCTGGACACATACCGCTTAGAAAGTACATGACTGGAAAAAGTTGGGCATGACGTACCTCTGTTCCCTCCGCCTGAATGACCACCTCGAGCGTTCCGCCCTGCCTCGCGAGCCCGATTTTGCTCGTCTTTCACAGCGTCCAGTAGAGGTTCCGGTACTCGCAAATACTTGATCTGACGGGCGAGTCAACACCGAGGACCTGTGGAGAATATCTGCCATGACACACCGTGCTCCCTCGAATGTAGCATTCCTTCAACTGCCAGAACTTGTCTCCTTCCGCATTCGTTTGATATACCTCCCGCAGCGTAATGTTCATGAAGTTGTCGCAGTTGACTAGATGGCCGTTGAATGTCTCGCCATTTTTGAGCTCAACCAACTGAAAGGCATGTCAGCAATCAAGAGATGAGGGGTAAAGTGCGGAATTTACCTTACCATCGGCTTGTTCTGAGCAGCATTCAGGAGCGATAGGGGTAGCTGAAGTACGCGTCAGCTTTGCATGAATCCGAGTACAGCATAGTTGACTGTACCATTTTGACCGTCGTGGTGAGGAAGAAAGACGCGAGGAGGGTTGCCTCGAGGATGTCGGCTTGATCTTGCTGCACGCGTCTTGGTCCCTTCCTCCTTACTACTCGCGAAGAAATACGTCTTTCCCCAGCTATTTCAATGCTCATAAACCCCCTCGCCAGCAGGGTGTCTGATTCCCAAGATTGTCGATAGACCGCAGCTCATGAGCGTCCGCAGTTTGGAGCCACGTGAAGCGATTTGAAAACGTTATATTGCGACTTGACTCGACATCAACATCCCCCTTAGCGTTCTGCTCTTCCTTCATCGCGTCCACCGCTCTGAACAATGATTCTCCCAGACGACACCCCGCCGTCCCCCGACAAACTCCAGAGGGAACTCGTCGACACCGCACGCACGACGAACCCAGCAGTCGGTCCGAGTCCGCCGCCCTATCCTGGATATTCCTCATATCAGCGAGGTGAACCCGTCCTAGTCAACCAAGCATCCTCCTCAACGTCCCCTTATGTTCCACTGCCAACGCATACCGTGGTTGACCTGAATCGCGCGAGGCAGCGCGCCGTACGACGGTTCATGACCGCACTCATATGGGCACTCGTGATTTACGCATTATTCGGTATTCTGTTTGGAAGTGTGGCAGAGCTAGTTAGTCCGCATAGAAGAGTGAGTGTTAGATAATTGTGACTGTCCCTCATTAGAAAATGACCGGGTCGTCGCTGCGAATCAACTGGATAGTGGCTCAGATTAACCAGACCTAAACCTCCTTATCAGAACCCATGGCCCACCTTGACCGATGGAAAAATACATCGCTGTCATAGCAATCAAGACCCTCGCAAAGTCAACATCGCAATCCCACTTGAACTCCCTGCATCATCCGATGTTCTCTACTTGTTCTCCAGGGGAAACTTCGCTACAGGCGATGTCCTCTTCCGGCAGGACCCAACCTTAAAGAACGACGCAGTGATGATCAACGTCCTGATGTCTCACCGAACGAGTGAGAGCGCAGGCTTCGTAACCGTGTGCTCCCTCGAACGAAACGATGGAGAGAGGGGGATCGGATTTTTCGTAAGTAGCATAATCATTCACTTAGAATATCGCAAGCCGAATAGTGATTTTCCAGACACCCGATATATGGCGCGACACCCACATTCCAATTGTCGAGTTCTCTATTGTTGTGAACCTGCCCGTGTCCACGGGATCCGAGCCCACATATATCAAGGCCTTCGAGACCAATTTGCCTCATTTTGCCCACCAGATGGCCAACCTTGAAGAAGACGTTTCGTTTGGTTCTATTGACTTCCAATCTTCGAGTGCTCACATTAACATCGGGGTATGTTTAAGAAAAATTCGTACTCTCACCGTTCCACCCTCACCCTCATGATCCTCGTTGTAGACCCTCCGATCTCTCAAGGCCTCGATGATAACCACTAATGGTCACATTGTTGGCAATTTCACCACATATGACAAACTCTCTTTAATCACCAGCAATGGCTTCATATCAGCAAACGTGAAATCACACAACGCGAACGAAGATAGCCCGACGAAAGTAATCATGAAAACCACTAATAGGTGCGCCTTACGTAGCCGCAGTTCGCGCGCAGCTCAGAACACTGACCAGCCATTCCCAGCGGACTCACGTCAAATATTGACCTATTCTCAGACGCGGAAAATCACGCTGGAGGTTCATTCTCCGTTGATGCGCGCACATCGAATGGTGCACTTGTTGTAGACTTCCCCACCTCTCCGTCCGCAGCGCATCTCAGCCTTTCTGCACGAACCAGCAACGCACAAGCCCAAGTTCACCTTCATCCGCGGTACGAGGGTACGTTCGGACTCGTCACGTCGCCTAGCACAAAGACGGTACTGCAACACCAGGATAGTACCGAGGATCCGGATGGTGAGGGGAGGGAGAGGATCGTGGATATTACGACTAACATGAGGGGGGTGCTGGAGGGAACTATCACGTGGGGACGGAAGGAGGATGCGAAAAGGTTGGGAAATGTGCTAGTGAGGACATCCAGCAGTCCGGTGTCTTTGGTGCTCTAGAGGGAGGTTCTTAGGGATACGTGCGTTCGTTGGAGGTTTGATTTTATGCTTTTCATTTATAGTCATTGTGATCTGAACGCTCTTGTATTTCGTTCGCTCATTCACGCCCATTACGCCCATCTGTTGTTTCCTCTTTGCATTGCACTGTACACTAACATCGCTACAACCTATACACAAAACTATCACATAAATACACACATCTTCGCATTGGTATCTCAACCTATCCCGTGTTCTTGCATTTACCAAACGCACTTGCTGCATTCCCGGAGAGCTGAACGTTCTGGCATGAGAATGATGCCGCTCCATATTTCGACGGTGCTCTGCAAAGCAGAATGGTTTGGTCAGCTCGCAAGTGCCATTGCAGACAGTGAGAGTAGACATACGTAAGATTTAGGTTGTTCACATTCACATCGCTGCATCTCCCATCTGGCGAACAAGACAGACTCGCGACAACAGCTTTCTCCTTGCCCGACGATGTGCCAGAAATACTACGACATGAAACATCGATCAGCAAACCAAGCCTCAGTCTGTAGGAGGAAAGACGGATGAACGGACTTGTCAAACCATATATCCTGGATCAAAGTGTTCGACGGGAATTCTGCACATTCGTCCGCATCCGTCATGTAGCACTAATGGAAACCATAGTCAGTGTTTGATTATACCTGAGAAAGATTTAATAGTAGAGACATACCTGGTCGATGATAACAGGGTTGTCCACATTGCTCTCTACAAACCCACTAAATGTGATGTTCTTCACGATTCCGGACCCAACACCTTTTCCAGCCCACGCCTTGATGCGAGCACCGTTTTGGGCATTAGACATGGTGATGTTGCTGCGAAATAGACCCATTGTACTCTGTAAGCGGAGAAGGACATGGTGAGAGATAAAATTGAGACGTACATCGCAGTGACATTTTGGACGATGTCAAATTCACCGGGGTATTGACCAAGCGACCCAACAGAAATTCCACTATTCGTGCAAGAGTAAGCAACCTGCCTACAAGTTTACTATACAAATGTGCGACAACACTCACTGAGATCCGTTGCAAGCCAGGTTGGAGACCAGTATGTTCGTAGCGTCTGCATTAAGTCTTAAGTGTGAGCATTGGGACCTCCAATTGAGAGTATATCGTACTTGGTTTAAAGCTAACACAGTCATCTCCGTTATTGACCACAGAACTGTCAATAACGACGTTGTCGCTTCTGAATATATCCCACCCATCTGTGTTCTTCGCAGCGTTCTTCGAGGTGGAAACTGCAGAGATAGTGATGTTGCGGAACGTGATATCTTGACCCTCGTTTACCTAAGAAATGATCCTTGTAAGTCTCAAAGGGTGGCCGATTGCAGGAAGAAGACTTACGAAGTTGACCCATTCAGGAGAGTTAATCATCCGAAGGTTCTGTATAGTAATGTTGGTAGCTTGGAACAATGTCAGGATGATGGGACGGGCTAGACTGCTGTTTTTCGCACTTTGAGCGGAACGAATCGATTGTTAGCCCATCAACATATCGTTATTCTGAAAACGCAATCACTTACAAGGCGTCGTACCATGCCTGTCCCGCGCCATCCAGCGTACCTCCACCATCCATGATGATGTTCTTGCCACCCAGTAACCAAAACGCCACTTGGTCTTGGAACGAGAAGGAGAATGCGTTCCCTGTCTCTGTCCAGTAAGCTAAATCTGGGTTAAAACGAACGGTTCCTTGAACGATCTAGCAACGACCCCATGAGTATTGAATGTATTTCGCAGAGCGAAGTCTTACGATGTGTTTATCCGAGACACCCGTCATATTCATCCGCGTCTTTATGTCCAGGATTGTGGTGGCGGGAATGAGCACGGTTGAACATGAGGTATCTTGGATTGCACGCAGAAAAGCCGGAGCGTCATCAGAGCCACTAGCCGTCAACGAGCAGATTTTGTTATTGGAGGGACCACTGTTCGAGGCCAAGGCATCGAACGATGCAATTAAGAGAGAAACCAGGAAAAGAGCGAGTGAATGCATAGTGGTACGCAATCTTTGTCGCTGGATGGCTAGTGGGGGTTATAAGAGGCCAGAATAGAACAACCAGAGTGCGAGTCAGCTGTTTCCAAGAATAGATTGTGTTCGATTCCGGTGGTGCTGACTTGAACGGATGCGTTGCTCGTCAGCAGGCGGGTCATGAAGCACGTCTACGGCCCGTGGGTGACACACAGATCCCCCGCAACGTAGAAGAAACTAGGACACATGACACGGTGCATTGTGGAGTCACGCCGAAGTGGGCGGTCACTATTCTGATTCGTTCTTTGATTCAATACTATTCATATAGCTTTGACATTGTCAGATGAGCCCAGGGGTAGTAAACCTTGAGAAGAGCATACGCACATGTGTACCGCGATGCTGATTCCATAGTGGCGATCCTCTAGAACTTTCAACCCCCTCGACGGCTCCAATCTGTACCAAGCAACTTCCCATTCACTTCAACTGGCTTCGCACCTGAGATTCATCATTAACGATTTTGTCTGGAAGCACATGTTCAAGGCAGAGAATGTGACTGACCAACTACGACCCAATATATTCTTGTCCACTGGTCAGCGTACGCGTTCTTCCATGCATGTAAAGTCCCTCGTTGGATGACAACGTCACCCTGTTTCAGTGTTGTAGACTTGTTGCCATCCAATTCAAGGACGACGCCTCCCTGCATGATGATCCCAAAGTCAAGTGATTCGGTGCGAGGCATGAACTGACAAGACCTCGCCACATCAGCTGGACAGCATATGTCATATTGAGAGGAAGAGCACATACCACACTCGCACCAGGGGCGTAATCGAACACCCTGAACGTCGCACCATTGGGACTGATGAGGCCAGCAGGACCAGGGGGGCTCCGAGCAATCGTATCCACCCATTCTTCCTGCAACTCGCTATTTGAAGCAGGTATGTCGTCCACTCGGTACAAATCATAGACGCCGTTGATGCTCCCTGGTGCCCAGAATTTGGGCTCTACGACCTCATCTCGGACGATGACTGGTTGGCCAGTAGAGTCATGGCCAGTGATCACCCTGCGCACGTTTGGTGGAGGTGTATCTGGGTTGAAAGTATGAGACATGATGGTGGTTACTTATCAATCGAAGATGATGCGTTGTTTCGACGCTTCTTATTTATTACAGTGCGCCTATATCATCGGGACACGCCGATGCGCGTCGCCTGAGTCACAGATTCTCTTTCTGAGTGAATATGTTCATGTGGCTGCATGCTGAAACGGTCAAAACATGCTGAGGCTTACAGAACTAAAACGTACCAATCTTAAGTGAGTAGAAGCTGGTTGTAATGTATGACCCACATTACCGGTCACTCCCAGGATTACGCAGCGGTGGTCGGTAAAACATTCCCATTCACCTCAATAGGATGCGCGGCTTCATGTGGCATAAGCATAAAACGAGATAACAGCGATTGTATCACCCACCAAGGAGTACAAACATAATCCTAGTCCATCCGTCAGACTGGTTCCTCCATTCATGCCATGTGCCCCGTTGCACAATCGTGTCACCCTCCTTCAAAATCACCGTCTCATGGTTCTCCAGTTCAAGGGTCAACGACCCTTTCAATACGACGCCAATATCAAGAGAATGAGTACGGTGGAAAGGCTGAAAGACCAAGGGAAATCAGGGATGCGCTGTTTGTAGAGGACGGTTTACCCACCACTATCGTGCCTGGTGCCAAATCGTATACTCGCGAGACCGCCCCTTCATTAGCGACAAGAGTCCCATGCTTGACGACAGTATCCGTCCACTCCCCTTTGGCTCGGACATCGGCGTCGTTATGGACAGGAAATTCGTCTGAGCGAAATACGCCATGAACAGTACCCGTGCCAGTGGTGGGTGACAATATCATCACTGAGAACAGTCGCTGCCCCCTGAGCGCTGTGCCCAGTGATAACACGTCTCAGCCCAGGAAATGGGTTAGTAGTCATGGTCAAGTAGACGAAAGGCAATGGTAGATGTAGTTGAGGATCGGGTGAGAATCACAATGAAGGTGGGAGATTGTCAGGACCTGTTAGGACTGACGTGGACAGGCCGGTACTATCTCCGTGCCAGAGTGAATGCGAGGTATTCTTATTCAGGACGCATTCCTGCGTTGAATTTCCATAAGATAGATATAATCGCACCAGTGGGATGTTCCTCGCACCTGTCGTCCTGGCACGAAGCTCAATGGCACTCATGCTTGACACTTGGTTGAGCAGCGAGCTCGCGCCTGATTGCATGGTGATATACATGTACTCAATGATTGAGTTTAGAGTAATATTCATCACGAGCAAGAGGCAGCTTTTGATGTTCTGTGGAGATGTGGGCATTTGAAAGACTACATGTGTAGGTTGATCCGGGTTGTGGTGGTGAGGAGGGCCACCAATGGAGTACCGTGACAGTATACACAGTATAACACCGCGTTACGTCACGCAGGCGACCCGTGTTGTGCATCACGTTTGTCGTTCTCAAATCTTGTATGAACCCTCTTGAGCATCAATTGTCGTCTGGTGCCATGTGGAAGATTCTGGTTCAGCAGAGAAGGACTAATGTGCGAGGGCGCGATATATGCTTCAGGTATGAGCCCTCGGTGCGTGAGGTAGAACACAAATCAATCACTACAAACTCCAAGTACCCTTTCCACAAGCAAATGGAACACATGAATACATGTAAATAGGGAGACTCAGACCGTAAGAGCTCAAACGTATGCGCGCCACGTCAGGCAGAATGGCTGTTTCTTCGTAACTCGTTCAATGAGAAGTCACAACTAGTGTGAAGATTAAAATTGCTCAGTCGGATATATACAGGCAGCGATTCTTTGGCAAAATGTGCTCACTCTGGTGCCATGACATCTTTATTTTCAACGTCATGATCAGTCTCCAAATCAACCATGAACGGTTCTCTGGCCATCCTGTAACCACGATCGGAATCGCTGTCCTCCGAGTTTGTCCGGGCGAGCAGCGACGTATGCAGAGGAGCGGCAAGGTTACCGAGTAACGACGGGGTCGCAAAGTTCAAGGTTGTGCTGTCTCCCGTTGTGCCGTCGGCCGCCTTTGTATCGCCCGCAATGTCTCGGAGGTTCAAGATGAACCTACAGATGAGTGTGGATGCGACACTGATACGCTGGAGGTAAAGCTGAGCTTCTAAATATCGCGAAGGGACTAACGTACGCTTCGCTGACAAAAATGAAAGAGGACGCCCCATTTTTGTTCAGGAGCACGCCGAAAGTGACTTGAAGCAGAACCGCAATATTGAGTAAAGCGAGTGTCCTGTATATATATAATTAATCGAGAGCAGCAGAAAGTATGAAATGAAAGAAGCTCACAGAAAATATAGAGTACCTGCAATCAAGACACCATGATACTGAGAATCATTGAACCAGACGCTACCCGAAGTCTACTCACCATCACGTAGGAGCATGACAGCAACCTTAGGCTTGAAGCCTTTAATTCGACGACTATCCCTGTAGATACTATATGACTTGTTCCAAGTGATAACAAGAACTAATATGTCTCCGAAAATAGTGATGGAGCGGACCAACATGGGCACTATCCGATTAAGAATGGTTAGTTGATTTATGGGCCTGACATGCCGACGAAAGTTCACGAGGCGCACTTCTATTGATAAATCGAGAGAGGATTAGCCAATGAAGCTCGCGGAAAAAAGGTGGGAGCAACATACGTTTTGGGAGTTCGCTGAATTGCCTCTGCGGTAGGGTTCATCACACACACGAGCTGTTCGCGGTTGTATACGAGTGTACTTGGTCTTGCAAAGTTGTACTGTCGGAGAAGTGGGATTATCGGTGGTCCCGATATTTGAGCCATTGATAGTTTCATTCATAAACAATAGGAAGTGACTGACTATATTTGCAGCAGGGCTAAACATGCCACATAGGGTCACAGCGAGCACCAAGAGTGTCATCCTGCCAGTAATTGCGTAGGCCCGGAATGATGTGAAGACTATAGAGACCAACCATTACCACGTCGCGCAAGAAGGGTCAGATCAGGCGATCAAAAGTCAAAATTAAGGCTTACGCCCGATCCCAAATGTCACCAGAAACGAGACAATCTTGAGCGCGATTTGTGTCAATCGACAGGACTGGTTTAAATAGTCAATAACTTGAAGGCGATCAAAGTCAGATTCTTAACATAGAGACTCACATCAGCGGTGATGGTATAAGAGGAAATCCAGCGGAGAGTAAATAGCGTCAAGGCGGCGTAGCGTTCCAGGATGAACAACAACGTCACAACGTTGAACTTCCGCTGCCAGAGAGAGCGGACCTCGCGAGGAAAGGTGATGAAGTAGTCATACCAAGTGATGGCTGGTCGGTGAAGGTTTGATGTGAGTGGCAGTCATGGATCGTTGCCGATGATACACGGACCTGAGGCAGCATATGCACAATTTGAAGAGAATATACTACACAATAACAGCTGCTCAAAAATTTGGCGATACAAATGTGGGTAAAACACTTACAGAGCTTTGCGAGCTGCGACGTCCATACTTCGATTCGACCTCCAGTAACCTTCGCATGGACGAATGAACGGAGACGAGGGGAAAAGGAATCCGTTTTGAAGCTTGAAAGGTCGAGCCATTCTATATCAGTCCCATGGTCGCAAGTGGTTCTTCGAGCGATAGTGGACTTTGGACCTTGGCAGGGTGATCCTAGAAGCTCGTGTTGACGAATACCCTGTCGAGACCGTCGTGCCTTATCTTGACCCAACATAGTACGAATTTCCCAATTTGCGATGTGATTGAGAGAAACGTCTGATAAACTCGTTGCTTTGGAATCATCCAGCGGCCAGTAACGGGTTCTCGCGGGGAGGAGCCAGGGACGCACATATTCTTGTCGCCGGCGACTGGATCAAAGAAGAGGGGTTGGCAAAGAGCCCAACGTGCGTATACCGAGTGACCCTCATTGACATAGTCTTGAAACGATTATATGTGGCATATTTCAAGATGAGAAATTACGATGCACATAACATCCCACTAGACACTGGACTGTTGTACGTTGGGGTCCCGACTCGGTGGTCACCCGACCTCTTACGATCGGCTGCTGCTGGCACAGGAACGACTGTCTTCATCTCGTCAGGTCAGCAACGGAGACTAGATCGTAGTGTATCTGGGATCTATGAGATCTAAAGATACCTAGCGGCCCTTTGAATGAGTTATATGAGTAAAGCGAGGCTATAAACTTACAAGAAAGCATTGGAACCCGTTGAACAATGATATTGGTCATGAAGGAGTCCGGATGATGACGGTCTAAGTGCGACAGTCGAAGCTGGCTGCTCCTGCACTCGGTTGGTTGCCACGTGGCATTGTGGATCTTATCTTATCTTTCTCGTGGGTATTCAACAATCTCATGACTTGAACTCGAACATCACCCAAAACTCCTTCCATCTCCCGACCTTCTCTGGAACTACATGCAAGCTCTTCGCAGCAGGGCATTTCGATGGTTTCCTAGCGATTCACTGTCGCGAAAAGGCATTCCTTCATTGGAGGCAGTCAAGCCGTTATACAACCGAAAACCGGTGTGGTGGACACGGTGGACGTACCCGCTCGTCTGCGTGAATATTGTTGTAACGTGAGTCCAAATCTTGTGTAACTAAGCGACGGACATAATTGATAATCGATTCCTCTTGCAGTGCCTACGCCTGCGAGCTGACGTGGAATCACTGGACTGAGCTTGACAAGATCTCAGCCGTGTCACGCACTAACACACCCACTGCCAGCACCAGTACACAGAAAATTGACGGGGAACTAGTAGAGGTTGAAGAGAAGTGGGTACTCAGACCGGTATGGCAACGAGCTTCTTTTGCGTTGGGCCAAACACTGCTTGGGGTCGCTCTTAGCGCCCTCCTCCTCGGTGCAGCGTCGCGTCAAGTTCGTCGATTATACATTATCACAACACCGAAGGCCCTTCAAAATACACCATCTATATCCAATCCCCTCTCTAACAAGTCCCTCATCGTACAAACCGTTCACCATCTTAATGGACGCGGCAAAGTCATCCCCGTCTCCTCATGCGAGCTGAGAAAGGGCAGAGGTGACAACGAGGTTATCATCGCGCCCGAGGGGTACACAGGAACTTTTTGGGTGGGTTTGGATAAGGAGTCGAGGATATGGGGGAAGGAGATGTCACCGTGGCACATGAAGCAGGCAATATACCAGGCATTCTACGGAGGGAACTGGTCAAAAGCATTAAACAAGCATGGATGGGTTCATCATGTATAGTTTGTACTACCCATGCTTCCCTGCAAGTTGAAAACTCAGAAAATCTCACAGTGCACAATACCAAAGCAATCATGCAGCGTGCTTCTGCCCATTGACAATGACAGTGAGCTGTCCCAAGTGACGATATAATTTTTTTCTGATAAGATACAAGACCAAGTTCGTTACAAGTTGATGAACGTATCGGCAAGAAAATTCAGGATTGCGAAGATGTCGCGAATTGTCGACTCGGATGCGCTCAGCCTTTGACCTTGTTTGACCTATGTTCATGGGCTCGGTTCCGTGATCGTAGCTTCAATCGGTCTCCAGGTAACGACTCAGACTAATGTACACTCATTATCGGTTTCAACCTCCTTCTGACTCCCTAAAGCAGGTCAGGTCCCCTCCTAATCCTGAAGATTTGCTCCCGCCATGCTAAAATGGTTTATCCATTGGCACCGACGAGACCACCAGTGCTCCTATCTCTTCCGGTGCTCGTGCGTCAATAGTGGTTTCTTGGGTCACCATATAATCCTCACGATGCCCTCTTTCACGAGCTTGCTTCCTGCCCACAGCTTGCGACATCTGAGCCAGTCAGATCACCTCTCCTTGCGTCTGGTGACCTACCCCAAGAACAGTGGCATAACTTCTGCACGTTGAACTCATCACTTCTCCCTCATCGAACAATTAAGGTCTGGGGCTGAGGATGGATGCTGCGGCTCGGAGAGTTTTGTGAGTACCCCATGTAGCATCTCTTCATTTCCCCGACCGCTGATCATCATCACCATTTTCTACAGTCGGTTCGGGGTTAGCTGCTCCGCTGCTGCTGCAGGTTCGTTGAGCACAAAATCATCTCCGAGCTCAACATTACCCAGATCTATTGCGCAGCTATCACATATTACGACTATCTCCTCACCTTCTCTCGCGAAATTCACTGTATCTGGTGGCGTAGGTTCAACGCCGTGACAGTGATCTACGCTCTGACACGCTACTTCGTAATGATTTTGGTCTCCCTCCGCTGGTATACGCCTACGACATACGAGGTGTGTCCCCCCCTCTGCATGCATCTTTTCGACATTGACACTGCACTCCTTCGAAAGTTGTGCAAGCAAAAGCAAATTGTGAGTATGGTGATGACGATACTAACAATATTTGGCATTGGACGTGAGTTTTCTTCGTTGACTAAATGGGACTTCTTATTGTAGTGACGAGCTCCCGGTTTAGTCTTCACATCGTTCCGGGCCTACGCAATCGCTGGAAGGGTTACCTTCATGGTGTTCCTGGTGTTTTTGTGCGGTATGTTCTCCCCGGCCGCGAATATCGTAAGTTATCTTTTTATGAACTGGACGAAGGCCGCTGAAACGACGCAGTATAACTTCGCGCGACCGCACACCTATGTTTTCAATCCCAATCAAGGCACGTGCTACACGAGTCCCACCCCTGAAGCAATTCGTCGTACGCCTAAAATGTGCGTGGTAGTTACCGTTTTGAATAACTGATCGGACGCTCATACATTTTATGCCTATAGAAGTATGTTGAGCTCGAATTGCCCTCATTGATATTCCGATGCCTTATTGCTCACCGGCCCTGTTTTCGATTCAAGTGCCTGTCCTTGTTCGCTCGATCACCATGTTGGGCGACCTCTTGTTACTAGCAATCACTTGGAACAAGTCGTATGCTGTGTTCAAAATCAGTCGCCGAACGAGAAACTTCAAACCTAAATTTGCAGTACTGGTACTTCGTGATGGTGAGTCACCGGTCTGCGTACCGCAGAATCTGAATATTGACCGACATGACATGATGTTCGGTGACAAAAGGGACATTATATTTCATGTAAGTGATCACAGCTCAAAATATTTTTGTCGCTCATCCCAATCGCCACAGTGCATTAGCTACGCTCAATCTCGCCGTCTTGCTCCAAGTTATCTTCGGAATATATCTGGACAAAAATGGGGGAACAACGTTTATTTTTGTCTCCGAGGCGTACGTCAAGTCTCGCCATTCACGTCTCGTATTCCCGCTTATTTTACCTATTAGCGTTACATGTATCCTCATAGCCAGGTTCATCCTCAATCTTCGCGGTATTGCAGGTGACATGAACGCAGATGACGGCGATATGAGTATGGCTGAGAACGAAAGCGGCCACCGCGTGTCAACGCTAAACTTCGCAACGCCGACCGTCTTGGGGAACCTCGCCGCTCCTCTGCGCACGCCGTTCATCTCTGATGATGACGACTCGTATCGCGCTTACCTGAGGGCAAGACAACCGTTCTTGGTTGGATTGGAACCTGATCGGCATTCTGGATCTGATACCACTAGTGCGGGTATGATGACGCAAAGGTATCGTTTTCATAATATGTTCTTGAATGAATCTAGTGGCACTCACCAGTTGCGACATAGCCAGGATCGCACAGGCGCCTCTCTGAGCGAATGCTCTGCCTAATCATCCTCTAATTTTCTAACCTGGAACGGTGGTGACTTTGCTTCTTTGTTCATGTCCTTGATGTATAGTGTAGAATTTGCTATAATTAATCTGAGTCCTGTACTTGAATCCCGCCCCCAAGTTAAGGAACAACTGACAACCTAAGTCTCTGAATCATGCGGGAAACTGGATGCAAATTGTCGAAGAAGAGAGTTCCATTAGGCACCGAAAAGGGTTGGTAGTACAGATGAGATGTTACTCTGGGCTCTCGCTTACATAATCATACTCGGCTACAGCCTCCTGTATCAAACACACTGTTGTCTCCGTTCGTGGTGTCAACCCGCACGGAACGGTTCGTGGCATTCTAATAGGTGATCAGCCCCAGACAGAAATCACGAGAGAACGATACGACTCTGAGTCGGACGTACGTTATGAGAGCACCAAGTTGCTCATTACTCAGTACGACTGGATTTCCATCTGCATCAACGCCAGGGGTAATGTCAAAAGCGTACAGAGTAGATGCAGCATATATACAGAGGGTATTGACCGCTAAGTGCCGTCCCGGACATAGCCTAAACAGTGCACAGTAAACCAAGACAGGAACAAAGTAACGCAAGAGTATGAGAGACGATACTTGCCGTCGTCCAAACCCAAACGCAACGTTTATGGGGTCGAGAACATCTGGGTTGATGTTACCGTCCTTTCCAATAAACCTCTCCGGCTTGAACTGCTCCGGTTCGGGATAGTCATCAGGGTTTCTGAACATAGCCCTACGAGCGGTCATTAATGATTACACAATAACGAACGTCTAAAGTTGAAGCAAACGTACCATACGTTCTGTGTGTTTTATCAGTAGTGGACCGTGTTTTCTATGAAATTAGGAACTCACAGGGATCAACAGGGATCCTTTGGGGATATGGTATCCTTCATACACGTCATCCGTTAGAACCGCATGCGGAATGGCGAAAGGCGCAACGGGCATCCATCGAAGTGTCTCCATCACGATGGCCTTAATGTAGGGTATCCTTTCCACGTCCTCGAAATCGGGTAAGCGATCCGGACCAACCACGCGGTCGAGTTCAGCTTGAGCCTTCTTCTGCACCTCCGGGAACATCGCCATCGCCAGGAGCAACGACAGAGAGGATGAAGAAGTCTGTAGGGAGAATTATGCCATTGGCCAACCATCATGTGAGACCACATACCGTATCAGCACCGGCTAGAAATGAATGTCAGATCGGAATGTAACGAACGTCAACGCAATTGACTTACCAGCATACGCAACACCCGCAACGTTCCTCGCAATGAGCTCATTGAATTCCTCCGCCTCTGTATTACCGAAGTTGGTGCGGATCTCCTCGACCAGAGTTGCAGCCCACGACGGTGAGGCAGTCCCATTTTCCTGTTAAATTTCTTATTATTGTTTGAATCTTCGGGAAACATTCCAAAAAACTCACGACCGCTTTCTTGACTTCATCGTAGGGTTTATCTCGTGTACCCATCACGTATGGTCGGTACTTCTCTGCAAGCTTCTTGGCTGCCGTCCCAGGAACCCAGCTTGGAATATATCTCAGAATAGGGAGAAGGTCGACGAAGTATGCCCCCGGAATGCAAGCTTCGCCAATTCCCTCCACACCTATTTGTGCCAGAGTGACATATTCGTCGTCCATACTGGTTATCTGCTTCCCATAAGTGATTTTGAAGATAACAGCGGTGATTAATCTGGTCAAAGAGGGTACCAATAAAGTATTTTGGACCGACTCATGGGGAAGTGTGGCACACTCACTGACGGATTAGCTTGCGGGAGTTCTCTGGAGACTTAACAATCCATGACAAGAACATTCTGGTTTGTTGTAGCTGAACTGGCTGGTACATGGGGACTACGGTCGAGTGGAAATGTTGATGAAACTTTCGCCGATGGGCACGCCACCACGGTGTATACCTCATAATACTGAAATGGTAATCGCACCCCATCCTGCGAGTAGGTCAGCAATCATCAGGCCAAGCTCGCTCTCTATGCCACTGAACTTACATGTTAAACAACACTGAAGAGATGCGATCTGAGTAAAGCTGTGATCGTTTCTCAAAGAGATCGATGCACGCCGTAAAAGATCCGACTATAATAACGGGTTGCATGGGGAGTTGCAAGAAGACAAGGTCTGATCCTGTGTTCGTAGGTAGTAGGGTGAATCAGTGCAGGGATTACTCGCCGGGTGAGGGTACTTACGATACTCCTTGCACCACTCGGCATATTTCTCCCAGGGCCGAATCGTTGGCATGTCAAGTACATTACCAATAAGAGGCCATGGTTTAGGACCAGGAGGGAGAGGATGCTTTGTCCTCCTAGAGTACCTGGCGAGGCAGAGACCAAGGATGATACAAATGAGACCAAGAGTAAGGATACCCATGTCGTCCTAACTGGAACCGTCAGTAAGCTGCACTGTTATATAGAAAGGGCATACCAGCGCCGTCTTCAATGGAGCGGTCCGCATGATGCGACGAGCTAAGATAGCGAGTTGCTTTGAGCAGGGGGTATAGTTTTTCTCTCACAATGGAAAGTCCTAGGCATTCTATTGCCACCGAAAGATGCTAGCGGGAGGGTTTGTCGGGTTTTCTGATAACGCTCAGTCGAACGCTCGCATTCAACAATCATGTTGCGTATCCTTGATAGCAATCAGGCGGGTCTATAATCATAGGACCTTCAATACGAACTGAAGGAGGTATTACCCTGTTGCTAACAGGAGCGCAGAATCTTGTCGAGAGCAGGAAACTACTCCGAACTCCTTTGGAATGTATTGTGCGTCATGAAGGAACTTGTGCGGGGCGCGTATAGCTTCGAGCGCAATCTATGATCAACAAAAATATGGTCAGATGACAAGCTGCGAGCTCTAAGGGCTTAGGCTACTCACGAACGGGCCTGGCAAGAGAGTAGTGAGTCGGTCCGAACTACTGAAAGTTCTCAGGACAACTGGGACGCGCACACCGCGTGTCCCAACGACAGATCTCTCCTCCCATACGCTGACGAAACTTGGGTTCGACGTTGCATTACAGGTTGACTGGGAACAAAAAACTTGTTAACCTCCAAAGTCCAGAAACTTGAAAAGACCCTCGTCACGTGGCAATCTCACGTGGCAGTAACAAGGGTTTGGGCTGAAGGCCGTCTTTCGAGGTCAAATGTCGCGCTTATTTCTTCGACCTTTTCAGAACTCTGCGTTGGGTGAGAAATGCGAGAGCTTTTATGATTGAAGTTGGGAAGCTCACAATTTGTAGCGCAGGAACAACCCATTCTACGGATTCAGAACTCTGCGATATATCCTCTCGGCGCTGGGACACCGTCAAGTCCTCTCTTCCGCGACGTATCATGGACAATACACCGCGATGAAGCTTGGGCAGTAATTAGTGCTGGGTCTAGTAGCGCGAAAACAGCTTTACTTCAGGCTCTCCTCGGTCACCTACGCATATCCCCCCTCCCCCTCCTCCCGATGGTCTATTTCCGTTCCTTCGGGGTCGTGATCCTCACAAGTCCGTCTCTCTCGTCAGCTTTGCTCACCGATCTCGCGCCGCTGGAGGCGCGTTTGTTGACTTCTCAGCTCGATATGGTGCCGTACGTGAGGAAGATAAGCGGACACTGAGGGAGACCTTCTTTCCAGAGACAGCAAAGCCGTGGCACACACTTGCCATCCCCGCTTTTCATTCTCAACCAGATATCCCACTTTCTGAACAACTAGACGAAGAGCGTGAAGGTGCAAGGAGGGCCCTGTTTGAAGAGTTGACGGGTCTGATGGGGTTGAGGGAGTTTTTGGATTTGCCGGTCGTTGCGCTGAGTAATGGGCAGACGAGGAAGGCGAGAATCTTGAAGGCACTTCTGGATCAACCTGAGCTGTTAATTCTAGACGAACCTCTTAGTGCGTGTTCAAATTTTGCCTATTCAACCAGTGTTTTGACATTTAAACCCTAAGCCGGCTTGGACGCGCCAACTCGGGGACTCGTTTTATCACTTCTACAAAAGCTCCACTTCTCTGTTAAACCGCCGCACGTTATAGTTGGATCCCGAATGCAGGATCCTATCCCGGACTGGACGACCCACGTGGCTCTCATTACAGGTCGCGGCACAGTAAAAGTGGGCAGAAAGGAAGAAGTCATCTCTACATACACGTCTTCAAGTCATTGCTGGACTCCTCCGATTGATGCAAGTCGGCCCAAGCATGAATCAGAGGAGGTCCTCGTTGACATGAGTAATCTTAATGTTTCATATGGCAACCGCAAGGTATGTTCACGCCCTAACATTTTGCCTTCTCTGACGATTCAATGCAAAATTACAGGTCCTCAAGAATATCAACTGGAAAGTTCACGCGAATTCACGCTGGCATCTCCTCGGATCTAATGGTGCAGGGAAGACCACCCTTCTCGCCATGCTGACAGGCGACCACCCTCAATCCTACACTCAATCCTCCCATCTTCAACACTTCTCTCGTCCCAGAGCCAAGTGGCCTACGCCACTCTTGCACGCGCGGATCGGGCGCGTTTCCCCCGAGCTCCACAACGCCTATCCACGGCGGGCAGGCGTGAAGGTTTGGGACGTGGTTGGAACAGCTTTCGACGGTGGCTTCGTTCCAAGAGGTCGTAGGAGAGTGGGGTTGGGTGTCGATGGAAAGGAGTTGGAGGAAGGCGGTGAGGAAGAATGCGCGAGAGTGGAGAGAATGTGGCATGTGCTGGAAGGGCTAGGGCCCACGGCTTGGTTGTCAACTGAAGGCAGCGGTCAGACAGACAAAAGCTTTTCCCAAACTTTCGCCGACCGACAGTTTGTGGATTTATCACCCGGGGAACAGTCCGTCGTGCTCCTGATGCGCGCGCTGGTGAACCAACCGCCTTTGGTTCTCCTCGATGAAGCATGGGCCGGAATGGACGAAGGGATGGTTCGGGCTGCGAGGAGGTATCTTAGAAGCGGTGGTGGACTAAAGGATGGTCAAGCATGCGTTGTGATCAGTCATTGGGAGGACGAGGTACCATGGGGTTGGGAAGATGGAGTTAGACGATTCCAGCTTGTTGATGGAACTGGAAGAGAACTGTTTAGACCTGGGCCCCAATGAAGTTGGTGTGCATTCGATGTACATAAGGATAAACCGTGGTACAAATCCGAATTCTATGGATGAACGAAAGCGAATGGAAACCTGGTCAAAGCAGTCGGTGCAACGGTCTGAATGTCCCAGCTGCACGTGAAGCCGAGTGTCCGTCCGCTGGTCGTTCGTTCAATAAGAAGTCACATAGCTTGAAACGAGAGAATATGATTTCCGGGTATCCTACAAATACATACATATCATCAGTATCCAAAACAAAACAACTTCCTGTACATAAGAATACGAATAAACAGCCAGTGCATAGATCAAGAAACCAATCACGCATCTGTTTCAGGCTCATTGTCGAGCGTGAGGATGAACTTGGTATTATCATGAGCCCCAATCTTCTTCATCGTAGCGTTCCGTTCGCATTTGAACTTCATTGCAATTGGGTCGGACGGGTCACTCCCTTCCATGATCAGGGCGGCTCTAATAACGAGATGCAAGTTAGTTTGATCAACAATATGAGTGCACGGACAGTGAACTAGCGCACTGGTCATAATATTCTTTCTTGACACCAAATCGTTTACAAGCTTTCTGTAGCATTCTTTCAACGGTATGTTGTGGCTGTACCTTGAATTTCACTTGAAGGTTTGAACACTACCTTCATGCGGGACGATATTTGCGGGTGGAGGCTGGTTCAAATCGAATGACGAAAGTCCTTTGCGACTTGATTTTGACAACGGCTTTGGGTTGCCTGTCTTCGACGTTTTAGACCTGGCTCGAGGAGACACTACAGAATCCAGTCAGTTGCCGCTGAAGCCAATCCTGCCAAGGAAGACATACATTTCCCCTGGCTTGCTGGCGATAGGAAGACCGTATCGGTTAATTGGTTGTTTTTATCCGGTATAGTTGCGTTCAAAGAGAGTTGTGCTTCCTCTTCAGTCTTGATGCCTACAGTGGTACCGTCGTTCGCCAACCAATGCTGGTTGTCGTCTTGGGGTTCTTCCTTGATACTCACAGCTGCTTCGTCGTCGGACCATTCAACGGCGGATAACATAGGCACATCTTCGTCAGAATCATCAGACTCTTCGTGTTTAACGGCCACAGAAATAGGCTTTCGTAGCTGGACACGAGGAGTAGTCTTTGCCTTCGTCACTTTCGTACTATTCTTCGGGCGGTGCACAGGTCGCATAACAGAGGCAGGTTCGTTTGGATCGATGGAAGACGCAGAGGATGCTGGCGTGAGAAGTTTCCCTGGGTTGACTTTGACGTCGGTGGTAGCAGTAGTAGGATCTTGATGGTCGTTCTTGGTCTTGTCAGTCTTGAATCGCACACTTTCTTGAACTTCTCCTACCAAGGGCAGCACACTCTCAAAACCACTCATCGCGACAATAGGCTCCTGCTCACGGGGCGGCGCTGCGATGGGCTGTTCCTTGATAGGACACGATGCTGTGGTGGGAAACCTGTGAGACCCAAGACCCTATGGCCCCTAGTTTACTGCGTGTGCATACCTCTCACGTAGACCTGCGCCGATAGTTTGCTTGCTTCCACCCATGTGTCTTCCCGAATCCTCACGTTCACTGGCCCACATTCCGCCAACTCGTTGGTTTCAAACCAGACTAGACCATTCAAGCCGAACTCTTCTTCAGCAAGTACCTCCGCGTCCTAAATGAGCGCGCCATTCCATTAGCAACATCGCTTATACAAAAGGGGCAAGATAATCTTATGCTTGCCTTGAGTGTCAAAGGACAACGAACAAGAACACGCCGGTCGTCGTCAAAGCAGAAAACAATCATCTCTTGGTCAGATCTGACGTTTGGTGCAAACGCTCCGGAAAACTTCATCGTCGAGGCAATCGTGGTTCGGGCGTTGTGAAAGCGTGTATTGGACGGAAAGGACGTGGAGGACGATGTTGGACTTCTGAAGGACGATGCCAACGTCGCAACGCGTCGACGCGTCTTCGTTATGGTCGTCAAGCACGTGACCGCGCCGTCGGATATGCTTCAAGCTTGCAATGATATTGCCTAACGTGGTGGTTCATTCATATGATGGCTGAGGAGTGTTGCTAGGAGCTGTCGGTCTTGATGTCTTCTTTGTCGGGGAGCTTGACCTTGCACTTGCTTGAGGGACAGATCACACACGAGAGGGAGAAGTCAAGGGATACCAATACTTACAACAAATACAAGCAGCAGTCAAGAATACACTTTATAATCTCGTACCTTATCCTCCGTAGCCTCGTCCTATATCAACAATCTTCAAAGCCATTCCTTCGATAAAATCGCATTGCTTCTTCCTCCGTCCAAAAAACCATTGTTCTTCAGGGTGCGCTGAGCACTGTATGCAAGAACTGGTCATAGCTGATCTGGATCCATCCATCGCGGTCGGTATCCAACTTCTGGAACGCCTCCGTGAGGGTCCTGACAACAACACATGCGCGGACGAAGCGGTCGAAGGTGATTCCTGGGGGAGGGCCGGGCTGTCCATGTGCAACCGGCGCTGAAGCTTTCTCGACATCTACCCCAGACGCGGGTAGGTTGGTCAGTGAATCACGCTACTGCGGGTGGAGGGGGGTGGATGTCTCGTGCTCACCATATTTCTTCTCAAGGAGGGTAAGAAGCTGAGGGGATAGCTTGTAGCCGAATTGGCTCAGGGCGTCCTTGAGTTCCTTGCCATCTATTGAACCAGAGTGGTCCTTGTCGAAGTGCTTGTAGACACCCTGCCATTCCTTGATATACTTCCACAGTCCGGCGAACTGTACATTGTGTGTTGTCAATCATCTGTGGCGTAGCTGAGAAACGATATTTGACGTACCTCATTGAATCCAATCGTTCCACTACGATCCGTATCCTGTAGAGATTGTAAGAACCCATGTATCGACACAGAAAGATCGACATACGAAGATCGTCATGAGAAGCTTGACGGTGTCGAGATCGAACGCTAAACAATCCGGTCAGGGACCGTGCATGTGCTCGTCAACAAGATGAGTACTCACGGGTCCAATCTCCATTCACCAAAGCCTTCTCTAAAGTTGCCACAATTCGAATGAGAATCCACGCAAACCCAGAGAAGACAACATTCAGCGAAACTCACGCAGCTCATGCGCTGAGATATGACCCGATCTATCCACATCCACAGCAGTGAACCACCCCCAAAGCCTGAAAGCACCCCATCAGCATATCCCCTCACGTCCCAGCGATTTCAATCCTTAGAAACTCACGTAGGATCAGCTCCAGGAGGTGGGACAGGGGGAGGACCGCCGGTGAAGCCACCGGGTCCGGGATGACCATATCCTCCAGGGGCTCCATATCCACCTGGAGGTCCACCATATCCACCGCCGTAGCCTTGCTGTTGAGGCGCACCGTATCCGCCGTATCCCTGTTGAGGGGGAGGTGCGCCGTATCCGCCGTGAGGAGGGGGAGCTCCGTGTCCGTGTTGTCCTGGGTACTGCAAGATCGGAACGGCAGTATATCGTCGGTCAGCGTGCATACACACAGTATAGAACACACTTACACCTCCGTATGACATGATTGTAGGGTTTGTATGTGTAGAGGAGATGATCGTACGAGAGGAGGTTAGTGAGCGAGCGCTTTCGAGTCTATGGGAGGGTTTTGGGTAGTTCGAGCTCGGACGAGCCTTTCGTATTTATGGATCACCCCAACACAGCAACAGTGAACACAATAGGAAACTACGCCGACCTCTTGGCAGCTACCGTCCACAGAGAGGGGGACAGGATATAGCGCTGTTTCCCCTTCAGGCGGAAGGAGTCATCTATGCACTGGTCCCGCCATATCCGTTATCCTTGGCGGTCTAACTGCACTGCAACTATCGCAATCCATCTCCCGGCAAAGCACCGGTTTGGGGGTCAATTGGGGTGAGCATGAGAGAGTTCCCAGAATCTGCTCGTGCGTTCGATAGGAGTTGGCAACTTGAGGTGATCCGGGAAGAACACACATATACTGTTCCAGCTCACAAGCGCCGTGGCACCGCGACAATACTCGTTAAATATGTATATCGTAGACATGTAAGAGTAATCCAAGTAGTACAATACTGTACACAACACTGCCCATCTAGAAACAGAAACAGAAAAGAAAGTCCCGGCTGGATAAAAGAACCCGCTACGCACTGGCGACGAGCACAGGTGCTGGTATCGGCGGCGCGTCCCCCTTTCCACTTTTCTTCTTGCCAGAACCCGCACCCGTGCCGGGTTTAGGTTTCTTCGGCGACTCAGACGGCAGGTGCGCGTATGGCGTCGACGCCGGTGTCTCCAACCCTACTCCGCCATCCCCATACCCATCTATCACGCTACCACCACCGTTGATACTGGCCAAATCCGCGTTGCCACCGGGATCAGGTTTCGCCTTGGCCTTCGACTTCTTCTTAGACCCGCCTGCTGCTGCAGTGGACTTCGTGACTTGACCAAGAGGTCCGAGCTTAGTGTGTGCAGGCGAGGGTAGGTCGTCTGGTAGAACAATAGGTGCGGCAACGGGTGTTTGCGGAGGGTACGGTGTTGGTACTGGATAACCGACGCCAGGAGGCGGTAAGCCATTGGTCCCGTTTGTGGGGGGTGCAGGTGCACGAGATTGCGTCGGTGGCTGTTGGGCGGCAAGTGCGGCGAGACGCTCCTGGTAATATGGTTTGAGCAAGCCGATCTGGTTCTCGACGTTCTCGGAGTCGATGGGGATGAACGGTGGTGGTAAGGGGAAAGGTAAAGGAGGCTCTGAGGGCTTCGCACTAGAACATGGCTCATATGTAAGCATGCTTGTCATCAATGCAAGTGAATCAATATGAACATACGCCGAAAGCTCCTCCTTGGTTCCCTTGCTCTTGCCTTTGAGCAACTTCTTCGGCACGCTGAGAGAAGATAAGCCAAACTCTGCCGCAATACCAAGTTCGCGCAGACCGAGGAAATCCTCGCCGAAAGAGTCCGCAAAATTTCCCATAACAAATTCGCCCTCCTCCTCTTCGTCTTCCTCCTTGAAAAGCACGTCATCATCCCACGCTTCCACCGTGGTCTGTGCGGAATGAAGCCTCAATGACCAGTGTTGGTACGGATAAAACATATAGGAACTTACAGCGTCACTGTACGCGTTGGACAGCTTCTTCTCTAGCTCCGCCAACCGAGCCCCATATCGCACAACGTCGTCTTTGACATAGCGCTCCAATTCCGTGACCCGTGCAATACCACTCTCGAAAAGAGTATGCAGAATAATCTCCTCGCCCGACATCCTATTTGCATGCTTTTCCGAGAGAAATCGGATGGTACGCCCGATATTGAGGAAGAAGTCGGCCGCGACACCTGACAAGACATCCAATGCCATCTTGGACGAGCCTGCATGATTGTTGAGACAGCGGAGTGACCATCCGCGAGCAGCGATCACGTACCTTGAAACCCGGCATGCTCCAATATCTTTGAACCCGCCCAATGTAGACACTCATCTGCATTCTCAGGTCCAATATCGATCCCGGAACCCCTTGTTCGCCAGGGCTTCTCGTCAATGACTTCGTCTACATCCTCAGAAGGTGGCAGGAGTTCTGAAGGCTGAACGTTCCCATCCTCATTCGTGAGATTCAAAATGGCAAACTTCGCATGCGTGGTTCTGATTTTGCGCATCGTCTTGATGTTGTTGTTCATGTGGTACAACAGGGTTCCTGGTTGGGCGACATCGGATTTCTTTCTCCGTTTCTTCCTTGGTTGACTGGCTTGACGATGCGAAGGGCTCGGGTGTGGGGCCGACGAGTTGTCAACAGGATCTGAAGAAGCATGGCGCAAGGTAGGCAGTCCGTTGCCTATGAGCTCGTCCGACCGCATGGCGTCCCACCAAAGGTCAATTACATCCTCTGGGCCCTCCGGTGACATCCGTGAACGCTTGCGGGGCCGATTGTCAACGACGCCGTTCCTAGAGTGATGCGTTAGGCGACAACAGCTGCAAATACAAGGTGAACGCACAGTTTACGCTTCTCCCCAATGTCGCCATCATGGGTCCTCAACGACACGTCTCCCTCTGCTTCCACTTCTTCCCCTCGCGTCGTAGCCGCAAACCCTCTCAGCCTCTCCTCCAAACTCGCCTCCCATTCTCCACGATCATCATTCTCCAGCTTCAGACTTGCTAACCTGTCATCCAATTCCTTGTCCAACTGTCGAAAGGTAGTCATGCCAGCCTGTGAGCGGACAATGGCCAAGGTCTCTGGAAATGGAAGGTCCCTGCGGAACTGAGGGTCCGAATCTGAGAGAGCCTTCATCGGACTTGGTGACTTGGATTGGGCGACGGAACGAGTCCTAGCCACGCCGACGAAGCCATTGAGGGATGTCCCATTCACCTTGGGTGTGATCCCCCGGCCACGCGCTGTAATGTCACCCGGGATGATGGGTTCGGTCCTATCCTTGCGATCAGTGATATACTTGAGGAGCCTCTCCGCTTTGGCCTTGAGTCGCGTCACACAGAGGCGGAGGGGATGGTTCTAGCACAATTGGTCAGTGAATGAACGAACGTGGACCGAATTGACTGTCACGCACCTCAGCCGCATTGTATTGAAAGCAATTCGACCGTATCAACTCCAAGTCATCCTGAAACTCCCTCTTCGACTTGTAGTGCTTTGCCTTCACCTTCTTCAGCATGGTCTGAAGGTCCATGGGTGTGGCGATGACTACGATGTATGTGGTTCAGTGGAAACATGCGGGATTGAAACAATAGACGTACCGTCATAGTAGTCCGGATACTCCGTCCTCGGGACAGGCTTTAGAAAAGCTTCAGCATCACGGTTGTCCTACAAGGCAAATAATTAGTGATGTCATCCTTAGGCAACTTGGCCGCAACTCACGATGGTCACGGTGCGCAAATCATGAAGTAGTCCCTCAAGGGAGTCGTAGAATGGATCCGCGAGCTTCGTGTCAAGTGTATGCCGCTAGATTGAGACTGAAATGAGCAAGCATTCGGTCATTGTTACTTGTCGGACTTACGCGCGCATCCCGAACGGTGGTAAGCAGTAGCTTGAGGTCGGACTGATGGGCAGAGTTGGACTGGAGCTCTGTGAGAGTCCGTATCAAGTTCTGCATGAAATAAATCAATCAGAGTGTAGCAGAATGTGGATGTGGATGAATGAGACTGACATTCATGCTCAATGCATGCAGCCACCGTGGTAAGAGGTCAAGTTACGTTTCAAACTCCGCCGCACACTTCCGCGCTTTCTGACAATGCCACGACCCAGCGTTGATGAATTCAGAACACAGAAATTCAAGCAATTCGTCTCGCATCTTTACGATAGCATCGAGAAGGTAAGGAGGTGATGCGCAAGTGCCTCGTATATGTTGAAATTCCCGCAGAACACGGTAATTGGAGTTCGTTGGCCACTTGCCAGCGACTCGTCAGAAGGAATGGTAATTCTTGGACTCGATACGACCGCTGACAATCCAGGAAAACTGACTTTTGTCTAAAGGAGTTATGGGGCCAACTAGGACTCCCTTTTTATCGGTCGAGCTGCTGTTCGAGGACAGTGCACCGCACTTTGCGGAAGATATCATGCCTGATTTGGCCACCCGCTCGTCACTGGCATCATGGCCCCTATGATCGAAGGCCTCATTCGAGCAGCATAAAACGGCTGGCTTTCGCGCTTTACCCTCTTGCCATACTCCATCTACGACGATGGCTCAAAGACTCCTTGTCAACTTCGGCTCAATGCCCCTCTCAATCCTCGTGCTTCTCCTGTATGCTCTGGTCTTTGGTGCGGCATTCTACACCGACCGCGTTCAACCCGTTCCCAAGAGCACGGAAGGGCTTGACTTGGAAGGGGCAATTCGCGCGCTACACACGGTAAATTTCCCAACGCCGCCCACCGAAATGTAGCTCACCATGCCTTTCAGATCACCTTCCGTCCCCATCCTGTCCTGTCCCACGCGCACACGGACGCCAGGACTTACCTCCTGTCCCAGCTTGAAGCCTTCGCTTCCTCCAGTGGTCACGTCCACATTGCAGATGATCTCGCATCCAACGCTTCTTACGTCTCTGGTACGACAGGATCGTACTACGAATCCACAAATGTTATGGTCAAAGTCGACGGTACCGACCCAGAAGCGCACGACAACGCTGTGCTCTTTTCCGCTCATCTCGATTCAGTATCCACCGGTCCTGGTACTACTGACGACGCGATTGGCATAGTCTCCATGATGTCGCTCATCAAATATTTCTCTCATCCGAATCACCGTCTTCGTCGACCTCTCGTGTTTTTGTTCAACAGCGGCGAAGAGGACGGCTTGAATGGTTCCCATATGTTCTTCCAACATCCCTGGTCCAAGATCACACGCGACTTCATCAATTTGGAAGGTGCTGGTGCCGGAGGGTGTGTCTCATTCATGATACATCGGGCATTTTCTCACATCATATTACACTTATGTGCATAGGCGACCGCTGATTTTTCGTTCCACGTCTCTCGGCCCCATAAACGCTTTCGCCTCAGGCTCAGTTTCGTATCCTCATGCAAACGTTATCTGCGAGAACGCATATGATGCAGGCGTGATCCGAAGCCGGACGGACTATCAAGTGTTCCAGCAAGGTCTTCAAGGTGAATGCGTGCAATAATCGGAACGTCTTTCACCTATCATTTACTTTGTCTTGCAGGTGTCACTCCAGGATTGAATGGTCTCGATTTTGCCTTTTATCGGGATCGTGCAGTGTACCACACACCTCGTGACTCCATCGCTCAGCTTGGGCTTGAGGGCACTACGAAAGCAGTATGGGCTATGCTAGACAGTACAAGGGGAGCTGCCTCCAGCCTATTAACTGACGGGCAACCCTTAGATCATGGCGACAAAACTGTCTATTTTGACAGTGAGTTCTTCACAACCTCTTTCGATAGGCAGATACATGACGTGGCCATCCATAGTCCTTGGTCGCTTCTTGGTTGTATTCCCGCAGCATATTCTCTTTGCAGTGAACATTGGCTTTATTGTCGTTGTTTGGGCACCATCGACGATAGTTGGATATCTTTTAATTCGAGCTGCACAAGATCGCACTGTGACTGGTGAGAACAGTCCAATCTCAACTGTTGGTGTACTCACCGAATACGAACTACAGGTGCGCGGATCAGCCTTCCTGCCACAATGAGGAGATTTTGGATCTCTTTTGTTACCACTGTCGCTGGTCAGGTTATGCTTGTCCGTTTCTTCACTAAGGAGAACCCTCTCGTAAGTAATCAAATTGCGCAAAGCTCCGTTGCTCCCTCCCGATCTAACCGTTTCCCGCTGACAGTTCATCCATTCATACGCTAAGACTGTTCTTACCGCATCCGCATCTCTCACCTACCTCACCGTCGCAGTTCCTTTCCAAACCTCGCAGACGCACTCACCATCCCTCCAACGGCTCACCACTCTGATCTACTTGTACCAAACCACATTCGTCTTTATCGTCCTCGGCACAATTGCCATCCATCTCTTTGGTATCGGCGGAGTGTACTTCATCACAGTGTGGCATGCCTGCGCATGGGCAGCGATGATTGTGGGCTTTGTTGAGACGGCGTGGAAAGCGAAGAAAACTACGCCTGTACAGAGCCCGGCCTCATTGGTAGATGCAGGAGCAAAAGTGGAGGAGAAAGAATCCGCAGACGAAGCTCGTAATAACGCAGCGAAACGCGAAAAGGACGATGTTGCACCCAGCAACGTAGACTCGTCTCTCTCATCCAAGCAGATAGAAAATCGTGTAGGGCAGGCTTCACCGACAGTGGACCATGCGCAAGATGGACTTTGGTGCCTTGCTCAGATGATTCTGTTGATACCCTTTCCTGTGCTACTGTTCACGCAGGTGCAGCTACTCGTTATCCATACTCTGCGCCACTCTCTGGTGGACGGAAGCAGTCCCATTCCCGGTAAGCACATCTCCGTTTGGCGAGACTCAAGCCTCATTGTCGTGGTTTCGCAGTTTATGGCCTTTGCGCATTTTTCTCCGTCCTATCAGGGATCAATCTCGCCCCTTTCGCCAGCAAAATGCATCGTGTCGTCACCTTCCTCATGCTTGGCCTCTTCGTCGGGACATTGGCGTCCACTTTCCGCGCCTTCCCATTTACCACAGAATACCCATTGAAGGTCTTCTTCCAGCAAAGAGTTATGCTCGAACTTCCGTCCGCAGCTCATCCGGAGGGGTATGTGCTCAACGCGACGACGTTCATTACGGCGCCGAAGGGCTACGTGGAGGGGATGATCATCCCTTCGTTGCCTAATGCTGTGGGGAAACCACTGGAGTGTCATGTGGACGATACGTTGAGGGCGGGGTTGTATATGTGCGGCTTTGACAGCGCGGATCTGCTTCCCTCTCCTGGCGGTATCAGCGGTGAGGGATCAGCGCACCGTTCTACGGACTGGATGGACGTCAAGATTGCACGTCCACACGCTAAGAAAAACAATGCGACGATTCGCATCCGGGGCCATAACACCCGCTCCTGCCACGTCCACTTCTCTCGTCCCATCTCCTTCTACGAAGTCCTCAATTCCCCTTTGGACTTCCAACCCGGATACGAGATCACCTCTGCAGGGATCACGGACCTCTCGTTGTGGAGTCGCACCTGGGGCGAGGAGTTCGTTGTGAATGTCGGTTGGGATGAGGACGGTGATGAGGAATTGGACGGTACGCTGGGATGTGATTGGGCAGAGTACGCTACCGCTTCGGCGGGTGCGGAATGGGCGGAGAAGAGTGGGAGGATTCCGGCATTGGAAGAGTTGTTGACGTTCTTGCCACTGTGGGCTACTCCGATCAAGTGGTCGTGGGGACTTGTTGTGACGGAGGCGAAGTTCAGATTGTAAACGTTGAGGTTCCTTTGTCTTGTAAGTTTCTTGGAGATGTACGGTATATCGCGCCCATGGCCCCCCTCTGGTAGTAAGCCAACCAAGAATCCTGCCATCTCTGGAGAGGACGATGGTACCCCAATCGTTCCCGTCAGAAAACTGGCCATGGCACTTTCCATAGGATACCACAGCGATCTCGAGCGAGTCCTAGCTGATAGTATTCCTCTGAGAGTCGATACAAGCCCGCTGGCGCAGCCAATACTCGCGCCAGTTGCGGAGCTATGCTTGATGACAAACATGCAGTGCTGATCGTTGGCATCGAGGTGCTGAGGATTATTGTTTTCCTCTGTGTCGACGACATGGGGTGCATTCGATTGTCAGAACCGTCCACACTGTCCGGGACTCCGGGGAGTTCTGAGTAACGTGTCGACTGATGTTCTAGTTGCTTTAGTCAATCCATAGCACTCTGACATTAATGGAGTTGATTTTCAGCGTATAAAGGCCTCTGAACCTCGTTCTGGTATCGATGGACGGGGCAGGGCATATTGCGCATTGGGATTTGGAGAAGATTTGCACAGGAAGGGCGTCTATATTAGTGTGAGGGAGATTAGATTAGATCTTGCGATGTTGACCGCAGTCTCAGAGACTGCGGGGTAACACAGCTCTCCAGTGAACCACAACGCAAGGCACTTCGCAGCAATAGTGAGTGATGGTTTTTATATTCAGCTCGCTTTCTGAGAGAATTGTGAACACAGTTGCCACTCCCCCCCTCCTGAGATCACACTTTCAGCAACCAGAATCCGACTTTCGCTCATGATTATCGACAAAACATCCCTTCCGAACGACCCAACTCCTGAAGAAGCCCCACCTTCCTATGATACCATTCAATCTAATGCAGGCCCATCTTCCTACACACCAAACGAAAAGCCTCCCCCTCCAAATCCGTACACTCTTCCCTCTTCCCCTCCAAGCCCCAACCCTTCGCCTCTTACACCGAAAGGCAAAGCATCGACGAAAACCTCGTCATCCTGGTTCGGGTTTGGCCAGGCGTCTCGTGTCTCAAAGGAAGTCAAAGCGACAGTGCACGGTCTCGTACGAGACCTCGTGCAGAATGCCGATTCGGATATGGCTTCGTCCCTAGCTATCCTCGAAAGCTGCAGTCAGGCATGCGCTGCGCATGGAATCCCACTCTCTTCGGTCCTTCAAGATAAGTCTATTGAAGGTCACTCCTCTATTTACTGGGCCATCATCAAACGGCCATCCTCTCAAAGCGCACGCCACGGCTCTGACCTGCTTAACGGTATCCTATCCTTTGCTTCTCCGTTGACTGAAGTCACCATCGCGGAAGTTCGTACGGCGTGTCTAGATACCTCGAATCAGCAACTATTCCAGCAGCTACGCAAATCAGCTGCTTTTGCACCACTCTCTGGACCGGAGCAAATCCTCCTTGGAACCCCCGTCCCACCAGACGACATAGAAATCGATGAAGTAGCCGGAGATCAGGGTGCTTTCGTTGCGCATCTTCGTGTGGTTGCGTTTCAGAAACGCATGCGGGTTGCGAAGCATGTCCACTTAGAGTTTATCGCCCGTGGTGAGTATTCTCCGCCATGTTCGATAGTATCTGTTTCTCACCGGCGCTGACATATCTCTTCGAAAACTTAGGGAGAATATGGCGCCTTAGCTTCGTCAACCTTGACAGTAGCAGGGTCGTAGGAGGGAAGCACTTCGACAAAGGCAAATGGATCGTAATACTTGCACTTCTCGAGCACAGTCCGCCGACATGGATTGACTCACGTCTTGTGGTAGAGGACGTTCGTTCTCCGAAACAGAAGCCGACTGTCGAGTTGCGCATTCGGTCGGGAATGGATCAACTGAAGTCGTCATCATACCCCAGTGCTATTGGTGTCTCGTTAGAGGAGAGTCTCATGGCAAGCAGTCTCCAATACGAGTAAGTAACGACCAAGCGGGCTCTCAGGCTCTTCGTATACTCATTTGTATGCAGGGACAGCTCATATATCAACCCAGATGGGTCGCTTTACGCAAGACTGGAGGCCAAGTTGGTCAGGAGCGACGACACGGAATGTATCATTTGCTGAGACCTCTTTCCCCAGTCTATCTATCCTTGTTTAGCCTGCCGGGCGGATGAGAATCAGTGCCGTGGTATCTACACCGCCATTCTCTGCCGACAGACTACCGTCACTCACGGCCGTCTCATTACACTGCCTCTGGCCATTCTGCTGCGCGACGCATATGGCTGAACGATGATTATCCTTCCAAGACTTTCCAATACCTCCACTGTTTCCAACAACGCTATTGTATAAGTGTTGTCATCTTAAACATACTATACAGGACCAGTCCTTCCGGTAGCTTTCGCGTTTTGCTTTCTACACATGTTTCTCAAACTCCTGTACCATTTTTACATTCATCGTCTCTGTACGATCCCTGCTATTCATAGACTCATAACAACTGTAGTAATCATTATGTCTCATGCCAGCTTGCTTGAGCTCAGCATCAAAGACGTTCGTGTATACTTATATATTGAGGCAAAGCAGAGACAGCAACTGGAGGTCTCAAAACGACTAACTCGGTGACAGCGACTAGCTAGCAAACAATGAGTGCCACCATAGGGCGAGCAGGAGGACGGGGATAGATATATGCTACAGCGATGCGTGATGACGATAACCAAGATGAAGATACCCATACCCAAACAAGGATGGAAGCGAAAGGTTCCAAGGTGAGTAAAGTAAGTCAATAGGGATGGTGCGTGTAAAGAGAGTGGAAGAGAAAGAAACGACGGTGAACAAAATCGACGAATAATATGAGGAAGGGAGGATCTGCGTGTGTAAACCAAGAAGAGGAAGCGAAACGATGCGAGAACATCCACAAGGCAGTCTAAGAAACCAACTACGGAACATATTCCATTGCCAACGACCAAAGGCGTGCGGTAGAGAAAGGGGATAATTGAATGCGGAAGGGGGAGGGATCCAGCCTTGATGAAATTGAAGGATGATTTGAAAAGACCGAGGGGAAGACAAAGAGAGATGGGAGTGGCTGTATGGATATATCTAGACGGGTGGTTGGTTGAGATGCTACAAGGGATGGTGTCCGTCTGCCTAGTGACCCTTGAAGTCGAAGTCGAGGGTCCGAGGATAGACAAAACTGCGATGGAAGACTGCGCCCATGATAGGGACGGGGAGGAGTCAACAGGGAAGATCGGTCGGAAGAGATTTCGCATGTTGACTGACGAGAAGGGTGCTAATAGAAGCTATGGCATGAGGATCAACAACTTCGACGGCATTGGGGAAGCACAAACCTTAAGTCCCGACCCGATGGTGAACCACCATACCCAACTCTATGGAGTCGGCCGTCGGGGTTGTCCGCCAACTGGTCGAGCTTGTGAGCCGACTGAAATTTGACGGGGCTTGTAAGAGCTGAAGATGTGACGGGGGGATTGACGCGGAACGAATGGAGACAGAGTCGTCGCGATGATCTTGAACGAGGGTGGCTCTGGAAGGTGAATGATAGTAAACGGACACGGAGGTAGATGCATTAGGTGGAGATTGCGTACATAGTGAGCGGAAGACTTGGCGTGTGCGCCATCGGGCTGATTTTGCTACGGTTTACCATATCTTGGTGGACGCGACACGCACACATAGAACTGAAGGGGCGGCGATGAGAGACATGAGGAAGAGCATTCGAGTTTGAAACTTACAAAACAGCCACTGATAGGAGCGATGTGAAATGAGTAGGTGCGATATAATGAGAGAAGTTAACTTACAAACCACTGTGCCGAATACTCCTAAGATGGATCGTTGTGGGTCGAAATTAACCAGATCAATTGTCTGTATGGGGTATGAGACCTATCAAGGGACATCGGCAGAATGTTGCCATTACTCACCGTGATTGAGATCTGAAAACACCACACAATGACGAAGTAATAAGCACCTTCACTGTACAGCATGTACAGGGTGCTCTGACCCCTATATCCATCGGTTGGTTGAGCAGTTGGAAAGTCCTCATTCCTGTGTGCACGAATGAGACCAACGATGCAGAGAATAAGTAAAGAGGAGTTGAGGGTCGACACTACGGACAGGAAATCAGCCGGGGTTGGTGCAATCGCTGCGCTCGACGTACTGGTCAATCCGATTCCAAGCGTCAGGTGGGAGTTCTCGTATGCACCTTTGATCTGGGTTGAGGCTGTGTGGACACTCTTAGTGAATGTGCATCTAATCCAATGCAGCACCTTCCTTACCATAGAGGTTCAGGATCCAGAGCACAAGCATCACGATATACAGGAACCAACCAACGACCATGTGCCGCCATATCGCGACCCTGAATAGGTATGAGTCGTCTGTTCGAGTAAAATAGAGGCCAACACATACACTCTAACCACAAGAATCTGATATGCCAGAACATGACCCATCAATGTCAACCCTTGCTTGACGTGAGCTAAGACAGACTACGGAGAGCATTTGGAGCGAGTCGTTAACGATAGCTTCCACGTTTTCAAGGCGAGAAACACACCATGACCTCAACCGAAAACCCCGTAACTGGTCTCGTCCGCGACGCCAGGCCCGTGAATAACGATGCAGTTGTAATATGACGGCACAAGAAATAGAGCACCGCTATTGGGATGCCAGTGTGTTTGCGCCCTCTGATAAGATTCCAATCATAACGTAGAGCAAATATCATTTCTCGACTGTCGCAGTGAGGCGTCAGACATAAATGCCTTGGAGATTTCGTACGCGCACTCACAGGAAGACTCCAGCGATAAAATAAGTAACGACCCTATAAACTTCTGAAATGAACGTCAGAGGTGAATACAAACTCTATCATGAAATTAGACATACCGATCTTTTGCAGACGCGCCTCCCTCGTATTTTCGTGCCAGAATGACATTCCAATGTGTCGATAGGGCTCCTGACGTGGGGACGTAGAAATAACTTCGGAGCGTCTTTCGAGGAAGCGTCGTCATGCAGAACCAACGTAGACCTGCCTTTGCCCGCACGGCGTGAAGGCGCGATGCTCTACAGTCGGTGTAGACCAGGAAACGTCGGTCTGAGAAAGTGCAGGGAGAGAGTCAGGCAAAGTTTAGCCCTCACGACGTACCTCATCATATAAGTATGAGGCAATTCGCAGCATCGGGTGTGTACCACTGTTTTAGATATCCCGCCGGCATCGTCGTGGTTGGCTGGGTGATTGTAGGACGTAAAGTTGCGCCGAGAACCTTGAGCAAGCGTTGTCGGAGTATTGAGTCGATGTTGAGAGGTTCCTAGCGACCTTGCCTTTTTCGGACATACCCGAGAAACTTGTTGCGCGAAAACAAAAAGTTATTGAACGCTCATCTGAGGATCTTCTCCAAAATCGCCATGAATCACCTATGAATCGAGCAGACATATTGTCGTCAATCGGTCTCAGCCTTCTCTTCGTGTCCCCTCTATGATACTTGAAGAAATGCGAATGTTCCTCCGAGTCCTCGCCTCTCCAAGGTCGCCAATCCAAAGTATTGATTCCGCTAAAGAGTGGGAATGTGCGATTCTTGGCAAAATCTGTCGCCAAGAACCGTCATTGATGCTTACAAGTGAGACTTCCGCTAGGCCCCGCCACAAAGGAGTACCTGAAAACTAGTAACCGTACTCACCCGCAGTGCTGTATGTATTGAGCTTCAAGCTTGTGCTTTGACCACGACGAAGCTGTCTTGCTCGTCCGTCCTCCTCCTCCCATCACGACATCCCGCCCCTTTCCTCGGTACGTACTGGTGGGACAATTCATTTCCGATTGTGACTTTAGGAAGCGAGAGCGCCTGGAAGGTGCAACCGTCGCTCACACTGGCAGAGGTCGGCAGTCTGGACACGTACGCCCACTCCTTTCTCTCATGCTTTCCTGCTCACATCGTTCTTTGTATACTGTGTAGTGTTGTCCTACTGATTATCGCCGTGGATTGCTCAGGGGAGACCGTTCGGCCAGGACATGTCGGTATGGACGGATACGTCCCCCTTGGGAGTTGAGCGTCAGATTGGTGAGCGAATAAGACAGTTCTCGATTGAATGACTGGATCTAATCTTACCCACTTTTCTTTAGCCCTCAATATTCTGATTACACACGTCTTCAGTGGCTTTGCGTTGTGAGTCTTCGAGTTCTATATGAAATTGTGCTCTGAAATGAACTGGGTAAAGATGGGAAGCTATCTTATCTATCCCATACGACTGGAACGCCTTCAGAGGTCGAAGAGGCTGCAAATGGGGCGTGTACATAGTCTACATGAACTGTCGACATGTATTCTTCTGCTCAATTATCGCGACCCTGGTCTTCGTGGATATGTTCGCCCATAAGTTCGTTCCAGTACGTCCATGTTACTGGCACAAACTCCGCGACTCGACAGCCATTGACAGGACTATTCGTAGCATCTTGCAATCTTCTTCCAGGTACGATTTCGCCCTGTATCGCGTGGCACCTTACGAGGCTGACGGGTTCATGTAGATCAGTGGACATGTGGCAAACGGGTTCGCATACGCCATCCTGGCACTCAGACTGTACGTGCCTCAACGTTCCACCGTCTATTTCGTCCCCCTAAGAATATTGGTGGCAGGATGATCGTTTGGCGTAAAAACTCAGTTGTACTTCTCATGATCGTATGCCAGCTTGCCTTGTGGGCTACTACTTTCGCAGGTAAGCAGAAACCATTTCTTAGATTTGCGATTCTAACCCGTTCATTCTCCTCAGCATTCCCAAGACTTATTGATGGATTTCAAGAATTACATTCGCATATTCGGCAGACTACTACCCGTAAGTCCCTGCAAAGAAACTCGAAACGCGAGTACTGAAATGCGCGGACAATCCCTCCACAAAAATTTAGTTCTCGTCGTGTCGACCATCATGTTCATTGGAATGTTCTGGGGCCTCATTTCTTCTTACCGGCAGCATCTCGTTCGTATGGCTCATCGCAACCACACCCCAGTAGAAACGAGCTGCTACGAGAACTTCAAGGCATACTGTCAGATGTTATGGCAAGAAAGCCTGCACTACTTCGTGGTCGTGTGGGCGGCACAGATGGCTGAGGCGGTGAATTCCATTCCATTTCTCCTTCACGCCCATCGTCGCCAAACTTTTCAACCTTCCTCTTGTCTAGATCACTCGCTATCTCCACATCGACGATTCTGGTAAGTGCGCCTTGGCTCTATTTCTCAATTATACACCCGTTCGCTTACTTCTGATTTCTCCACACACAAATCGACCTCCGTGTCCGATCAGGCCTTCTACAGTTTGTACGTGGCGCTTTTATCTTTCCGTTGACAACGCGAAACTACATATGCTGACGAAGCGGTGGTGGCCGTTCAGACCCTGGAATACGCTGGACGTGAGTAAAATAGCGGTCAACTTGGCGGTCGTCGTCAATGGAACGTTTACTGACACATAACCCACTCCCGGGACCGATTGATTTTACAGTCTGCGTAACGTACGTCCTCCTTGTCATTCTCTTTGACGACCGATCTGATGACTTTCACCTTGTGTTCTCCGCGACGGTGGTTTCTACCTCCCGACGATCGTTGCCGTGTACGCCCAATCCGGTTCTGTAAACTCTAGCGTCATCAGTGCCTGTAGAGTTTACCAAGAGATGACCACACAATGCGATGCCTGTCCCATAAACGAGTATCGTATGTTCTGGCGATCGTAAGTTCCATCAGCAATCCCTCTTTATGCAACCACTTGACCTAGTGCCTTCTAGAGCACGCAACACCACGAAGTCCTGGCTCTCACGTCTCCAGTCCTCGAGAGAGGTCGTAAGCTCGGAATCAAATTCTCGACGGACCCCCTCTCGAGCCCGGGCCCGATATCGATGCAAGACACGACGAGGGGCCGAAGAGAGCGATGTCGGAATACCCGACGTCGACACCCCCACCATCGATATTGTGCTGAACCCCCAGTCGTCAGGGTGCGTCCTCTCAAAGTTATTTCGCTTCTCTCGCCACCAATATTCCCTCACCCCCTTTTCCTTTCCGATCCGTCATTTTCCTTTTCTTGCTGAGATATTCGTGGCATGATGACAGAACGGAGAAGCTCAAGGCGGATCGTGAACATATGGAGGAAGCAAGCCCGCGCACTTCGTTCGGGACACAACACGCCGTTTGAACACGTGGGGAGGGTACTTATTGCGCAAGTTTTGTTACTGGACAGGTTTCCAAACACATTTTATCGTCAACCTATTGCTCTTATTTGTGTACTGTTTTTGTTTCGCTCTGCTTTGTTCAACTTCCCGCACAGATCTCACAATACATACGAAGAAACATTGTATATGAAATAACCCACTGCGGGTAGTCTCGTATTTGCACAGTCCTACAGACTCGTACACACTCAAGCGACTGGAATAAACACTGTGTGACTGGCACCAACCTGGGCTCCAAATGCCCAGTCACCGACCAGCGAATGGGCCCTTGCATTCGTCGCGAAAAAGGCGCTAGTAATGCAAGCCACCATGAGGGAGGATACAAAGCTCCCTTGCTGCGTGAGACGATGGCCAGGCAGCTTATTTGTCTCTTTGCAAACCTGTATGAGGTTGGCGATTTTATGGAATACCATCCTCGGACTTGCGTCCCTCGTGAGGCTAAAAAGACGAAGGTGATGGGGAACACATTAACGGCGGTGGGCGAGCCATGGAATCGGTGGCAAGCCAACTGGTCAAGACATGCGCCACAGGTGTTACTTGAACAAGTCATAAGTTTACATTGTTACAAGAACGAGTACTTATCGAGCTCCTTGGGATAGGATAACCACTGGGCCGGAGCTAAGAATAGCTGAGAGGAAACGGCACCTCGGAGTCGCGCCTCAACCCTTTTGACCGCTGTCAGGCCGCGATGAAATAGTCTGTGATTATTGCTTTGTCGATGCTAAGTTTGGTCCGAGTGTCAAGTACGTGAGGGGTTGTACTGTACTATAAGCCAGAAAAGAAAAGAAAAAGGATCAAAGGAAAAAGAATAATACGTCGGGGGCGTTGAGCATGCAGAGCTACTACAGCTACAAATTACCTACCAGTTTAAAACGCAATCGAAGTGTCAAAAGGAAATAACTGTCTGGTTATAACGGTAAGGTCCGGCTCCTACCTTAATCCCCCACTCAGAGAAGTTGTTTCCACCCTGACTCCCGGCATTTCTTCACTATGCGCTTGACTTCCTGGGATCGTGCTCGGGTGGTGACGAGGAGAGTGTCGGGCATGTCGACGATGACAAGATCGTCCACGCCCAACAAGGACACGAGACGTCCGGATCCCGGAACGACGATGCCTCCAGCGACTTGCTCTGTGAGAACTGAAGAAAAAGTGGAAGATAAGCAAACCCATGAATGTGCGGAACCGAAAAACGTCAAAGAGCAGACGTACCAAGGCCGCTGTCACCGAGGACGCGAGGTTGGTTGGACTCGGCGGGAAGAAGGTCGGCAAGGGACGAGAAGTCTCCGACGTCATCCCAACCTGCAGAAAGAGGATAAGCACAAACCACCGAGGATGATACCAGAGAGAAACGCACCGAACGTGGCAGGTACGACCGCGACCTTGCGATCCATCGCCGCGGGCTCAGCGACGGCATTGTCAATAGGGATCTTCTCCAAATCAGGCCAGAACTCGTTCAACGCCTTCTGTCTCAGTGCCTCGTCGTCCCATGCAGCCGCGATCTTGTTCAGCCCGTTCGCCAGATCCGGCTTGTACTCCTGGAGCAATTGCATTAAGAACGAAGCCTTGGTGACGAACATCCCGGCGTTCCAACGATAGTTACCGGTTTTGATATACGCAGCCGCCGTCCTCGCGTCGGGTTTCTCCTTAAAGCTCGAGACGATCCTCGCGTTCGGTGCGTCCGACATGTTCAGTTTCTCTCCGAGACGAACATAACCGAAACCAGTGCTGGGATGTGATGGCGCGATGCCAATCGTAACGAGGTAGTCCTTCTTGGCTACCTCTACGGCTTCTGCAACAGCGGCGAGGAAGGCATCATCACCGGAAATCATATGATCCGCTGCAAAAGATCCAATGATCGCATCGGGATCCCTCTTCGCCAGGATCGCTGCTGCGAGACCGATGGCAGCCATGGAGTCCTTTGCGCTAGGCTCACAGAAAATATTGTGAGGGAGAAGGTCGGGGAGTTGTTCGGTGATGCTCTTGACATGGGCCGGTCCGGCAACAATGGTAGTGCGAGAGGGGGAGGTGAGAGGAAGAAGACGATCCCATGTGGCCTGGATCAGCGAACGGCCTTTGAGAGTGAGATCGAGCAGGAACTTCGGGTGCTCTTCACGGGAGAGAGGCCATAGACGGGTCCCAGCACCTCCAGCAGGAATGACCACGTAGAAGCCGGGGATATCCCGGATACCGAACGGGAAGGCGGTTAGGGCATTGTCGCTCAGTGGGGAGGGGACGTAGATGCTCGGAGGGACTGCAAGGGCGGGGATGGAGGTGGGAGTGAGGAAGGGGGATTTTGCGCGTAGTTGTGGACTGCTCGGAGCGGGGGTGGTGAACCCGGGAGTTCCGTACCTGGTTCCGCCGTTCTGTGAACGATATAGAATGTCAGGATGACCGTGCCAACAATATCTCTCAGCCCAAAAATGTTATGACAACAGAGATCGCCGGTGTCATTGAAAGGGAATGCGAAAGATCGGCCAGTATTTGAGGACAGACCTCACGGAGTTAAGGTACACGCCACTCCAACAGGTAGAGCGTGTCCTTTCATTCGTCTCCGTACCGTCGCAGTCGTGTAAAAGCAAAAAAACGCACCCAGTTCTCTCTGATCTGCCGTTCCAGACTAGCATTAGCCTGTCTCAGCTCATGACACTCCTGCCTCAACTCCGCAAGTTCCATATGCTACAGAGTAAAAAAAAAACATACAATAAGCATCTCAACCTACGACTTCAAACCCAAAACGAATACCACTCACAGACTGCTGAACCGCATCCATGATCTGCTTGAACATGAACTCAACTCCGACGTTGCTCCCCTGTGCAGGGGGCGCACTCGACGAGGGCTGAGCGCGATACATACTTCGCCGTTGGTCGTCAGACGATGAGAGAGGGGCGCTGATCGTTGCGAGGAGGACAGAGGGAGGAGGGGATGGGTGATGCTGGCAAGTCGTTGGCCTGGATCCGTCTCGCACTAAATATATGGGCGTCTAATAACACGCAATGACATCGCCGGCTTTCAACGTTTATGAACCCAGGTTTGTCCACCTCGTCGTCGTTGAGAATTCAATCATTGTCGCTTCATACGACGGTACTGAGTCTCTGGTCTGCCTTGCCCATTCGAGTCCAATATACTTAGGAGATGTGATTCTTTTAAACACCAGTTCAAGTTGAACCGTTGAACGTCTCTGGCTCCTTTGATGGACGTGCACAGGCGAGACACGCTGTATTTTTAGTTCCCTGCATGGACGAAATGCGCCGAAAACCAACCAGGACATTGCGGGGACGGATACTACACGCGGCGATCATGCCACACAACGGTCATCGTTTCCCGTCTCTTCGAACGTAACCTTCTCGCAATCGAGCCGAGCATTGCACGCATCGGGCTGAGATAAGTCCAGACTGAGATTCTACAGATGAGGATGGAAATGGAGGAGTTGGAGGGGAGCAAAAAAAGTCAGAAGCCAACATGACAATTCCGAAAGGGAAAAAAGGGTGAGATAGTATTCAAAGCATGAGACACGCGTTACGAGAAAACAACATCAACAGAAGACGCATAGCAACGAGGGCGGACAGAGAGAATAAAAGAGAACAAGATAAAGGACGTGAGTGGACGGGATGAACACATGGAAAGGCAGGGATCGGTGGGGTAGGTATGTGTGCAGGTGGGGGAATCCAAGAGGGTAGGAAAGGGGAAGACGATACGATACTACTAGTGTGCTCAGCAAGGTTTTTTTTCCGAACGAATACAGGATAAGGATATTGTACCGGGTAGTTGGAAAGTGAATGAATGTTTGGACGAGCCGATGGATATGTTGACGTTGGGGGAGATGACATGCATGCGTGCGGGTGACTATAAAACATGGTTGAGGAGACTGAGAGGATGCAGCGGGGGTTAAATGGTGAGCAATGCAAGGTGAGATGCGTTGGGTCTGGTGGATGGTGGGGACGGGCGGTCTAAAACGCGTTGACGGGGAGGAACCCAAGATGCGATAGATGATGATGCAGATGCGATTGTAGCGGGGAGGTGGGTGAGAAAGGAGTGAGAAAACGAACGACCGGGGGTATGCAGAGCGAGCAATAACAATAATGAGATGAGAGAGGGTCCTGAGGATGCAGAGCGATGGAATTTCTTCTGATTCAACGAATGAGTCGACCGTAGTCGAGCCGACTTTCCCGTTTTGCCTCGTTTGTATCTTTCTTTGGGAAGGAGTTCCAGAAGCGAAGGGTCTCATCGCCAGCGCCGGTCACGATCGTCTCTCCGTCAGGACTCATCGCGAGATACAAGACACGATGAGTGTGTCCAGTCAGTGACGCGACCATGTCCAATGACGGGTATTTCCAGATGCATATCTGGTTCTGCGCGGTCGTGGAAGAGAATCCATGCGTGGATACCAGTTCGTGCGATGTAAGTGACCATGTCAAGTTACATACCTATGATCATCGTCAATTGCTGATTACAAGAATCAAATACTATGTACATACCTGACTTCCGGTGTCGAGCTGGTTCAACAAGTTCCCAGTCCCCACGTTCCAAAACCGAATGTGCTTGTCTGCGGTCCCTCCTCCAGTCGCCAACACGCCTGAGACGTGTGGGTCCCATGCCAACGCTTTCACCGCAGCGGTATGTTCATGAAACTTCCACAATGGAAGATCTGCTCCATCCTCCCCACCGGTTATGCCGCTCGTGGCGGCTGGCGCCGTGACACTAGGTCCAGGAGCACCTCTCAACCCCGGCCGCTTGGACCCTCGCAAGTCCCAAATACAGACCTTATTGTCATTTCCGCCACTAGCAAGCAGGGCCGACTGAGGGTCACCATCTCCGTTCCATCGCAGGCCGCAAACTTCTTGGCGATGACCAGAGGAGCGCTTGAACGGCCGTGCGGTGGCTTCCCGAACATCTCGATGGTGAATCATGCGATCTCTTGAGCCTGAGCTGAGGATGTGCGCATTCCAGGAGAGAGCGCCAATCCGATTACCATGGGCTTGTTGATAACTTCGTTGCCGCTGGAGTGTGTTGGCGTCGTAGATGTGTAGTCGTCCTGACAGGGTTCCAACAGCAAGCGTGGTTCCCTACAAAAGCCGCGTCAGAGCGTGACAGAGCAAGAAAGAGACAGTGACGCACCTTTTGAACCCAAGAAACCGAGCTGACCGTATCGTTCGTGTTCGAGAGATCACAAAGCTTTGAGACTGCAGCCGTATGCGCGGTCCACAGATAAACACAAGCTCCCAGTCCCACACCTAGCACATTCGTACTCGACCAATCCACCAGGTTGAGGTAAAAGTCATCCGCAAGCTCTGGCGCATCAAGGACGCGATACGGGGTTTTGCAGACGTTCCGAAGCTGTCGCCTCGGGCTTTCTAAGAGATGCCGGCTTTCCGCGCGTACAGGACTCATCGCGTATGCTTCGTCGGTAGGAGCATCCAGTCGGCGAGTCGGTGTGGCGGGGTTGGAGCCAGCGGATGGTGAATTATAGGTGAAGAGGCGACGGCGGGTAGGGGTACTAGGGGGAGCCGCGCTACTTGAGGCGACTGGGCGGACAGGAGATGAGGGTCGTTGGGGGGAGATGGGCCTGACTTCGGTGTGCAGGACAGAGTTAAACAGCGCGTTAGCTTGTTCCTTCAACGCGTCGGATTCGGTGGGAATCATCTTGGCTTTGGACGGTGTGGACGACTTCGAGTCGTCCATGAGATGGTAGGTTGTGCGAAGATCGCCCACTTCGCGCGAGGGTACGAATCTGTCCCCATATTCCTTCTGTGCTCTGGCATCGAATGGGGAGTCGAGGCCGCTGCTCTCGCTGTTCGTTGGATGCGAAGAGTCCAGTGAAGGAGTGGACCCAGGCTGAGGCGTCGGTGCCCCAAAAAGCGAGTTTACGCGTGGCCTGTTCCTCCGGTGTGGGCTGTCTGCCTCATTCTCCGTGTGCGCGGCGCGAAGACGTTTGCCGAATGGGGAGTTCTTGAGGCTCGACATCGTCGTTTGTGGTGTTGTCGTTGTTGGATAGTAGTGAGAAGATAGAAAGAGCAAGGAGAGATCAGTTTGAGGCCGACATTTGAGGCTTTCGGAGGACGAGCAGAGATTCGAGTGATCGGGAGATGGCCAACATCCAATTTCAACCCGAACCACCCACCAAACACATAATCTGCACTCCGACACGCGTTTCAGCCCCCGCCCCAGCAAACATTGGAACTCCGAATCAAACGCGGACGTTACTCCTTTCGGCCACGAGGCTCGCGAACGCTTTGACCACTCGCAACAATGGCCATTCTCTTCTCCTTTTTCCCCAGGCTCGCCCCCCTTGTTCATTTCTCAACAGCCACGCATGCACCATCAAGACATTCGCCCACATAACTTCACTGTTGTTTTCACCTCGAATCAGACTGCCGCTTTCAGCACGCAATCACAAACATCTTCCGGTCATTCTGGGAACGGAACACTGTCCCGATTCGTACTATTGACTCCGGATGCAAGATGTTGCATATGGGAGGGCGACACAGATCTAGGGATTTGGAAGGGATCAACCTGAGAGATGGCAGCTTGGTGGTGATAGGCCCAGACGTCTCTTCCGTGCATTCTATATATGTGGCGACTCTGTACCGTATCATACCGGTCTTTATTTCATTCCTGCCTATACAATTAGTTTCCATATCCTCGCACAAATCACACACTTGAAATGATGACGCTGCGGTAAAGAACAACAAGCCAGTGCATACATCTACTCATACGCGCGCTCCCGAACCCAAACCTGTTCTCATCCCACCAACAGTCTACATACATGATACCCCGCATCCCGACCTCATAGCGCGCCCCCCAAACAACCCGCAACCATAAAATGAGTGTACAAAAACGCGAAACCTACATGGGGGTCCCCGCCGTCCGACCCCCACTAGACTTTAGCTACGAGGTTCATCGCCGGTCCGTCGCCCAGTCCCGTTCAAGACCTTGCTTACACCTGCCCCTCCGTCTTGTTAACAGGAACAACGCATACAAGACTACATCAAAGCATACACTACAACAGGACAACCGCCACAACCCGTCCCAGAAACCCCCACCGGCGCGGCTGAGCGACTCGCGTTGGGCTTACCGCCACTGTTCGAGCCTTACGTTGAGGGGGGTGGCGTAGGCACTGTCCCTCCCACCTCTGTTAGCCTGAGTGCAAGTGTCAGCAATGATCCTATCCGGACATTGGAAAACCTCCCCGACATGCACTTGTTCAAGCCCTCGAAGATGGAAGACTCTGCGGGGGTAGGAGTGTTCGTGGAGTACCAGAGTATCATTATGCAGAAAGAGTTTTGCCATTTCAGTCACGAGGTGAGTTTTCTCTGTTCTTACCGCGGACACATGTTGCAGGGAGAGATGCGGAAGGGAAGGGGGAGGAGTGCGAGGCGGTCTGAACTGACATTCGGGGTGTAGGAACTGCGATACCAGGCATACCTGAAAGGAAATAAGACCATGCCGGTGTTACCCAACACTCTGCCCCGTCCAACTCGTAAGTTCTATCCTTTCGAGATCAGAATATACGCGACATGACCGTATGCACCTCGCCAACTCCGTCAGCACACCGCGCAAACGCTATAGACCTGCACCCACTCATAACCGTCACCCCCGCCCTCAGCGGCTCACTGTCAACCGCCACAAGCAACACTCTCGGCCTAACAAACGGTCCTGTTTCGGGGGAGGACTACCAAAGCATTACATGTAGTCCTCCATTTGCAAACCATTCATTCGAGGTACGGCAACAATCAATTCCAATCCCGTTCCACCCTTCCGCTCACTTCCGTTTCTGCTTTCTTACGACTCCATAGGAATTACGCGTAGCCTATTTGCTGCTCGGCCGCGAAGCTACTTCCGAGGAGATCAAACAGCAAAACCATCTCATACGGCTGACAGTCTAGTTTTGCTTGTCCTTCTGATGGTGACTTTCCCCCTTCCATCTCAAGACCTTCGTCGCAGTTTCTTGACTTGCTGTGTTTCATCACGCGCTATTTGTACTGTATCTCTAGCAGTCTGAAATGTTTTTGTTTGGAATAGGGACTGTATGAATATATGTTATGCATATGAATACAAGAGGGTGTGGTATGGTGGTACAATATGATGGGTAGAAGTACAATGAAATGCACGGTGTGGTGGTGATACAAGTAAATTATTAAATGGAGTGAAGGGAAAGAAAGTGATGACAGAGCGCAGCTTTTAAACACCAAGCGGTCTCGCGATCTGGCTCAACCAAGACCACGCCTTCGCAATCTTCTGTGTCCTCTCACACTCATTCTCCGAAACCTCTCCCTTCCAAACGCTCAAGAAATCCTCCTCCTCATCCACGAACCTCAGAACCTCCACGACGTCGCGTCCAGACGCGAACGACAGATAGCATGACGCGGCGCACATGGCGTCTGTGGGGCGTCCGTGGGGCGCGGTGACGAGCACGCGGATGTCCCTCTGATCGGGGAGCGCGGCGATATGACTGGGGAGAGCCTGCGCGATGAAGTCCCGGACGGTGCGCAGGTGGGCATCGGTGAGACCAAGGCCCGTACGCGCGGAGGATTGGAGTTGTGCTCGAGTTGAGGTAGGGAGGGTGAGGCGGAGGTACTGAACCCCGTCTTTATACGACTGCTCGGAGCTTCCTTTGAGGGATTCCTCGGCGGATTCGGACGGGTAGACGATGTTGACGATGTGCGTCCAGGGTTTATTGGGATCGTCAAGTTTGGGTTGCTCTCCAGAGGAGTCCCCATCAAAGAAGGCGAGGTAAAGGCCAGGGATAAGTTCTTGGAGATCGTGAGTCTCCTCCGGTTTCCTCTCAAGGATTTGTTCGGCAGGATAGCCACCCTGACTGATGACTTGGACCTGCACCGCGAACTCGGGGTATCTCTCCGCAAGAGAAAGCTCGACCTTCTCGTCGATGTCCTTCTCCACGTTCTGGTTCTCCTTCTCCTTCAATTCCCAATCCAGCTTCTCATGGACAGGCGTCGGCTGGATGGAGCGCATACGCTTTGGGTTACGGCGACGAGGGAGGTGGTTACGGTGGGGCTGAACATTCTTCACCGATGCCCTCTTTCCCTCGGAGGTGGTGAAGGTGGTCTTCACTGTAAGGGTGATGCCTGCACGCTCGGCGAGAGTGCGACCAGTAGCCGGAGCCGGGGGAGGGAAAGAGAGGAGGGGGCTGGCAGGGTACATCTCTGGTATGTTCTGGTAGATGGGGAGGTTGGAGAGAGTGCGGTTGAACGAAGGTCTGGCCATTGTAGTTGAATATATAGGCGACGGTGTTGCTGCGACAGAGGTGGAGTGGGTTATGCGTCGCGAAGGTGTGTGGGCGCTCCGGGAATGAAGGTGCGAAGTGAACAAGGTGCTCGAGTCACAGACTCGGGGACTTGAAGGTGATTTGTGGGGTGGGTGAAGTCAATTGGGTGAAGTAGAAGTCGGACCAGCGACTTGAGACCTTTTATGAATGAAAGGTAGAGTGATAAAAGCCACCGAGTAAAGCCGGTTTACACGAGGCAGTTGGGCAGTGAATGAATTGAGGGGGTGGTTGATAAAGACTCGTGGTGATCGAGGGTGAAGTTTGAATGGACTTCTTGCAGAGATTGCACGGCCTTTTAAGCATTCTGAGCTGCGGGACGGAGGCCTCGAGGGCGGGAGTCGGATGAGCGGGACGTCGCCCGCCACCCGCTCCGTTCGCTTCCTCTGCATCCGTTCTGTTCCCCGCCCCCATTCCTTCCTTCCGTGCCGTTTCTTCCCTTCGACGGCTCGGATGTGATCATGTAGTTATTTACAGTAGGTCCGAGGCGATCCTGTTATTCGAGTTCAGCGCAAGCCCAGTCACTCTCACCTGTTTCACAACGTCCGAATCCCCATCGAGATAGGATCTGATAATGATTCTTTCATTTCGTGAGATAGCGGCGGCGGTGTAATACCCGTAAGAACAAAGAACAAAGTGCGGTTGTGAAGAGGATCAACTTGAAGCAGTGCACCACGACTTTCTGTCGTTTTGGTGAGACCACGTGTACTTGGCGCCCATGGCTCACCAGGCTGGCAAAGAGTCGGACACGTTCTCCAACTTGAACCAGTTTCTTTGCAGTTTCTTTCTGACCTGAGAGCAGTCCTTGAGATGCGCTCCACATAAGCAGCTACTTCCGTTCGGATAAGCGACTCTGGTCACATACCCGTCAATATTATTGTCAGCGCCGCTATCTACTTTTCTTCAGGCTGTGCTTCGCTGAAAACAGGCTCACGGGCCAACAGCCTGACCCTGTCATGACCGTACAGACCTGCATCTCACCATAGCACACCGCTCATGATAGTAATGGTTCGTGGGTGGACTAGTGATTTGCCTCGTGATCGTCAGCTTCTTGGGTGAGTGCGGCTTCTGTGGTTCATTTCCATTGTCTCATGCGTTCTATTCCCACAAAGTTTTACCAGGGGGTATCAAGAATCAAAATAAGGTGATCTTGGTTGACATTGGAGCGACAGCTACGGACTCGTGGGTATGTTGCAACAGTCATGAATGGTACGAAATCTAACGAGAGTGACGCGACAGTGGATTCTCCTCGTCACAGTTCCGACGAATAATCAGCTGGGAGCAACAAAGCTCCAAGAGGAAGCAACATCACTTGCACTTCCTGAAGCCGGAATGCGGCCTGGGACCAAGCTGGAGGTGAAAACAGTCTGCCAGCTGATCGAGCTCGGCCTCTGCCCGATCCACGTACCATTGTGGTGGTTCGTGGGTGGCGGTGGAACACATCCGTCTGGGCAACATTCCTACCACATGCGCCCATGTGCCCCAGGTGCAGTCCATATCTCTGCCATTTCCCCTCCTCATAGCCGCTTGATACCTCTTTGATAGCATGCTAATCTGCGTTGAAGAACCCATATCATCCGTCATTCTATTCCCGCCCTCTTGACATAGTCTATCTGCCGGTTAGGCATGAGGCTGGGACAAGAAGGAAGGTCTTTTTCGCACGAGCAGCCACCTGGTTATGTCCAGTGTGAAGGTGAGTATCACCATGTTACGCAACGAGCGGACCTTCCGACGATGATCTTTCCATATTTACAGCTGGGACTGGTCTCTAGTCCTGATCTTGCGTGTTAGATTCTACATAATCGGAGGTCTGGTCCCGTCCGAGCCTGAAGCGGAGTATCTGCCAGGAATAAATACCCCCCATGGCTTCTTCCTATCAGAGCACCGACATTCCACCATGTCTCCACTCCCAATCGCCCCCCTACTCGCGGGTATCGTCGTCCTCTATCTTGTGTACAAGAGAATCACAAGAATATCACTGGATGATATCCCTGGTCCTAAGGCGGATTCATTTTGGCTTGGTATGTCATTTCCTGGGATTTCGCATGCCCAAAGCGATGATCTCATCTCATCCTTTCCAAGGCAATGTCGGAAAGTTGTATCGCAGCGTTGTCGGAACGGTGGACTTCAAGTGGCAGGAGGAATTTGGCGGAATTGCCCATATCAAAGGACCTTTAGGTGTACGTATTAGCATTTCACACCATGGATAATGTCTGACACCCGTGTTCACAGCAAGACATGTTGTGGATTTGCGACCCAAAAGCACTGCAGTTTATCTACCATACCGCAGGTTACAACTTTCCAAAGGCTCCGGAACGTCGTGCACTCTCTGTATTGACGACCGACCATGGACTCGTATTTGTGGATGGTAGGCGTTTACTGTGACTGATCTCTAGCTCTAAAATTGAGCATATATTGGATTGTTCCGTCGATAGGTGACGACCATAAGCGACAACGCAAAGTGATGCTTCCTGCATTCGGGACGCCGGAGTCAAAAGCATTGTTCCCGATTTTCAGCCGCTGTGCTGCAAAGGTAAGTAACGTCTCGCGCCAGATGCCTGCACACGTGCTGATAGTGAGTCGGTAGATCACTACCAAGTGGAAAGATATGCTCTTTGACGCTCCCGGTCAGACCAGTATTTTCAACGTCACGAACTGGCTAAGCTTCGCCACTATGGATGCCATCGGCGAAGGTGCGTCCATCGACGCATGTAATGAGTATTGACGCTGAGACAACTCCCCAGCCGCTTTTGATCACAACTTTGGCTCGATAGATAACCAAGGTGGTGAAATGGTTCGCGTTTATCAGACTCTCTTGTAAGGGTATCTCTAGCACCATTATCTGGGCCTCACTCACGGTTCCTCTTCGATCTAGGGTCTCCACTTTCGGGAAGCTATCGGATGGGAAAGTGTTCTTCATGAACATGTCCAGATTTATCCCATTGCCTCTCCTGGAATTATTCTACGCTTACATGCCCGGGATTGGCATGGATCTGGTCAAACAAAACAGGGCCACCTCGCATGCATTTGCAAGAGAGATGATCAGGAACAAGTCGGAGGCTTTGACGGATGGGAAGGGTTCGCATGATATCATGAGCATTCTTGGTACGTCAGCCTCTATTACATGCCTAGTGCCTACTCATGTTGTTGCCAATTCTGATCGCTGCGCCGTTAGTAAAAGCGAATCACTCAGAAAATGAAAAGACGAAGTTATCGGAGTTCGAGATGATATCTCAAATGCGGTTCGTAGTGTCTCATTTCAATGGATATGGAGATCGGCATCTTAATTTATATCCTTCAGAACACTCCTATTAGCAGGTCACGAAACTACAAGCACAACGCTGACATGGGGTCTTTGGGAACTCGCCAAGCATCCTGAGATTCAAACCCGTCTCCGGAAAGAGATCCACGCCGCGGAAGCAGTGCTCCAATCCAAAGGCCGCACGCAGTTCACAGTAAACGACCTGGACTCGATGCCATACGTGCAAGCATGCATGAAAGAAATTATGCGTTACCATCCACCCGTGTTCCATACCCAACGTCGAGCGGGTAAGGATATCATGGTACCATTGTCTACTCCGATTACGACGAAGTCGGGCAAGGTAATACAGGAGGTTCTCGTCCCGAAAGAAACACGGGTGGTCTTGTCGGTGGCAGCGTACAATAGGTCAGTCCTCTTCATTTCGCCATTTACGCTGGACTGGAGCTGATGAGAACGTTTCGTGCAGAGATAAATCTATTTGGGGTGAAGACGCACACGAGTTCAATCCGGATCGGTGGTTGAACAAACCTGATAAACGTGAAACATCAGTCGGGGTGTATAGCAACCTGTGAGCCTTCTCGCCAGTGCGCACTGTCGCCTCATTCTGAACATGATCCACAGCTTAACATTCTCCGGTGGCGTTCGCGGATGCATTGGGTGGCGTTTCGCGTGCGTCGTATTCCTCAGTCTCACCATCCCATCCTTCTCATTTTTATCTCTTCACTTTCTCAGAATTTACGAAGTACAAGCCTTCATGATCGAGCTCATCTCTAACTTCGAGTTCTCCATGACGGACGAGGCTAAGAAAATCAGGAGAGAAGCATGTCTGGTGATGGCACCTGTTGTGAATGATGTCTCTGAGGGTGCTCAGATGCCGCTGAGGGTATCCGTCGCTCAGAGGGAGTGAGCTGATGGGTTTGAGGACTTTGAGAGGAGGCCGCGGAGAGTTTTGAATATTGGCACGTCTAATTTCTGCTTCCGTTGTATATTTATATGGCGATGATCTTTCACTCCAGTGTAGTTACTCTCGTCTCGGAGTAGATATCTTTGGGGACATCGGTCGTTCAATCGAACCTCACCAATGCTCCAATTTCATAGCAACCTCACCTAACTGACCCATTCAGCTGCCTACCAAGCAATCTTCCAGTAAGCGAGGTCATGGGCCGCCGAATCTCTCGAGTTTAGTCGGCTGTTCACCGGTTCACCACTCGGATGTCGGCCAATTCGGGTTACACGCAGCGGAACTTCATCTCAACGGTAGGAGTTCATCCTTCAAGTATTCAGCGCTGTGATAATACTTTGTGAGCAGGATCCTGCGGGTTCCGTACCGTGAAGATGGTCAGTCAAGAGGGCTCTGCCATTGTGAGCATGCGGTGGTAACACCCGCGCGTCGGCTTAAAGCTTGAAGCTTGAAGCGGTCAGTGGCAGCTCCCTGCGATTCCTCGTATCAACTACACCCCACGGTCCCCACCACGCTTCAGGTTCCACCATGGCTGCTTTACATGCCGTGACTAATAGCAAAGTACTAGACCCTTGGTGTTCAGATTGTCCGAGAATAATGCCGTCTTGCTATCTTGACGTCAGGATACTTGGCTAACCTGCGAACTGCTGGCGAAACTCATCCCGCGATCCTTCGAACCTGTTGATCAGTACGTCTTCTATTCTTTCATCTTCAGGAACCTCCTTCGATCACCAACACGATGTACAAGCCAAGTGCTTGTGAGTTACAGGCTCGCTTTCTGCCCTGAAAACCATCAACGTAGCTGACCTTCAAGCTCCTGCCGGGAAGCCAAGTTCATATCCGATACACCGCAAGATGGCAGTTTCTACTCAGTTTCTCCCGAGAACGAGCTATGTATTTGAAGATGTGCACTCGGTAACTGTTGGTCAAACGGAGGAAGTTCGGTAAACTAACGATGAACTCGTTCTCCAGAGCAAGCCCCTCCCACCTTGCTTTGAGCATGGGAGTCCTAGCAAGAAGGTAGCGCACCCCGATAAGTTAGCAATAATCCAGCGCAGAACAAGAGAATGCATTCCACGGGGAACGACGACAGTCTAGTAGTAGAGACACTCTAATAAGGTGCTGTCCTGGTGAAATTCAAATCCATCACCGGACAAACTGCGACAATTATAGCGCCGGCACGGAGCACGTCGTCGTTCCGTTCCGCATCCATCTTTCTGCCTGTTGTGTGGCTCTTCCAAAAGGATCATCATCGGGCATAGAAGTAGGTGACTCTTTGTGTAAGTTCCAGCTCCATATTCTCGATTGACGAAAGTGTCGCGGAACTGAAGTCTAGATGCTTCTATAGCTCTAAGTCCTCACATTTCCATGGAGATGTGTAGACTAATAACGACTACGATCGTCTCCTCCTTGACCAGCATCCAGTATTAAGGTGCTTTATAGGATGAAGCCCTGGTCCGAGAAAAACCCGTCGGCCATATCGATCATCCTATAAAGCACCTATGCAGTGAACCGATAAGCCTTAACTCCTAACTCAACAACTGCCCCGCGGTACGGTTGGGTTGTCTTCGATAAAATCGCGGCAAGGATGGTTCACACAATCTATGTCGGAACTTACACCAACGACGTCTACACACTCTCCTTCAATCCCGATACCCAATCTCTCGCTCAGATATCGTCATTAACTGTCGGTCACCATCCATCTTGGCTCACACCCGATCCTTCCGACCCTTCCATCATCTACACCGGCTTGGAGCAGACTGACGGTAAAATCCTTGCCATCAGGTATGGCACGGATGGAAAGGGAGCGATCTCCAGTGAGCAGTCCAGTCTCGGAAGGGATCCGTGCACGCTTGTAGCGTCTGGTAGCACGCTGTTTGTAGGAAATGTGAGTGCCTGCACCTGATCCGACGGTATTCAATCTGACTTAGTGGATTTTTTTCGTAGTACTCCTCGTCGAACTTGACCACCTTGCCCATATCAGCTGGCCTGGTGGCGGCCGGAAAGATCTCTGCGACCTTCTCGGGATCTGGACCTAACAAAGATCGTCAAACAGAACCGCACCCTCACCAGGTTATCTTCCACCCGGAACGGGAAGAGCTTCTCATCCCCGATCTCGGTAGCGACAAAGTCCGGAGATTGGCGAAGGACGAGAAGGGAGATTGGGTACAGCGAGGAGAGGTGGTTTATGACGCTGGGGGCGGACCGAGACACATCGCGTTTTATAGTGCGTACACCTGACCATGGGGGCGTTCTTCCTGATCTAATATTGTGGTAACAGAGGATGTCCTGTACACGCTCCTCGAACTTACCTCGGAAGTCACGGCACACATATTCCCTCCTCTCCCGGCGGAACCCACATTTCTCCAGAAACTCCCCACTCAGAAGCATTTCCCCGGCTCTCCAGCAGAGATCGGTATGCTCGCCGCTGAGATCCTGGTTCCCAAGCCAAACTCAGCCTTCCCTAAGCCGTACCTCTATCTTTCGAATCGAAACGACCCATCACCGGAGGGTGATATCATCTCGATTTATGCCATCGCGGATTCTGGCAAGCTAGAGTCTGTTGGTGAAGTTCGGTCTGGATTGAAGCATCTGCGTGGTATGCTGTTTGGCGGACCGGAAGATAAGTATCTCGTGGCCGGTGGCGCACAGGGCGGTGGTGTGAAGGTGTTTGAGAGAGTTGATGGCGGAAAGGGCCTGAAGCAGGTCGCGCACCTCGCTGTCGAGGCACCAACGAGCTTTTTGTGGGCGTAATAATGAATTGTAGACTTGAAGGATAAATTACATGTATACTATCTATCACCTTTCATTTGTATACCACCGTAGTAGAAGTTGAAGACAAGATCGAAGAAGCTCAGATGTTGTCGGATTTATCGGCCGAACTGGTGGCTTCTCTAAAGGGTTTGCGGGACACATACTGTATTACTGTATGTCTTATTGATCATATTCAACTTTTCTCACCCGGGCCATGTGGCCTCCAAACTCCTTGCGAACGTACTTTGTGAAAGCACGATATTTCTGAGAACCAGTACCGTTCGTGTCAACGCCACATTGCTGAATGATGTTGCGTCGATCTGTTAGGCAAAAAGCACCCGTTAAGCCCAACTGGATACTGCACAGTTCGCGTCGTTGGTCACCACGTCGCTTGTAAGCTCTTCGTTCATTGTCAGGACGCGTCGCTCATTAAAGCTATTCCGCAGACTGTCTATAGAGGGAGAGCTCGAGGATGCTAGGAACAATCTTCCACTTTCCGGTGTTCGCGTTCTAGAAGTCGGCCAAGTCATTGCAGGCCCATTTTGCGGGCAGCTACTTGGTCACTTTGGCGCAGAGATCATCAAAGTAGAACCACCTGGCGTTGGTGATCCTTTACGCGTTTGGCGCGAGCGCGATGTAGATGGGGTTAGTCCGTGGTGGAGGAGCATCGCGAGGAACAAGAAGAGCGTGACTATTGATATGAGAAAGGAAGAAGGGCGAGAGTACGTGTTCATCACGGATTTGGCGAGGGTTATACGGGCTGAAAGAGTGGGTGCAGGCTTGTGAAGAGGCTCGCAGTCAAGAGTGATGTTCTTTTGGAGAATTTCAAACCAGGAAGTACGTATCATCGCCCCCGTCGTGTCCCTACTTGGTGTTCACACACCACCTAGCCTTAGAGAAGTGGAAACTCGGACCCTCTGACCTCCACCCTCTCAACCCATCCCTCATCTTCACTCGCGTCAGTGGGTACGGCCAGACAGGCCCATGGTCCTACCGCCCCGGATATGCGTCCGTCTGTGAAGCTGAATCCGGCTTCAGGTATATCAATGGTTTTCCTGACCCAGAGACTGGTATGCTGTCTGGTCCGCCAGTGAGGCCGAATATAAGTCTAGGCGACTCGGTAGCGGGATTGCATGCGGCATTTGGAACTGTACTGGCGCTTCTAGGCAGGGAGAAAGGAAAAGTGGGAGGAAAGGTCGTTGATGTTAGCATTATGGAGAGGTATGTTTCCATACCGTGATGGTGCAGGCGTAGGGTTGATTTGACTCGCATAGCATGATTAATCTCATGGAAGGCATCATTCCAGAGTACGATCGTAAGGGCAAGGTAGCTATAGAAGCCTTTTGGCAAAGGACACAATGGCTCACGATCACTCTTCTAGATTCGGGGCGCATCCGGGTCCTCTGTGACAGGCATCGTGCCAACAAACGCATACCCATGCAAACCTCACCCATCAGCACCGTCTAAACCCTCCTACGTCGTCATCGGTGCAAACGCGGACTCCATGTACAACCGTATGATGCAAGCTATCGGTCGACCAGACCTAACAGGACCTAATTACTCTCAGAACCATCACCGCGTGGAACGTCAGTCGGAGATCGAAGAGGCCATCACAGCTTGGACGAGGGAGCGCACAGCGGAGGAGGTAGAGGAAGTGCTGAGGGGTGTCAGCGTGCCCGTTGGGCAGGTGTTTAGCGTGAAGGAGGTTGTGGAGAATGAACATACCCAAGCGAGAGGTCTGGTGGAAGACGTTTGGGTCAATGGACAGGGTAGTGGCGAAGGCTGGTCCGTGAAGATGCCCCGAGTCACACCGATTTTGGAAGGCGTTGATACTTCAACTCGCTGGGCAGGCCCGGATCTAGGACAGCATAACCGGGAGGTGTTGGTTGGCGATTTAGGTTTGAGTGAGGAAGAGTTTGTAAGATACCAAAATTCTGGTATCGTAGGCAAGTAAAATGCATGCGGACATCCCGGTGAGTGAGCTGTGACTGTATTTCTTTTGACTCCCACAATTTTTTCTTTTAGACAGCCTTACAAACGATCTCTGAGGTCCAAAGAATGCACTCACAGTGGCCTGGGGAGCGCGAGGCTGGAACCCAGGGAAACACCAGTCACTACACCGGTCATTGCAAGATGTGTGTGCAAGGGTTCTCGTGATTCCCCTGAGGTCTGCATTGAAGCGCTTTGGTCCATCTGGGAGATGAATGGTTTGACAATCCATTGTGCCTGAAATCTCGTTCGAAGCATTTGCGAGCACGAATCCTAGTTCTATGATCATTAGATTGTGTTGGTACTCCGGTAAATCGCAAGCATCGATATCGCGTGTCGTGAAGAGTCCACCGGTCTAAATAATAAGTTTTAAATGAGATGAATCGCCGTTTTCAATTTTTCTTCTCATCAGGTTGAGGTTCGTCATTGTCTTCGCCTTCGTTGTCAGATCGGATATCCTCTGCTGTTGCAGTCGAGACAGCGCTGAACCGAAGCTCATGTGTCAATGTATAGCGATGATGCAGAGAATCTATTGAACGAACGCACCGCCACACAATACGAAGGATGAGGAAGTACCAGTAGAGGTTGAGGAATTGAAGAAGGAGCAGTGGCAAGAATATTTGGTATTTCATTCACCAAGTCAGCCAGACACCTGCGGCAGGGTCCCACCGTTTCGAAGTCTCTCTGGGAGCAGATCAGCGCAAAACGAGAGGTATTTGCGGTGTTCACGTACGTCATGAGCTCAAACTCATTCCACACCGACCAAAGCATGACGATGTTTAGGTAGTGGCGGAAGTAACTGGAACGAATCGTTATTTTCTATGCGTCCCGGGCGTTGCCTGCAAGAGAAGACTCACGTCCAAATACCACAGAACACGATGACAGCAACAATCTTAGCCCTCTCGAATCGCATATAATTGAGTAACATGGAGAACTATTCGGTAGCTATGAGCGTGTTGGTCACAGAACGGAAGAATTCTAGTGCGCACCGCAAGGAAGGTGTCTGGAATGTCCATGCTCATATACACGGCGTTGCCGATGCATGTCAAGTTGATGAGGTAACTCCAGCTATGTGGGAGAAGTTTACCACGCAGTCTTATGAGACGTTGATCGTGCAAGACGTACCCAACAAGCCACACAGTGACAAAATGGTGTGCGATAAGCTCTGCATAGTCCTTGGGGGGTTTCTCCAGCCTAAGTGCCATGACCAATAGCTGGTGACACCAGTATGCGGCCTGAAGCAGATAGTAAGCTTTCAGCTGGAGAATCATCTCCCAATGTGGGTATTCTAAGGGGTGTCAGAATAGTGCATTGGTAGAGGTATCTTGAACGAAACACACCGATCCAGAATTCGGAGGTATTGTACCACCAGGTTGGCAACTGAGCCATAATTCGCTACACAGATGTTGCAGTCAGCAGAGGAATGGGAACGCGTAAAGACAAGGAAATTACATAGCCCCATGCACCAGAGACGGCGAAGCACAGCATGGAATATCCCTGCTCGCCAAACCTTGCAAGTCGTGCTTCCTTCTTGATACCGAAATACTGTGTGACGGGCCAACACACATTCAAGATGATAGTTTGCCTAACCTAAGACCAAACAACGATATAGTATGCGATGAATATTACATATACACGACGACCGTGCCCAACCTTCTGGCTGCGATACGGTATGGCCGAGGGCATGTGCGACGGAACAGATCCCAGAATGGAATCACTAGCGCATTGTTACTGTGAACGCGAGGGAGTGAGATCGCGCTGGGAATGTAGCAGGACGGGTGTATGTCGCTTGGATGACATTTGGGGCTTGAAGGAAAAGCTACCAAGGAATTGATATCGGAGGAAGCATGGAAGGCAGGTGCTTGCGTAGAACTGGGACTGGAGGACGGAGATAGAGTAGTTTCTAGTGTTCATGACACTCAAACAGTTCGATAAACCCCAGAGCTAGATGGTAGCAGAGATAAGTACATACTAGTGCTGAGTATATCTCAGTCTGCGGACACAATTCCGGCGAGATGAACTCACTATTCCCTTGATCATCCATCATCCCCCTGTATAGCCGGGGATTGTTGGCAAGATTGGCTTCGGACGCCCTCTGTTGGCATCACTCTCAACGTAACCCGCCCAAAGCAGACCCACGGCGATCTCCAACCCATGCATTGCCTCTGTTGCATTGTCCTGGAATGGGCATCAGTCGACTATGGAACGTGCCTTGCACTGCCTGCTCCAGCATCGGCAGCCTGGGGGTCGATCAGCCGACCCATACTTGTGCGGCGGACTCGAGGTCAGGTCGGACTTGCATGGATAAAACGCGCATCCCAACCACCTCCTTGCCACGGATGGCGTAGGTGGGCGACCGTGGCTCGACGGGTCTCAGTTCCGACTGCAACGGCTGAATCAGATATGTGGCAAGATCATCAACTCATTCGACGACGACTCACTTGCGGAAGGGGTTACGCCAGAGTTCTCGAGGAAGAGCAAATTAGAATGCATTTTCTGATCCCAATGGTGCCCAAACTTTATCAGCCAGAGTCCTAGCGACCCAAACAAGAGTATCGTTACCGTTCAACATCGTTATGGTGTTTGGCCACGACGAGGGTCCCTTGCGAGATTGATGCTTGGGAGACAGGACCAGGCAAGAAGGGTGTATTGCCCTGCCTTGGATGTCAGTCTCAGCCACGGTGAGGGGATACCGACAGCAGCAGCGAATCAAGACAAGCTTGGATGGAACCTTGGGTATCAGCTGGACTTAGTCTGCCGGATATGGCGGTTACAGATCTTCAAAGCAGGATGGGAGACGCAAGACTTGGAATGGAACGTATTTTCACAGCGTGTCAATTGTTGCCAGCCAAGCGAGCTTAGCGCTGCCCACGAGGATCATATGAGCTGTGCGGGCATATAAAAGAAAGATTCGGAATACGAGGGATGTACGAAGAGAGTTGTTGAGGATGTTGTGTTCTGTATGTAAGCGTGAGGGCAAGTGAAGGGATGAAGGGATGTTCGGTTGAAGGCAAGTAGCCTCGTGTCGGGGAGGTTATGAAATAGATACATTTAGCGAAAGCAAAAATTAGCAGCCAATCGGAAGAGAGGCGGCGGGTGTTTGTTGGGGAAAATGATGTGATATGTCCGGAAAAGGGAAGGACAAGTGTCATCAGACTTGAGCTGTGTCTGGAAGTGGATTGGCATTTCTCCTTCAGCCCTCTTTCTCCTCGCCGCTCCTTTCTTTCTCTCCACCATCACCCACGACGTCGACGTCCTCTTACACAACCCAATCTACCCCCTCCTCACTGCCGGACAGACATTCTCCTCAACAATCTCGCTTTGTACATCGTCTCCAGGACGCCTCCCCGACAACATCCTCTTTCCCCCACAGCGTCTTTCACCTGTCTCATCTCTGCCGTCAATCTGCGACTTTCCCCTTCGCGTCTCGTACATCATTTCTTCCGCTGGCGTCACATAGCTCGGACATAACAGCTCAAGTTCCCAGAGCCTCCTCCGACCGGTTATTCTGGAGAGACGCGTAGAAGTCAAAGTCTTAGTTCATGAGCACTGCGTCACCCTCGGCCTTTCTGCTATGGGCCGTCCTCTCCGTCATGGTGCGCCATCCTCGCTTTGGTACTTTCCACCAGACTTCTGACTATCGCGTCCCTTCCCTGCTCGCCCAAACTCTGTCAATAGTTTCAGGTCTTCCTGGTATACCATATTTGGTGCTATGATAAGTTCAAGTGTCTGCACTGGTCTTCTGGGAGGCAGCCAGGAGCTTTCAAACGGATCATGACGGTACGCCTCATTGATGTGTTCTCTCTCGCTGTGCAGAGTCTCACCAAACTATCCCTTATAAGTACTCCTACCTGTTCTCCGTACCGCTGTTAGCCGTTTTCAGTGTCGCTACTACGGTGATCAAGTTTCAGGAAGGTGAGATAGCTCAGATGGGTAATCATTTGCACATGGCTAAATATATGTCTAGGATTTATCGTTATGTCTAACGGCCAGAGTATGTATAGGCTCACAAAAGCACATCAATACACCCTCAATTCATCCCTTTATAGTCGTCCCCAAACCCTTACGATTATACTCGTCGCATAACAGAGCGTGGATTATACCTTTGGATTTGGTGTTCAGCGCAGTATGGGCGCTTGAGCTGTACGATACATTACTCCGTTACTCCTATTTCACCGTCGTTGTACTGACCAATTGTTCGTACTACGCAGTGTCACACATCTAGAAGGTTCGTAACCTTCCTAATTCTGACAATTCCGTTCCTCATGCTCCCTGCAGAGCTAGCATTTTGGCTGTACCTTCTGCATCAAAATCCGCAGAAAGAGGAATGGTTTTCCAGTTGGGAATACAGGCTTTGGTATCTTGGGAGTGTGGTATCTGTCATCGGTCTACCTTTGACGGCTATTGTGACGAGAAAGAACATCGAAACGGTAAGGTTTCCTGTGTACCCTACATGTTTGATCTAATGCCCTTACAGTGCGATGCGTACATTTTCCTGGTCGGTGCCTCTGGTTCCACTTTCACCACCATATGCTTCTTGTATGTTATCTGGAGATTCCCTGCATTCATCGCCCATGTCAAGGCAGAAGGCGCGGAGCCAACTGTTGTCGTTCGACTCGCCACTTTCTATCAATTGAATGTAAGTTTCGGCTTCCGTTCATGCGTCTCTTGCGAGCTGACAGTACTGAAGTTAGCAAGAATTGTGTTCCGATTTTTGTTCACCATTCCCCTTATGGTACTCGCCGCTGACGGGGTTATGGCAGGCCCACACACTATCAACCGGAATGTGTAAGTCCAGCTCACTTTATCCCTCGAACGTGATATTCACATTTTGAACCTCATCTTCAGTTTCTGGACAGGTTTGTACAGGCTTAGCACACTCAACAACCGTCCTAATACTAAAGGGCCTTACAGACTTTCTGCACATGGTCGGCGGGATAGGTTGTTTCGTGTCATCGACGATTACACTTCTTGTACGCATGTCCCATGCTGCCGTTGTCTAGGCAAATTTACTGAAGAGTCCTATGCCAGATCTTCTTCCCGCGTTCGATTGTGAACGAGTCCGGGTACAGGCCGAAACCTCCTACTGTCCCTGCATCTTCACCGAAGATGATGAATCCCGATTCACCGAACTTCAACGCCGATTACGCCGGTGGTTATCCCAACTCGCCTTCTTATCCTGGGTACTTTCCTGAATCCGCCATGCCATCACCGGAATATATCGTTGATATGCGACCCGAAGATATAAACTCCCACTATCCATATCTGCAGGGTGGCGCAAGGAGCATGAGTGACGAAACTGGTGAATTCGAGGAAGATAATGACAGCGTTGAAGACGACGACGAGGAGGTTGACAAACATCATGTTGACCCACCGGATTCCACCATGCCACCCACACATCGTGATCGGAGAATGTCTCCCATTATTCCTCCTATGTCATCCCAGCCTCATTCACCGGAACCTCAGACACCTTCCACAATACAATCTGCCACTTCCCAGCTCCGCAAGCCAGGCCAGGCTGGAGCACTCACCCCACCTACTCGTCTACGTCGTCTTGGTCCGAGTCAACCGACACCCGACCGACACAACGGGGTTTATCAGCGCCACCCATTCACACATTCACCATCCAGTCCCCAGGTTGCTTACCCCGCCCCATCTACGCCACCGAGAGAACAAGTCATTATTGATATGACTCCACGGCTGAGAGATTTACGTGCTGGCCATCACAGACGAAATAGTAGCAGGCGAGTCTCCGCTACCATGCAGTCAACAGGCGAAGTTCTTCAGCCCACGGAACGAGGCGTAGGCCTGGGTGTATCTGTTCCTGAAGAAGAGGATGCATCCATGGTCACCCTCCGAGATATCCCGCCTTACAATGGGAGGAATCCGGATATACGACGAGATCAAGATCAGTCTCGGCCACCGTCGAGCTTGCATCCGTATGTGACGACTTTCACGTCTCCGATTGGTTAGTTCATTTATTGGATGGGATATGTATTCGCTTTTTCAACTTGAGTTGACGGTATCGCCTCACTAGACCTTGTGGATATACCCGTCAGGGAAGCCTACCCCCACGCGATGTAACGATCACTCTTTCCTCCTATGCCATCTTCCACTTTTAGTGTCTCCCTTCCAACCATTACCCAATCCAAAACCTACTCCCGTGTGAGGTTACGACGGTTTCATCCTTATCTTATATTTATGCTCTTCCATTCATTCTCCGTATTTCCACCCCTCCACCGACACCGCGCACCTATCCGCCTCATTCCTATGCCCTCCCACTATCATCCGTCTCGACCCGCCTCCTCTGCTGCGTCCCCCCATCTACCGTTTACAACCCTATCAAGTTTGATCTTGGCGCATCAATACCGAGAGATAGAGTTTCCCAACTCTCTCCCTCCGTCACACATTTCTTTTGTACTTATTTCTGTGCTAATCTTGTATAGTAATGTAACACCATCTGTGGGGTTTTCTCTTGGAGCGATATAGCGAAGTGTTTCACTATCCTCTCGCACCTCGAAGGCGTACTGCTCTGTATCCCCTGGTATGTTTTTTCTGTTTGCTTGCTTTCAGGCGCTACTTACGCGCCGCCGCTTTAGGACCTAGGTTCAGTCGAAATGAACAACAGACCAGCGTTGAGGAAGGTGCGCTCCGATATCAGAAGCAGCGCCCAACAGATTCAATTCAAGCCTGAACGTTGAACAACGACAACTTTTGATGTGATGATGGACACCTTGGACACTGCATCCGGTGTGACCTCTTACCGCCCTCACCAGAGGAGATCCTCCGCTTTCGCCATCCCGTCAAACTGTATCTGCTTCCTGAGACTGATCGCAGTGAATTGCTCACGGATATGTATACCGTGCACAGGGCTCGACATGGTTTTCATTCCGTCCTCTCTCTCTTGGATCCCTCTGGTGCACAATCTCCTGGTTTTTGAAGAAGCTTCAAGTCATGTCGAGCGGCTCTATCCAGTGCGTACGCAAATATATACGTTGAGCGGACTAAATGACACGATGCAGCTCCTTGCAGTTTGACATACAATGGTCTAGCATCGGTGAGAGCGCAACTACCAATTTTCTGTTGTCGTTTATCATAACGATGGTTTTGTCCCTCTCCTCCCCAGCTCTTATTTGGTACGACTATACCCTCACATTCCCAATGGAAGTGAAGTACATATGGCAGCGCAAGTTCGGCGTGCCCACAGCCCTGTACATCCTCTGCCGGTATGCCCTTGTTGCGAATATCTTGTATCTGCTAGATATTGCTGGAAAGCTGGGTCATAGGGTGAGCTCTTCATCCATTTTCTGGGATGTTGTATTGTCAGCCTCTCAGCGTACTACTATCTCTACAGTGAATAGGGAAGCTTGCCGTCGCTTGAAATCCTTAGGTGCTTATTTGATCACGTCTCAGTTGCGACAAATGGTACAAAGTGATCGGAGCCCTGAGCGTCCTAGGACGTAGCGCGGTAATAGGTGCGGGTATTTTGTCAGCATCGACTAATCTAGATGCTCACATGCGGCTCCAGCCACCTTCGTTGGACGAGTGTACGCTGTATGGGGTCGAAACCGAATCATACTTTCAGCCCTTGGCGTCTTAGGAGTCACCTGCATTGCATTGGACATTGTACGGTATCATCTGACGTTATTCACGCTGTAAATGGATTCTAAACTCTGGATTCAGACGCACGTCCCTGGTCTACGGTGTACGGGTTCTGCAGCTCTTCCAATGTGCGTATTCCATTATTGTCGTGTTTGTGCCATTAGCTGATACACCCTTTTAGCGGTAATATTACCTATTTGTATCCATGCCATTTGGATATCATGTTCACCCACGTCTACGTCTGAAGTACCAACGCTCTTGTCTGTCTTAATGGTTATTTTTGAGGGCGCCGTTGCGCTTCTGACCGGTATTCGTGCCATACAAGCGGCTCGCTCGCAAGTCTCTCGCGAGGAGTTGCGAAAATCTGGCTTGCTATACTTGATCCTTGAACAAGGTGTCCTCTACATCTCGTGAGCGTCACATTCGTTACTCCGACATGTATTTTTCATTGATCCGACCTTCGATAGCTTCATGACGGCTTTGGGCTTCGCTGCGATCATTCTAAACTACGTAAGTCCTGTCCGCACGAAATAGTCTACTCGCACTCATCTCATTCTTTGCCAGCGAGCACCAGTCAGCACCATCTCGTATCCCAATAGCTCGGATTTTGTGAAATATTAATATAGCTATCTAGTCTGGCTTCTTGCAAAGACTCCTAAACGCTATCACCCTCCCGTATGTTTTCATCCAATCGCTCAGTTCCATTCCTGCTGATTATCGTTCTGAAGCATTTCCTGCCTGCTCACCGCCCGGTTTCTTCTACACATCCGACAGTGGGACTCTCGCCCTTCCCACGCTATGCACGGGGGAAATGGCTTGAACACAGGGCAAGCCTCTACTCATGCCAGCAATCTCAGTGTGTTCTTTGCTGTTCCAGGACCGGATGTCGTCGGCGCCAATGGCGGTATCAACAGCCTCGTTGACGAGTTTGGTTCCGATCCCGTCTTCTGGATGCCCTCCGGCGAAGACATTACCCGACTTGAGGATGTTGTCCCCGAAGTGGACGAAAGTGACGGTATTACCCCTTCTACTCGGGTAGCAGGAGACAATAGAGAGACAGTCATAGACAATGCTGAATATAACGCATGATGGACGCAGTTGAGTGGCACGAACTTTTCTATAACATTCAATGCTCATACTAATAGTATCGTTGATAGTTGGTTGGTCATGGTAGCACTGCTTTCGCGGATGTACCGTTTTCCATAAGAAGTCTAGATATGCTACGTTGGGCTCGGATGGCATCAGTGCGATACAGTATAGAAATTCAACCGGTTTCATGGTTGTACTTCGCGATGTAAGGCAAATTGCTAGCACCGTCGGTAAATCCGTGTTTAGTGCAAGTAAGTCTCGTCGATCTGCCATAATTTATAACTTCCTGATGATTTTTGCCTGGAAGGTGGCAGGGTGACTTTGACCCCCTAGTATTGACGGCATGTCGTTATCTTTCGTCACGACGGACGCTACAATGCAGAATCTTCGACATGAAACTTTATTTCACCTTGTGATGCACCGCTGATTGTGTGGTCTTTGGGCACTATATATTCGCATAACGAGGGTCTTTGCGGGTCTCTTGCCACTCCCCATGTTTCGGTAACATGCTTGTCAGCTCAGCCAGTAAAGCTACCACTCAGTACGCACTATCTACGCCATGAATGCGCAAATCGATCGACTGATGCCTTTTGTAGTTATCTGCAATATGACATCCAATGGTCAAGTCTCGGTACGCTGTTCTCCTCCAGTCCTCGTTGATGGGTTCTTATCCCTGGCTCACTCCTTAGCACTGCTTTACTACGACTACGCTCTTACCTTCCCCATGGAAGTCAAGTACGTCTGGCGAGACAAATTTCGGTTCTCAACGGTTCTCTATATTTGCTGTCGATATGCTCTCATGGCGAACGTACTCTATCTCCTTGCGATCTCTGGCAAACTCACCGATAAGGTGGGCGTTGGCAGGCAACCTGCCGCCCCACCGAGTGCGCTGACACGTTTCATTTATCAGTACGACCCGCGCCTTTCAGCTTCCTAGCTCGCAGCGTCCCGCTGACTCTAGACTACACATTCATCCGAACTCACTAGCTGTGACGCCTGGTATAAGGTTATAGGAACACTCAGTGTTTTTGGTCGCGCCGCGGTCTTAGGTCCGTCTCCGATCTGAGACACTGTTTCTCATCGGAATTGAAGACCGTCGTTCCTCACCTTGCAGTAACGTTCACCGGAAGGATCTATGCAGTGTGGTCTCGAAACCGCTGGATATCACTCTATCTCAGCGTGCTTGCGTTAGCGTGCATCGTGTTAGATATTGTAAGTGATATCGTCACGGGCCGCGGCGTTGCGATTTCACCTTCTGGTGGAAACGAAGCTGATTTTTAGAGTGCTGATAGATGCATGTCCCCGGTCTTCGGTGTGTAGGGTCTTCTAGCAATCCCCTGTACGTGCATAACTTGTCGCGCAAATTTGACCCACTCATTGGTTCATTATCATCAGCGGTACGTTCAATGACGACTGGCTGAACCAAGTGACCGAAACGAAATCAATTCAGCGAACCACTTGCTTTCTGCCCTGATGGCCACCTTTGAATTCTCCTCAGTCGTTCTTACGACTATTCGAAGCGTACAAGCATTCAAAGCCAGCGGAGCCAGCTGGGGGCACAAGGAAGGGGGACTTCTGTATGTGATTTTCGAACTAGGTAACTTAAACTTCAACGTTCGTAGTCTTCTGGATAACCACAACTGAAAGGTTCGGTACCCCGTTCCAGGCTTACTATATTTCTGGTAGGGCAGTCAATTCGTCCTCATGTTCAAATGCCAACATCAGTCAACCAGTATAATGTCTGCGTTCACGATCGCGACAGTGATATTAATCTACGTGAGTGCGGCCGGTTTCTTTGCCCTCCCATGATTCTGTACTGAAGCGGTTCCCAGCATGCATCGGTGAGGTGCTCACCACGATGCCAACAATTTCCGACTGACACAATCGTCCCAGTCCGGGTTCTTTCAACGGCTGCTCAATGCCTTCACGCTTCCGTACGTCGCTGAACTCATTTCGCCCAAGCCTCTGCTCAATGCCTGCTATCCTCAGACTCTCTGGCCTCCTCACAGCCAGGTTCCTTTTACACGTCCGTCGCTGGGATTATGAACGTTCAGGCGGCCATACACACAGTTCCTGCGACCCTAGCACCACTCGACTCGATAGCCAGGAGGACACGGTGGTGTTTCGGATGACAGGTATCGTGTCGACGATTGTGGAAGAATTTGGGTCGGACCCAGTTGTCCGTTCGAGAGAAGACCAACACCAACGTCGAGATGATGGTATGGAAGTACCATAGCAATATAACGAAGTACAGTGATTTGAGGCGAACGTGACATAGGTGCAGACTAAGTCAGGTACATTCGGACTCACCGCCGGTGAAAATAGTTGACTGGATGTAGCATGAGCTTCGTGAGGTGCAAAGATAGAAATTGCACTCACCGACTTGCAGTACAAAACGGAAGTCTCTGAAGGTAGTGGGGGAAACGCAATCTCGCGAAGAGATGCAAGGGGGGCCAAAAATTACACCAGAGGCAGCAGACAAGGAGTAGTCTGAATCGAGTTACACATACCCCGCAAACGTTCTCAAGAGAGAACCTGTTGGAGATGTGCGCCGCGAAGTGCACTAAAGAATGCAGTCATGTCTTCCATACGAACCTCGTCTCTCGTCAATCCTCGTATGCCACACCTGGACTAGTCATCATGTTGTCGACTGGTGCTGGCCAGGCACCGATGATTCGACTGGCTCGTAAGCCTGAGCCTGAAAGTAACTTCTCGAAGTTGCATCTGCGCATGTGCTTGTGTTCATCGCCGGTAATGACAATATGGTCAAACGGAACAAGTGGTTCCGGGGTGCCTATCGCGGCAGTGTCGCGGCTGCTCGCCTCCATGGCCTGCAGTGGCCTGAGGGGTGCCTTCTTGGCTGACATATGCAGTCTCTCCTGAGAGTGAATAACTCTCGACCGACTAAGCAATATTTGCAGCAGGAAAAGATGTACATCATCATCCTCGCGAGGGAGCGTCCATGACTGCTCCCATATTTCGCGCTGGAGTGTCTCTGACTACTCCGCGGAACTGACTGTTCGTCAGTAGCTCTCGCCGGTTTTCCCGGCGGAATCAATTTGATTCGTATGCAGCCACTGATGATTCTGCAATCTCGCGGTGCATAGAACGACATGACGTCGAGCATACACCAGAACCCAGTCTCAACCTCCGAAGAAGGAGCGCACGGGTTCGCGATCAACAAAACCATCGGCGCAAAGATGACCTCGTCCTTGGCCTATAGCCATACCGTCTGTGGCCAAACAGACGATACCGTGCAGGAAGCACGGGATGGCACGAAAGAAAGACAAAGAGAGAAACGAGATGGAAAGACACGACGCACCCGTTCCCGCAACGATCCCAATCAACCCGTCTACTCTTTGGCCCTCAGGGATCTTCGTTGGGCATACAGAGAGGTCGGAAGATGCTTTCTGGTACGTTGCGCCGCTGGGTGACAGTCGGGACCCTGCTAGGGTCGGTGGATGGGAATGGAATACTCAGACCTTAGCCCGCTCGTGAGGAAAGACGACGAAGGTCCTGTGTGTAACGAGCGTCGCGGCTTCGAGTCTGCTGCTCTGGTGGGGGATGAAAGAAAGCCGCCACACAAAAGAGCGCTCTTATATTCACAATTTTACTGGCGCTTATCGATCATGTCAGCCGCCAAGGAACTTGAAGGACAAGACAGTCGAGTTCAGGCCTTCACACATGTTGTTTTTTGAGACAAACGACAACAAAAACGATGTTGTTTATTATGTGCTACTATTAATACTGTATGATTCTCGTGTTGCCCTGCAACACCCTCCAATTATTTATCTAGTGCCTAGTAAGGGCCATATCCGAAGACTTTGACCTTTGCACTGGAATCGCGACGGACAAGAGGACTGGCCTCAGTCTCATCAACGTGATCGCTTCTCTCGGCAACGTGGGCTGCAGCGACAGAGGGCGAGGGTACAACGTTAGACGGTCCGGCAGCGGAAGGTAGATCCTTAGCCGGATCGACGGGTAGAGTGGGGTGCATCGGATCCGTAGGGATGCGAATACGGTCGGCCAAAGGGACATCTGGCGGAGGTGGCGCAGGGATGAAAGGCATATTGTCGTAGATATCCTTCATCGAGGGGATTTCTTTGCCAACAGCAGGTGGGATAGGTAGATCATGACTTGACTCTGCCTCCATCGAGGCCGAAGCCTGAGTCGGTGTGGAAGTGGCGGCGGCAGGGACGCTACTCGATACAGTGGTAGGTGTGGGTGTAGCGCTAGGCTTCTTGGTCGTCCAAGCCCCAGGAGAATCATCAGGAGGGCGTGCAATGGAGTGCCCAGGAGGTGTAGCCGTCCCCGGGCCGTTGGAAGGTCTCACAAAGGGGGGTGGTCGTTTGTGAGAGGGTGAGGGTGAGGGTGAGGGTGATGATGATGGTTGGAGTGGGTCGGGGACGAGGCCAGGCAAAGCTGGGGTGGTAGGGGCAGCGTCGACAATGACGGCCGAGAGGGCGAGGGAAATCAAGAAGAGCTTATAGCTGGTGGCGACCATGATGAAGTTGTATGAGGGAGGGAGGGAGGGAGTATTTGTGTGATGATTGGGTATGTGGATGCGTTGGTATGCTTTGGTATAACTTGGAGATTTCAACCAGTGAAATTCTCCTTGTGGTGGATGATGGTGATGAAGTTGTGATGTCCTCCTAGCTAATTTCGAGCCCATATTTATAGGTTTTTGGGATACTGTCTGTCGTCAAAAAGCGGAAGCAGAAGAGCATGCAGACCTTGCATCCGGCTCCGCGTCGCTCTCCTTCCCCGTCCCGTCGTATTAACAGTCGCCGCTCCCGTGCGGGAGAATCAGAAGGTACCGAGGATCCTCGGTAATCTGGACTTCGAAAAAAAAAGAGGAAAACGCAAGGTAAGCGGTTGGCTTTATGCGCCCGTTAAGCTCGTCGCAGCGACGTGATAGTAAATGCATATCATGACGGTTGGAGTTCCAACCACAGAGTAGCAGTAAGACACGAAGGTTTGTGGCACAGCGGTGGGTTCAGAGTGTACAACGAAGCCCAACTGCACAACATTCACTGAACGGTCTGGTCAGCCACATACACCTGTCAAGACACAAGCGCAAAGGAACTTACCTTTGATTCAGCCGCGGCGAATACCCAGAGGATCAACGGGAGCACAGGATTGCCCCCTTAGCAACGGTTATACACCCGCCAATACACGGAAGGACGGAGGGAGGGAGGAAGGACGCGGAAGGAAGGCGACGCCAGTTTCCTTCCTTCCTTCCACTCACAATATTTACGGACCGCACCCGACTGTTCACTCCGTTGCGTGTCCATCCGCGTCAGCCGAGCGGTTTACCTGCCCGCCCATTCGACTTTCTTCCCATGACGACAGGGTTTTGAGGGGTCCATCCAAATGCGGCGAGTCCGAGTGATTCCTGGAATCCTAGTAAAATATGCAGTAAGCAGTACCACAAGCACCCCAATATTGAACGCGAGTACTGTACCGCTCTGTACGGAGGCAACCGAAGGCCCTGCCACGTTACAGCCAGGATTGAACCAACCGACGCTGCACATTACATTTGCGAAGTTGCGAAAACGGGCGCTGAGAAAATACAATTGTGGGTCAATGGGAAGCTTATTTGTGTTGCAGGCTGCCCGCGGAGCGGACTTTGGGACATCTCTCGACCCAAAACCACTGGCATCCGAGTCGGTTCTTGCAACCTCGGGAAGCGCCCTCCAAGGAGGCAACCGGGACCGTGTCACGCGTGATGGCAGAGACGCCCAAAAAGCGATCGACTCATTACGCGTTACATGTCACAGGTAACAGGATTGAAAATTGGGACCTGTTTGTTCTCCCAGTCATGCTCTGCTGAGTCTGCTCGCTGATATACAGGATCAACGCGGTACTAGTACACGGTCATATCCTAGGATAAATACCCCAGAGATCAAGCCTACTTAGGTCAGACAACGGACTGACCACGGTCATGGACATAACGAGCGGCTGATATTCATATCGGTACAGTTTCTTACTTCTTCTCCCGGCCATGTCGTAGACTTATTCTGGCTAGACCCTTACTCCCTTGGTAAGAACTTACTAGAAAGAGCTGAGACAGAGGGCTGTAACTTTCTATCTACTGCTCGGCGCGCTGTGCTGGCTTGCGGTCTGCCTCAGGTGAGCGACATCGGCATGTTTGCCGACGATTCAACTTATTCGAACGGACCGACCATTCCCCAATAGTACGCCATTCATGTCAACTTATGGATGTTCAAGATATAGAGGAGGTGCAGCCCCGTACCCATTGTGGCGACCACTGCGTCGTGCGCCCGTCTAAACTACTCGTGGACTATATGGTCTGCAATATCCCCAGGGAGGTAAGCAACCAAATGACACGTTGATGTGTTGTCGGCCTTGTAATAATCTGTAAAGCTTAGGATGCAGTGTGTTTGATCTTCGACTCGGAAGAGTATTTATTCTTGGGGACCTCGCTCTAATACAGAACGGTATCGAGGTAAGCCACGGAGACCAGGCATCTCGCATGCTCTCCAGGTCTCCAACGAGGACCGTAGCCTTGCTCAAACCACAAATTTTTTAGGTCCCCTAAGTCCGACCTTCAAGTTTCAAGCCGGTGCGTTGGTTGACTATCTTGGCCGCTGTATTTTGCGACAATAAATATAAAAAGGAATCCACATTACCCGCTCAGGGCAAGGCTCGGGGAGGGCACACATCGTGATGCACGAATAAAGTCTTCAGAATCATGGAGCTCTGTGCGATAGTCGCATTGTTGCAGCTACAGCATTGGCTACTTGGGCCTTGAAGGATAACGCTCCGTCATGCCAGGGCAAGTGATTTCGCAAGCACATGGTCATGATCACAGCATGTCGGTTCGAGTTCCAAGCTATTTCATGGAGTCACGGCTGACTAACCTTTCCAGCAACCTGTAGATCTCATCTGAGTAACCAGGTATAAAAGGGTGCCCCAATACACGAGTATCATCAAAGAGCTCTCCTCTCCTACCGCTCTCTTCAGCCGCAATGCAGTTTAAGATCGCCCTCCTCGCCTCCGCCTTCATTGCCACTCTCCAGGCTGCCCACGGTAGCCCTATTGCTGACGCCGTCGTCGCCCGTGGTGCGTCTCTGGCAAGGCCTCTGGAATTATTTGTTTTCTGACGCATGTTCACTTCAGAGGCTGAAGCTAATCCTCAGATCCAAGTCGGCCCTCCTCGCTGGCGCCGTGAAGCAGAGGCTGATCCTCAAATCCAAGTCGGTCCCCCTCGCTGGCGCCGCGAGGCAGAGCCTGAGGCCGATCCTCAGATCCAAGTCGGTCCTCCCAGGTGGTGAATTCAAAGGTCGTGTTCCTTGTGTTCAATAAGGCAAGGATGACACATATGCTATTGAGCTGCTTGTGCTGACTTACCTTTCCACGGTTAGTTAGGTTGGTGCGGAGATGATGTATTTCGGTGGAATGACGTTTTCGGCATGGTATTAATCATTGGTTGTAACTTTTCAAGTCCACGCAGCCGTATAGACTCGATACTCCATGTGTCCATTCGATGTTTCCCTCGAGATTGCGTGAACTTCGATGGGTAACTCTGATTCTATACAACTTGTCTTCTCTGGAATGATGACGATTCCCAGACGATAAAAACCTCCGAGTCCCCATGACTAGAAGTCCAGGATACTCGCAACGAGAGGTGCCACCCGACGAATTCTGAGGCACTGAGCAATTGTTAGCATAGGGAATGTCAGAGAAGGAGTGAGCGAACCTGGAGAGTGCTCACAGAGCGCATAATGACCTAGCAGAGCATCAGCTCAACTTGAAGTCTTGAGGAAATCGGCACAGTAAGGCCCCTGCGGTGAACCACGGGACAGACAGATATTCGCCTGTGCTACACAGTCCGTATGTTGCAATGGAAGCGCGCCGAGAGTCTTCGACAATAGCACCGTAAATCACCGCGAATATCACATGGCAAGCATTTGGAAGTTCGCGGCGTCGCACTAGAAACTGCACGTCATTTACTGGTCAATACAGAACCTAGTCAGTCACATACATCACTGGGTCATTCAGCTTTAGACCACCTTTGGACCTAGGGCCTTCCACCGCTGCATGTATTCCGAGGGCACCAGCAGCGACTTGTCTCGTCGAAATTGACATGTGATCACCATCTCATCTCGAAGACTCTGAATCCTTCCGCAAGTTAAACGTTACTTGACGACGCATTCCGTAGCCCATCCGCGGTGTCAGGCTGTCATCCAAATCGGTTGGTTGAGAGCTGCGATGGATGACGTAGCGCCGAGGAGGAGATGAACCCCTCCCGGGCTCGGACTCGAGTTATGCAATGGCTGACCACTAGATTATTTGAGACTGTTATTGAATATCAACGCCGTGCTGAGCGAGGTCAAGAGGAAAGTCAGCACTCACGGTGCCAGCAATTATTACCTCTTTCATTGTGACTTCCAATAATTCCTCGAGTCTCTCATCTAGGTAAAGTCCCGAGATTAGTTCTTACTCATCAAGTTGCCGCGCCGTAGGCTTTCGTAGCGTCAGTTGGAGACTCGGAGTTGAACTGGGTTCAGCTTGTGTTCAGCTGGAAAAGGTGGGTCTTGAGCTGTCTTGAACCGTCTCCGGAGAGAAGATTTAATTACGTAATACTTGTGACAAGATAATTCCATTCTCAACCAGGGTCAACCCCGAGCACATTTCAAACTCCGAGTTGTCCACGACTCAGGAACTAGTACTGGCAGGATTGACGCAACGCCACGATGTATCTTCATCAGACAAGTCGATTAGAGGATTTCTAACGTCTTCAAGGTTGTAGTCGGATCTTGCTGGACAAAGCAATAATCCTTTCCCTCCTCTACCCTGAAGTTGAACTGGCTTTGCCTCCTCTGGGAACGGATGCGTTGGCCCGAGGCTGCATGCCTCAGGCTACTGGTGCTCGGTAAGTACCCCATCCTTGAAATACTGTATACATGCTAATCTCGCCACCTCATAAGGATCATGGGCACTTGACAGCAACGAGATTACGCAAGCCTCGACCGTTGGATGCATCTTTCAAGTTCCTGGGACCATCCGTATGTATTGACTTCATTGCACTATACACTGTGACACAACGATCAATCTCGGGCTCCGGATTTATACCCTGCCGTCTCCGAAAAGGCTACTCCGCTTGTTCGTCGTCGTCGTCGTCGATTTTATTTGGAGTTTTACCCTTCTTTATCGCCCGAGCAACACTATACATCTTCTGCATGGTCTTGATGTACGTAGTCACGTTCTCCTCAGAGTCACCTGAAGTTGTGTGTCAGCAAAGCCCGAGGGTTGTTCATAGATTCGAAGAAGACAATAGAGGAAACGTCAGCGTACCTGCATACTCGCTGATGAGATAGACAAACTCTGCTGTGTGGAGCTTGATGGGGCTGACAGCCGAAACGCACATGATGTCTAAGTGGCCATAAAATGAGCAGTAAGTCCCGAAGATACAAAGGTAGTAGCAATAGACGCGCTTACATCCTAGAACGCTCTTGTGGGTATCGGAAAAGCCTTTACCTGAGAAATTCCAACGCCAAAGCTGACAAAAGCGCATTCGGGTCATGGAAGCTTAAAGAATCATAATGGGAAGTGAGATTACCTTAAGATCGACGCGAATGATAGTGTTGTGAAGCATATACACGAAGAACTTGCTCTCTTCGAACTGGCCTACTTCCGTATTTCCCAAGAATACGTTCAGCGCTGTCTTGACAATTCCCTGTAACCTTGTTTAGCTCCGGCTTGTTCCCATAATAGCTTATTGTCGGTCTGGAGCCTGAGGTACTATACCTTGAATCCGTCTTTGACTGCTTGTTTATTATTGCCATCACCAATCTTGAAGAGATCATCGACGACACCGCCGACCTCCTCAGAAGGCTGGGAATCACCAATTACATCAGCAGTAAACATAGCAGGCAGTTGTGTAAAACTGTACCTTTTCAACAACCGAGCAGGTGGAACGACGCTCCCATCTCAGAGCTCGTATCCCTGGAACCTGCGTCTTGGCGGCGGAATCCGGGTTGAGAAACATCCTGTATATCCATTAGCTCGTAGTATAGAAACGAAAAGTGCGCCCGCGGGAACTGTGACTGACTCGTTCAACTGGTGCTCAAATCCATCCAGCTTCGCGTCAACGAGCTTCTGCAAGATATCAAGGTCTTGCTTAGCCTTCTCCTCTGCAGCTGCGTCCGCCTCCTTGATGGAGGCTCTGAGTGCAGCGATTGTTTGTCCCATAATTTACGATTGTGTGGTAGCCTGGTAGAGAAGTGTGTCGGTATGGTTGGAGAAAGACGCAGACAATGAAGCTTCACAACCTACCATTTTATACCTGCGGCGGAATAGAACTTTCAGCACCTTTTCGGAGACGAGGGCATGAGGTCGCGGGGCTTGCTTTCACCGGTTTGGTGGTCCAGATCTATTGCAGGAATCATTCCCACATCTGACCCCCTGGCTGTCCAAAATACCCTCACATCGACGGTTAAAAGCTGGTGTTCGAAGTGGAGAATGTTTCCTGGTAAGTGAGGGTCGCGTCTTCATTAGGCCGGCGTGTCCCTGCACGCCGACGTCGGGTAGCGTTCTCCTGGACCCCCATTCCATTCTAAGATTTGCCACGTAGGTACAAATATACAACGGCTGTAGGCACAATCCGACGCACATAAGGCACTGAGTGACTTTTTATAATGGAAAAGGAGGAGGGAGGTCAGAAGACGAGCAATAATAGGCGGATGGACGTACATGCCACAAGGAACCAGGGGCGTATGAAGACAAGGTCAAGAGAGTCGTAAGCCCTGGTACCGCGCACTGCTGACAGCTCGGGCCTCAGGAAACGATATTACCTATTCCTTTCATTGTATAAGTGGGCTGACGCAAAGAAGGTGGGTGCTTGCTCTGCAAGCGTATGGTCGAACCGAGCAGCAGGCGTGCGTGGGGGCTACATTCAGCTACATAATGCGCGATCTGTATTTCGTCGGCGCTGTGTGCAGCTGAGCGAGAGCCATTGTGGTTGACAGAAAGGACTGGACCAGTGTCGCGCCGCTGTCAGCGCAATCTCCGATGTCTGTGCGACTCCGCTGTCCGTCAGTATACTATCAGTATGCAAGTACCAATTATTCGACTTCTTGAGTCAGGGTGTCAAATCCGATGAGTCGTCGTCAATGCTATTTTATTGGTACATACAAGATATATAAGGTTGCTGACTTCTCTTTGCTTTCCATTCAATCGGAATTACCATCCCCAGCCCCATAGTTAGACGCAACAGCGGAAGAACATCAATGAGATCATTACCATTGGAGCTTAAGCACCGATGTTGATCTGGTTGGTGGCGGACTTTTCAACCTCCTCGTCGAAGATGTTGATATCCCACTTGAGGTCGTTTGGTGGATAGTTGTATGTGATAGGGACGTTGAAGCGTTTGTGGCCATACTTCTCCTTCAAGGCAGCAATCTTGGCATAGTCCTCAGCGGAGAGCTCGATTTGCTGGAAGTTCTTGATGATACGGGCTATTATCAACGCATAGCAATCAGTTCTCTGCGTCTTCTACGATCATTGTTGGAGGAAGAGAAGAGAAGACGCACATTCGGTGACGGACTTGGGAACGACAGAGTATCCCCGGTGTATGGCGTAGGCAATCAGAACCTGAGCGGGCTCAACGTTCAGCTTTTCGGCGACCTCCTTGACTTCAGGGTAGTCAATGAGCATCTTGCCACCCTCGAGACTGTGGCCAAGTGGGGAGTAAGCGGTGATGTGAATGTTGTGCTCCTTGCTGAACGCATCAAGCTCATCTTGTTGGAGAAGAGGGTGGGCTTCGATCTGGTTGACAACCTGGGAAATAAGCGAACCTGATTGAACAACTGCATTTGATTTGGAACTGATGCACACTTACGGGCCAGACACCGGTGGCCTTGGCAATGCCCTCGATGTGTGCAGGAGAGAAGTTGGAGACACCAATGGACTTGACCTTTGATTTGGGAAGCTTGGTCATGGCAGTCCAGGTTTCAACTAGTGAGACAGAGGTGTCGACGACCAACTCCTCCTTCTCCGTGGACTTGGTGATCAGGTTACCAGTGGGGAATGCGATTGGCCAGTGAATGACTGATAATGGTCGTGCAGTCAGTTCTGAATCAATGCACAGAGCGTATGTTAACGTACGGTAGAGATCAATGTAATCAAGGCCGAGCTGAGCGAGAGTCTCATCGAGCTCCTTCTCGACATCCGCAGCGTGGTGGTTGTGGTTCCAGAGCTTTGAAGTAATGAAGAGCTCCTCACGCTTGACAACGGAGGGGATGACCTTCTTCAAAGCATCGCCAACCTGAGGATCGGTATGTCGCGTGAGCATTGGCATATTCGCGTCGGCAGATGACAACATACCTCGTTCTGGTTCCTGTAAACCATGGCGGCGTCGATGTGGCGGTACCCATTGCGGATAGCAATTTCAACCTGCAGAAGACACAAGGTGAGCAACGGCGACCAGAATTTATCTTGATCTTGAGGTGACGTACAGCCTTTCCAACCTCTCCGGGGGCAGACAACCAGGTACCCAAGCCGAGCTGGGGGATGGTCTCGCCGTTGGCCAAAGTGATTTTCTTTCCGAAAGACATTGTGGTCGCGCGGGTGTCGTGTGGTTATTCTCGAGGATGAGATGGAGGGTGATTAGATGCACAGAAAGGAGGGGAACTGCTTTTTATACCGTCCACCAGGATGGTCGATGGATGTATTACTCGGTCCGTTCGGTCCGCAAAATACCGTTCCTTTTCGTCAAGCAGATGATTCAAGCTGCGTGTTCTCTTTTCCGAGGTCCGGACCCTTCAGCTTGTCGCTCCGGAGGGGACCGCGAGGGTCGATGGATGTGTCGATGACGACGTTGATGTTGACATCGACATTGGACAACGATGCGCACGATGCGCCATTCTGTGTTGATTCCGAAGATTGCAAGCGCCTCGTCGTATGGCCCAACTTCTTGCTGAATATGGATGGCAGCGACAAACCTGCCGCGATACCATCTGTGTGTGGTTGAGACTCGAGAGATGTCGACTTGATTTCGACTGTCACCCTCGAAAGAGATTGTCGAAAGTAGGTCGGCGCCTATTACACCGTTACGTGGCAACGTGATCATGCATTTCACACGTGATCGTAGCGCGTCTATGCGGATAAATGTCGGCAAGACAGCTATCAACGATGGTTGGCAGAAATCCAACAGAAGTTGATGCAACCACAATGTCGGTGAGGAGCCACTGGTCTGAGGAAGTTTCGTTTTCTCAAGTAACTCACAGTAGACCCCGCAGTATCCCACACGGCAGTTATCGACCGAATTATTTCGAATGCACTCATGTCATGCTGTGGAAAAGTGTCTGTCACCGAAGGCGTGCGGGAGTCGTTGGATCGCTGAACCTCTGGACGCTCGCCTCTCATCCACATACCTGAACAATGTCCTGGTCTTTTGTCTCCGCTGGCTCACGGATTCTCTCTACTCGCGCGTCGGGAGGTCGAACTCCGAGGTGGATATCAACCGCTGATGCGTCTTTCGAGACCAGCTCTCCCCCAATACTTGATTCAAAGCACGCTGCTTCAAGTCGTCTGCCAAAGAGGGCGGGAACAATCGAGGATGTTTTCTCCACTTCATTGGCAGACGTGCCACCTCTCCCGCAGCGTTTTCTGAGCCTGAAGAAGCAGCTCTTCAGGCAGGATCTCATCAAGAGCTGGAACGATGTACTGACGGGGCTTCAAGGCGTAACTGAGGAGGCTATTTCGCGAGGGCAGGCGGTAAGTAATATTGCATATAATTCTTCCGAATGTACTCTCAAGCAAGCTATGAAGATCATACCTAGTGTCCAGTATTCTGACATTGTTAACGGGCTATCAGCGAAACAAATTAAGGATATCAAGCGGACGGGATCTGTGATCGTGAGAGGCGGCGTTCCCGTCGAGGTCAGTCATACAAACCCACCTCTCAGGAAAATGTCTCAACTTTATGACTAGGAAGCCTTACAATGGAAGAAAGAAGTCAGGGAGTATGCTGCCATGAACAAAGAGCTCGTCCGCGGTAAGTGTTACATCTCTTCACTCTACACGCTGCATTCCAGTGGACTAACGTGGCATTAGGCTCCCCTGCGGACAAAATTGTCTTTTACGAGTTATACTACTCGAAAGCTCAACTCGCAGCACGGACCCACCCTGCGGTGATCAACACACAACGAGCACTCCTATCACTTTGGCACGTCTCCGACCCTATGTCCGCCGTCTCTCTCAATACACCCATATCGTATTTTGATCGTCTCAGGATTCGCCCGCCTGGCCCTTCGGTATTTACGTTGGGTCCCCATATTGACAGTGGAGGGCTGGAAAGATGGGAGGATCCAGGCTTTAGGCAATGTTTCAGCAAGATTTTGGAAGGAAATTGGAGGCAGCATGATCCATTCGACGCTAGTCCTCGTCTGAACGCGAAGCAGGACCTCTATGACGCACCGTAAGCCCGGATAAGCTTGTCTTTCTAGGATGTCGTCTCTGACAAATTGTACGCAGGAGTCAATGCTCGATCTTCCGTCCTTGGCAAGGTTGGACATCTCTCTCCTCGACTGGCCCCTCCGAAGGGACCTTACGTCTTTTGCCATTCCTCCCGTTATCCTCAGCCTACATCATGCTTCGCCCTTTCTTCCGTCCCAAACGCCTCTTGCAGACTGGCGAAGCGCCTCTCGCTGCAGAGGATTGGGAACTTGACTTGGAGAGCACCGCGTTCCCCGGTAGCGAAATGGCTAAGGCTCAAGGTCTGAATGAAATGACGCATCCGCATTTGAGACTGGATAAGGCGATGGTGTCTATACCTCGCGTTGAGCCGGGTGATCAGGTTTATTGTAAGTCAAGTATGATGATGCGCATTCGAGCTTGTATCTGATAAGCAATCGAACGTTTCCAGGGCACTGCGATCTTGTTCACTCTGTTGAAGCTAAGCACACGGGGGATAGCGATTCATCGGTATTCTGCATCCCTGCCGCCCCATTGACGGTCAACAATATGTCATATCTCCAAAGTCAAACCACCAATTTTCACGCCGGTACCCCTCCTCCGTGAGTTGCATTTGCGTAGTAATACCGGTGCACATCTGTGGGCTGATCGATTGTGTTTTTATTGCCAGCGATTTTGGCGGAGGCGATGGGGAATCAAGGTTTGAAGGCCGTGGAACCCCTGAGGACATCATTTCCCTCGAAGGTCGTCGGATTTCCGGTCTGACGGAGTTTTCTATCCCACCAAACGCTACCTCAGGTGAGATTGAACTCATCAACCAGGTGAATGCCCAGTTATATCAGGAACGCCGTTAAACTCTCCAAGGTTCAATCTCGCGTCTGCGTTTCACGTACTCTATCTTGACTGCAGCTCGTCAGAAATCAATATATTATCTTGTGGGCACTACCATCATTGGCTAGGAAGACTCGCTTTGCCTCAAGCCATCGCTGCTCGGATTTATTCTCACAATTTCCAGGTTTGTCATCGTCTTTCCTCTCAGTGCCGACCGTCGACGTACGCTCTTTCCAACTAAACAACGCCCGACGGTCGGAGGTTCTTTGGCTCAGTCAGCAACAACATGTTTTCCCAATAGCTCTGCGCTCCACTAGCACTACGAGGAACTTTCGGAGTTGGGAACTTCACCGGCACTACAAGACGGGAAGGACACTATTTCTGCGTTGCGCTATAAATTGGCGTGGTCAGTCGCAGTTCCTTCAAGCAAAGCCCTCGCTGCTCTACTCTTAACCTCGTGTTATGTCTACTCAGGTTGTCGCTGTCATTGGAGCCTCCGGGGTGCAAGGGTTGAGCGTCGTCAATGCTCTTCTCGACACCTTCCCCGTGCATGCATATACACGCGACGCCTCCAAGCTCAAACATCTTTCACACCCAAACCTCACCGTCGTAGAGGTCGACATTAATGACCCTGCCGCTTTAAAGGCTGCCCTCAAGAACGGGGTGTGGACACTGTTTGCCAATACACTCTCCGACTACACCAGACCCATCGGAGCGGAGGAGGCGTTAGGAAAGAGTATTGTCGATGCCGCCGCAGAGGCTGGCGTGGAGTGGCTGATATATAGTGCACTTCCAGAAGGGAACCCGTTCAGAGCATGTGTGGAGAAGTCGAATGTGATGAAGTATGCGCGAGATGTAGCGAAGACATCGCAGCTGAAGAACATTTTCGTGGAGGTGCGTCGCAGTCATGGATTACTGCAATTCTTCGACCATCTATTAACCTCACCACCCTTGTCAAGCTCGGGGCATACATGTCGAACTATCAAAACCAAAGGCCTGTCCTCAACCCCATCGATGGAGTGGTTGAATTCACGCATGTCGCCATTGATGAAAACACCTACTGTATGTTGTCCTCGTCAAATTTCCTTGTGCTACATAACGCTGATACTTTCTCCTGCATTTCAGACCCTCTCGTCTCCACCGACACCGATCTCGGACCTGTCATCAAGGCTATTCTACAGAACCCGGACGAATGGAACGACGTCGAGATCCCTGTCGTCGGCGACCCTCTGACGGTGCACCAAATGGCAGAAGTGTACAGCAAAGTGTACAGCGTGCCTACTCGCGTCGTATTTTTGGACCACTTCCCTGAAAAGACGCCGCTCACAAGCATCATGGAGGATCTGAACAGGAGCCTCAAGGAATGGGGTTGCTTCCCGGCGTATGCTGGGAGAGAGCTGGAGACGGCAAAGATAGCGAGGAGGCTCTTCCCTGGGATGAAGGGCTGGGAGAGGTATTTGAGAGAAGTGGGCCTCGAATATGTAAGGAACTAAGCATGTACGATGGCTATATCGCGGCCCCCGTCCCGTCGTGCATCTCGTTACGACAAGCATGAATTGATTCTGGAAGCTGTAGTGCAATGCCCGCAAACATGTCTTCAAGTTATCGCCTTGCCCTTGATTGGTTTATGTAACTGGCAAGACTACAGTTCATGAGTGTCGGTGATATGCTGCAACCTTGTTGACGACTCAGATTCTTATGCGATACAGTCCTTTAGATATCAATACGGACCGAGGTGCATGCATCACTACGCTCGCTGCCAACTCTGAGTCACTGCTATCCCAACAGGTCGATTTCTTAATGAGCCTAAACGCATGCCAGTGATCAAATAGCGCAGGCTGCCAAAGGACATAGCACAAACGAAAATCGCTTTGGATAGATCAGAAGAAAGTGTCTGACAAGATGCCATAAAATTGTGTCAATGGGACACGAATGAAGACTCCTTCAAGTTGAAGTCGAAAATCTGTCCGTGTGTGAAGCATTTCAGTGATGGTGCGAACTCATTCATGGAAAGGTCACCACAGCATGAGTGGTTGTGAAGTCACGCATGCGACGCCATACTTGCCAGAGATATACCACCTTCAGGCTGCACAGTGTCGGATAGGTTCACTCAAGCTCAATTGAAACGCCACTGCCGCCAAATTGCTGACTCAGCCTCACAACCTTCAAGTTCCTCTTGCCACCAGCCTTCAAGTTCGCCATCGTTGCTCACAGTACAGAGTACAGAGTACACTTGGTCACCCACTTGTATCTTCGTGCTGACGAAAAGTCGGACGACGTACCCCTTTCTGTCCAAGAATCACCCATAACCCACTGTGTGCCCCGAAGTCGGAAGCTCTACAACTGGCTCAGTCAGCATCCTTTCACCGGCTCCGTACTATACTGGCAGGCCTTTGACTTGGGAATCTATTCTCTGGCTAGTATCTATAAGGAAGGACGGAACACCACCCTTGCTCGTTGCACTATAAATTCGCCTAGTCAGCTGTGGCTACTGGCCCTAGCACTACCCTAACCTACGATGTCTTCTCAATCTCGAGTCGTTGCGGTCATTGGAGCCTCTGGGGTGCAAGGGCTGAGCGTTGTCAATGCTCTTCTCGACACCTTCCCCGTGCATGCGTACACCCGCGACGCCTCCAAGCTCAAACATCTTTCACATCCAAATCTCACCGTCGTAGAGGTCGACATCAACGATTCCACTGCTCTAAAGGCTGCTCTCAAGAATGGCGTGTGGGCCTTGTTTGCTAATAATCTTTCCGACTACACCAAACCTATTGGAGCGGAAGAGGCATTAGGAAAGAATATCGTGGATGCCGCCGCTGAGGCTGGTGTGGAGTGGCTGGTATACAGCTCAATGCCAGAAGGGAATCCCTTCAGAGCATTTGTGGAGAAGTCGAACGTGATGAAGTATGCGCGAGAGGTCACCAAGAGGTCGCAATTGAAAAACGTTTTCGTGGAGGTTGGTATTACATCCACATTGCTCGAACTTTGAATGAATGTTGACCATAGTATGTACGTAGGTCGGAGCATATATGTCGAACTCTCAGGGTAACAAGCCCGTTCTCAACCCTGCTGACGGAGTAGTCGAGTTCACCTGGATCGCCATCGACGCACAGACTTATCGTAGGTCACTCTCGTCGTACACACGTAGTACCCTCGGGCCCCACTGACTTTCCTCACCACATCGCAGTTCCCCTCATCTCTACCGACACCGATCTTGGTCCAATCGTCAAGGCCGTTCTTCAGAACCCGGACGAATGGAACGATGCCGAGATCCCTGTCGTCGCCGATCCCCTCACGGTCACCCAGATGGCGGAAGTGTACAGCAAAGTGTACAACGTTCCCACTCGTGTCAAATTTTTGGAACATGCTCCGCCTGGACTCCCCTTCGGGAGCATTATGGAGGATCTACTCGGGAGCTTCAAGGATCCGGGGTACTTCCCTGCGTATGTTGGGAGGGAGCGGGAGATTGCGCAGATCGCAAAACGTCTCTTCCCTGGTGTGAGGACCTGGGAGACGTATTTGAGGGAGGTTGGCCTTGATTATATCAAGAATTAGAAATATGGGACAATTCAATGATCTTGTCAGAATAGCTGCGAAAATAGTCGCTTACAATCCACCAATTTTACCTTTCTACTCGTCTTCGACGTCCAGATCATCATGTCAGATCATAGCGAAGTGACCCAAAATATTTGCTACATTGTTTCAGTCTTCTCTTACCATGGCCGCCTCCACCCGTGCGCTATCTCAACAACGACAACTTCCCATTCCACACCCTCCTTGTCACCTCCGGCTTCCCCACCTTCTCCATCGGATCAATAGCCTGTCGTTTATCATGCTCCTGCATCCTCAAAGCCCACGAGTCCGCAGTCTCGTTTTCGCCATCTACAGCGCCGGGTTTCTTCCAGACTTCCTCGACAGCAGCGACGAGCTCTTTCTCGTACGAAGATATTTCTTCTTGCAGTTCGATGCCTTCATCTTTGTGCTCTTGGGTGAATTGGAAGAGGTGCGGGAGGAGGTTGTGCGCGTCGTCTGAGGAATGGTCATAGTTTCGTCAATGTGTGATGCTGAATGAAGCGGATCAAGAGAAGGAGGTACGTACTTTGTGTGGAGGTGAACCGAGTGACGAGTTTGGTGATGGATTTGAGGAGGTACTCTTCCTCGTCCACCGTTCCTTTCCTACCCGAGCCGACTTTTCGCTCCATCTTGCGTTTCGACCGAGAGCTGCGCCTGGAAAGATCAAACATGTTAACCCTGACCATACGCAAAAATGGGAACAGTAAAGGACTTGCTTGGAGGTTCGGGATGCAGCAGTGGAAGGTGCTTGCGTGTATCGTGTGAACATAGTGGGAGCCATAGATATGTCGGTCATCACGTCTACGTTATGTAGATCTGTATCTTCGACGCCATAGAATGCATCTGAAGGCAAGGGACCAATAGTCAGACGATGGAACGAAACGCCGTGAGGAGTAATAACTAACCAGGTTCCTCAACCTTCTTCACCCGCAGCTCTCTTAACCGCGACACCTGCTTCCTCAGTTGGTCCTTCATCTCGCCGACCTCTTCAGCAATCTGTGCGCGAGTCTCCAGCGCACCGGGGTAAACGATTTCTTCCAGTAGATCGGGTTGCAGGTGCAATGCAATCTGAAAGATGTGTTCAGAAAGTATTCACTCCAGATAATGGAGGCCTTCCGATACTCACAATACGGCGGGCTTCTGAAAACAGGTTGCCTTGCACCAAGGCGATGACAGCCGCGCGAGGATCTTTGACATAGTCAAGGAAAACTCTTGCTGAGTCTTGATACCGTTTCTTAGATGATAGGTCCTCTGCAACGACAATCCAGTCAAAACGTTAATTCTGCAACGTGCACAAAACGATACCCACCAGCAATCCTGTAACCAATCTCAGCGAGGTCTTCGTTGGAGAGCTTCTCCTGGATGGCGATCTCGAATACTTCTTGCCAGTCTAGGGCTTTCTCGTATGCTAGCATTGCCTTTGAGGGTTTCCCAGCTTGGCGGAATACTGCGCACACACTGCAATTAGTTTCATAGCGATGTCAATATCTAGCAAGCATACATACCAAAAGCAGCATCCTTGAACTCTCTTCGCTCAAACAGCCAATCCCCATAGATGCCAAGGACAGCCTGCAGCAAATACCTCTTAACCGGGCCGAACATTGATGAGATTCATTTGCACACACCTCGTACTGTGGCGTATCCCTCCAGATAGCCAGCGCAGTGTCATACAACTGGTGTTTCTCAGCGTACGCAATCGCCTCCTTAAACCTCTCTGCGCCAGCATTCGCCAGATGTTGCAAGGCCTTCTCGTGTCTCTTCAAGTGATCATCTATCCTGAACTTCTGATAGTGTTCATCTAGAGCTCGGAGCTCGCGTAGGAAGGGGAGGTATTCGCGTGGATCCTGATGAACGATCAGATGCATTTGGCCGAAAACATAGCCAATGTCCTTACTTTCTGCGCATGTTGTGCGATCATGAGAACCAAGGAGAAATCGTACATCCCCAGAGCAGTGTCAAAGAGGCTATTTGCGTCGACCAAGAAGATGATGTACTTCACAGCATCCTCGACGATTTGTGGTTCAGTATCTGAAGCTGTATTAGCATTATGTCGAGGAAGAACGCCTCCGCATCGCACCTCTTAGACGTAGGAGTAATGACAGCCCAGCTTCATGATCAGGCGGACGTTTGACAACATGTGCTGTAAGTATTGAGCTGACGTATTTTTTTAAATCTATCCTCTCCAGTTCTGCACGGACTGCATCGCAGAGATCCGACACTGTTTCAGGTGGAAGGGAGCCTTGTCTGTGGAGGGGGGAGGTGATTACAACACGACCTGATTCAATGTGTGCTACACGTACCCAACGCTGGTAAGAAACAGGTTGATGTAATCAACGTCTGAGACTTGCTCCAGGAATTGGGGAATCAGCTTCATGAATTCTTCTTTGTTGTGTTCCAGGAATACATTGAGGTCGACTCGATGTCTGCGGCAAGCTGAAAAGGCTTTCGCAAAGTTCCCGCTGTCCACGATGGTCAGTGCACATTCCCCTGTTTAACAAGTACAAACGCACTTGTCAATATCCTGTCGAACGATATTCATGACCAAAGGTCTTGGATTAATCGTCTCCAGATTTCCTCGGGGCATCTGCAACACAAGGCTCATAGTACTCGGGACAGCGGTGACAATCCTTGAACCACGTTCCACCCTCCTTGTCTCCCATTCGGGTTGTGTATCTTGAGAAGGGTTTGTACTATCGTCTGCGCTAGCTTCCAGGAGAGAGGAGAGTTGGTCCAGAGGGGCGAACTGCGCGACATGGGCCGTCGTTGTGTACACAAGGAAACCGGATGCAATTGTGAAGGAATTCACGTTAGATGCGAGGATACGGGTGGCGATTTGTGAGCTCGTAATGGATAGCTTTCCTGACTTGGAGAGACCAACGTAGAAGGGCGATGTAGACTGGGAGCCGGGAACGTATTCTGCTTCAAAGCAGAATTCCTGGAATCTCGCGCTGAGGACTTTGTCGCGAGTCTCAACGTCGACTGTGCGCATACGTGAGCTCGTCCGTTGTTGTGATCTCAGGAACTACGAATACTTACTTGAGAAAATCTCTCCTTTCGACGATTGCCAAGCAACATGATTGTCGCCATACACCAGCCTACCATTCAATCCTGGCATGTCGACATCGGCCCTTGAAGTATCTTCGTCGCGAATAAGAGTAATCCTATCCCTGTGATCGTTTGACTGCAACACAGCGAACGTGATACCATTATGTCCGAAAGGTGACGCCTGCTTGTATATCCAACCGTCTGACTCCAAATTGAAACACGTCGTTTTTGGATCCATTGCTTTTCCTTTACCGGGACCCAGCCGCGTTTTCAGATCCGTCAGCTCGTAGTAACCTGACTCCCATAGTGAAAGCATGATATCCTTGTGGGAGAAGAAGGATATGTGTACTGGGGGCAGAGGTTGAACGAGTACGTTGTAGGGTGAGGATGAGCTGCTGTGATTTGGCACGGGAAGGTTGTGGGTTGACATGGGAGGGGGGACATTCTGAGTACGGAATGGCGTGAGGAGAACGGAGGCTGAGATAGTGGTGCTGTAAGTCCACCAAAACATCGAACTTATTCGGAGAAACTTACCGCCATCCAATACCGCTACAGAGCCGGAATCTATAGGAGGCTTGCTCCGTGAAACAAACGTCTCCCATGAATACGTACGCTGAACCAAGGTCGCTGTTTTCTATTCAATCTTTGTTTAGCAGCAGATGAATGACGGACGCACAAGTAGTTGTCAGAAGAATCCTTAGCGGATCTTCAGGGTGCCATGATACGGAAGTGAATCTTCCAGGTTTGCCATCTAGAGATGGTGCCGGAATCTCGTGCTTCAAGTACCTAAGCCAACATGGGTGCACGAAACGGATTGATTCACCAGGAAAACTTACCAATGGTAGTTTCCAATCGTCCAGAGCTGGACTGTGTCCGATGAGTAAAAGCGAATACAGTGGGCATGAGCTCACCTACCAATGTCACCAGATGCTCGTTCAATCCATACCGATAGCACATTCGAGTCCGAGCTCCACCCAAGCTCACGTACCCGATAGCCCCATTGACGATCGCCATCGGACTTCCTTTCGTGACCACGAGCAACCTTCTCAAGGCTGAAATCACCACGGCGCAGCCCATTCCTTTCAAACATGACCAGGTCGTGCCTTCCTTCCCTCCCGATACCCCCACCTTCAAAGCCGTACCGTTGAGTACCGACTATCCAGTTTCCGGACGGTCGCCATGAGAGAACATGTTCCAGACCGGGTGTAGCTTCGGACGTGCTCTGTAATGCTCCGGTATGAGAGTAAACACGCAGTGACCGATGTTGCATGCCCTCTTCGCGAAGAGGCGAGAGGGAAGAGACCACGAAGAACGCGCCGTCGCCTCTCCAACTAACTCTAGGGAGACCGTCGTCATCAGGACTGCGTCCGATCACATCAGGTCGTTTTTCTTGAGCAGCGGCTTTGCCCAAGGAACCGTGGAACTGTGTCTGTTTGGAGCCCCATCCAACGTTGATCGGCGCGTCTTCACCAAATTCGTTCGAATGCAGGGGTCCTTCGGAGACAACGTCGAACGTGGATGTCATGAGAATGACTTTATTGTCTCCTGTCGCAAGGGTGACTAGAGAGTCATCTGGACTCCATGCAGCTGCGAGGATACCGGATTCTACGGAACCGACTACTTCTGGCTGAAGATAATGATGACCTCGTATCTATCATAACAAGCATAATACGCTGAGCGCACCTGCGATACATCGTCATCCAAGCTGAGAGTTGCAATGTCGCCTCCGCGCATGATCAATGCTAAGGTTCGGGAATCCGGGAGAAGTCTGAAGGACACCAACTCAGGTGGTCTGGGAAGATTTGAGGTCCATGGGCTGACGTCTGTGTATGCAATGGAGGTGAACGTGGAGAGGATTGTCGCAGGAACCTAGGGCACAAATCCGCAATCAACGCGAAGCAGAACGGCCAATAGAACAGAGTGTCAGCATCCCCTACCACTGGACATGCAGAGCTGCTATAAGCCATAACACGTACCTCGTCCTCCCCATCGTTCTCTTCCGTTTTCCAGATGTCTACCTCCACATTCCCATCGTCGGTGGTACGCTCAACCGCAACATAGATGGCATGTTCGTCGAGATCGAGAGTTGTTGCCGAAATGGAGGAGTCAAGTCCGACCTGCAGATGCTGTCGTGTGGCACCCAGAAACGATAAGTTGCGCATTGCGGTGACGCGCCGTATGAGGTTGCGTAGAGAACGGACGCGAAGCGAGACTGTAGAGGATCTAGTAGAGAGACTCGGAAGAGCTGATTCCAAATTCTGAAAGATGAAGATCTTGACTCGAAATCTAATCTTTTATGAGATCCCATCTCTAATCTAATCATGTACCACGTGGAGGACTTCAACTCTTCTCTTCCAAACAACCTCGAATAAACTCCTAGTCGTCCGGAGCAGGCTTCATAACGATGCCACCTACGAGAACCAAGGACTCACCATCATCATATCCATCTTCGAGTGCTGGAAAATCCCACCATTCGAAACACAAGCGATCTACGAAAGGTCACAAACCAAATCACGACAATGTCTCTCCGTCTGCCACTCCAGGCGTACAGAAAATCAAAGGTCTTTTGAGACAGGCCCGTAGGCTTCTGAAAAAGGTATTCCCTTGGCTTCTTAACATACTCCACTTGTCACTGAGCATGTTGGGTTCAGGATAAACTTGCTGCAGACGTCAGGCAAGCAACGGAACGAAAGATACGCGCACTAGAGAAAGACTTGGCGGACGCTGAGAGGGCAAGGAAAGAGAGGACAATGGCAACGCGTTACCATAAAATCAAGTTCTTCGGTGCGTCGGCTATGCCGGTTTGCCGTTAGCAGAGAACTCATGTTCACGCCTCGCCTCCAGAAAGACAGAAGGTGACACGTAAGATTAGCCAGGTGAAAAGGCAATTGGGAGAATGCTCAGACAAGACGGAGAAAAAGTCTTTAAAGAGGCTGCTCCTTGAGCTCCGGGTTGATTTGAACTACATTCAGGTGAGCATTCCAGCCACGGATGCAGTGTTTACCCGGCGACACAAGCTGAGGGCGATTCCAGCACTATCCGAAAACGAAGAAATACATATCTCTGTTCCCGCCAGAGGTTCGTGGATCGGACGTGTCCGATCACAAGGACAAGGGCAAGTCCAAGGATGACAGCTCGGAACCCAAGGCAGATACCGACGCGCAGCGAGAGGCACTGCGCGAGCAAATTCGGGAGATGATGGAGCGAGGCGAACTCAGTGCTGAACCCGAGACAGAAACCAGTGCTGAAAGAGGCACATCGGCCCTGGACCACCACATGGATGCTGGGATGGCGGAGGCGGTTCCGAAATCAGAGAGCGCGAAGGGACCGTCTGCTGTGGAGGAGGATGCGTTCTTCGGGAATGACAGTGATGAGAGTGAGGGAGAGATGGACGACTCGTGATCCTGGTGTCTGTGTGAGCGGCGTCCCGTTTGTTTCGCTTCTATTCACTTTCTGAACATATCGCATTGACAGTCCACACTGTCCTCTGCCATGGCTCTGATATGTTATTTTAATATACACCAATCCGCGTATCTGAGGGTTTCACGCAGACGCTGTCTATCAACCAACCGTGTCTCAGTGAGCTCTACGACATAGCTGGATCAATGCTGAAGCTTTTGAGACAAACCCAAGGTCATGTTCGGAACCCCGTGTTTGCCCTTTGGCTCTCGATGTAACATAACCTCAGGCTCGTGTTATGTGCATTGTTTTCTTTCCGACGTCACGCTCACTCCTCTCTTTTACGACTCTCGTAATTCCATCACATCGCAATGTTCAATTCCAATGTCATCGTGGATTCTGCTCCGTGATTGGTCTGTGGCTGTCTTTGTGGAGGGCTTGCTCTACTTTGAGAATGAACTCCTTGGCTTCGCTCCTCGACTGTGCTGCGACATACGGCTGTTAATTTATGATTTTGTCTTGTTCTTCACGAGACGTCACGATCATGTGCGGCGTGACCTGAAATGGGAGGCTGAAACGAGGTTGCAACTTCCCCCCAACCACCAAATACCTTGGAACGCCGGAAGCGACTCATATGAACTTTTCTAGAATAGCGGTACCTTGCCAATGGACCCTCCAGAGTCGTGTTTTGATTCTGAGAGTCTGGGTAAGTGGTGCGTCCCGATTAGGGGCAGAATGTTTACCTGATTCCGGCCCTTCCACTCACTCCCTCAACCACCTTTTCTGCTCTTGCCGCCTTCATCGTGCAGTCTGGAGTGCGGTCTTGTCTTACAAAGTGATTTTTTTCAGGAACGTCGCGACGCCTCCGCCATTGGGCGAAGAACTTGGAAAATCCAAGGACTGCATCCGTGGGACAGTTGGTGCTGAGAGGTACGCATGGCCAACTTGTGGTGCTCCAATCGTAACTGTTTACGTGACCAAGCAAACACAACGCAGTCAATTCAGTCCAGTAAGCTCCCAAAGCACATGCTTCACTAGTATACTTTGCTCCCGACGAATCTTCGCAGAGCGACGTATAAAGGCTGGAGCCAGCAGACGGTCAGACCGGTCGACAGGGACCAGGTTTCTGACACTGCACACACCGCTCTTCATTCATCTATCAACCCATTTACCCACGAAGCTACGCGTCCACTTCAATAACCTCGCTTCCGGCGCAAATCTCGACGGAACTACCGCCACCTCACTCCCTATTAAAGCTGCCCAGGCGCAGAGTTCCCCATCTCTCACGTCAACATGTCGATCCCAGTTCTTTCAGCGATCCACACAGGAGGCCCTTTGAACGACTCTCTCTACGACGAGTTGGCTTCAGTCGTCAAAGGCCCCGTCTTCAAGCCTGCTGATGCAGAGTGCGCGCTTTATCTTCTCTCAAATCTGCCTGCAACTAATACTGCAGGGTCGCGTTCGTTCTTTCTCTAGGTTTCACACTCGCTCGCGGACCTTCAATGGCAAAATTCAGCTCCTTTCCAAAATGGTGGTATCCCCGCTGGATGCGAAGGACGTCAGCGCTATCGTCCAGTTCTGCAACAAACATCGACTGTCGCCCTCAGTGAAGGCTGGCGGTTATGGCATAGCAGGATGGTCCGTCGCTGGAGACGTTATCATTGATCTGAGCATGATCAAGGAGATAGATATCGAGGCACCTGGTACCACAGAGGACGGAGGTGTAACTTGGACAAAGTTGCTGGACATGCCGGAGCCGGGGAGTAAAGGTAAAAGCCGTGCAGACGCTCCGACCAAAAAACCTTCTCCGATGGTTGTGCAGCAGACCATACCGCCCCAGGACTCCGGTCGTACCAGCACGAAACGTCCCAGGGAGGAGCCGAGTCCAGACGGCGAAGCAGGCAATGTACCTGACCGCCCCGTGCGTGGGTTTGGCTACAACCCCTGGACTTCCTTCGACGCAGCTTCTCGGGCCACAGGAACGTTCCTCCGTGGACCAGCTCTGCCTCCCGTAGAAGGGGATACGCCACGCGAGCCACCCAAAAACAAACCCAGACACCACTCACCGGTGCTGGAAACCGTCAACACCCACTTGCAAGCCCCCGCGCTCGAGAACCGGCAATCTTCCAGCGGTTCTGAGGGTTCTTCCGGTGGCTCTGCAACCACGTTCGATTCCAGAGCTTCGTTCGCGAATAGTACAGGAACGGCTGCCACCACTCCCCCTCCTCAGGCCGAGACTCGTAAGGATGAGGAAACACTCGCTGCTACGTCTGCTACTGTGGCACCAGCTCTTGCTCCTGGTGGAGGTGCTGATCCTTTCGGGTACATCTCGGGAGACTCGTACTCTCCGTCTCGTCTGCCTATCTACGGAGGAGTCGATCTCTCAGCACCAGCTCCAGTATCTTCGCTGGCGCCAACCTCAGGACTGTCATGGTCCTCATCCGGTCTATCTTCAAGCAGTCCATTTGGGTTCACCAGTTCCAGCTCTAGACCTATGACCATGGCTCCTAGCGGACTCTCATCGTCATCGTTCCCTTCCAACCCTTTTGGAGGGGCGGGCGGGGCGGGGTTGAGCGGCGGGACACCTGCTGCTCCGGCAAAACCGATCCACAGCCACGCGTACGTGACGTTCGGGGCGGGTGTGAAGCAGAAGGAAGTCGACATATACACGGCGGAGAATCCGTTGGAGGGCACGAGTAGCGTGACGGGAATGAAGGAAGACGGGGTGGTTCCTTATCACATTCCTTCGTGAGTGTCTCCCCCTCAACTTCTTTTCACCGCCTCCCCCTCCTGTCCACTCCCCTCCTCAGACGTCATAGACTGCTTAACTGAATGCTCTCCTTCTTTTTCCTTTCTTCGTTGGCTGCTGTGTAGATCGGCGCACCCAGTCGGATCGTCCACGATGATTCTCGCAGGGTTCGGGTTCATTAGTCGGATGTATGGGCTGAGCATCGATAATATCGTCGAGGTGGAGATGGTGTTGGCTGATGGAAGCATTGTGATTGTCAGCAAGGATGCGGATCCGGGTGAGTCCCCAGTTTCAAGTCTGAAATCTCTTCCGGTATTACATGGTATTAACTGGTGCGTGGTTGTGTGTGGATTTAGACCTTTGGTGGGCTATACGTGGAGCAGGTCCTGCATTCGGGATTGCAACCCGGTACAAAGTCAAAGCATTCCCCGTTCCAGTCGTCTTCGCCGGCAATCTAATCTAGTACGCTCCGATTCACACTTCTCCTTCACATCTTCACATTTTCCTGACTTGTGTTCGTTGCCCGACTTTACAGTCGGTTCCACCGCGCCACAGCACCCTCCTTGATCAAGCACTTCCGGGATTGCATCAAAGGAGCACCACGAGAGCTCTATGCGAATGTGTTGCTTACGGCTGGTCCGGCGGACAAGGACTCGCTCGTGGTGATACAAATCTGTTATGTTGGGCCGAAGGAGAAGGGAATGGAGTATTTGCAGGCGATATCGAGTTGGGATGGAGAGAGGTGTTTGTTGAATGAGGTGAATGAGAAGAGTTTCTTGAATCAACAGGATAGTGTGGCGCAGGTGTTAAGAGGAAAGAGTGAGTTGCTTTGTTGAGTGTCATGATCGGATACTCGGTACTGAATGCGGTGTTGTCAGGCGGACGGCAGTGGTTCATACGCTCCTCACTGATTCATTCCCTTCCCGACGAAGTCATCCACAAGACGGTCTATTCGTTCTCCAACACACCTATCGGATGCAGTGCGTGTTTCACCGTTGCTCTCCCTGAAAACTTGTGTTGACTGACCCCACTCCGGATTCAGCGTGGATATTCGAGTTGGCAGGAGGCGCGATAGCAGACTACGAGGATACCTGTCTTCCGAAAGAGCAACGCGAGGCCATCTGGACGGTGGCTGCGTTGCACCAGTGGGAGATGGGGATCGACGATTTGCGTTGCGTCACCACTGCGGAAGATGTAAGCCAAAAGCCCGTTTCAGAACCCAGTCAAGCAATCACTGACAGTAACATTCACAGTGGATGAAAGACGTCATAGGCACTGTGGCACTTGGTGGACCATTGCCTACCGTATGTCCAGTTGTCGACAGTTCATCTCACACGTGTCGCTGACCAGATGCAACCTGTTCACATTTCGCAGTTCTTGGGACGCCACGAGACTCCGGAGCGCACGATGGCGTGTTATGGGAAGAACTGGTCGCGGCTGGCAGAGTTGAAGCGGAGGTATGATCCTGAAGGATTATTCAAGAACAACTTTTGGCCGTTGGACAAGGATGGGAATGCGATAGGAGAGCTGTACAATGAGCCGCCTTCGCCAGGGCCAGAAGAGTTATGATGGAGATGGACGTCGTTTTGGGGTGACTTGGATGATCCTTTTATGACATTCGACTTCCCTACGATGGACCGATGTTTTGTTTGTGGATTCGATAGGCTTGATGTATAGTAACTGTACATACATGATAATGGTGAAAGTACTGGACGAACAACACGTTGATGTCATGCCCGACGTGGCCATGGAATATGGTCAGCGAAATGATCGCTCATCAGGCGAACATAGTCCGACGTCGTCCTCACCGCGGACGCGTTGTGTCATGTGCAGTGGTCCCATTTATTTCTGCAGAGTCCTTCAATGCCAGAGCAGGAATACAACTCACGTTCGCAGTGTCATTTCCGAGGTAGCACGCTGGTGGTAGAAGGATCGACGTCCGGAGTGCGGGCAGTCCCAGTTTGAACGGAAGAACGGGAAGGTGAGCGTCGAGGGAGTTCGAGAAAGTGCTGAGGATGAAGAACTGAATGGGACCAGGGTTCTGGCGCGAGGGTAGAAAGGACAGATATCTGACCGGGGGAAAGGTGTTTATAGGTGCTGCAGCCGTGTGTTGGGCTTTGTAAAGTAGACTCGGTGAGCTGGTCCGAAATGAACGAGCGTGGTCTGTCTCGTATCTAAGGAGATACTTAGAGGCTTGGAAAGACAGGGAGCAGTGCCGGTTGCATGCGGACATGGAGGGAGGATAAGAAGCACATGACCTGTTTGAGGATGTCCCCGACGACGACCTCGCTTGGACACAACCCTCATCCTCATCGACCGCGACATCCCCAAGCTCTCTTTCTCCATCTCCCAGCGATCCCACGACTCTAATCATCAACGCTCAACATCACATCTTCAGCCGACCACACCGTTTTCACGTGTTGCCAATTCTGGAGCCGCTGTATTGTCGGAGGGAGGTGTGTGCTCTTCGACGTTACCCCGCACGTTCATGATCATGCTCATTAATCCGTCGCAGGGAGGCAGCGGAGACTCAGAGGAACTACAAGATATACGAACGGTCATATAGTTGCCCTCCATTCCTCCCTTTTTGCATCCGACCACCTCTCTCTGGACGACGACCGATATGGACCCTCCGCCGCTTGAGCCTCAGCCCCCCAGCGAGCCTCGTTCCCGCCGCGTGGGCCTCCCTCGCCCTCCTTCCAACTTCCAACTTCCAACTTCTATCGCAGCCACCAGAGGTTCTGCTATAGTTTCCCCTCCTCTTCCTTCTCCTCCATTGCCACCACGATCGCCCCTCAGACCCCCGCTAAGGGGCTCAACAGAACCTGCAGCAGTGCCACCACCACCGAGAGACATCCCTGCACGAGCGGACACCGTCGATACCGTTCTTTCATCCTCTTTTACCTCCTCTCTCATAGACTCCCTTTCAGCACTCGACGACGACATGACCCTGCTGCAATCTCGCAGCTTTAACTCTTTCTCCGACATTCTGGAGTCCAGTCGCACCCTACGGCCAAAGTCTCCTGAGAAGCCTCTCCCCATGCCGCCATCCCCAGTGTCCATTGATGACGTCGATGGCCAATCTATCACTCTGCGTCCCCACTCCCGCCCGCCGTCCATCCTCGATTCCCCCACACCCGTATCCAAACGCATACATGCTCTGCAAGAACTCCTGTCCTCAGAAAGGGCCTATGCCTCTGACCTCATACTCATCCGTGATATCCATATACCACTTGCGTTAGGTACGTCGTGTGCTTTGTCTTTCATTATGCTCGGACTTTGAGTCCGCTGGAGGTGGAAGCCATTATCTCACATCTTGTCATTCTAGGACAACCAACAGCTTTTCAGGCTGCATCGCTCCCACTCACTCCACCGCATTCCTCGGGTTCATCTGCCCGAACGGTGTCCACTGCTTCCGACTCATCCAGCGGGTCCTTCCTGGGATCTGCCATGAGCAAGGAGGATTCCAAAATCATCTTCAACAACGTCGGCGAACTCGCGGAATTCTCAGATCGTTTCAGCACGCAACTAGAGGAAGCATTGGGCAGTGTTTTAGAAGGCGGCGTGGGGGAAGACCATGTCGGAAAGCTGTTCCTGGAACTGGTGAGTTCAGATCGTTGCCGTCGATAGGCTTTGTGCTGATTGACGGGTCTTCCTCATAGATTCCCGAAATGGAACCACTCTACAACACATACATCACTAAGCATTCAGCTGCATTAGAGCATCTCAACTCACTCCCACAGACGCCTGCACTCACGGCCTATCTCGCCCATTCAAAGACACTTGCACAAAGTCTTACCCACGCCTGGGACTTGCCTTCACTACTCATCAAGCCTGTTCAACGGCTGCTCAAATACTCTTTGCTTCTCAGCGCGATCATCGATGGGACACCGGATTCCCATGGAGACAAGAAGGCCTTGAAGGAGGCGAGGTCGCGGATGGAGGCGGTTGCGCATGGGGTGAATGAAGGGCGGAGGCGGCGGGAAGTTGTGAAAGAGGTTCTGACGGGGACACCTGCAAAGAAAGGGGAGGCGAAGAAGAAGGGACTGAACATCGGCGTCGCAGCCTCAGTTAACCTTGGTCGGATGAAGAGCCTTCGTACCGCAACCTACAAGGCAAAGGAGGGTGTCGATGCGAACCAGGAAGCGGAGACCGTCGAGAAGCTTGGTAACGAATTGAAGACCTGTCTTCACTTCGTTCGTCGCTTCGCTAAGGACACCACGACCTGGGCGGAAACGGTTACACAGATGATGAAACAACTTCAACAGTGGACCGTCGGATTCGGTTACGTCCTTGGACTGTCGGAGAATCAGGGCTCGGACGCCTTCGATGCCTTCCTCTCGGTCATTCGCGACAAACTGGTTCCTATATGCGACGAGTTGAACGAGGTGATCAAGGCCAAGCTGCTGACAGAGCTCTCCAAGTTGAGGGATGCCTCTGCGCCGCCAGAACGCCTTCTGGAAGCGATGAAGACCCTTGAACCATATCACTATGGCCTCCTGAACGTCAACGTTTCAAAGTCACGGCCTTCTCCTCAGCTTCTCGAAGCATCCCAGTCCTACGTCGCCATTCGCGCTCAACTCTACGATGAACTCCCGAAGTTCCTTGAACTCCTCCATAAGGGAATCACGGCGTGCATCATTCGTTTTGCAGGATGGCAAGCCGAATTCTACAATGAAGTGAGGGATAGGTGGGGTGAGCTGTGGGATGCATTGAAGGTTGAAGGGGAGATGCAGGGAGAGGCCCCCGAGACGCTCCGCGTGTGGTGGAGTCGCTTTGCAGAGGTTGAGGCACACGTCAACAGCCTCAACATCGTGAAACCCATGGAGAGAGCTCCCCGTGATAGTCCACCCGAGAAGCTTAGAGCGAAGCCAGTGAAGGGGCGGAAACGCTCATTGAGCAACACGGTCGACACGATGTCCTCCCTCACCCTCGCGGACACGTCTACACCTAGCTTGCGGGCGTCGACCTCTACGCACTCCACACATGACTTGTATGCGGGTTATCCGGAGACTGCCCCGCCGTACGCCAATGGCCATGGACTGTACGGGAACGGGAACATGGGCCGGAAGCGCTCAAAGGAGAGCCTGCACTCCAAGAAGTCAGGCAAGGCGCATAGACATACTCACAGCAACGCCTCGGACTTCGTTCACGAGATCCCTAATGGGGGTTCATCGAAGAACAGGAAGGAGATCTCACATCCCCAGCCTTTAAAGAAGTCCGCGTCACAAGGTCGATTACTGGACGATAATAGCAGCGCCAGTAGCAGCATGCGAAGTCTCCATGGGGAAGATGAGGACGACGAGCGGGGAAGACCAAGTCGGAAACCGAGTCTCCGGCGGCGTCTGACAGACACACTCCGTGCATCTCCTGTTCCACCTAGTACGACTTCTACCAATGCACGCCATCGACGGTCACCTTCACTCCCTGCGCCTACCTCTCACCAGCCACACCCATCCCCAACACCCAGTCAGGTATCGTTCAATATCCCCGCCGTTACGGTCACTAAGTCACGGCCGACGCGGAGCAGGGCGTTGTACCAGTGTCAAGTGATATTCAACTGCACACCCCCGCCTGACGTGTCGTATCATGACCTGCCGTTCTTCACCCTGCGCATCGGGGAGGTATACGACGTACTGCAGGAACTGGGACATCCGTCTACACATCCGAATCTGCCGTTGTATGTGGACGACGGAGAGGATTGTTTGTTGCTTGTGCGGAATGGACAGGACGATATCGGGTGGGCATTGGCGAGTTTCTTACTTCCAGTGGATTAATCTTTTTTCTCTTCACATGTTTCTTTTTAATGCTCCTTTTTTCGTCTGACCCTTTTTGCATGTTCGTACCCCTCACTAGCACCTGGACTCTGTTCCATGTTTCAACGACATTCCACTCATCTCTACACCCATCATCTGCTTGCTTACAGCTGCATTCAAGGTCCAAGTCATGCTTTAGGATAGTCTCAGTTTCTCAGTATACCATGTATCTGCGCACCATGTTTCTGTTGTAGCATCATCTTTTTTCGTTTGGCAATGTCATCAGCTGGAATCATTTCCTGGAGGGTCGAACGTTCATGATGATGTGTTGAAGTTGACGCCTATCATAGTACGTACTACGGAGCGGAGAAGCCGCCTCGTCCAGCTGTCCTTGCTTCATCACATCACTCATGTTCTCCAAAACTCTCCAGTAAACCTCGAAATAAGACATTCACGATGAGGAACGACAGGAAACGTTCTCCAGCCCGCGACACGTCCCAAGGCCCCGTCCCCGAACCCACTTCCAGCTCATCCGCCTTCTCCCGTCACACCCTCACCAACAATCCCCGAGCAACCTCCTCTTCTCAATATGCCCATACCACCACTAACACGAACTACCCTTCCTCCTACAGAGGCGGCACTGAATCCCCACCTGCCTCTGCGTACTTCTCCGAATTCGCAGGCGACGACCACGAGTTCGCACCGCAGCCGACTCCAGATGCCAATGCGCATTTCGCGTACAGCACGACGTTGAGGAGACACCATGTGGAGATGCCGGTGAGTGCGCAGGTGGTGAGGGAGGAAGGGGTGTTGTTGGAGAGGATGTCGACGTGGATGAGGGCTACTTTTGGTGTTGGTGGTGGAGGAGGAGGGGGAGGAGATGGGGAGGGGCAGTACGAAAGGATCCCGATGAAGGAGGAGAGGAAGGATACGCCGTCTGCGAAGTTTGTGTATTACACCGTCGAGGTGAGTTCGGGGACTTCTTGGAACGCGGTCCTGCTCTGATTCATAGCGTGTTTTCTTCAGGATACACTGTCGTACTTCCGGACATCACCAACGGAGGGCCTGTCATCTTCTATGATACCTGCTTTGCGGTCCGAACATGGATATAACGAGTTCTCCGTAGAGACACCCGAACCTCTCTGGCTCAAGTTCGCGAAGACTATATATGAGAGCCCGCTCATCTTGCTGCTTTGTGGGAGTGCGGTGGTGAGCGCAGTCATGGGGAACATAGACGATGCTGTCAGTATCACGGTAGCGGTATTGATCGTATTGACTGGTAGGTCTTTCGTATTGGCTTGGTGTGTTGTTATATGACTGTGTACATACAGTTGGGTTCGTCCAGGAGAGGAGGTCGGAGAAGAGCTTGGAAGCTCTGAACAAACTCGTACCGCACCACTGTCACATCATACGGTATGTTCATCGAAACGTCCAATCATACATTTGACCTCACGAATTTACCGCTTTTCAGAGACGGCAAACCCGTGCATATGCTCGCGAACGAACTCGTCCCTGGTGATGTTGTTACTTTCAGTACCGGAGATCGCGTTCCTGCGGACATTCGTCTCATCGAGGCGGTTGACCTGGAAATTGACGAGAGTAGTCTAACGGGTGAGACCGTTGCACGTTCAAAAAATACGGAATCCTCTCCTGCATTAGGTCAAAGCACCGCGAATGGATATGGCCATCCATCTCTCGTAGAGTCTGTTGCTTTGGCGGATAGGAATTGTATCGCATATATGGGAACCTTGGTTAGAAGCGGTGAGTTTCTTCCGTTAATGTCTAATCATGTAGGTCTCATGGAAGACGTATGACAGGACGAGGGTCTGGTGTAGTCATTGCGACTGGAACGCAAACGGAGTTTGGTGTCATTTTCTCCATGATGCAAGAAGTCGAAGAGAAACGGACCCCGTTACAGCTGAGTATGGATGAACTCGCAAAGAAGCTATCTCTGTTCTCGTTCGGCGTTATTGGCGTCATCTGTATCATCGGCGTCCTCCAAAGCAGGTCATGGCTTGAGATGTTCACTATTGGGGGTACGCCGTTCGTACATCGATGATCTGGCATTAACTGACCGATGATATTTCGATGAAGCGCAGTGTCACTCGCTGTTGCCGCCATTCCAGAAGGTCTCCCCATCGTTACTACTGTAACTCTCGCACTTGGTGTTCTGCGAATGTCGAAACGGAAAGCAATCGTCAAGAAACTGCATTCGGTGGAAGCTCTGGGATCAGTGTCTGTCATTTGCTCCGACAAGACCGGTGCGTGCAGAGGTATCTATATCTGCTCTTTCTACTCACTTTGCGGGCAGGGACCCTCACGAAGAACGAACAGACTGTCACAGAGATCTACGCTGTGGATGAAACTCTTCATATAGACCCTGCATCCCCATCAGCACCTTCAGAGCGGATTTCGCCCGCTGTTCAACGAACTTTGGCCATAGGCTCACTGTGCAACAATGCTGTATGGCGGCACGAAGACAATGCATACGCTGGCCAAGCAACCGATGTCGCCCTTCTCAACATCTTATCGGTGTTTAGTTTAGTTGATCAACGCTCGGTAGCGTGTTTTCTTCCAATTTGTCAGGAAGTACACTGACTTCCATGATTGCAGGAATTCACACGGCAATCGGAGCTTCCCTTTAATTCTGAACGAAAATACATGGCCGTCAGTGGTATTCATGGTTCGGTGCAGAATGGACTCTCTACACATGAATCGAGCCGGGAAATGTACTACATTAAGGGGTCCATTGATGCCATTCTCGACAGATGCAAGTTCTACTATGTTTCGGACGACTCCACGCCTATGCTCGACGCGAAGATGCGGAGCTCTATCCTCTCAAAAGCACAGTCAACAGCTTCAAGGGGTCTACGTGTTATAGCAATGGCGTACGGTCATGGATCCGTCGAATCATCCAAACCATCATCCCTCGCGCCATCTCGCGCTTCCACGCCGCAGCCATCGTCTTTGGACAGGGAGAAAGAGAAATCAAACCTCGTATTCGTCGGGTTCCAAGCCATGCTTGACCCACCTCGCAAAGGCGTCGCTGACGCGATCAACTTGCTCCAGTCCGGCGGGGTCCAAATCGTTATGATCACTGGTGACGCGGAGCAAACGGCTACTTCCATCGCACGGGAACTTGGATTGAGACTTGGCCGGACGCTGCCCGATGGCTCGAACTCTGCTGTGCTGACTGGCCAAGCGATTGATAGGATGACGAAGATACAGTTGATGGAGAGGGTGGGGAGTGTATGTGTGTTTGCGAGGACGACGCCGAAGCATAAGATGGCGATTGTGGAGGCGTTCCAGGCGAGGGGGGCTGTGGTGGCGATGACTGGCGATGGAGGTTTGTAGCTTTGTTGAACGTGTGGTGTGTGTAAGCTGACGACTTGGCAGTTAACGACGCGCCTGCACTCAAGATGGCCGATATTGGTGTCTCCATGGGCAAGAGCGGAACAGATGTTGCGAAGGAGGCTGCTGATGTCATTCTAGTCGATGACAACTTCAGCACGATTCTTCCAGCCGTTGAGGAAGGTAATGTTGATGTTATCTGCTTGAGTAGCTATTTCTCAACACCTTTCTTCGTAGGCAAATCCATCTTCCACAACATCCAGAACTTCCTGTCGTTCCAGCTTAGTACCGCTGTGGCCGCCTTGACCTTGATCACGCTCAGCACGTTCTTTGGGCTCAGCAATCCTCTCAACGCCATGCAAATTCTTTTCATCAATATTCTCATGGATGGTTAGTTGAGGTTCAATACAAGTTCCTTTCTGCCTGAGTCTTACTAAATATCTTTTAGGTCCTCCAAGTCAGTCGCTCGGCGTAGACCCCGTAGACCCCGCTATCATGCGCCGCCCTCCTCGCAAGAAAGACGAACCCATTATCAGTCAACGCCTCATCTACAGAGTTCTATTCTCTGCATCTATGATTGTTCTCGGTACCTTGTTTGTTTACGGGTACGCTCTGTCAGATGACCACATGTCCCGTCGAGAGCAAACAATGGTACGTACCAGCTCACATGAACATTTCCTCCCAGCTAACTGACCCAAACGCGCCGTTTTCAGACCTTCACATGTTTCGTCTTCCTCGACCTCGTATCCGCCATCCAGAACCGTGGACTCGGATGCGGCTTCACGCAGAACAAGATGCTCATCACGACCGTCTCCATCTCCTTCCTCACCCAACTCGGACTCATCTACGTGCCCTTCATGCAGAGCATTTTCCAGACAGCATCTCTAGACTTTGAAGACCTGTTTGTGTTGCTCGCACTTGCGGGTGTCTCGATGACATTGCATGAGGCGAGGAGAAGGTATGAGAGATCAGTGAACGCGGATTTGACATATGCTAGCGTTATGGAAGAATTGGCGTGAGCGGAGAAGGATTTGGTAGAATTGATTGGAGGATGTTTCGGGTATCGTTATGCACTTTTTTGTTGGGAAGATTTTGTTTATACTCGGCGAGGAAGGATGTGCTCTTCAACTCACTCTGATATGATCCTTGATCATCGTACAGTTCAGATGGCGAATGGCGAATACATACATGTACCAGACCCAGTGGTACCTGGAACCTGGCTTCTCTACTGACGTGGAAGTAGTAGGTAGGGTCTAACCACAAGTCAGGATGGTTCTGGCTTCATCCTGAAATTATCGCCTTCCGCCGGGACACTTTCTCTCCCTTTTCTGCGAGTCGCATTCTTCACCGAAGCTTCAAGCGAACCAGCAATCATCCGCCGAAAAAAATCCTCCGGGGTCAACAGACATGCTACGCTGGTCGTCATTGACACTGCCGTCGTCCTGAGGGGAATTTTCAGGTTGAAAGTGTGGCTGAGGTGAGCGGAACTTTGAACGGAACACGGGCGACTCGAAAAGGGATGTACCACCTTATGTTCAAACTGTACGGAGACGTATCGTTGTAAGCAATCACTAGCTTCGTTCCATGGGCCTCCTTCCCCTCTACCAAGGGTGGAATAGGGAGGATGCGTGGGTTTTACCTAGTAAGAAAAATGGACCTGTCAAGGTCGGGTGATATCAGGCGGCTCTGTATGTACTCAATGTTGTTTCTCAAGCCAGTAAAAGCCCCACAATCAGACGCACCTGCAGGCTATCGGGATACTTGATCGTGCTTTAATTTTTTGGAGGCACGTTTCCCCCAATCAATAGGTTGGCGCGTTTAGTTCATTCAAAGCATTGGTCGTCGTTCGCAGCCAACCCATGTTCACCATTGTTCGGAGGGTCAACAGGATGATGAGACGTATCATGCCCACGCGAAAGCGGTGGAAAGGCGTACTAGTATTCGTCAATCCGCCTGCCAATTTCCTACTAAGATTGTTTATGTTGAGCGATGATTCATCAAACTCTGAGAAACTCTGCCACTCACTGGCCTAGCCACTCAATCACTGTATCGTCTGCGAGTTCTGCGCTGCGTCGAATAGTGATATGACGAGATTAGTCTAGTCGAAGCCTTTGGTGGATTGCCAATAGGCGTTGAAAACTGGACAGGAGCTCTCCCATAGCAACATCGACATTGAGCGCATCGACTGTCATGACACCTTGGATTAGTGACCAGGGCTGGAACGGAAAAGGAGGGAAATGAAACTATCATGAACGTACTGAGTTACTGCTGAGTTACGGGAACTGTCAGCATCTAATGTTGAACTATGATCCCAACCCAGAGGAACTCGTAAAATGAATCGCCCCAACCACTACAGTCTGCGCCGGAATCAGAGCTATGATAAACCCAACTTCCTGGTCTATATCGAAGTTCCATTTTCCATCGAACAGCCTCGGTCATCAAGATCGCGGGAGCAAGCAAAAAATGCAAGATAGATAGAAGTCATGTCCTAATTGCAGGCAGGTTCAGCCATCAAACATGGATCCATCCATGCGAACACCCATGTTCTGCTTGACGTCCATTCCAAGCAGTTTCATCTTTCCAGCCTGTGGAATGCGTTATTATCGCCCCCTTTACAATGATCAACCAAAACAAGACCACGAACCTCAATACGCTCTGCCTGAACCCTCCTGAGCTCCTGGAGCTGTTCCTTGCTCATATACGTCTCCTGTTCCACAGGCTTGCGTTTGTGGCTGCTCTGGAGGGCACGCAGGTCTGCATCGGGGTTGTATCCGTCGTCTGCGGGTGGGATGTAGGCACCGGAACGTAAGGCATCCATACGTCGCTCATATGCGTCCATCGCGTAGAACTTCTCGTGGGGCAGCGTCGCTGGTGACAGATCGTTGTGCGGATGGAATAATGCGAGAAGAGAGTGAACGCACCTGTATTGTAGTCTTCCACGAACCGAGCAAATTCTTTCTTATTCTGGTCTCTGCTGATGGTCTCGGGGTTAATTTTGCGTTCTTCAACTAACCACGCGCGGAACTCCTGTTCCTTGTTGTAAATGCTGGAATTGACATGAGCCATGAGATATTCTGTATGACTGGAGAGTATGGACGCACTCAGTCTCGGTGATGAGGCCATACTTTCCCCACTGGTGACTTGAAGCTGCACTCTTGTTTTTCTTACGAACACGTTGTTAGGGTCGTCAATCCACCAATAGTGAGAACGTGTCATGTTGCTCACCTTCTCTTTCTTATTCTTCTTATCTTTCTTCTTATGCTTCTTAGACCTCTCACCACTCCTACTTCTCCGCCTCCTGTGTTTATCCTTCTTCCTCTTCCGCCTGTCCTGGTCCGAACCATCTGAAGAGGAGCTGGAAATGGACGACGACCGAGAGCGTGACCTCCGTCTCTTCTCTCGCGAACGGTTCCTATGCCTGTGCCGATCCCTCTCGGGAGAGTGCGACCTGCTGCGACTCCTGGCTCGTCTCCTAGTGAACCCTACGTCTTCGCGGGAACGTGAGCGTCGGCGCCGATGAGTGGGGCTTCTTGAACGCGAAGGTGAGCGTGACCTGGACCGTGCACGACGGGGTGAACGAGATCTTCTTCTATGATCATCATCCCTGGGCCTGTCTTTTTCTCTTTGATCGTCTCTTCGTGGCGCGGGCTCGTGAAGGCGGTCCCTATCGGTGGTGTCACGGCCCCTGCTGCGACTACGGTCTCTCCTGGCTGTGTCGTTCCTACTAGACATATTGAAGCCCTAACGATGGTCAGCTAATTTGCAGGTTTTGTGAAGAAGTGAAAGACATTACGGAGTGAAAGGACAAGTTCAGGATCAGAGTGCAACTGTCAGTGAAATTGAATGAATGGTATCCGGCGCCTGCTGCCTCCTTCCACATATTAGACCCTGACCTCGGACGTGAGCGTCGTGAGGTCACCGCCTCCTCTCCCTAATCCAATCCTCCTCATTCTCACTCTTTCCGACACTCATCCAAAGGTATATTGGGTTGTTCTAGTCTCTCGTACACGGCTTGTGACTCACCATGCTTTCCCCCTCTTTCCCCTTCGTAATCCGCCAGAACATATTCTGCCCTTCGTTGAAGGCGGCTCAATGATCGACATTCTCGTCCTCGGTGCCACTGGTGAGCTTATTCTGTCATAAAAATGTCCGTAGTTATCGCGTGGATATCTGATACATGTATCATGTGGACTGTAGGCTTCACGGGGCGTTTGATCACGGAGGTTCTCCAAACACACCGCGAACGCCCGTCATTCTCCTTCGGTATCGCCGGCCGGTCTCAGAGCAAGCTTGCAAAGTTGAAGAAGGACCTGAAGCTGGATGATAGCGTCCAGATATTTGACGTTGACGTTACGAGTGAAGAGCAGGTCGAAGGCGTCGTCAGCCAGGCTGCGGTTGTAATCAACGCGGTCGGCCCGTACTGGATTTACGGAACTACAGTCGTGAAGTAAGTATCTCTACAAAATGCTACAGTGAATATTTAAACAGTACGAAATGCCAGAGCCTGCGTGAAGCTTGAGAGACACTACGTTGACTTAACTGGAGAGTCTTACTGGGTCAAGGAGATCATTAACAAGTGAGTTGCCCTCGGCTATTGCTCGTCTCAAAGTAATTTATTTGCGAGAATTCAAGGTTCGATTATGTTGCCACAACGAAGGGCTGCACGATCATTCCCTCCTGTGGATTGGACTCCCTTCCCTCCGACCTTGCAGTATACTTGTCCAACAGGACTCTCAAGGGGGAGGCGGGGCTTGACGCGAATATTGATACCTCAACTACGGCCGTCAAGATGGATTCCACCATCTCCCCAGGTACCTTGGGGACCTTGATATCCTTCTTTGAGCAGGTTCCCCGTCATGTAAAGCAAAACGCCAACAAGCCTTTTTACCTCAGCAATGGTGTGTGTATTCCAATTTGGAGTGCTCTCACATGGTAGGCTAAAGTGCCCACGTTTGCTAGTCCCAGGTGGTGAAAACCCGCCAATACGCTTGACGTATAGCTTGCCTCATACGAAACCAGCCATATACGGAGGGTTCTTCCCGCTCGCTGGGGGTAACCGCGCGATTGTTCAACGCAGTTGGGGTTTGCGAGAGTACGACGTACGTCGCCTTGTTTTCTATCTGTATACCCCCGGTTTCACTTGCCTGCCCTTCAGCTTCGAAAATCGAGCGTTAATCCACCAGAAGACAAACGCAAGTCGGCGTATGGACCAGATTTTAAGTATGACGAGTTTTTGGTGACAGCCACTTGGACTTCGGGATTGTTACTCTCGCTGGGATTTGCCTTTACCGTGGCGTTTATGTTTCTTCCACCTGTGAATTGTTTTCTGCGCTATTCATCGCTTTGCCTCAAACTCAATATCTCGTGTGCAGGTTCGCTGGATTGCCAAGAAGTTCCTGTCATATCTTCCTGAAGGCCCATCCGAGCAGTAAGCAATGTTACATATATCCAGGATTTCGTGCTAATCCACATGGACAGTCACAAGAAGAATGGACGTCTCGTGGTGACAAACGTCACCTCTTCAACTGCGGCACCTGGGACGCCCCCTGTTCATGTTCGAACGATCATCAAAGGACAGGGTGAAGCCGGCTATTACCTGACATCCTGTACGTCCACGTCGTTTTCTTCGGACATCACTGAGCTCATGGAAGTCACCACGGGCAGACATGATCACGGAATGCGCTTTAGCCTTGCTGCTCTCACGACCTGAACTTCCTGAGCTCGGTCGGGAAGGTGGCGTTTTGACACCTACGACGGCACTTGGGGATGTTTTAGTGAGGCGGTTAGAGGAGAGTGGGAAGTTCACGTTCCACAGCGAAGTCTTCACTGATGAAGACGAGGACCGGAAGACGCGGTGAGGGTTGATCGGACTGTATGCACCACATTCAGTTGGTGAAGTAATCTTATTGGTATTGGAGATACATGTATTGGCCTTTCGTTATATACACAGGTTTATGTAGAGGATTTCTGCTTGAATCCCCGCAGTGTGACGTCTGGACGACTGTGACGGTACCACCGTGACCTCGGACTTTGACGCGGACCGGAATGATTGGCGCTGGCCTAAGTGAAGCGACGAAAACTTTAGGGCGTCTAAGTAGTCCGACCTTCACACTCTTCACTTCCACTATGCCGTCCTCCACAAAAACAAAAGCTGCAAAGCCAGAGGCTGCGAAGGCATGTTTTCATTTTTAAACTTACTTAAAACCGGTTGCTAACTCGCAATCACCATATTCTGCAGAGCAAGAAGGCTGCAAAGAAGGAGGCACCACCGCCCAAGAAAGAGGCTCCTAAGAAGGCAGAGTCGTCGAGTGAGTCTTCAGAGTCTTCGGAAGATGAGGCTCCTCCTCCTACCAAAGCAAAAGCCGCCCCTGTCAACGTGCGTCCCCTCTTTGTTTCCCGGAAAACTTTCCTTAAAAAACTTCAACAGGGCAAAAAAGCAGCTGTGAATGGCAAAGCCAAGGCTCCTGTGAAGAAGGCTGAGTCTTCGTCGGAAGAGGAGTCTGATTCTGAGGACGAGCCTCCCAAGGCGAAGGCCGGGTCTGTCGCGACCAAGCCTGCCTCTTCTGATAGCGACTCAGACGACTCTTCTAGTGAGGAGGAAGAGAAACCAAAAGCAGCGCAGGTGAAGGCTGTCCCCACTCCCAAAAAGGCTGCTGCGGCAGCAGAGTCTTCAGACGATGACTCGAGCGATGAGGAATCTTCTGAAGACGAGAAGCCCGCCGCAAAGCCTGTCGCTGCGAAGCCCACTCCTTCAAAAGCTGCCGCCGCTAAGCCCACGCCTTCAAAAGCGACACCGGCGAAGGCTGCACCGGCGAAGAAGGCTACTGAGTCTTCGGACGATTCGGATTCTGACTCGGACGATGAGAGCTCGGAAGACGAAAAGCCTGCCAAACCCGTGGTGGCGAAGGCAAAAGCTGCGGCGAAGAAGGAGGAATCGTCAGATGAGTCTGACTCGGACTCGGACGATGAGGAAGAGTCGAAGTCGGAGGACGTTGAAATGGCGGATGCTAATGCTTCTGCGGCGCCATCAAAAGGTGCGTGCTAACCGTCGTGCTTTACGATCATCTCCTGATGCAATGTTCATCTAGGCAAACGTAAGGCGGATGATGACCTTCCTGCTGCCACGAAGAAGGTCAAAGCGAACGGCGGTGAGGCTGTCGCAGCGTCAGAAGACTCTGGCGAGACGAAGACGATCTTCGTCGGCAGGTTATCGTGGAATGTTGACAACGACTGGCTGGCCTCAGAGTTCGCCGAATGCGGAGAGGTGACGTCTGCCCGAGTACAGATGGATCGAAACACCGGCAAGTCAAGAGGGTTCGCATACGTCACCTTCGCCACGACCGAGGCTGTTGAAGCTGCACTCAAGTTGAGTGGCAAGGAGATCGACGGTCGGCCTGTGAACATCGACAAGAGCGTCGAGAAGGACAAGGGCGCCGTTCGGGAGAAACGCGCGCAGGCGTATGGGGACTCACCGAGCGAGCCTTCGGCTGTTCTGTTCGTTGGAAACCTGGACTTCCAGACGACCGAAGATAGCGTTTGGGAGAAGTTCGGCGAGTTCGGTGAAGTTAAGAGCGTGCGCTTGCCCACCGACCGCGAGTCTGGCAGACCCAAGGGTTTCGGCTACGTCGAGTTCGTGGATATTGATACCGCGAAGAAGGCGTTTGAGGGCTTGTCGGGTGGCGAGATTGACGGACGGGCTATCCGTCTTGACTACTCACAACCCAGGGACAACAGCGGTGGCGGAGGTGGTCGCGGCGGGTTCGGTGGCGGTGGTCGCGGTGGAGGTCGCGGCGGCTTTGGTGGAGGTCGTGGTGGTTTCGGTGGTGGCGACCGCGGTGGCTTCGGCGGCCGCGGTGGAGGCAGGGGTGGCGGACGTGGTGGAGGCGGAAGGGTACGTGTCTCTCATCCTGATAACTTTTTGTTGGTTGCTTACTTGTGTTTTTTACTCTTCAGGGTCGTGGCGGTCCCCGTGGTGGAGGACGTGGAGGACCACGGACTGGTGGTATCCAAGCCTTCGAGGGCAGGAAGACAACGTTCGACTAGTCTGTACTTCTGTCTTCTTGCTTCCGTGTTTGTCTAGTCTCTCCCGTGGTGATTTCCTCAGCAATACGAGGGCTGCGCTCTGATATATCTCATACGTTCCACCATGTGCTTATTCCATGTATTCCCATCTTATGACATGTTTCGCTTTCGCTCTCACTATCACAACCATACCGAAAGTCTCCGTTTTCATAATGACTAGGAAGGCAAGATGAGTCAGTATCGGCGTGAACCCATCTGTTCACTCTGAGGTCGACAGGACAAGTTTTCACCTCTTGTGATTTGATGTAACCCGCCAATGCTACCATTGTGATACCGAACTAATGTAAGAATAACGCATGTCATACAGATCAGTGTCGTAGGAATTAGCAGGACTAAAATACATGCTCCACGGATTACACATAAGCAAAACAATAAGTCTACAATGGGGACAACAACCGCGTGATGTAGGTCTGTCGGGGAGGAAGGATCATAGAGAAGAGCACCAATACTGCATGCGACAGACCATATACGCGTGCTCACTAGGAATTACCCAGGCCAGTCCACGCACCAGGGCTTGGCCATACTGAGTCGCGATTATCACGTCGTTTCAACGGCTCACAGAAGATGCCGTATGTCCACTTGAACTTGCGCCATTGCCGGGTAAGTTCACTCTGACCGTGATCACACATCGGAACGAGACCGAACCCCTTGGCCTTCAAACATGGAAAGAGATCCCTCAAGAAGACCGCTATCTTGTCATCATTGTCCTCGTCCAATGGGGACCCGTATGCGATGTTGAACTTCGTCAGACGAGACTGACGTTGCGCCTCGGGACCAGTGGGGTCCGCGTCCACAGCATCCATTATCTTCTGCATCTCGTCCCGTAATTCTTTACTTGGAACGACCATGTCGACTGCAAGGTCCAGCCGTTCAAGTTTGAGGCATCGTCGTCCGAGAGGGAATAGCCCTCCCAGAGTGACGCCAGGCTTCTGTTGCATGTACAAGTCAGAAGTGACGGTGAGGGTGCGGAGATGAGGCCAGGCGAGGGACATCGCATCAATGTCTTTGTCCGTCAGATCGATCGTCACCGTAGAGGGCTTGAGGATGACTTCGGTGAGGTGTTGGAGGGTGAGGAGTGGGCGAATGGAGCTGCTGTGAACTGAATATGCCGCGTTTTGACTCCTGAGCTGCGTCATTTGCACGGTCATGGTGTTCTTCTTGGTAACCTCAACCCTGCGTAAGTCCGCGTGGAAGGACAGCTTTTGACACAGCTGCCTGAACTGAACGCCAGTGATGCTTGACGAGATGTCCTCCAGAAGGATCGAGGTCAACGAGCGGGAGGCGAGTGAGTCAAAGATCAGGTTACAAACGCTGATTTTTGCCCTGAAGACCATGAGTGTCTTCAGAAGTGGGAGCAGGGAGTGGGCCTCTACAGATTTTAAGGATTTTTCCGCGACCTTTGGGTGCATTCCCAGCGAAGCATGTTGTATATGTTGGAAATGTACCAAGCGTTCCAACACATCCTCCTCAGCAGGCACATTTATATGGAATGTCTGTTGGCACGGATTCTCCGAGTCTACGCTGAAAGCTCCAGCGGCCCTCCCAAAAACATCTATGCAAAGCTGTTCAGCCCTAGCTAGCATTGAGTGTACGATAAGCTCGCGCAGGCCTGGGCAGCGCTCGAGGAAAGCAGCATATGCATTGCGTGCAATGGCCAGATGAGATTTGGTGTAGTGGGGTGATGTGGATAGCTCCAGTGTCTGAAGGCGATGAGGGAGGAGAAAGGATATGTTGCTAAGAGCATCGAGGCTGTATACTTCGCCGTCCCAACAGAAGTCATGAAGATTAGAGAGGAATGAACGGCCGCGATCTGTGTGGCCGTTTCGGTCGCAGAAGGCTCGAAGAAGGCGGATTGTAGGGCCGGAGACTCTCGTTATGGCATGACGGTTGTATGCCTTGCGTATCACCTTGACGCGATTTGCGGCGGCGAGCATGCGGGAGGATTCTTCTGGTGTTGGTTCACGACGCAGGTGCTGCCAGGCATGGAGGGCGACATGAGAGATTGCAAAAGTGACGAGAAACCAAACGACTTACCACAACGTTGTCACTCTCGTACCACATTTCATCCGGTAGGCATTTGACAATAGGATGCAAGTCAAAGAGCCTTCGCCAGAGTACGTTCATACAGGGTTCGTAGAGAGTGCTGCATGTCTGGGCCATTCGAATAACATGCCCAGCCCCCTGTACTGTCTCTGACATTTCATCAACGCCATTAGATAAGTAGTGAAGAACCTCTGCTACAACGTCGTAGATTTTTAGGCAGGGATGCATCGTGAAGGGAAGGCGGTGGTGGAATGAGGAGGGAGGGAGTGTTTTTGGCGCCTTCTCTGACCTGAACTTGTTATCCCAATTTGGACAACTGGCCACCGGAATCTTCCGATGCCTGGCTGACACTTCACCCGTTCCGGACACTTCCAGTCAATCACAAAAGTAGTATGATCACTTCATTGAACTTTAGGTTGGATAAACGTTTGAAGGTTGAAAGCGTTTTCTTGGTGGACCTTAACTCTATTCGCAGGAATAATGGCGACGATGAACGAGGGTCCACGAGGAGCCCATATATAAATATCAGTATGCAGGATGGGGGACTCGGACATCCCAACCACAAATTGGGTCTATCCGATCCATATACATTCCGAGTGGTCCAGTCAGTAAGTATTGGGCCAGTCTACAGAAACGAGAAAATCCATGGTCAAACAAACAGCCAGCACCATAAGGCTGAGCCGTTACTCCGCTATTTTTCAATTTGATCATCCTTCACAAGTGATTCGAGGTGGATACGAATACTTCTGCGACTGACGGCGTACTTGAATCGATGTCGCTATCGTGTTATCTTGTCAAAGTAGCAGGAAGTGTTACGAGGATGAGAACCAGTGATAACGATCCAGAAATATCCGGGTTGAAGTACATCTTACTGTAGTGCAAGGGTATGGTAGAAGTCCGACCAATTGCGCAACGAATGACATGATTCACCGAGGAGGGCATCACGGCCGCTGGTGTGTATAAGACGCTATGAATGTCGTGCAGACGGAGACAGTAAGAGGAAGGGAAAACAAAAATAAAGTACATGCTACATGGAGATGATGAGAGTACGCGTAAGTCATTGCACGAGTGCGATATACAGGATGGAATTAGGACAGACAACAGCGAGGATACATGCGATGCTGTCCAATATAGAGGTGGTGGGTGCAAAAGTGAGAAGAGAGGAAAGCAACAAATATTACAGGACACAAGAGGACGTTCAGCAACGTTGGAAATATATGCCAAAGATAAAGAACCGTATGATCATCACCAGTCAACCACCAGCTCGCATGTCACAAAGGCATGCTGCTGCCCAACGGAAGGCGTTAGCTAGCGGGATCCTCGACTCTGACGACGCTCGGGATCGTCGATTTCGGGATCCATTCTCCCAAGTACCTCTTCCGACCCTACACTGAAACCGGAATGAACGCTTCCGGTAGATGCAAACCTAGGCCGGACATAAGGAGGAAGTGGGATGTCAAATCCGGCTGCCGTTGACGCATTCTGTCTCGACATTCCACTGCTTGAAGCTGTCTCAGTACGAATACTGAGAGGATCCAGCGTAGAGCGCCTTCCTATAGTGGGTGCTCCAGAACTAGGTGCACGAGCAGTACTAGAGCCCTCGCTACTCTGATACTCGCTGGCTTGCCGCTTCCTGTTTCCGAAGCCTTGTAGACTGGATAAGAACGCGTCGTTCATCTGCTTGAGCTTCTCGTCTACCGCCGTGGCGGTAGTAAGCATGGGCCCTGGAACTGACATAGTTCGTTGTCGGGAAGGGAGGGCGTCTGAATTTGACGCTGATGTTGGAAGAGCAGGACCGCGAACTAAATGGGGCCCTTCGTGCTCTTGTGCACGGTTCAATGGCTTACGAGAGTCTATATCTTGAACGAAGGCTGAGATGTCGTCATCATCCGTCGTGGTACTGAGGTATGAGGTGCTCTGGATTGGTCGCAGAAGGTCAGCCCCATCAATGTGAGAGTGTTAGAACACCAACCGTGATCACACGTTCCCCATCCTTCGCTGCACTTCCAGCACTTCCGTCACTTGCCGCGCCTCCTGACGATGCAAAACGATGGTTGAATGAACTTGAGTACCGTTTACCACCTCCTGGTCTAGGCGAGGCATCAGGGGTCCCACCACTCGCAGCACCTTCAACAGATGCGAGTGATCGTCTGTCACCTAGACTTGACGGCGCCAATGGTGGAGAAGGTCGATGAGATGTAATGGGAGAAGGGAGGTTCATCCCGGCGCCAATGGGAGAGGGTGGTTGTTGTTGGCCGCGAGATGCCTTAGGTGAATGTGTGGGCCGGGAGGGCAAAGATGGACCGGTGGATAATGGGGATTGGTGTCTGAGAGAGGGTGACGGCGAATGGAGTGATGGAGATCCTGATGATAGTGTGGAGGACTTGAACGGATGTACAGGATTGAGTGGTGGTCTACGAATGGGCAAAGCGCCAGCGGCGGTGGAGGTATCCTGTACAGTGGCATGAGGACGCGTTGAAATGAAAGAACGGGAGGTACTGACCATACCACGACCAAGGCCAAAGCTCTCTTTTCTCAATCGGGCAGCTAACGCAGAAACAGGCAGGGATTCCTCTCTGGAACCGACAGAGGCAGCGCCTTGTCTTGAAGACGTGTCTGACGCGACCGAAGCAGAAACTGTCGTGTTTGCTCCTGATGCAGATATAGCTCGACTCATAGGCAATGCCACATTCTGCAATCGAGGGCTTCCTCCGCTGAGGGATGTAGTACGCGTGTGCGTGGAAGGTGCCACCACAAAGCGATCAGCGATCGACGACGGAGGGGAACGTGGTAACGACGTGCGAATTGGGAGACTTCCAGGTGATCCGGATAGTGACTCCCTCTGCTGATTCTTGAGTAAGGTTGGCGTAAACTCGGGTCCTTCGTCCTGCGAGAGAAAGCGAGAAGACAATAGCGACTCTCGGTCAAAGATCTCGAACTTTGGGGTCGTTAAGTACGTCGCGGTCAAGCGCAGTGTCCCAGTGGGATGCGGTACCAGGTGGAATGTGTGGGTATCAGTCGGAAGCGATGCCAGATGTTGCACTGGCGTGTCTGCGGTCGATCCCAATAAGAGATCATCGATATACTATGGACAAAAGCGAAAGATGACTCACCAAAACCGAATACACCACCACGACCCTGATCCATACCCTCAACCCGCAGCTTAATACTAAAGTTTCCATTGCGGTTCCCTCCTGGACGCCTGCGTAATCGCTTGGCTAGTTTCCATGCTGGTAGCAGATGAAGGAGGGTGAAGATGCTCCGGAACAGCGAGATGCCGTGTTTATAAACGGTGGAAGGAGCGATATCTGAGCGGTCGTCTGAAGCTTGTCTTCCGGGGTGAGAGGGCTCATGGGGTCCGAAGACAATAGTCCAAGTTTCTAACAGTATATAACTTGGGGTCGGATCCATGGGCACGCGAGAGGAATCGGGAGAGATGTAAGCAAGAACTTGGCCGTTTGCTAGTTCAGGAATGCATAGGAGAACTTGCAATCGAAAGGACGGTGGTGAAGCGACGGTCGATATAGAGCGATAGATACGGGTTTGCTCCTTGAACAGGTCGGGGTCGGCAGCTGGTGTCTCCAGGTTGAACTTGTAGTTCTTATCAGCGAAAATCCTACCATCGCGTGGACGACAGTGCTTACCCACTTGTCAGGCTTTGCCTGTGGGGACGGCTCAGCCGTCTCACCGGTAGCTCTAGCATGATTGACGACTAGCGAGAGTTTAGTGTAGAACCTGTGAGCTATCTGGTCGGCCCTCTGAGTGTCATTGGACATGGCAATGTTGGGAGGGAGTTCAATAAGTGAAGTTTGCAGACATTAGAGGCAGACTTTCTAGAGGATATAGGGCAAGGAAGAGGCTGTGGAAGTCGTGGTACGCACGCAACCTGCAAGAGTCTCAATTGGGACCACTGTCCGTACTTCCCGAATTACTTCCGCTTAGCATTCTCTAATAAACATTTGTTATCTTCAATACAAACTGTTGTTACTGCCCATACAACGCCTTTGTTACTCCCATTTTGGGCACAGCCACCTCATTCTCTGCGTCATGTTGGCGACTGCTGTCCTTCTCTCACGTCCACGACTTTGGCAACACCGATGCGCCGCGTCTGCACAATCAGGCGCGTATTATTCTGTCGAGAGCAGGATACACACCGCCATGGCATTCGTTTCCGAACGTGCTAGTGACAATGACACAATGTTACTCCAGGTCGGTGCTACGACAGAGCCCCCATCCGCAGAGTCGAAAGCCGCGGATGCACACAATGTACATTCGACGTAGTCATTGTCAATGGTGATACCGCTTCCAAGTATATTCTCGCCGTAGCGGTGCAGCGCTTGTGAGCAGTGACTTCGTTCGCTCCAAACTATTCACAGAGTAAGTATTCTCAGTGCCTAGTATCACGTGTTTAAATCCCCAGCCCTTTCGCCACACAGAGTAGAACGTACTGATGCGGCTCTCAAGTATTGCCAGTTGGCTTGGTTCCACCACCTCCGATGTCCAAGCGGATATTTCGTCTTGTCCCCTTTTTGCAGGTTGGGTTCCCGGGATTATAGTGGTGTTGCAACATGATCGCGCCTCGAATCTGTGAAGATTTCGTCGTGATCGAGGTAATCGAAACCGCGATGGTGGCATGCCTTGCGATATTGGCCAAGAATTTGTCTCATCAGAGTGCGAAGTGGCGTAATGTCATTGCGGAATGACGACCTCCGAGATCCAATGTCGATTTCCAACAACGACAACCCAGCGGAAGGTTAAACTTGGTGAGACGAACTATCCTAATACACCCAAATTCTAGTCTTTGGATCACTCCTCCTCGTCCTCGTCATCTTCAGCCTCGTCCTCCGAGACATCCAAACCAGCTTCCCTCATACGTTGTTTATCCCGGCTCCGTTTGCCGTTCAGTTCGTCCAACAATACTAGCAAATCCTCCTGCTCCTTCTCCACTTCCTTTCGCTTCTCGGCGTCCTCGTCGTATGCGACTTGAAGGACTGCAAGCTGAGCCTGAAGGTCGTCCAAGGCTTGTCTCTGCGGAAGTCAACGACGAGAAGAGGTCATTGAAAGAACGGCACAAGGGACAGGAGATGTGGACATACGTCGTTTGCGGCGGCATTGGCGGTTCTCAGTTGAGATTTGAGAGACTCAATCTCCTGTGCTTGCCTCTGTATCACCTCCCTCAGAGAAGCTATCAGCATTGCCGATTCAGCATTCTGGCCTGCAGGATTTCAACTGGTTAATACGTTGCACGTCTTACTTGGGCACCAAGTACCCTACCTGCAGCCGGTGATACCGCGTTCGGTTCAGTGGAAAGCCCCTTTTGTACTGTGTCTGAGTAGGCTGCCTCATTAGTCTGTCCGTTCAATCACTCAAAGAACACGTTACGCACGGAAATTTGACTTCCAGAAGTCAACGAAAGCCCAGTCAAACCAGATTTCTGCCTCCTTCTCCGCCTCCTTGGGTGCCGCCGCTATCGTCACAATAGAGGAGTTGGGATAGGGCAGCACAAGTGTGTCTGGTCCGACGGCTTTGAACCTGTCATCATCACGCAAGTGCGTGACCCGTCCCACAAGCAAATCAATCCCGAGGCGATGGATGATGGGATGGATGGTCGCCCTAACATAACGCATGAGCCATGAAAATCAAGGGTATAGCGTTGGTCGTCGTACCTTGTGATCTCCCCGGGTTCGCGATTGAATTCATACAGTAAGCCCAGCAGGAATGAGCAGAGACCGGGTATGACAGGGTCGGATTCAGCCATTTGATTGATGGGTTCAACAAGCTACCATTATCGCAATATGAGCCAATTCCCGGGTGTCTGAGACGAATATGGCACTCACCATACCGAGCCCGCCTGCATTCAAGAAATCCCGAACGGACGCAGGGTCCTCCCACAGCCATTGCACGAGCAAGGACAAATATCCGACAATGAGTCGGTCCCATTCTCGTGCTTCACGGTCTGAAGTATCTGAGCGTGTTCGTGAAAGGAAGGCTAGTGACAGGTGTTCGCTGAGAATCTGCAGGAGGCTTTGTGGTGGCTCATCGTCCTCGTTTTCGGGTTCTTCCTGGGCGGGCGGAGCTCCACCGTCCGCTGGAACAAAGAAACTCCCAGTATCTTGTGATGTTGAGGAGGGGGACGGCGGTATTATTGAGCGGGCAAGTGCCTTGACCTTTGGAGAAAAGCGTAACAGATGAGCAAAGAGAAGGCAGGAGAGGTGCGTGGATGTGACTGCGGCAATTTCAAGAGGAGAGGACGGCGGGAATATTAATGCCTGTAATAGAGGTGTTACAGGTGCGGGTTCCGTTGATCCTAGATAAGGCACAGTAAGCAATTGATCAGATACCAAGGCACCATCGCACATACCTTCCGGAGGAGTCATCGCCTGCATGATCACCTCTCGAATGTCATCTTTCTGAACGAAATTCTGTCCAAAGGAGATGATAAGCATTTCAAACACACACATACCGCTGAATAGGGAAAAGAATACGAACCTGAAAGACATCAAGTGCGGCACCGCGTAATTCGAGGCCCTCACGTGAACGCTTCTCATTGTACAACCCATTATACTCGCCATGAAGCACCAGCTCAACCAGCGCATCCAAAGCGGAGGCAGGTTCTAGCCTATCCCATTCTTCACCATTCGTTTCAGGAACAGGCATGTATGGAGTGACAACCAATGAAGGTAGGTGAATGATAAGATTGGCTGGGAGTAATCGCAGTGCCTGCATGATAGGTAGAATGAGGATGCTGAATCATATAACACCCGAGATGGGCGTACCTGGGTCTTCAGTTGCGTGGGAGCATTGCTGGCAAGTCCAAGCTCGATCAAGCATCGGCTGAAGGCCATGGTTTCTTGCGGCTGAGCTACCAATTAAGTAGAGCTAGGTATTAGATGAGCAAATCACTCACACTTCCACCCTTAGACCCAACTAACAGCCCCATTATACCTATCGCCAAGCTTGCATTCATGCGTTTTTGTGGTGGTTCCCAAAATTGCAACGCAAAACCTTGTGGCGCAGGCTCATGGGGTGGAAGAGATGGCGGGAAAAGGAGGAGAGATGGCAGGATAGGTGGCAGCGGTGTTTCGCGGAAATAACTCTATTTTGCATGTGAAGGCGAGTAATTGAGGAAGAAGATGATCAAGTACCTGGTTTGAGCTGTTGAACCGAAGCAGGCTGTCGACACAGGCAAGGGCATCGTTCACAACCGGTCCACCGTCCAGACCACCCTCCTGTTGTATGATGTTGAACAGCTTCTCGAAAGCGCCTTCAAATGCAAGGATCTTCTGGATATCTGGACTTTGATTGACCAGGGATTGAACCATAGTTAAAGCCTCTAGGGAGTCAATCGTATTGGTGATAACCTCGCGAGATGTGCACATAAACATACCGTTCCGGATTATCTCCCTCTTCTCCTCCAGGACCGCAATGACAGTAGTGGGACCAACCGGAGCTTTCAGAAAAAAGCCTTGGACTACATGCCTTCGGTTGTGTAGGAGGGTTACCAGCAGCTGTAGAGTCGATAGCCTCAAGTAGAATGAAGGATCGGATAGCAGAGCGAAAAGCTTGAACGTCGCGGTCTCATTTCCCAGAAGAAGGTCGGTGTGTTTGTATCCTAGTTCCTTGCTATGCGGCGGAGCAGGTACACCTTCCTCCCCAATATCACATAGCGCATTCAATGTCTCTAAGACAGCCTTCCCGATATCGGCGTCCACCTCTGCATCATTGTAAAGCACATCCAATAACCCTGGCAATGCACGCTCTCCGACTTCCGCTTTGCAGTCTCTAGATAGACCCTTGAGAGATAAAACAGCAGCTCTTCTGTCTGCTAAAAGCGTAGCAGGTGATAATCGGTCGCTCAGTCGCGCGATAGTATCCGAAGGGGACTGAGGTGCGCCAGTTGGTCCACGAAGAGCGATGTATGTTTGCGAGAAGAACTCCATGGGCCAACTTAAGACTCTGAGTGCAAAGCATCAGCATATTTATTATCGGCACAATGCGCCGACGATCAACCTCTGTGCACGTACCAGACTACGGTGTTGGGATGTGCTCGGTCAACGCGACGGACGATGGACTCGACTCTCGGATTCGAGATGACACGTGCACTCTCTCACGGGGGCGCTTGACAGCTTGCGCAGAGAGCTGAGATCTGAGATCCAATCGAAACATAGCCGATTGGATCTGGATGGCATGATCAGCGTTTATATGCGTGCACGCGATATCTGCACCTTAGAGCGAAATTTATTCGTCTTGGCCGAAGGAGTGATGATTGTTCCACTCAGGCCCTAATCGCAACATCTGAGGGGGGTCCTCTATAGATCTGTCTGCCTCTTGAGCCTCTATACTCTTCAGCCGCTACAGGTTCGTGCTCTGAACTCCGAATCTCGCAAGAAACTAAAATTCAGAGACTTCATCCAGTGCATCACTTTTTCGGTCTCTCGCATGGCCTCCGGTCAATTCCAGGTCAAACGAGCATCATGTCGCTTGCGATACACTGAGATAACCGACCGGAATTTTGTCTTTCCGACACCTGCATTCGTCTCATCCTGTGGTGACAAGTGAGCCCTCCTCCATGCTGGCCAGAGGAGCCCGGGTGAACTCGGCTCTCCATTCGCTCCTTACACAGCTGCCAAGCCTCGAGATTGGTGCCTGCGACCGTGTGCCCGATACCTTGGGCCCACACTTCACTTCGCCGCTGATGAAGAGGTGGCAGCAACATCAATTCACCTCTAACGCCAGAGGGTCCTGCCAAGGTCATCTTTCCATATGGCCAATCATCCTTGCCTTATCTCCCATGACCAGCCCACAGAATATAAAAGTTGTTCTGAGGCATATCCATGCCCTCGACTGCGTCTTCTCCTTGACTGTCCCTTCGCTGTTCCACCTCTGAGCAGTTGATCTTGTTCGCCATGTCCGAACACAAGGACGAGAAGTCTCAACTGGAAGTCGCCTCCGTCATTGACGAAAAGGCTTACTATGGCAGCGAAAATCCCGACGACAAGATCATCGAGGGCTCCGAAGGTGTAACGGAGGGGGAGTTCAAGAGTCTTCGTCACGTCGCTGACACCCTTCCTTACACGGCGTGGCTCGTCGTCGTCGTCGAGTTTGCCGAGCGGTGAGTGCAGCTCGATTCGCCCCCTCCACCCTACCGCTGATCCATTGATACCTCAGATGGTCATACTACGGCACAGCCAACTCGTACGGTAACTACATCCGTGCTCCACTTCCTCCCGGTTCCACAACTGGCGCTGTTCCCAAGGCGGACAGAATGAGCGGTGTTGCTGGTGCACTTGGCCAGGGTGTTCAAAAGACTTCCGCCATCAAGACGGTGAGAAATTTATTTCGTTTTCTTTGAGTACATTACTCATGATCAGTTTAGTTCAACTCCTTCTTCCTCTACGTTACCCCGTTCCTTGGTGGTATCCTTGCCGATACCAAATGGGGTAGGTACAAGACCATCATGATCTTCTCCGCTGTCTGTTTGTGAGTACCACACCAACGATTGTTGACTCTTGAAGCTCACGATGTTACATTAAGAATTGGTCACATTATATTGGTCATCTCCGCTGCGCCTCAGGTCATTGCTAAGACCAACGTTTCCCTGGGTCTCCTGATTTTGGCCATTTTTGTCATTGGTGTCGGTGCTGGTGGTATCAAGGCGAACGTCTCGCCCATGGTTGCTGATCAGTACACCGGCAAGCTGCGCAAGGAGACCCTTCCTTCGGGAGAGGTCATCATCCGCTCACCAGCAGTCACATATCAGTCAATCTACCTGTTCTTCTACGCCGCCATCAACCTCGGCGCCGCTGGCGCCATCTCCGCTGCATTCATCTCACGTGACCATGGTTACTGGATCTCCTACCTCGTACCTACTGGCATTTTCTGTCTCGTCCCTGGTATCCTCCTTCTCGGGAAAAATAGCTACGTCAAGACACCCCCTCGTGGCTCGGTTATTCTCGAAACATTCCGTGTTATCAAGCTCGCCCTCGGCCCCGCCTGGTCGATCAACCCGGTCAAGACTTATCGCAATATCTCAGTCGAGAATTTCTGGGACCCCGCAAAGCCGAGCACATATGGTGATAACCTTCCTGCAAGCATCACCTGGGATGAAGAATTTGTCGGCGAGGTTTCACGAACAGTGAAGGCATGCCAGGTCTTCTGCTTCTTCCCTTTCTTCTGGCTTTGTAAGTGTGTCTTTCCAAGATCATGGGGCTATCGCTAAACTTTTTGTAGGCTACTCGCAGATTGATGGTAACTTGGGTACCATGGCCGCTGCGATGACGCTTCATGGCACGCCCAATGATCTCATCCAGAACCTCAACCCCATCTCCATCATTGTATGTTTTTCCCCGCGTACCACTCGACGATACCCCCTCACCCTATTCGAATAGGTCATGGTTCCATTTTTCAACTACATTGTTTACCCTCTCCTCCGTCGCTGGAAGATCAATTTCAGCCCTATCAAGCGTATCTACGCTGGCTTTCTCGTTGCCGGTCTCGCCATGCTGTATGCTGCCATCCTCCAGAAGTTCTTGTACGAGACCTCTCCTTGCCACGACAACCTTCCCTCCGAGTGCGTTACCGCCGATAAGAAGCCTCTCCAGTCACCCATCAATGTCTGGGTCGTCTCTGGGCCATACATCTTGGTCGGTCTCGCCGAGATCTTCGTAAGTTTCATACTTGTTAACGCGACAATAGCATACTCACTAACTATCCGATGTCCAGGCGTCCATCACGTCTCTCGAGTACGCCTATACTAAGGCTCCTCAACGCATGAAGTCCGTCGTCATGGCCTTCTCTCAGTTCCAGACCGCCGTCTCCTCCGCCATCAACTTCGCCCTTGTTCCACTCAACGTGGAGGACAAGTTCACATGGCTCTTCGGTGCCTTCGGTATCGTCTCATGGATCATCGGTACCCTCTTTATGATCACCTTCCGCGCGTTGGATAAGCAGGAGTTTGCTCTCAACGCCATCGGTACCGGTGAGCGTGCTGGCTTTGCCGATGAAGTCGAACCCGAGGAGCGCAAGGTATAAATTCTAGACCTGGTTGTGCTGTATTTTTCGTACTGTATCCACTCATGCTGTTACTTACGGTTGGTCATGAAGCCTCACGAATTCAATGGATTGGATGAATAGAAATAATTCTTTGTTTCGACTCTCGGTCGACAGTGCACTTCAAAGCTCCAAAGTATATCCTAGCGATGATTGCATGGACATGTATGGACTTCATTATCATACGGAAGGGTGGATTCAGACGGTTGTGATCATTGGCCCGCGTGGCTTGCCAGTGAACATTACATTAACGCGCGTTCAACGTTCAACGTTCAACGCTGGATCTTCTGCCGCTTGATTCTGACGTCGTTTACAATAACACTCTTCGCAGATACGAGGATTCGAACAAGCTCGCAAAGTTTATCGTGGACATGTTCCCAAAAACATGGAGAGTTTCTCTACCTTCGGTCATTCTGTCATCCCAGCCCGAATTCATCCCTATCACCATCCTGAGGGCTGGCCTGCATCAGTCCTCGGCTCCAGAGCAGAATGGACGACAGAGGTACAATTCCATAGCTATATTGCGCTCTCGGGATTTGATTATCGTCATCGTCATCATAACGCCTTTCACCAGAATAGTACACATCAATAATAGTATGCGGACAAAATAAATCGTGAGGATGGTTTATATCACAGTAGGGGTTCCTCAAAACACCAACAAAATACACCTTCATGTCTACCTATGATTTATTATGTCCGTCATCGTAGTAACCCTCGCCAATAGCATTGAGCGCGTCCTCCTGCTTATCCAACGACCTGTACTGGAACCAGAAGATGATACCGCTGATGAAAGCAAGTACCCCCATTACGCCGTAGTTCCACACCAAAAGTGGGTCGGCTGAAAGAGAGACAAACGCCTCACCAAGGGCAGCGCTCAAGGCGGACATGAACAAGAAGCACGCCATAACGAGCGAGCGCATGTTCTTCGGGGCCTTGGTGAACGCGTACTCCAACCCAGTGATCGACGCGAAGATCTCTGAGAAGGCGATGAGGACGTACGAGCCCGTCTGGATCCAGACGTTGAGGTCCGAGGTGATGCCCTGGTCAATGCATGAGGAAGCCATGTTTCCGCAGGGGTTGCGCTTGTAGATGTAATGCTGAACAACGGCCGCCCAGATCATCGCCGTTGTGCCTGTGAAGAAGCCGAGAGTGATCTTCTTGATGGGAGTGAAGTTGTAGCCAAAACGACGGAGGGCGGGGTAGATGAGAAGATCACAGATGGGGATGAAGATGATGAGAGCAAAGGGGTCGAGGTTGGAAAGAACGTCATTTGGAACACCGTTAACCACCATGGTGGCAGCTTGAGAGGTCAAGTTCGAGTTCAACTGGTTGTAGGTCAACCCTAATGAGAGACTGTGTGAGCACAAACACCTGGGTTGAGACAATGAATCAACGTACACCAAATGGGGTACCAAAGGAAGACAGAGCAAGCTTTGAATCCTCTCTTGACTTCATCAACCCATTGATCGTCAAATGTCATCCACGATGGTTTCTCATCACCCTTGAAGTTGCTAGGCTTTGCGCTCTCCCAGAAGTCAGGCGCATTCAATTGCCTCGCCATCTTGACGGGGTTCCAGGAGAATCGGCCTTTCATGGCCAGACGCCAGACGCGAAGGGACTTGCCAAGGACGGAGCCTTGGGGTGGGGAGGTATTGTACTTATTACGGCCAACATAGAGCACGATGGGGCAAAGGAGGAAGACAATAGTGGGGAGAGTAAAAGCTAGCCAGAAGCCGACATACTTTTCGGAGTATGTCATGCCGATCTGACCTATCAGTGCTCCGACGTTGATGAACAGGTAGAAATACTGGGCATTGAGGTGAGATTTGGCAATATTCAGAGAAGAAAATCACTGACCATATAGATCCTTGATGTCGTGAGGGTAGGATCCACAACTACTCGTTCTCCTGACCGCGTGGTTGCGACAAAAAGTTTTGATTTGCGGTATTGTTCGGCGACGAGGGGTGAGATATTCGCCTTAAAACCGCCAGTTCCTGCCATTCGAAAGTTATCATCGAGAATTCCCAAGGTGACAGCGCAATCACATACCAACTCCCATAACGACGATAGCAATAATGAAACAAGCCAGAGCGCCATGCGGATTCTCAATCACACCGGGGACGGCGGAGACGATGAGGAGAATGTGGCCAACGAGGGCGATACCTACGGACCAGCAAACAGTTTTGAACCGACCTAACCGTGTGTCGGCGATGTAAGCACCAAAGAGAGGAATCACGTAAACCCTGGGAATGAGCAGGGCGAGTAAGAAAGTAATTCGACGAAAAATGGGAAACGATCAATACCAAAAGGTGTTGAAGGTGTTCAAGCCAGTGGCGGCTCTTTGGCCCATACCAAGGGCGCCAGACTGATGAAGCTTGTGTCCAGCGCCAGTATGAGAGCCAGCCGGCAACTTGAATTGGATGAAGTTGGCCTGAAATCGGTTTCACGACTTCAGCGGCGAATAAATACAATACACCATCAATTACGCACATAGACGACTTGTGTGCCATAGTAGGAAAATCGCTCCGCAAGCTCAACGAATGCAATCACTGCACACAAGCAGATTGAGCAAACGCTTTTCTGGACCATGGCAGCCACCTACTGTATGCAGTCCATGGCACGGTGTCAGCAACACGACGGAGAGTTACCTGCTCCTCGGCTGAAGTGCCGTTAGCGAAGAGCACGCCGGAGAGGATTATTGGTAGAACGTACGAGTTGGGAAGGTGAGCCCATCATGGATCCCGTCATTCATGTTCACGACATGGTCAGAGGCCTCATCGGTCGTGCTGGAGGACTTTCCCTTGATTTCAAATTCATCCCTCTTGGCTTCAGCAAAACCTTGGTAGGCAGCATCGTCCGAGTGAAGAGCCATGTCTGCTTGTAAGAGACCTAACAGCTGGGCAGCTGGGCAGGGGGGGTGGGGCAAGGGACAGCGTGGAAATAGGACATTTTCCTGTATATATAGAAATATAGGGAATGGAGTTGCGTCCGCGTGCAGCATCAGGGATGTGACAGAACACTGATTTTATCTTGCTCGAGAAGAAGCCCGAAACGATCCCATATGGTGCGTGAGCCACCACACACCACCGTCAAGCCTGGAAATACTGGAGCCTCGGTCTTGCTATTGCCAGCGAATTGAGATAAACGGCTCAAATCCGGATTGTCTGATGTCCACTGTATTCGTCGTGGGCCGGAGTTCTCTGCCGCAGAACAAGAGCCAGTGAGGCCGAATCGATCTGGAAGGTGCATCCAGGGTGGCCGAGTTAACGGCAGGAGGATACCCGCGCGACCCTACGTCAAAAAGTGGGAGAACTTCGCCGATGACGCTGCCGCAAAGACGCCATTCTGCGGGCTAACTGTTAATGTGTTTGAGGATAGATAGGCAAAAGGCGAGCTATCATGGGAAAGACTGACTGTGAGCAGCAATACGCTAGCGGACAGAGATGCTTTCCTTACCATGTGGGCCCAATGGAGTCCAGGAGAGCACCAGTTGGGTCGCGTGAACAGGCTGATGATGTGTACGACATGACTTTGAACAGATAGATTCCCATGAATCAACTGGGAACATGTTCATGACAGACACCGTTATCGGATGCAACCGCCTCACATTCTTGCCACGGCCATCCCTTGGTGAACTCTGGCTCCTCAACGACGTAGAGAGACTCAGTGGAGGTGCGAACAGAAAGAGTACTTCGGCCCGGGTGGGAAAATTGACTTGACCAGACACTGTCGGTCTGTAATGCACGCACAGTACATACTACTCTAACTTCTCAATGACTCGGAGACCATGCCCTTCCAATGCAGTACATTCCGCGACCACTTTGTGGCAGGACTGGGCTGAGCCGTCGAGCCGAATGGTTAGCAAATCATAAGAACAGCCAGTGATGTCGACCAGTGTGCAGTTCAAGTTTGAGGCTCAAGCTTCTCAGACATTGCCCATCTCCGAGTCAACACCACGAAGCCCTGAGGGCCTAATTACCGTTTATCGTTAGCTGTGGTGACCGATGGACACTGGACAGGATGATAGAGCAGAGACCAAATAGAGGCAAACACACCTCCTCTCGACTTAGAGTCGCCTGGAGTCGACTCCAATTTGCACATCTCATATTAAACCACCATGTCCCTCACGAAACTCACCACTGCACAACAGACAAGGATACTTAGAAGAGCCAGTGACTTTAGTGAAATTCCGACGTCAACAAATCAGATTGCAGCTTTCCTGGAGATAATCGACACAGCGCTCAACGTTGATTCGAAGACGCAGTCTAGCACTGCTTATAACACCATTGCCGAAGCCAATGAGGAACAATTCAAACTCAAAATTCAAGAATGGATAGAAAAAAATACAGAAGATGTTTCCTCACTTGTGCAATCCGTACTCGGTGAGCCCTTCACTTTTCCCTCGAAGTCACACTCTCTAAGTATATTGGTTGACATCAGACATTCGTCGCACGGCCCAGACGAACGTGGGGAGTGAGAAACCAAACACTGCTATTGGGCATCAAGGTAAGCCAGTCTTGCAGAATCCGTGTAAGTTTGTTCATTTCTTATTTTCCCCCTTGTTCAGCAACCGTCAAAGGTTTTCGCGAAAGCTTCAGGGGTAAATCTCACGAAGCCTTGTATCAGCTTTTATGCGAGTACCTCTCAAAGAAGAATCATTATGCCCGATACACTTCCATCATTCAATCGTCTGGGACAGGCAAATCCCGGACGGCCATCGAGCTGGGCAAATTGGTTCTGGAAATCTATCTCTGCCTTGCCCCTGAAGGATCTACTGGTTTGTGAATATCTATTTTGCATGCATGCTAGATGCTTACGACGTATCAAATAGTGTATCCACCTCCCGATGTTTGTCTTCGTGAATGGTTGTTGGCCAAGCTTACCCAAAAGGAGGTCGCACTCAGGATGCAGGCGTACATTTATGCCAGTCTTGTGGTCCTTCGAGACCACTTAAGCATGGTGGGGGTAATTGGTAAGTACACGTCCTAAAAAGACTTTATCATCTTATCGAAATGGTGGCAGAAACCCCAACTACCTCCCTTGAACAGTTCCGACGCCTTGCCGCGAAGCTCCATTCAGAGATGACGGATGAGGATCCAGCGCCACGTCAACATTTTTTTGATAAAGTCCTAACGAAAGCCATCCAGGTGCGTCCAGAGTGATGAGTAGAGTTGTGTTCTCGTAGACCCGTTGGTAACAGCTTTTCAATGTTTTTCATAGTTCGAGAATGCCGTCAAAACACAGCAAAAGCTAGAACTTGAAGCGCGGCAAAAGCAGAAAGAGCGGGAAGCACGTCAGAAGCAGGAAATACAGCAAGAGCAGAAAGAGCAATCTGAGGAGCCAGTGCAATCAGCCAAGAATGATACCACGCCAGTGATTTCTTGTGATAATATGAGTACGTTGTGCAAGTGACCCTCCAACTGAAAGTTAGCAATGGGATTGACATTGGTCGTGCATAGAACCTCATCACATTCGGGATGCTTGGCAGGAACTCGAGGATTTGCTTCACCCGGCAAAGGACCTCGACGGGCACGTCTTGGTTGTCTTCGTCTTTGACGAAGCCCGTCATCTCTTTAATCCAAAAGCCAAAGAGGAATGGTCGCCATGGAGTGAATTACGCCGCGTAATGCGGGCGTTGCGAGACTTTCCCGCCTTTTCCATTTTTCTCTCAACAGAAGCAATGTTCAGCGACCTTTCTCCGCCTCCTGATCACGATCCTTCTGGGCGGATACAACATCTGCAGCTCAATACATTCCAACCATTTGTTGGAACTGGTCTTGACCACTTCGCCGATCCAATTGCCGGAGATGATTCAATTTCACTTGATGAAGTCGTTCAAGACGCGCACATGGTAACTCTTGGGCGGCCAATGTGAGTCGCCAATTCATTATTTGGAGGATCTCCAAAGCAACATTCATTTTTTCAGGGTTGCGACACGATATAAATGTGGCGACAATGACGTTAGGTCGATGATCGTTCCGTTCTGCGCAGAAAAGGTCGTGGGCTGTGCGATTGATAGCATCCCCGTGCCACCCAAACTCTCGCAGTCTATTGCATTTGCGTGTGGAGCATCAAGGTTGCCGTTAGACTTCCGTGCAGATTCCCTTGCTAGGAAGGAGGAGGAGAGACAGGTGAAGTCTCACATGCGGATCTGCCTTGGTACAACCGCTGGTGGTCGACACATGGTCACAACATCTCCATCAGAACCAATGCTAGCTGAAGGGTCCATCTACGCTCTAACAAAATGTGGATCATCCCTTGCAGATGCACTCTGTGAGACGTTAAATTCGACTCTTGTAGACGTCGGAGAACGCGGCGAGCTTCTCGCGGCCTTACTCTTGTTGCTCGCCTCGGACAACTCTCGAATGCTCGCTTGCAGTGAAACTCCTCAACCGCCTAAGCCTGAGCCTGACGGACCCCCGAAGAAAAAAGCCCGTCTTGAGCCATACACGACTGCAGGGAGATCTTCCACACCGGTTTCTGAGGCCCGGCCCCTCTCAACCTTAACTGCTATTCTCACTCCAAAGAAGCGGATAATCTCTGTGGTCAATTTCTTGACACACTTGCTTCCTCCAGGTCTGGCTGTCCCCGACATGAAACCTAGCCGCCGCATGGTTGGGGATCAGTCACCTCTACTCAAGGACGCCTTTGCCACAGGAAAGATATGGTTCAATCATTTCATCAAGGTCGCCGACTTCTCTGTTGTTACTCAGGATTTTCTCTGGGGATATCTTGTGCGCGGTGCAGCCATCATCTGCGCCAACAATATGCTTGCAGTCGACATTATCATTCCCGTACTCATCAACTCGGACATGCTAAGTCCGCGCAACGTGACCTGTATATTGATACAGGTCAAGAACGACGGCAACTTCCAGACAACGAGGGACCACCTGTTCGTTGCCATGGATCCTTACGATCTTCGTATCTTTGGTGAGGACACCAATCCACTTCCTGTCATCCGAATGGTCTTCGCCCTTGCATCGCACCCGCGGCATAGTTGTCTCTTGAAAACACCCAATCACCATGGCAGACTGTCGAGTAATTGCAAGAACCAACATGCCTTTTATGATATCTGGGTCGGTGGCTGTGGCCCGGAATCCTTTGGTGTCATCGAACCCTCCCAAGCCGGCACGTTCATGGACCTCCTGAAACGCTCTCAAGAGGGATACCTTCGCGAACTGCTGAAAAACAAGACCATAGCGAACATGTACCCCGGGGGCGGCGCATCTGTTGCCCATTGGGAAAACTTCATCAAGGTAGCGGTGACGAAGGATTGAACGAAACCGTTCGGGTGCGCTTCATGTTATCGTGTTCTGCTTAATGATTGTGTATCTCTGTTTCGTAGTACCAAGTGTTATCGATGTTTAGGATGTCGGCCTTGCCCCTGCTCGATCAGTAGTGGTGCCAGAGAATGACCTCAGACCTCAGACCTAATGACAGCCAGGCAGAAACGTTGTTTACTCAACCCTTGACAAGGTATGAATAGTTCTGGGCAGATGCCTCCTTGCGTGAGGGTTCATCTCTCCTGATGTTGCTACAGCTTCCTAACAGAAAATCCTTCGGCGACTTTGAATCGTTCATCAACAGAGGTTCTCTCACCGCACCATCCGCTCGCAATGCCGTCGAGCCTCTCACATGCTACGAGTAGATCATGTCGTGTACGCCGTGGTCCCGGGGCTGGAATGATTGCGCAGGGGTGCAATACCTGACGACCGACACTTCAATCTAAACTTAGCTACGAGAATCTCGTAGCATTTCTTTCGTGTTCTTTAACATCATGAGATTGACACGATGAACTATGCATGAATGGGAATACTCCCTACAACGGGCATAACATGTCCTTCCGCTCTGATTGATAAGGTCATGAAAATGTCATTGCGTATTCATAAGACTGACAAGACAAAGGACTCCAATACGGAGAAATAGAGCTACTGAATGCGACGAAAACATAACTGAATGCGAAGATGAGCGAGATGAAAAGGTGTACAAGGTTCAGAACAAGCATTATCGAACGGGATACCGGATCCTCGCTGTGCTAACCACTCCGGGTCAAGGTGCACCTCAAGCCGTCGAATGTGTCCACAGCGTAGTCATCCGTAACTTGGTAATGGATTATGAACTGCCCACTCCTTCGCTTGACCGTGCGGGTGGACGCTGGCGAAGGTGGGACGGGTGGAAGAGGAAGAGATGGGAGAGGCTTGGCTGTGTCAACAAAGCTGGATTTCCTAGGTAGCTGTTGGGCAGCTTCATGACGAAGGCGGGACCGCTCCTTGGCCCTCCACAAATGAGGAAGATATGGCATGGCAGGTACAGCATCCTCCTGCTCTCGCTCGAAATCTGTGAGCAACTCGGAGGAGGAGTCGCAACTGCTGTCAGAGTTGGACGAACATGAGTCGAATGTTGGGGTGGTAGGGGAGTGGATGACGACATCCTCCTCGTCTGACTCAGCGATAGGAGGGAATACAAGGTGAACGGGGATGTTTTCGCCCAACTTTCGCTTCAGACGGCGCATCTTCTCTCTGCGTAATGCCGTGTCTGAAGGGATGGTGAAAGTAGGGATGGGTACCTTAGGATCGAGCTCCATATAGGATGAGTCGGCATAGGCACCGAAAGGGTCGTCTTCCTCCATGGCGCAGGAAAGGTAATCTAGCGAAGGAGTCGTCTCTACGGTGGGAGGGGGGATCCGGGAATGGATTCCAGCGTAGGCTGAGCAACGACGATATGGCGCTGACTCCTCATGAGTTTCTTGCTCAGGCCCAATCGCAGCAGTGGCGGACGCTTCTCGGGAAGACTGGAACGCCAGGCGTTCTCATTTGAGCGGGTGGAAGCGAAACGTGTGGCGTTAGATGAGAGGCTTCCTCGAGGCGATGAACAATCGCTCTCGCTATCAGAGTTGGCGCTGCTAGACTTCTTCGTCCTAAAAGACCACGTCCTCTGCCTGACTTTCTTTACAGCAGGTGCAGGAGAGGTGGAAGAAACGGCTGGGAGGGGGTAAATCACTAGACAAACATGACTGTGGTAGCTTGACTCACATAGACCATACGCGTCGTCTACGACATGTGGAACGCTCCCTAGAACGCTTCCGAGCTTAGCTGTGGTCTTCAACAGCTTAGTACGCTCCGTCGAAGAAAGCACGTTGTGTGTCGGAGGGGGAGGGGGGAAAGTGATGATGGTGCGAGTCGACATCATGATGGTTATCCCGTGAAAAATGTTACTCGAGCAAGCTCAAGAATCCAGCAAAGTTCAAGACCAAAGGAGGAGAGGAAAAGACAACGACGAAGACCACCCAGTGGGGTCGCAATGTAGACAACGCATGGATACCGGCCCACCACTGATTATAAGTACTTTAAAATAACAAAAGGTTCGGAAAGCTTGCCACGACAAGCCTTCCATGCAACCTCGATCCGATCATATGCCCGTAAGTGGTTAGCGAATGCCTTGTTCCTTGCGGGAGCCAGGAGGATGAGTGTGCAGAACAAAAGAACTGATCACACGGCGTCTATCGCTAGAGGATGCTTATTGTGAGGTGCATGTCAATGGTTGCTATCTCCCTCTGCATCCGCTGTTTGACAATAAAGTAGTATAACCGTAGAATGTACCTATCGTCGAGATGTTTCGAAAGATAAGCAGGACGTGGGTCCAAGTTTACCTGGGCCAGTCAAGGCAGAAGTGTGGCGTTGTGGAAGCCGCCGCCATTGGCGACACTGAGGACCCAGAAATGGTAGCAAAAAGGATGGGGATACAATAATAACACGGTAAGCATCGACAGTAGAGTACGGAGTGCGGAGTACACGAAGAGTGCAGGAAATAGCAGCTAAACAGCGCAATAAGTTGGGATAAAATAATAGATATACTGAATCCTAGTCAATCACTATGATATCCGCGTCATCCAGGTTCGAGTCCGCCAAGTCTATCATGATCAAGCCGTCTTCCTCCAACTTCCTCCTCTTACTCGGACTGAATGATTTATCAACTTGCAGGACGCCATTGTTTTTCGATCGCTTAGCGGATGGCACGTCGTCGTCGTCCGGAGCGGATCGTTTGGTGCCAGTGGGCGGTGGAGGGGGTGTTTTCTCCAAAAGTCGCGGCTTAACCTTCCTCTTCGGTTGTGGCAATGGTGTGGGCAGTATATACGGAGGTTCGTCAACGGAATGATTAGGCCTACACAGAGTCTGTCAATATGGGAGAGGACCTGGAGGTAGAGCCAGCTCACGGTAGTATGCCGATCCCTAACTGGATCGTTTCCAACTCGCCGTCGTCGTCAACAATGGAGAGGAACTTCCCCCTTGTCACGTTCAAGCTCTCTAGCGTTCGGTCCAAGTTATCATCCCAGTCTGGGTCGCTCAACACCCTCTTATCCTCGTACACACTGACGTCACGTTTGCCTGTCCCCGCACCCTCCCCTTCTCCGTCTCCCAAAATACCATCAATTACCTCACCCAATGTGACGCGAGCTGGGTCACAGAGAATCTCCGCGAAGTTGTCACGACAAACACCGCAGGAGTCGTTGGGTAAGCTGATCTTGATGGCACTGAGAGGCATACTGGGTCGGAACTGGACGTGAACATTCCGCAACGAGTTGTATGACTTGCGAAGTAGATGGAATGCTTGTAGTACGATGAGACCGGAAATGATGGCATTTGTTGTAGCAATGGCTGGGATGATATTCCCTGCCATCTCTGTATGGAACGCTTGAGATTCTAGGTGAGATTTGCAGAGCAATGAATGGTACGAACCCTTGACCTCCCAACGACTCTTCGTGATGATGCCATAGGCTGTGGACCGCAGGTTGGCTGATGCAGTCACAAAGTCCAGGGTATCATCGTCATCCTTATCAAAGGAGATGGCTTCCTCTTTTCCAGAGCGTATGCGCGCCGCCAGGCGGTTCACACTTGAATTGACTGGATCATGATCACTGACGAAGCAGGAAGACAGAAAGACTCACCTCGCGACGAACAACTCGAGATTGTCCACGAGGGACAGTGTACGCTGATCCTTCAGAGAGGCGGCGGACGTTGTCCTGGAAGACGCGCCGTTGAGGAGTTGCTCCGTGGCTGCACTGCCAGGCGCCTTAGGAGCAGCGCCATTTGCTCCGTTCACAGCCGTTCCATTTCCATTCGGTTGATGTGACTTTTTTGCAACGAATGTTCCGTTACGAATCGCATCGAAGTCCAATGGAGTTGGGGGTTCACGTGAGCGCCACATGTCTGCCATTGAAAGGAGATTCTCTATATCTGAGCGGAAAACCTGCGGACATCACCAGTCAATCATGACCGACAAATAAGAAGTACGAGCACTGCAGACCTTTGCAAATACGATTTTGGCAGCGTCGCTTGAGGTCATCTCCGCAGGAGCTCGTAGAGCCGCTCGTACAGCTTTGAAAGCAACAGCTTCCTTGCGCAACGTAGCAATCTCTTGGGCTGAAATGGCTCATATTCAGCCCTCGGGGTGATTAAAAAGCGGTCAATGTAACATACCATTCTCTCCCTGCTTTTCGGCCTCATCTAATTCTCCTCCTGCGTCCTCATCCTCACCAAAGAGTTGACTACAAACGACTGGTTAGCACTCTGACCAAGCGGTAGACACGATAAACACAACCACATTTACACTGATGAAGCCACCGGACACAAGGCATCATTATTGAAAATATGATACTCACGGAAGGAGGTAGCTTTTCGCCCACACGATGCAGTGAATGGGTTGGGAAGGTGTGGACCGAATGGTACAGACCGGAAAGGTCTTTGGTGTTGACTTAGGAACACAATCGAAGCATTCTGCGCGATCCTGAGCACAACCCGTCTTTCATCAATACTCCCATGAAGAACAGGATCTTGGCTCACCTTCACGATCGGTTGTACCTGCCCAAGGTATCCTGCTGTGCCAGACTCCACTAGAGGGACACCGGCTGCTAGGCACATCTTGTTCACATGTCTACGAGCCTCTATTCATCGCAATGCACAACGTTAGGATGGTGCGCATGATGTGCTCAAAATAAATGTAATAACTTACCTAGGTTATCAAGTGCGTTCAGCACAATGTCATATTGCTTGAACCATGAGATATCGAACTGAGGCTCTTTGATGTTACCGTGTATTGGCGTAATGCGGACATTGGGGTTGAATGCAGAGGCAGTTTTGGCAGCTACCTAAATGTCCAGGGTACGTGAGAACGCGCACAGGGCGGTGCAGAGTCGCGGGACGTACCAATGCTTTGCTCTGCTTGACATCTTTCTTCCGAAAAAGAAACTGGCGGTTCAAGTTCGAAAGGTCGATAGTGTCCAGGTCAAGGAGTGTGATATGACCAAAGCCGGCAAGTACGATGTTCTTTACTGTGACCAGTGATAGAAATTAGACCTTTTCCAAGGTGCTGCGGCCATGCATTCTCTTGAAAATTCCCAAGAGGAAAACAGACATAGAGAGAGGCGTGTAGGAGCAGAAGACTCACATAATTCGCAACCAATCCCACCAGCACCGACAAGCAGAACTTTGGTCTGAGGGAGACGCGCTGAGAGCTCCGGGCCGAGGATGGCTTCCGCGTGCGAGCTCCTTCGCGAAGAACCTGGTGGGGTGGTCATCTTGGGTGTCGAGGAAAGTTGAAAAGAATGAAATGACCGAGAGACGCGACGACGAGCGACGTGTCGTGGACGACGGAGACGGTGTTCGGGAAAGAGGGAGAGGGTGTCACGGAGACTAATTGACGCGCACGAGTAACCTGAATGCTGTGACGTAACGCGCTTGTCACGCCCGGCCACCCTGTTGTGGACAAGCATCCACTACCTAGTACTATAACTCCATTACTACATCTCGGGATTCTTGATATGCATCCTATGTTTTGAGTCTACGATGCTTGTACGCAAATACTCCGCTACTTCTTGCTACTGAACACATCCCCGCCACCTCCAGAGAAGTGAATGGTCGAAAACATCATACATCATACATGTTGCCCGGACGTGCCATGTACTGTATGAGCCTGTCATGAACGTACTATGGTTAGCCCTCACACACTTGTTAGCAAATGTCAAGTCTGCCTCCAGATTTGTGGCGCCTCGGGCGAGTGCGCTGGCAGCATCACGCCACAGTGGTCAGTGCCTCTACAGCCAACTACACACATTGGCTTATCAGATTTTCGCATACAGAATCTTATTCGGACCCTTTCGTCAAATGAATGTGCTTTCTTGCGAGATTCAGCTCGCGTGAAGTGCATTCGCCAGCAATCCACAGCTGGGTGGCTATTGGGAATCCTTTCTGCGGATGTTGTCCGCATGCCGCGAGTTCTGCGACTCGGACACCAATGGTCCCAGAGATCCTGCAAACGCTCTATTCCCCAAACTCCGCGAACTTGGTTGCGACAAAATGGACACAGCACAAATATCGTCAGCCACATACCTTACTTTGCCTCGCACCGGCCCCAGAAACTCGAAATCCCCGGTGATCATTTAATGAGCCCAAGACAAATCAACATCGCCCGTGATACATTCGCGGCATTCTTAGAGCGATGTCCCGACCTTACAGGTATCACCCTGGGCGTGGACAATGCAGATCGGCCGAATTCTGGAAGGGGATCCGAATTTGCACAGTTTTCATATCGACCCTTCCTCTCCTCCCAGACACAAGATGACGCTTAAGCCGGTATAAATACCTTCGAGATGTCATCATTTGCTCTCACCTTGTGTCCGCGACCACGTTCCCCACGATCCCTATCTCTTTCGCTGAAATCTCTCATTTATCTTACAGCTTGTAGTCTCATGATGAACTTCGTCGGCTCTATTCACCTGACGGAGGTTGCGGTAAACAGGATTTCGAATATCACGGCCCACGAGCCCCGCCATTCTTTGCCTCGCCAGGCTCTCATTCAGCACTCCATAAGATCACTAAACATCCTGCTGTCTTTTGGATTAGCGAAGGCGAACGGTCCTCCAGGTGATCTTACCCTGCATACTCCATCACCCTCGACACAATTAGACCCCTCTTCGCCCTTCGTCATCTTAAGAATATCTGAATCATACCGAGAGGGATGTTTATCAACTTGGTCGATGATGATCTTGTGGCGATGTCAGCCTGAGATGCGTGGCCGGATCTGCGAGAGCTGGTAATTGCCTCTGACTTTTTCAAGAAGCATGACTCTGTCCATCTTCCGCGGAAGCCCTGAGCCATGCGAAGTTATTTATATGCCCCCCCTGGGAATATTCACTGTTCAGTTCCAGATATCCCCCATCGCTATGTATATCGTTGCCCGTCAAAACATGCGCATGTCCTTGCTTGAGATGATGTAATGCAGTGGATAAGGTCACTCATCAGCACACACCAATCATTCCCCACTTCACTCAGTCTCATTCTCAAACTACTGTAGCGAAAAGAAATTAAGAAAGTACAGTAGCAATAACGGAAAGAGACGGAACTCTCAGAGACCACGACCTTCCATTCAAAAAGAAAAGAAAAGAAAGGGGAAGTCGAAAGAGGGAACGATCATGAACATCTCATCACGGTCGTAAAAGTTCGTGAAACCAAAGAGATATCGTCGGGGAAACACGCAACAATTTTCGCGTCTTAGAAAACCATGGGGCTTTGTGGGAACAACGCCGTAGGTCCCGCGTCAGGGTGATCTGCAACCCAGGGAGACTGCATGGGTTCAAGACCGTCGATACGCACAGCCTCGAGCCAAGGCGAGAGTATGGAGCGTTTGGGAGGAAGAGGACTGAGCATGCTTTGCAGGGTAGCCGTCAGAGGCCCAACCGGGGAGCGGGGTGACGGGGAGAGCAAGTTTCCGATGCTGATACGAACACTGCGAAGGGAATATGTAAGTTGTAATGATGCCAATGATGGTCAGCGGTAGAAAGGCTCACGTAGGTTTCCTCCCGCCATTCCATGTTTCGTATGAGGCCATGCCGATATCAAGCTCCTCCACACTTCCCGAGATGCACAAATTCTGGGCGATGGGGAGGGGTGGAAGAGGTCGGCTGGGCGGTTTAGTCTTGGGAGCGGTAATCAGTCTGCTCTTCCGATTCGTTTTGGAAGCGGGGATATAGACCGGACTGGTTCGAAAATGGACTGACGCAGGCGATGGGGTGGTAGCAACCTCGTAGGACGGCAGTTCATCATTGGGATACACAACGATAGAGATGTCGCTCCTTGGTGCGAGACGGCGACGGCCTCTGGCAGCTGTTTCGACTGTGAGGGAAGAGCCATGCGTATGAGTCTCTGCGTCATCAGATCGCGCTTCCTTCGAAGTGTAGGCAGGCGGTCCGACATTCAGAAGTTTCCCTGCTAACACCTCGGCGGTAAGATCAGGCGCAAGGAGATTGCTGATGTCTTCGGTCCAATCGTAGCTGGTCCGTAACCAAGATTGCAGGTCCTCAAGCGAGTTTTGATTCAAGCGAGTGAACAGGAGAGGCATGTCGGTGGGGATGGGACCTGGTGCGTTGCTGAGCACTGCAATCTCCTCCGTGATTTCCATGGCAAGTTCGAGGGCGGTGTCCGCGTCGGTATCCTGGTTCCCGATGACCACGGCATTGAATCCTCCAGGGGAAGTATAAACACCGCAGTCATCTAGCCGAAGAGTGATGATGTTACGACTAGGCTCGACATCATCCAGGCCAAAGCACTATTGAGTGGGCTGATGAGCAATTCCCATCAATACGCAAAACTGAAGCTGATCTTACCGCATCATTCCAGGTCAACAACTCTTGTGGAACAGGGCTTTTGTATTCATCTAGAGGCGATAATAAGAACAAGACACCTGATTCGTTTGAGTGTTGAGGTGATCCAGATGGTGAAATGATGGTTATGCTTGGAGACAACGCGCTCGAGGAGGCATCAGGGCAGTTGATGGTGGTGGTGTTGATGACAGGCAACATTGCACGCATTAATTCCTTGTCGTCGCGCATGTTGGAAAGGATGCGGTCGTGCAGAGAGTTGGCCTGTATCTGGTTCATCATGAGAATTCTAGCAAACAGAGGTCCAAGGACGTTCTCTATCGCAAGAAAGAAGTGATAGTGACTGCGGAACGCGAGGATGGACCAGGGAGCCAAGGTCGCATAAAGTTGTGCGATGGTAATGCTGGATTGAGGGTAAACTTTTGCGAGAGGACAATAGCTTTGTAGTAACATACCTCATCCAAGCCCACCCATCTGCGTGACCATTGCCACCATGCCAGATTCCGGTCAACTGGTACAGACGGTACCAAAAGGCCGTCCGCACCTGGTCGTGGTTGACCTTATCTGCAGAGAGCATTTCCATCTTCGTGAAGTTTTCGTTTCCAGTGAGAGAAGTCGTGAGAGTCATGTCGTGTCCCGTTTCGAGATCCGGAGAGAAATTAAGAGTTGAAAGGAATGGATGAATGGAAACCAATCGACCAGCGATGGACAGGACCGAAGTCTCTGAGGAATTAAGAAAAAAAGAGAATGAGACTGGGCAACTTGCCAGAAGTGAGCCTGGCGAAACAGGCAAAGTGGAGTCTCCCTATATACTGCCCTGCACCGGAGATTGTTGACGCCAAGGTCCGAGATCTCCCTCATCAAGCGCCTCCCCCTCGGAAGCAACCGTCGTTGGTGAATCCGACATGGTTGTGAGGCGGCGATGGAAATATGACCCGTGGGCTGTGTCCATTTCCGTAAGATACCAACGATGCAATGCGACATCTCATCGTGTTCATCGTAACCCGTTCTGTAGCGCGATGCAGTCAGTTACGATAAAGCCCAATCGTGTAACTATTTCACCTGAGAGCGACTCTATTATATCGGCGTCGGCGCCACGATCCCGCCTCTGTGATGTGTCCCCTCATGGTCTGGCACCAGCGGTGGAAACCAATGGCGAAATAGAAGGATCAGAACGCGGTAGCTTCCGGTCAACAAAACCCCTCCTCCGGAGGATTGCCATCCGAACATTTAGGCTGAGTGCACTGTGCAGTGGTTGCCATGCTGTTGACGGGGATGTCGATGATGTGCATGCAGATCCGATGTTAAGTCAGATGGACGGTGACGGTGCCATCATGGACCGCGCGAGTGAAACGTGGCACAATCAAAAGGGAGGACAGTGATTCGCCGACGCGAGGAGATTACCAACCGTAATTACCGAACAGACTTATGTCATCCAAGTTCAAAATCGAGGTGAGCGTAAATCGATAATTGGCTTTGACAGCACAGAAAACAGGAAATGAGAGGAGGGAGATGGATGATGGGGACAAAATGGGGTCGTAGAGCGGGGGAGTAGACTGTATGGATACTATGGATATACTTACGTGCGGGGGGTATCGAGACATGGGAGGTGAGATAAAAGCCAGCAAAAAACAAAGCCAACAACAGAGACTCGGAGGGAGAGAAGAATACAACAAAGAGTGTGGGAGGCGTAAATCGCAAATCGTGAAGAAAACATGAGTGGTCGTGTCCATGGATAATCATTACTGGTGTCAGGGAGCGGGTTGTTCACTCCATTGTTGGAAGAGGAGAGCCCCATTTAGTTCTCGTCGTCCTCCGCGTTAAAGCTCCAGGTCGCAGGCTTGAGAATGAACTTTTCAACTGAATCCTTTTGGCCGAAGCGTTCAAGGTTGAGGGCTGCGAAGATGTTCCGAGGCTGGGGAGGATCGAACGTCGCTGAGGAAATGGGAAACATTAGTCCGATGCCACGGTCTCGTGATAGTTGTTGTGCGTACTATTAACGGAATTGACGAGGTCACACTGGCAGCTGGGGCCCTCCGTGCGGGGAACGGGGTTCTAGTCAATCCAGTGAGCTTCGCTGTGATGTCGAGAAACAATGGAAATGAGTGCCAACCTGAATCATCAGAGGTCGGTTCTCTTCGTCCCCGAATCGGTTTTCGTTTGCGGGAGGTTGAGCGGGAGCCTTGAGACATGGGGAATGAGACGCTTCGTAGAAAAAGAAAAGACTAAAGCTTACCTCAGAAGAAGACCGCTCGACAGCATCTGTTCCCGTCATAATGAGACAATGTATGGGTGTGGGAGGGTATAGAAGAAGAATATGTGCAAGTATGAACGGAGGGAAGGGTGGGCTGGTGAGTCCCCTTTATACACCCTCGTCCCCCGCTTAGAAATACTGCGGGGCTTCGGCTGCACACGACGGAGCCCGCCAAAAGATATCTGGGTATTTTCATCCATTTTCTTTTCGGAAACCTGGGTAGAATAGAGGCTCGGGACAATGAAAACGCACTTAGAGCCTCCAATTTATTTCCCTTAGCGGGGCCTCGTTTCTCTTTCAGCTATGACAACACTAGTACTGGCCAGTGTCAACGCCACCTTTGTGTTGACAGTCAATTCAACCACAAGTGGTCGTTTCATACAAAGGCATAGAGCTCTCAGCTTGGTTACGAGTGATCCAGCTCGCCCTGTTGCGTCGCGTATGGACATAAGCGAATGTCCTGATCTTTATCGTATTTGATCTACGTCGGTATGGATCTTAGCGCGATGAGAAAGGGGCGGTGTCCGGAATCTCACCTCAGTTTTGCTCGACCACTTTTCACTTTCACGTCTTTTCGTGCGTACCATGCAACGGTCCGTGCTGCGCAGAGTTGTGGGAGAGTCTTATGCGGCTAGACTCGATGGTGTGTCACGGCCAGACGGAGATCACAAGACAAGCCACCTAATGATCCCAGTAGTTTTCCAAAACCCAAGTGGGAAAGAAATACAACCAGCACGGAACGAGCAAAACGACGACAAACGGCTTTGGGATTAGCAGAGCGGTGTCAAGCGACGGCAAGCTATAGGGGGTGGTGCCCAGGTCGTCGTGACTGTCGAAATAAGGGGCAGCAGAGATGAATGTTTCCCTGCGCGCGAAGAAGGTGGAGCCTGCCGCCGTCGTACGGGGTTCGGAGGTACGGAGAATGCCCATGGTCGTGAGATTTGGGGTTCGTCGATGAGGGTCGAGACTGGGATTGGGGGCCCGATCTGAACATTTTACGGGGAGAGCTTCCGAGCCGTGGCTTTCCACCGCCGCAGAGTCCAGTCGCAGGCAGGGCCAAAGAGCTGGGAGTGCTTTGGCACCGAAGGGTATCTTCTGAATGTCCCTTTGTGCTCGAGAGATCCGTGCAGCGCGGCGGAAAATGCATCATGTTCGTTGCCAAAGCGCGCCCCTGGGACGGACAAAGCGGCGGTGAATACCATAATGCACAATTCCGCCATGCCTGTTCCTGGCGGACAAAAGATGGTCACCTCCGCCCCGGTCTGATGCTCGTCCGTCCAATGAAGTTCTACACCCAGTTAGGACGAGAATCCGTCATATTCCCGTCTGAGAGTATCTCTGTTAAAATTGCCAGAAAAATAGCGGGGGGAACGGGACGAGATATGTGTCATTGATACCTGTCACTCTCTGGCACGGAATAGACTCACTTGTGCTTATTCCCGGCCTTTTGGTTGACGGACACGACTGAGAAATGCTGATTCTGCTGGCGATTTGCTTCAAAGGGTTTTTGTTCCAACTGCTGGCAGTTGGCGGCAAATTCTGTTGATCGGTGTAGCCGACGGTCCGGCATTCATCACGACGTCATCTCACGACTGGGGGCAAAGAGCCAGACAAATGATATTGATAACTCATCATGGCAAAAGTATTCGAGCATTACATGTAAGTAGTAGCTAAGAGAACATGAGTAGTATGGGGATAGCGAGACAAACAGGCTGATAACACTGGCAGAATACAGTCAAGAGACGGAGGACAAAGCAGAACAGAGCTACAGTGTTGTGGCCAAAGGATCGTACCAAAGCATAGTGTAACTTTGAAGACGGTACTAGCATCACTATTGACACAGGGAGCCAAACGTGAGTGAGGACTCAAGCTTCAGAGTGCGCATCCGCCTCAGGCCAGTGGAAGACCGGAACTAAGGAAAACGTTGACGTGGAAGTGAGGTCTTCCATGTCGTCGTCATCCGAGCCGTAGCCTTCGTGAGCGGCGTCAGAATACTCGTCCTCTGTGTTGGCGGGGGGTGTTGCATCCTGGGTTTGACTGTGTGTCCCCGAGGCGGTGGGGGTGTCGGTGACGGTAGAGGCAGTGGCAGTGGGAGTTTTACGGTTCAGATTAGGTGAGAGACTGCCAGTCGGAAGAAATGCGTCAGTAGGTTCGCGGTATACCATAAGTAAAAGAAAACGTACATTGCGGTCGCTTTCCTCTTCATCAGCAGCTTTAACTTGACGGCCTTGGAGACTGTCTTCTTTGGAGCAGCCTTCTTGCCCGTTTTCCTCCTCCTTGTCGCCCGTACAAGGGCGTAAAACTGTGTGAGGCCGTCAGAGTCGAAAGGGCTTGCGAATGTGCGAAGACGTACGTTTTCCGGGACCGGGTAGATATCCTTTGGCTTCTCGGACTTCCGAACGGGCCTGGTCTTAGTGATAACAGTGACGGCCATTTCAGTTAGGTTGTGAGGGAAAGACGAGAGGAGGGCGATTATTGAAGGGTCGTGCTCGATTTTATAGACGTGACTCGCCAAGCCAATGTTGAGAGAGAAAAAGCCAGAAAGGGCTAAGTAATTGGGGATCTGGATACGACACGTGCTTTGCGAACGACCCATCATAAAGGCCCTTTGAGTGTCTTGCCGGCTTGTCGAGCCCCCGGATGTGGAGTCTCAGAGAAAATTATGGATGCCTCCTGCGTGCCTCGTCTGTAGTCATTTGGTTTATACAATCGTATCGAGATGGTCAATGGGGCATTATGTGACCTTTGAGCATGCGTCCAACTCCCGAGCGGGCGAGAACGCATCGATCGCGCATGAGAGGACATCCAGTGATGGGTCCAGTAGATCCTATGCCGAGAAGCTCATCCAATCATCATCTGTCCCTTTGGACTGCATAGAAAAGCTGCGATATCATTCAATACGAGCAAAGCAGAGAGTACGCATATTGTGTACGCGCCGTTCTGTCTCTCATCCCACACAGCACGCTTCCTTTTGGCCCATGTCGCAGCGAGGTGGCGTTCCTATGTTACGGCTGGCTCCTGCTTGTACGCATTTGTGAAAACCAGATGGGACCATTGTCTTTCATCGCATTGTCACGGTCTAAGCAATCAAGCGGGTCATTCACACGCTAACCCGAGACATTCTCGACTGATCACATTCTGAGACCACTGCAGAAAGTCTCAGGGGCACGGGGATGTATGACTCCGCCATACTACCGGGATGATTTATCGTCAAATTGGTCCTTGTGAAAGCACATGTCGGGAAGGGAGTGGTGCTATCGCCTACGTGTCAGCAATATGAAAGAGGCGTTGATACAGCAAGACGTACGAGCCGGCATTCAAATTCACTGCGAGGCCTTTCGAAAAATAAACAGAGGTCAAGGGAACAAGGCATGATGTCCCCTCTAAATATCGCCTCAGGCCGGCTATGGATGTTTTCACCAGCACTTCTATCAAGCGGAAGCGCACTCAGGTTTCCGGGAGCCAGCTTGGGCCTTCCTCTTGGACGGAACTGGTGCAAATCTTGGTAAATACCTGTCACGGCGAGCGCAAAGCATTCTCGGTATTATACTCGTTGCACTCGAGCGTACTCTACCTTCAAAGCCAGGAGGCTAACAGCCCTACTCGTACTATTTCCTTAGACTGCCAGTGTTCGACTGTACCTGCACGTCCGACAGTGATGGTAGGGCGGAAAACCTTGAAGATCTAAGTAAGAGAGTGTCCGCTGTCCAACACGGCAACTCAACACAGCAAGCTCAGAAAACATCTGTTGGACACATACGTGATACGATGGACTCCGCTGGTCGGAAAGGCGATGCTCAATGGCAGTATTTCCGGTTCTAGTTTATGGAATGAGGCCCTGGACAGCGCACACTGCACAGCCATTCAACAGTTGCTCTTCGGTTCCAGACGCCGAAGACGAGTTATCCCCCAAAGTCGTCCAAAGAATCCTTCATTTGACTCTGAAGACGAGTAAAGAGTTGTCAATGAAGTGTCCTGAACGGCCAGTGTTAGAGCAACGGTCGGGATACTGTACTGAGCATATCACCCCGGCGGGTCACAGGTCACATCGACCTCTGCCGCCGCCGGATACCCGAAATGTCACAGGTCACTGGAGGTTTCGCCGCCTGCGACACATCAGATCCGGATCGGGAATACCCAAATTTTCCGGCCTGCGGCGCGAATGAGTACGTAGAAACAGCTCTGGGTGCTCACCTAGCTCTTGTGTAGGTGACTAGACACAAAAATTAACAATGGTGGGTGACCATCGCTGCTGCCGCCACACCATTGTCGCCGCCGCCTTGGACTGTCACACCGGCGCCTTGGATCCTGCCGCCTCGCCGCCTCGTCATGGTTTGTCACAGGTCACACCCTCCGCCGCGGTGATATGCTCACTACAGTAGATGCAGGCGATGCAGTGACGCGCCCGCTTATCCTTCTCTCAGTCGTTCTTCCTTCCACCACGACTGTCCACTTCATGATCTTTCAACTCCCTCAATCCACGCGTTCTCATCTTCTTGTTCGCTACGGAGCATCGCGGGATCGCTTTGCTGTACTGAAATAGACTGAGAACGTTCTCAACGTCCGCATCGTGCATGATGCAACCGCTCAAGTGACCTATTTCCGTGCCTGTTCGTTCAGCCCCGACCGCGGTGGCGACATTCTTGTACCCTTATAGGTGAATGCATTCTCTCATCCGATTGTTAGATTGATTTGATCCTGTGCAATTTGACAGCGATTATGGCTCGACTATGTGCTGATGGAATGGTAGGAAATGGTATAAAAGATGCAGCGAGAACGGTCAAGCAGGTCAAGCTCGAGACGACCTCGAACTCCACTACTTGACCTTTCTTCCCGCATCTTGCTCCAGATCCCCGTTTTCCCATACACCATGAGCTACAACAACGATAACAGCGACAGCTACGGTAGCGGCCGTCGCGATCGCGACAATGATTCGTACGGTAGCAGCGACAACTCCAACTCCAACTCCTACGGCGACAATGATAACCGCAAGGGTGGAGATGGCAGCTATGGAAGCAGAGGAGATTCGTACGGCTCTGGTGATAGAGACCGTTCATCTCGGTATGTTGGCTCTCCGTTATCGCACCTCTGGCAAACAATGACTTTGTCATCCACCACAGCAACACCGACTCCGACTCGTATGGTGACAATAACAAGTCATCCAACGACACCTATGGGTCGAACCGGCGAGACAACGACTTCTCCAATACCTCTGGAGGTTCTGACTCGTATGGGAGCACCAATAATCGCGATAATGACAACTCCTACGGCAGCGGCAAGAAGGATAACGACAACTCCAACTCCTACGGAAGCGGCAGGAACGACAGCAGCAACTCGTATGGTAGCTCCAATAACGATAGCTATGGCTCCTCTCGTAAGGACGACAACGATTCCTACGGCAGCAAGAGCAACGACAATAGCTACGGCTCCTCCCGCAAGAATGACAGCGACTCATACGGTAGCAGCAATGACAACAACAACACCTCCTCATATGGAAGCTCCAACAACGATAACTCCACCTCATACGGAAGCTCCAACACCAATACCGCACGCAAGGACAACGATGTCTCCAGCGCCTTCTCAGGGATTGCGAGCAGCTTCGGCGGTTCCAACAGCAACAGTTCTGGCAACACCGGCGGCTCTGGTTCACAGGACTGGGTTGACAAGGGTGTTGCCTTCGCTGCCCAGAAAGCCGGTTACAATTTGGTAAGTGATTTCACTAGCCACGCATGCCTTGGACGTGAAGCTCATGAGTTATTATTTCGCAGGACGAGAACACAGCTGATAAGATCGGCGATGCCCTTCGTGAGGGATTCGAAAAGTTTGGAGGTGGCAGTAAGTCGTCCAGTTTATTTGAGGACGCACAAACGCTGAACATGTTTGGCGGACTCCAAGGAAACTAAGCCGTGCCGCTCTCTGGGCTGCCGCTAATTGTCCGTTGTCGCTAATATCTGGAGGTCTGTCGAGTCACTGTCTTATGGGGGATGGGTTGTCAAGTGAAGGGAAGGAAGGTCCAGCGTCTGTTCGTATAATGTCAAACATACCATGTCGGAAGGAAAGTTGTATCTGGTTTGCGAGTATCATGGGAAGGTTCATTGAGAATGTATTTTTGCGTTTGATTTACACAACACCTTACATCCTCGGAGTGATGTCCATCCCATCCACAGACAGATGACCCTGAGTTTGCAGTCCATCTAGGGAAGTGCCGAGGATGCAGTAGGCAGTGTGACGCGGAATACTAAGAACTGGTTGTCTACGTCTAGTCCAGCATTAAAAGGCTGGCCATTGAATACCCCTTTTGTGCTGATGAAGTCATTGTCCGCCTAGACACGCAGAATGTGAGCGCACAAAAATCTCGCCAAGCGGGAAAATAACTCACCACAGTGAAGAGGAAGAAGTCGTTCGGGGTCACAGGATCCCCAACGGGAGCCAGTGCGAGGGACTCCCATTTAGCGTCGATGAGAGTCTGGTCAGCGGGTTTGCCTGTACCCAGATGCGTCAGATTAGAATCAGCTTTGCGATGAAAACTGTTCAGAGCTCACCGTTGTGAAGCCCAAACCTGGCGAGTTGGGTCGGGTCAATGAAGTTGACAAACCCAACGTAGGTCGCGGGTGTAATGGAACTGTCAAGTTTTCCTTTCTTCGCGATTGGGTTCTGCGGAGAGTCGAACTTCGAGCCGGCGATGTTGGTGGCCTTGCTGATATCTATAAGGTCAGCCTGTCTAAGTGAAGGGTCAGCGAGTGCATGCTACGGAGGGTATTATAAACGCAAAACGCACTTGTACTTGGAGTTATTATCGTCACCGCCATGCCCGTCTCCGTCTCTCGCCAACACAAAGAACACGTTGGGGCTAATGAAGTGAATCTCGCTCGCACCGAGTGTTTTTCCCTTTGAACTCTGCGGAAGTGGTACCACCCACTCTCCAATGAGAGAAGGGCGCACAATGGAAGGCGACGAGATGTCGTATGCGAAGAGGCGGGTGAAGCGGGACGTGGATTTGTCGTCACCGCCGTCTTGGATGGTGGCGGTTTGTAGCATAGCATAGAGAGTCTTGCCAGCCGTGTCGACAGTCAGACATTCAAAACCTGCATTCACAGTTAGGAAGCGTCGTGAAGTGACGTAGGAGAGTAACTTGCCTTGGTTTGCAGCACGTCCAAGATCGGGATCATCATCAGAAGTGAAGGTAAGAGCACCCTTGGACGACTGAGGGAGCACCGCTTGAGGAGGTTGAATAACCTGCAGTAACTGGCCGTCTTCTTCAAAGCGGTAGATGTACGGCCCATACTCATCGCTGACCCAGAATCTGCGAAAGAGGGTTTCACACTTGTCACGGCGATTCAAGAGGGAAAGGAGCGTACGTTCCGTCTTTGTTGAGAACCAGTCCCTCCAAATCCAAACTTAACCGAGGGAACGAGGAGTTTGGAATTGGCAACGCTGGATCTGCCAGCGGATTGGTCGGGAAACCAGCCTGGGCTGCACGCACACCCAACGCATCTAAGCCCGTCGTCGGCACATTCATTCGTTCAGTGTACCGGAACGTGCTCTTGTAAGTCAACTTAAGGGTCTTTTGAGCATCGGAGAAGCTGAGATTGTCGTCGTCATAGTACGGTGAGAGAAGGAAGTCAATAGCGTGTTGCCGTCCTTGATAGTCAATGGTGGCATCACTGGTTGACGAAAGTGAGCATACGGTTCGGTGAATGAAGGAACGGAGATAGTGCGCACACGTTGAACCCTCGGTCTGGCTGGGTTACGAGGGTACCACTGAAGGTGCCATTGGAGTTTTGCTTGAACGAGCCTGGTTTGATGGCGACCGCGCTCCCAATTCCTCCCAAAGAGTCCCCTATTTACAATGTCGTCAAGTAAGAAACGGCCAGGATCAGACATTGGCCCTACCAGTATCTTCAATGAAGTTGGATGGAATGAGCCCGAACCCAACGAGACCCTATAAAATGACGATTAACAATCCTACTCCTGCAGTCCGAGTCTTATTGGAAGGAACCTCACCTTGTTCACGAAAGTAACCCCATTCAAGTTCACCGATACAGCGAAACTTGGATCTGGTTCCGCGAATTTCGTCCCTTTGTTGCGCTGCCTCAACTCTGCAGGAGATCCAGCCACAAGGGAGACACCAACACAAAGAACCGTTGCAATAGAGGCAAACATGATGACGGCCCGAGGAGCTATTTACGAGGTAAGCCATCCATATCGTCTTTATAGCTGCACTGGAAGAGAAGTCACTTACGAACGCCTGATGCTTTAACTGTCGTCTTCGGATCAACAATGAGAGGATTTATATATGTGCATACCCCCTGCGCATTATTCTTGTGTTCTTGACGTTCGCTCTCCACACGAACTCCATGCGGAAGCCAGCCACGTTCGTGGAATCTGTTGAAGGATTGATTGAAAGGGCGATGAAAGGGCCTCTTGAATCTTGATCAGTGTTCGGCTGGTGCTAATATAGATGGCTGTATGCGACAAATACATATGTCAGAATAAATAGCCACCATAAGTTACAGAGTGTGAGAGTTTGGAGGGTGGAAATCAATGGAGGATGTCGACATCGGAAGCGCTGAAAATCCGAGTGCAACAACTGTGCATCTCTCCGGCGAAGTACTTCAACAGTCAGCTTCTCCATGGGTGTGATTCTGGACTCTGGACTCGAGTGCGGATACCTGAGTTCGGCGTGCAGTAGCAAGCCGGATTTATCACGGTGGCGCCGGCACGGGCGACGAGATGGCGCCATCGACGAGGGCAGTTGATGAGTGATATTCTTGTATGCGAAGACCAAGTGAAGGCCGAACAGTATGTCAAGAGAATGAGAATGTTCGATCATGAACGTGCGGCCTAGGGAAAGTCGGAGAGGTGTTGAGTTGTGGTGCTTGTCTTCGTCAAGTGTTGCGCTTTATCCTCGGCAGTGGGTCGATCATCCGCGTGGTACCCCAGCACTGGTTCTCCAAGGATCGTAGCGTATCCGACATGATTTGCCCGTCGTCGAAGAGTGGGCAAGGCGGCCATGACCCGTCGAACGACAGCGGTTTCCAATGGGTTCAGCAACTGGTGCGTATCCCGTGTATAACTGCAATATGTTTTATAAGTTGATTCAGTATTCATTCAGATGCGACAGGAACAGCATACCTTAATCAGCACCACAAAGAAATGAATAGATGTCGCTCTTGAACGTTGGCCTGCTAGATCCAAGGTTGAAGGTTAACCGACTATGGCGCAAGCCAGCTAGCTGCCCCTCCTCTCATGCACGTACAACGGTTACTTACCCCATCTGCGAATACCGAAAGGTCAAAATACACTTCAACCAAAGTGGCATTCCCGGAAGAGCTGAACAAATAACGAGTGCCCAAAGCTTCCGCCGGAACTGACTGGCGATCCGACGATGAGTCCTGCGGGGCTTGACGCTTCCGTAAGTGGCCCATGATAGTGTACAATGGAGAAGGGTAATGATGGAGATGGAGATAGTTGGACTGAGGGCACTAATCGCCCAAACTTCGTGCCCCTCCTGGCCCCAGGTGCCACAACGACTCGGTGCTGAGGTATGTGAATTACATTGCCGCGGCTGGTCTACTATAACAGCTCGCGTAGGAAACGATATCTGCCGCACGTTTGTACGTTAGCCCATACACGGTTGGCGAGGGTAAAGTCTTGAGAGGGACAACTCACTGCGATAGACATAGTACGTGCCGCTGTACTCGAATCACAAGCCAATCATCGAAAAAATGCTGGAGGGTTGGAAATGATGCCTCTAAAATGAGACAGACTCGTAATCTATGGCGACAATGTGCTTTCTAATGAACAAAGATATGTCGTCTTAGATGAGTGAGGTATAGTTCAAGTCGAAGCTCGGAGATTCAAGAGGAAGTGAGCAACACCCTTCACGTCAGCACAATTTCGTCAGCGCCTACCAAGACCGCCAAGAGTGGCCTCCTCAATCCGCTGCCAGTGAACCTCGGTGTTCTGCTCCTCTCTAACCCCCGACTATCACCTCCTGGACACCGTTACTCATCCATGTCGTACCAGGGCAGTCGAGGAACGCTCAAGGTACGTGAACTACTCTATTCACATGCCTGCACGGTGCGGAGCAGTTGAACGGATTCATCGTTCACAGTTGGCAGTTCCGTTTCCGACACGTCAGAATTCTACCTGCCTCACATGAGGGTGCCGAAACGGGCAGGAGCCGTCTATGCTTTATCTGCATTGATTGTGACGATACTGCGTCGTGGGTGATGCTCAAAGGTCAGCATCCATCTACAGCTGGGACTGTGATTGAGACTGGAAGGAGATGCTGATCATGCTGTTCGCAGGTGTCACTACCTCTACAGAACACTGGAATGGACACACAATACGATGTCCGAACCCGAGGCCGAGCGGGGTAGGACTCCGTGACGAACCGGGTTTCTCAAGAAAGAATGCCCACATTTCATGGCAGTGGAAGAAATCCTTTGGACGACGGGTTCAAACTATTTCGTTCCCTCGTATATACCGTCTGGTCGGCAGGTAAAGTCATGGACTGTGTGCTTTCCATTTGAGATGCTGATATGAAGACAAGGAGGACGGGAGTTTACGTTGGCAGGGCGAGGACCTCTGACACCGCTCGAGGATATGGGTCCACCTCTTCACGCGGGCCGTTCCCGGACGTGTGGCTCGGGCATAGTCAAGAGGATTGACCTGTCTGTCGAGGTTGATTGTGGACGACGAAGACAGCTCGGTTCGCGTTTCCATCGGGTGGAGATTGTCCGCTGCTGGGTCGGAGTCCGTAATGTGGGATACCGGGGTCTTTGTGTGAATGGCTCGTGGGTACTGGACGCGCCGATCAAGAAGCCTCTTAAGCCACAGCGCGTTAGAGTCGGAAAACATTAGGAACGTCTCTCGCAGTTCGCCTGCATTTCCAAGGTTCGCCTGCCATCTTCCAGGCCCATAATACAAAAGGGTTTCTGGGACCCTGCCCTCCCTCTGCCACTGTTCCCTCTCGCCACCACCATGCACGACCACGTCGAGAAGACCACTTCTCGCCAGGAGAGCTCGGGCAGCGCATCCGACATTCACCTCGATATCCTCAACGCCAACGACGCGAAACCCTCCTTCCTCGACAAGCTTCCTCCTTGGGTATCGGATAACCTCCGTTCCCCGAGGTCTTGGAAGACGTTCCTGAGATGCTGGGTCGCCACATGGATATCCTTTGTCTTGATGTTGCCTGACAAGTCTGCAAACACATTGGGCTTCGCGTACGTTGCGTCCTGTGTCTTGTCTGGTGCATGCTGATAGTCACCTCGTCAACAGAGGGTTCTTCGCGATGCTCACGAGTGTCATCATACCGGCCATGTTCCCTCTTCAATTCTATTTCTTTGTGAGTGTTGCGTCCGTAACATTCTCCGCGAGTCCCCTACCTCGTCGATGGGTCGAATGACGCAGAGCTTCGTGGCGTGTTTTGCGCGTAGACGCCAAGAAAGCGCCTTTCGCAACCACATGTCCATGATCCATCTGTTTCGTTCTTCCTCCACTTTTCTCATCGTCATGAGCGGAATTCGCGGAATGGCATATTCTATCCGATCTTCTACAAATCCTATTGACAATGATCTAATTCGTTGCCCCACAGTTAATTTCTACCATGTTGATTGGTATGCTTATTGGTTGGGGCTTCGGTGCCGCTGCGATGCGTGCTGGTCTGGCCGTTCGTAATCAGGTCGTCGCAAGAAACACACTTGAGAAGGAAATGGCTGGGTATGTCACTTTCTTCCGGGTGCAACTTTGAGACTGAACGGTCCCCTAGGATTGCTGGACTATCCAACCCCGACGCCGTTTTCCAGGACGACATCTTCAAGGGTATCTTTCTGGATACAAAGTGAGTATCCGACCTTGTTTTCAGCGCTTCATTATCATCTCAACCATGACGCAGGGTCTCCGCAGTGTACGCTGTCTTCCTCGCATTGGGCACTTTCTTCTTTGCCATGGCTCGTGCCTACAACCCTCGCCTCCTCATTTTCAGTGTCTTCGGTACTGTCACGCTTGATATTCTATGCGTATGTCCCTATCTGCTCGCTGTTAAAACCGCTTCTAAAAGTTCGGATTCCAGAGCTTCGGTCCGCTCTTCCCGGTCTCGGAGTACATGCTTCTCAACTCCCTCATGATCTCAACTGGCGCATATGCTGCCATTGGTGTCGCTCTGATTATATTGATCTTCCCAGAGACGATGAACCACGCATTCCTCGTTTCTACTTCCGAAATCCTTGGGAAACTCAAGAAGCTCGTGGATCTTCAAGAACTTGTCCTCAGTGCACGGCCCAGCGATCTTGACGCCAACAGTCCTCTTATCCAGAAGGTTGTCGGTTCCCGGACAGAGGTCGTTCTACTTTTCCAGAAGTGTAAGCGAATATTGTAATCTGAACCAGCTACAGTACTGATTTTTTGTCGGCCATAGTGACCGCGACGTCCAAGTTCATCAACCTCGAATTCAGCTGGGGAAAATGGAGTGGTGAAGATGTAGTGAACCTCGAGGCCCCTCTCCTTGGTGTCGTGAGCCGCACAGGTATTTAATTCAACCACACAATGACCAACCCCTACTGATGTATTCTTCAGCTGCATTGCAGAGTTTTGCCAGGATCATTTCTCACCCAGTTTCACGTTCCTTTGATACTCCCAACCCCAACGAGGCAGTTGACTCCTCCGCTACCGACGTTGCGTCAACTCTCGGCCCTTCCGAAGGCCTTACCAGCGAGACGTTTCTCCTTCACGAACTCCGCTCTCGCAATCGCGTCGCCGAGGCCTCACACAGCGTCCGCATGACCGACGTCATGCCCACCGTCCGAGAAGCCACCCGCGATCTCCGTGCATCCACCTCCGCCAGCATCACTGCCGTCCAGTCCGTACTCGATAGCATCAACACTAAACGGTACTCCCGTAACGGTGACGCCGATGCCGACAAGAAGGTTGAGCAGCTTGCGGACAGTATGCATCATCTCCGACAGGCCCTCGCAGACTTCAAGGAAACCAAGCGCCTGCAACTTGTCGAGCCGTTCCAACCTTTACTCGAAGCTACAAAGGGTTACAAGACTGGGGCCAGCGCGCCCCCTCCTCTCCGCACACTCTTCATCTCTTTCGTGTTTGGTGCCAACATGGTTACCCTTGCTGAGGGTGTGCTCAATATGATGGAATTCGTGCTGGCAACTGCTTCCAAGAGGCGCAGGAATAGGCTTTGGGCCCCCAACTCCATCCTGGCTATCTTCAAGGCCCTTGCAACTCGTGATAGGAGAGATGAGCAGGGTGCTGGTGAAGACGAGGTTCCCGATCGGCCTGAAGTGAACGAGAAGAACGCAACGGCGTACAGTACGCACATAGTTTCTTTACTCGGTCTGCCCATTGCTCATGCGCATGTTAGAACTCGACCCTGACAGCAGACCACCCACTAACGCTATCCAACGCTTCGCAGACGTTTTGCACAAGATCTACAAGTGGACCAAGTCACCGGAAGCCTTGGTAAGGGCTAAAATGATCACCTTTAACCTGGGAACGAAATACTGATGCGCAAAATCGTAGTTTGGTATCAGATATGCGTTGCTTAGCGTTGCCTTGTGGATCCCTTCCGTTGTTAGGAGCACGGCTCACTTCGCTTATGCAGAGAAGGCTATCTGGTATGACCCTGACATCCTCGTTCACTTCGTTTCTTTCTCATCATCCTTGTGCAGGGTACTCATTATGGCCCAGACAACCATGAACATCTACGCCTCCGATCAGATCTACAAGTATGTCCACCTCTACATGTGATTGGCTCTCTACTTACTGACTGGATGATGTTTCAGCTACGTCCTTCGTGTCGCTGGTTCAGTTCTTGGTGCCCTCCTTGGCATGTTGACCTGGTATCTCGGGAACGCGCATGGCAGGGGCAACGTCTACGGCTCAGCTGCCGCTGTCGCGCTCACCTCCATCCCCGTCCTCTTCTTCCGCATCTTTGCACCTCTGCAGTACCTTCCAGCTGCGTTCCTCCTCGGGGTGCGCCGCCTTTCTCTTTCACCTCTGATTGAGTGGCGTGGCTGACTGGCTTGTCTGTTCTCATAGGCAACGTGGGTTTTGATCCTTGGGTTCTCCTGGTTGGATGGACATATTCCCGTGTACGGAAATGTCGGCTGGGGATGGTCAGTTGTCTGGCGTCGTTTCGTCACCGTCATGATTGGTACGTCCATTTACCCCGACTTCAAGATTTCACCGATCCCGCATCTCCACAAAAACAAAAAACACATGCTCATTGACTTGCTGTTTCCAATCACAGGTTGCGCCGCATCCTTCGTCATGATGATGCTTCCTCCCAAGTCCGGCCGCAAAGCCGTCCGTCTTCGGAACGCCAACACAATCACAACACTTTCACATGTGTACCAAGAGATCACGTCTGCGTGGATCAATGACGGGAGGATGTTCCCCCAAACGCCTGGAGGTCACCCCTCGCCCACATTCGCCGACCAGATCCCGCAATTCAGAGATCGCGTTCTCGGTGTCGCGGCACAGATTCAGGCGTTGAGGATACAGACGATGATTGCGAAGTTTGAGGGTAACTTCAGAGGGAAGTGGCCGATGGATGAATATGTGGGGCTTGTGGATACTCAGACGGAGATGTTGATTAGTTTGACTTTGGTACGTGTCACTCTTACAACACTTTGTTCGATATCGGAGTGACTGACTTTACATGGACCTGTTCCAGCTTGGAAGCGCACTCGCGCAACTTGACCAGAACCGACGTGTCTCTTATCTCCACCACACTCGCACCGTCAATCCTAGTTTCGTACGTACTCTCTACTCCACCTGAGTCGCCATTTCTTGTGCTTATCGTCTAACGCTCGCTCGACAGGTCGCCGACGTCGTCTCCAGCTTCTCCACCATCGCCCAAGCCCTCCGAAGCGGTGAACCCCTCAGTCAGACTTTCCACCAGAACCTCCTCGACCGACTCTTCTACCATGGAGTCATGCACGCCACGACTTCCAAAGCCATCCGAGAGGGACCCCAATCTCTCTCTGCTCAGGGCACAGAAGACCCAACGGAGAGTATCATGGATTACGAGTTCATGTTCTATGCAAGCGCCGTCGTCGCTGTGTTCCAGTTGGTTGAGGTAAGCATCGTCCTGGTTTTTTTTGCAAGTGTATGCGGGTCGCTGAAGATCAACTTGTGTTCGCAGGGATTGAACAAGCTCAGGCGGATCACTGCCACCCTTTGTGGTGAAGTTCCGCTGCACGGATACGACGAATGGAGGAACCAATACGACCGCACCCATTCTCCCCCACCTCACGTCGGCGTCATCGTCTAACCCCCTTTCTACTCTGCATCGTCATCGTTCCTTGCCTGCACATAGACCATCATCCGCTTTCTGCTACTCTCTAGTTATCTGAAGGTTACGGCCGCTCACGCACTCACGGTCTTCAACTTGCCTTCTTTTTTGCGTTTTCCCTTTCTACTTTACCACTTTTCACCATGATTCCGCTTCACACTTTGTAATGCACTCTGGACCTTTTTGAAATGACTGTCTACGGGTGTACGTAGTCGATATATTTGCGAGAGGCTTCCATAATGACAATGTCGTTCGAATGATATCTATGCCGCACGTCGAAACATCGTAGACATGCATGCAAAAACGTACCCGACTGGAGGTGGTAACACCAGCCTAAGCAGTACAGTAGTACCCCGCTTCTTGCTCAGGTGAAAACGATCAACACAAACTGTACCTGCGGACCCATAGTCACGTTTGAATATTTTGAGCGATCACTAAATATGCAACATACGTATGGCATATGCTCAATAATTATGATACAGTTCGCAAGACTGATGTATCAAAACAAGTCCTCCAGACAATCCCCCTTTATCTGAGTCGCTTCATCGCTCAATTTGACCCCACGTCTAGTATGAAGTTCTCCCAATAGGAATCAGCCGCAGCTCCACCAGGGCACATGTTGGCAACAACGCGTTCTGCCAACAAATCGTAGATGTGTGACGATCGCGAGTAATGTACAAGGTCCGTGAACACACTCGCCTCTCGGGGATCGATGACACCAAAGGTTTCGGGGCCGCAGCCAGCGCACCAAATATCGTAGAGAGCCAACTTCTCACCAGGATTACCAGCTCTGTCTGAACGACGTGAAGGGGGCTCCACGGGGATCACAGCTGTTTTGTTCGACGCGAGTGCGAATACCATCCGAATGACAGGGAGTGGCGGACTGGTACGAGCGAAGACACCAATGTCGACAGGATGCATGGCGTCAAACAAGCACTTTCTCACTGCACTGAAGGAGGGGTCGTTCTTGACCTGTATCAATATGCACGTCACGTTGCTCGGGCAAAGTCCGTTCGAGTTAATGAGGATAGGAACCATGATGTCGACACCGCGCGTACCATTGGCACAGATGAGGGCTGCGCCGCGAACGAGGTATCGCCAGAGGAACTCCTGATCGACAACAGTGAAATCTTGGACCTTGATGAAGTGATTGAACCAGATCTTTCCGGTGGCAAAGATATCCTTGAGAAGAGGTGCCTTGTCCCCGTCCATCAGCTGGCTAGGTTTCATGTTGAGAACGCCGCTCAGATCGCCGTGGAGTAGCTGGCTGAGGAAGTCAACCACTGATACTATTCTCTTCTCCGGTTTCAAGATCGTCAACATGGAGGGTTTGGACTTGTCGGATGCCGTACTTGCACTTGTCTGGAGACGCGCTTTCTTTCGCTCTGGACCGTCAGGCTCCAAGGATGGCTTGCGACCAATCAAACGGGTTTCGTCGGAGGCCAGTAGCAACAGCAGAGCTGCGACAAGTTCCCCACGTTCCCCCACTGCGACGAGGGCCGAACGTAGCTGCTTACGCAACGCTTCTGGGAGTGAAGAGCCTGACCGTGACATAGCATAGATAGATCCCTCAGCCAACATGGGTTCCGAAGGGGCTACCGTCACCATATGATGCCCGCCAATGGTAATACCGAGACAAATCCGCATATGGGATTTCACCTGCTTCACTTCCGCTTCTTGACCCTTTTGTGAAGCTGTATAAAAGTCCAGAGGCAGTCGCGATGCGGCGCACGCCAGTTGGGCGTCCTGCGAGAGTTCCTGACCTTCATAGATAGTGCCTCCCACGAGCTTCTCCGCACAGAATCGGATGATCATCGACCGGGCGTTGTCACCACCACACAGATATCGTGTTGCGGTACTGCGGAATACATATTATATTGAAAAGCATCCTGATAATAAAGAAGATGGCAACTTACAGTGGACGACCAAGAGTTGACATAAATCCGTCTTCAACGACACTGTCGATTAGATATGAACCGTCTCCGGAAACCCGTTCGGCGAAATGATCCAGACCAGTCGCAAAGAACGGCTTAAATGCATCGAGCTGCAATGTTTGTATCCGCCAAGAGGGATCGTGGGACTGAGGCGGAGAGAAGTCACTGAACTTCGCTTCTGTCGAGAGAAAAAGTGTGAAGACAGGATACAACCGCAACGCACTAATGGCACGGCGCAATTCACACCATGCTGACCACCCTTGCTGCCTCAGGTCCTCTTTGGGGAGCAGGCTGTGGGCTTCGTCGAAAACGAGGACGACCAAGACTTTGTCTTTCAATTCGGCGCCTGGGTTGATCCAGTCATGAAGGGCACTCCAAGCTTCCGGAATACCAGCCGGGTCTGGACGACACATTGTTAGTTGGAACAGCGGGTCGTAGGTCACGCAACGTACCCATATTACAGGAAATCACCGGCGTGAATTCAGCATTGACGATTTGTGCCGTTCGGGCTTGTGTCTTTTCTCCCGACTTCCGTTTGGCTTGTTCTTCCGCCTTTCGTTTGGCCTGAACTGCGCCTTCAAACTGATAAAACAAACTCTAAGTGGATTTATATATGGCGATAGCTTCACATGCAGACATACCTCATTTGCCTTTGATATGACTTTGTCAAAGAAATGTTGACGGGGTGTCATATCTTTGCCATCCACAAAGTCTTCACTCATCATCCATGCGCGGAGTTTGCGGGCGATGTCTCGAAATTCCTGCAGAGAAATTCTCGCTCCTACCGCGAACGACCCTTTTTAGTAGGGTACAGAAGAGACTTGTTAGATCGTGTGCCTACCCGGCATTGTCGGATTCAGATTGATGAGTGTCTGCCGAAGAACTACAAGGCAGCCATACACGAACGCATGCATTCGAAGTACCACATCTTCTTGGTCTCGAGGTATACTCAACCAATTGCGAAGACGGGTATCAGGAGGAGGGTAAACTTCTCAAAGAACAAAGAATGGTAAGCACCTTCTGGGCATGTAACACGACGGACTTTTACATACCACGAGAATCGCGTTCGGCGAGACATGTATAAATCTCAATAGCCAGTCCTCCCACCTCAATGGCCGCGCGGGTTTTGCCAGTCCCAGACGACTGAATGATGGAAGTGTAGCGTGCGTAATGACCTGATTGTGCAAGACCATCGCACATTTGCTCGTACAGGCGTTCGTGAGCGCTTCCCTTGTATTCCACTCGAAACCCATCGACGGCGGCTGGACAGGCTGAACATAGGGGGTATGAACACCTCTCAGCAGTTCAATTGTAGAATAAACAGCTAACATTTCCTCCCAATGAAGGCCGTGGTTGTGTGCCTATCGCCCACAGATCCCTGTTCCTTCTTGTGCACACCGAAGACATCTAAGGGGCAGCCGAGATGGGTACCGTGAACGCAAAATAAGCAGATACTCCAAAACCTCACCGCGTATAATTTGTACGAGTGGATCCACTTCTTTGGTCAGTCTCCAGTGTTCAGTGTGTGATTGGAGCGTTTCCAAGTTGTTCTTGACAAGGTGGTAGTATTCATCTCCAGTCAGCGGCGTCCAGCCAAGTGACTGGTGAACGGCTTGGATGAACGTTGAGATCTGAAAGATCTGAAACACCGTTGGTGGCCCCTTGAATAGGCTGAGATAATGATCTGCGTATGAAGATACCAGCTCCTTTTGTTCGGTTGTTATGTGCATCGTGGTTTGTGAGGATGGTGGTTACGAATGAACCTGAGGAACCTGGAGGAACCCAAGAGCCTGAGAAACCCCTGCCTGAATGTCACATTGCTGATTTCGTCACCGTCTTGACCTCTTTCCTTCGGGTCGGTTGTTGTCAATTTGGGCATGGGGGTTACTTACTCGATCTGTGTGCCCCCTCTGTCGCTCGGAAGCTTTCATATACAACGGCGAAGCCCAACCTCCGAATCCCTTTTTTTTGGCGTCATGAACCGGAATCTTAACACCCTTCGCGTCTCCTAGACCGTCGTATTCGACTTCTCCACTGGTGAAGACCTGTGCTTTACCAGTGGACCATACTTCAAGAACGCCATCCCCGTCGTGAGTCACCCTTTCTTCATTTAACCCACCATCGCCTCAGGGTCTTGACTGACTTACTGGGGTACCGCGAATCGCGAAGATCGACTTGTTGCTTGCGAAGCAGGGGGTTTTGTGTACGATTGGTCGGCGATGCTGTGAAAGACGACTTGAACAAGCGCGTGGGGGTGATAGAGAAATGAAGGGGACGTTGGAGAAGTATTTGACATGGCTGTGTGCACGCGAATGTGAACATCGAATCCGCCCCTTCGCGCGTAGCAGAATCGCATGGTCGTGCTGTCCTTTCAGGCTGTCCATGAAAAAACCCAGTGCACACAGGCTGCGTTGAATGACAGTGTGATCTAAAATAGGACTAGGAGGGCGATTGCCGAGAGATGTGATCTCTAGCAGATGTCGCCTCCCCCCTACTTAACGACCCCCTTCCTTCCTTCTTCTCCTCGACTGACCCACATTTCACATCCACACACCACACCACACAATCCGTATAACAAGTCCTTCGTCATGGCCGATCAGCTGGTGAGTCGTCTATTGGAGAGCGCTCGGGTCTGATAAACTGCAACATGGTCCTCCTTATCCTTGCAGTCTGAAGGTATGTTGTATGCTGGTGAACGATAAGCTATGCTTTGGGGATGTTGATACTGTCTTTTGTGTTGTTTTTCAGAGCAAATCTCTGGTATGTTGTCACCAGTCGCGCGTTGCCAAGACAAGACATCACTGACAATCTACCCCCCTTGTAGAGTTCAAGGAGGCCTTCTCCCTCTTCGACAAGGGTCCGTCTTATTCCCTTCCCCTGTCCCTTACCATTAACTCATATCGTGAACTTGACAGATGGCGACGGCACGATCACCACCAAAGAGCTCGGCACCGTGATGCGTTCACTCGGACAAAACCCAACCGAAGCCGAACTTCAAGACATGATCAACGAAGTCGACGCAGACGGGAACGGGACGATCGACTTCCCCGAGTTCCTGACGATGATGGCGCGCAAGATGCGCGACACCGATTCGGAGGAGGAGATCAAGGAGGCGTTCAAGGTGTTCGACAAGGACGGGAACGGGTACATCAGCTCGGCGGAGTTGAGGCATGTTATGACCAATCTTGGTGCGTTTTTTGGGGGGTGTTGGCTGGTCGAGAGGCGGGTGCTGATTGTTGTGTGCAGGTGAGAAGTTGTCTGACACTGAGGTCGACGAGATGATCCGCGAGGCGGATGTTGATGGTGATGGCCAGATCAACTACGAGGGTACGTTTCGTCTTGAACCGTTTCTCGTTCTCGCGGTCGCTGACTTGTGTTGGTTCACCAGAGTTTGTCAAGGTAAAACCACCGCTGTTGGGTATGTCTGGACAGGATACTGATGTTGGATTCACAGATGATGTTGTCGAAGTAAAGACGCGGTGCTGTATACGCATGTACTCTGAGTCGGAATACAGAATGTTGTAACACTTTCCATATTGATACCATTTGCGTGTTATTTGGAGTGGTCGGAGCCGAGCAGCAGTGCCAAGGAAAAGTGGAGTCTGCGGAGAACTGCGCCCCAGCCAGTGCGTCATCGGTCTCAGCCACTCCAGATGCAGAGCAGACCGTATAAAATCTCTGGACTGCAAGGATCTCTCACCAACCACACACACCATGTCGAACCTCATCAACAAGATCAAAGAGAAGACCACAGGTCCCTCCCACAACGAGCACCGCGACTCTGAGCCCACGTACTCTATCCAGCCCCACCCAGCCGTAAGCCATCCTCACCCTCCGAACGATCAGATCGCTGTACTGACCGAGTCCTCGATGCAGAGATCTGAGGATCCTCGAGACCTCGAACCACCCCAGCTCGGTGGAGGCTTGAACAGCAACCCCGAATACAACGCGTTCCATGCCAAGGGGCCGTATGTTCCTACTCAGGAGGTGTTGAACAACGTCCAAGGTCCAGCTGCTGTGAGTTGATCTGTGTGAGCAAATAACGAGGAGTGCTGATTAATTGGCTTCGTAGGGAAGGGACGAGCTTAGCGCCAGACAGGCAGACTTGAATCGAAAGTAGACTCGAGCGACGTCAACTATATCATTTGTAGGATTTGAAAGGATTTCGTGGTGTAATTTGTAGTTGTAGTACAATGCTTTGGATAATTGACGTGATTCACTGTCGATCAAACATCTGCTGCTTTCCATGTTGGTTACGACGAACTGCGATGGTTAGACCGTGCGGGTGCCGTGGAGAATAGCGACGTCGAGGAGTATGTCAGAGGTCTAAAAATGCGCGTCCCAAAAATAGCCCATGACATCACCCGCTACCAACCTCCACGGTGACGTCAAGAAGGACATGGGAGAGGTATAAGACAAGGCCCAGGAAATGCTGAGACCACCAAGAAATGTCGACACCATCCCACTCCCAGAGCAGCCTTAACGGCGATACCAAGCCTGCCACCACAGAGCCAGAGGGCGGGTATCCAGAGCAGAAACACGCGGGTGCTGTAGGCCTAGGCCCCGAGTACGGCAAGGGAGCGGTATGTGGTCTCGCCACACAAGACGTTTGGACTGCCGAACTGACCTTTTTATGGCGGTCAGAGCGGGGGTGACAAGCTGACTGGTTGGAAGGAGGAAATAGAGGGGAAGATCCTTCATAACCCTGCAAAGGCCCAACATGGGAAGGACATGAGGACAGGCGAGCTGAAGAAGCGGCAAAAGGAGGAAGACGACAAGGTCAGTACACCCGTCACCACCTGTTCTCACACCTGACTCAATCCAACAACAGAAACCATTTGCTGGCACCGGCGACGACGATAAGGACAAGGAAAAGGACAAGGGTGACGCACAGACTAACAGCGGCAAACCCGACCCGCGCACGCAGAATGCCAACAGTCAATCTGGCGGTGCACCACCGTCCATCGAGGCTAACACGGGCCCGAACGAAAAGGCGGCGAAGGAGCAAGCGGCGACGACTGCGCCCGAAGGCACGGCTGAGGCGGATGCACAGCGGAAAGGCGAGTCTGTGGACCAGGACAGACAGGTGGACCTGAGAACGTAGGGTGCGAGACGAGATCATGAAGGAATGTATCCGATGTGAAGTATTGTACTTTTTTTTGGATAGTGTACACCCGTTCGAGCCTGTATCTTACGACCATTACTATCAGCTGCTATCTAATGCTGGACGGTTTACACACTGCTGTGTCATACTCACCTCTCTGGTGCTGGTTTCGACTACCTGGGCGCATCGTGCGGACGTCATTGGGATGGAGGTCCGAATGTTATCTCCATATTCGGTAGACGTTCTTGGCCATTCGGCGAGGACCTGTACAGTGCGCGGGAAAGATGGACAGGCTCACCGAAGCTGCAATGATGTCCACTATTAGGACCTCTGGGAATTTAAACGCGCCCACATTTACCAGAAGTCCCGGTCCTGTGAACCATCGATTACAGACGACACGGCACATTCTGCGCAGCCATGGCTGTTCATGAGATGGCCAGAGGATGCCGTCCAGCACTGTTGACGGTGAGCGCAGTAAATTGTGAAAAGCGGTGTTGCAGTGTAAGCGCCTCGACCTTGCGGCATGAGCGTTACAGAGCTGTGCAGAGGGTGATGGACACAGCGACCGTCCTCCCCTGAGTCTTAAATCTCTCCTTCCTCGTCCTCACCACATCCTCTCCTCTTTCCTCTTTCTCCCGTCCTCTTTTCTTTCTTTGTCTCTTTTTCTCTCTCGAGTCTTACGAACGAACGGAAACGAGCGGAACGAACGAACGCCACAGAAGACCAATGTCGAAACACTTTTGTTGCTGCATCCCTGTGCGCGCAGCCGTCTTCTTCTTCTCCTTCCTCTCTCTCCTCGTATCCGGCGCATCTGCTGCTCTCGCCTGGTTCATCCTCTTCCGTACGTCCTTCATTTCGAAAAAAAAATCGAAATACCAAAGAAACTCTGGCTGATGATTGATTCCTTCTCGCAGAAATCGACCATGACAAACAGATTGGAGACGTTGACTTTGGGTCAGTGAACAACAAAGGACGAATCGCCTTCATCGTCGCAGGCTCCGTCTTCACCCTCGTCACCCTCATCTCCTTCTTCGGGTACGTTCCCCCTCTTGACTCCCTCTCCCCTCTCCACAACTAATAAACCCTCACACCCGTTCAGCTTCCTCGGCGCCGTGCTGCGCAAACGCCGATTCGTGAAGCTCTACTCCTTCTTCACCTGGTTCATCTTCCTCCTCTCCTGCGCCGCTTCCGGCTTCTACTTCTACGCTGTCTTCTCGGGGAAGAACATCTTCAACGGATGCACGGTCAAGGACTCTAGCGGTGTGGAACATGAGTGCAGGTTGACGTTGCCGACGTGGCAAAAAGTCGTCGTCACGATCGTCGTGTTGATCACTTTGTTCATTCACGGATGTGAGTCGGCTCTCTCTCTTTTTTTTATTGCCTTAGGGAACGTCGTTGGATTGACCCTATCCGAACAGACATCGCCATCGTCATCGGCAGATACGTCGAACAGCTGTACGACGAACACCAAGAGCACAAACTCGGAGAGTACAAACTCGCGCGGAACGTGAACGCCTCCTCGTCAACGTACGAGCCCACATACTACCCACCCACTGCCCAAGACCAACAACACAACCACAACAACGCCGGCGGGTACGCTTACGCCGATCCTGCGCATTCGTTTGGAAACCGCGCGTGAGGGGTAAAAATGGAGTGCGACGATGGTGATTGTAAGACGGAGGGACGATTTTTGTAGCAATGTTTCTCTCTGCATCTCTGTTTCTTTTCTTTCTTTTCTTGACTTGCTTGCTTTTCTGCTCTCATCTCTTTTTTTAAGCTATAACGCGATGCGCAATCACACCCACGGACTTATCTCTCCTCCTTCATATACATAGTTTCTCTATGCACCCCATATATTCAATAGTTGAATATCACGAACTGCACTTTTTTTGGAAACATGATCTGGATGGGAATGGATCTGGAGTGAGCGATAGATTGTGGTGTGGTCGTGCCTCACGAGAACGGCGTGCTCGTTCATCATCACGTTTTGCGGTCGTTTCACGCTCGCAATGATCAACGTCGGGAGTTGAAACTTGAAAGTTCCTCTCGCCACATCAACGGAATGAACAACAGCAAAGAACGGATGCTGATCGTTCGTCTTCTGTCTACAAACGACACAACACAACACCTACTATACCCTGCCAATGTCAAACCTCATAAACAATCTTCTCCCCACTAACCTTTCCAGCGATCATATACTCAAACCCATCCGAAATTCCCTCCAACCCACCCTCAAAAAGCTTCGTAGGGTTTGATTTCAGGGCCCCCGACTTGACAAGCTCAGGGAACTTCTTCAAGAACCGCGTCATGTGTTTCTTGTCGTCTGGTCGGGCGGGGTAAGTGCCGAACGCACGGCCGTGCGTGGTGTACAAGATGAAATCTGTTCCATTCAAGCATAAAGTGTTTTTCAGTTTCTTTTTAGTAGTAGTTGGGGGTATCAGTGGAGACAAGTAGGTCGAAGGGGGGTAATTAGGGATTTACGAACGTTCGAATTCGACGTCAGGACGGAGGGCCTGCGCTTCGGGACTGATGTGCACGATCACGAGTAGTTTGGCACGGCCGGGTGCGAAGGTTTTGACGGTGAAGATTTGAGTGTCGGGCGACGAGACGGCGTCGAGTGCGTGGTGGATGGAGTTTCCTGTGGTTTCTTTGATTTTCGCGATGGCGGCGGTGGGATCTCTGTACTGTTTTGTGAGTAAGGGGTTATGGGGGGGTCCGTCAGTGAACTTGAAGGAACGAGAGCTCAATGGCAGAGTATTACTCACGTCGAGGATCAGGTCGGCCCCGTATGATCTCAACAGATCGTGGTGGTTCGGAGAAGCCACGGTGGCAACTTTGTATCCTGCAAAATGGGCCAGCTGGATGGCGTACATTCCAACAGAGGCTGCGCGTATCACGTACTGTTATTTCAGCTCGAGTTTCGAGACCCTTCCAACGAGAGGAAACGTACTACTTCCGCCATAGATGAACACCCATTCTTCACCGGGGGTCCGGTCAGGGGGTTCGACAAGTCCGAGTCGTGTAGGGTGGAACAAGGTCTGCACAGCAGTCCAGGCTCTGAAAACCCACAACATCGTCATATAATCAACACGATGGTTTTTTTTTCGTTGCAACACGAGCACTGGAAACATACCCGCAACCCATAGCAGCTGCCTCCACGTCTGAGGTCGAGCTCTCTGGAACTTCCCAAACGAGTTCAGCAGCAGTCTTCACGTATTCCGCGAAAGCACCTCTGTCTTTGTATTGGCCTCCATGGACGAAACCTGCGACTTTCGTCCCGACGGAAGGCGCGGTCACCGCACTCCCGACTTTCACCACCACACCGGCGAAGTCCACACCGACGATCGTGCTGGGGTTACCTATGAATTTGACGTCTGTTTGTTATTATTGTTTTTGTAAGTGGTCATGAGATGAACGAGAACAAGCGTTGTGTGGTACGCACATTTCCAATCGGTAGGGTTCTGAGCCAGCGCAGTCGTCTTGACCAGAATCTCGTCGTCGTCGATCTCCGGGACAGGTACCTCTTCGAGAGCAATAGTCTTCTCCGCCGTCGTTACGACCGCCTTCATCATCCGAGGAACTTGAATCGTCAGGGTCGTCATATTGTGAGGACTACGAATAGCGGATAGCACTATTGGTTAGGATTGCGCATGGTCTGTTATATGAGAGGAGACTTGAGTGGGGTTTGTCAGCGAATTCCCCGATAACACCGGGACGTGAGGGCAAGTCCGAAAACTAGGATTTATGGTGGTCAGCGAAGTCTGTGATATTAGGTGTTTGGCTCGTTCCAAGTCCTTTGGGTGTGGGTGCAAGAGGCACCGTAGTGGGCTTTGGTCCCAGGCTAATGTCGGTATGGATGTGGGCGGGTTAGGGGACCGGGGGGTTCCGTGTTGACAGTCGCGACAGAGAGGATTGTCCCGCTGAAAAAAACACGACGTGCAATAGAGTGGCACACGGAATGTCGGGGCTGGTGTCTGCTTCAAGCTGAGAATCTCGGAGAGGTGTCACTGTTCGCACCAATGCATGATCTTATCCGTGTTGCATTGTGAGTATCTTAATACTGATGCGGGGCACCGAATGTACTTAACGGTTGTCCTGTCAGTGGTGATGCGGAGACGGATGTTGAAAGTCGTGTCATTTGCAGCGCAAATCTCGTGCGAGCAAGGAGAACCAGGCGAATATTTTCGACAAGATTCTGCCGTGGCAGCTTTGAGCCGCTGCGGGGCAGAGAGGACATTCAACAGTGGGAAGCTTGACTTCAAGGAAAGAGTAATTAATAGGGACTGTTCTTGAAGTTGCGAAGTCTGTTTACACTAAACACAAAGACTCGGACACACCGTGACTTCCTCCTGATCACACCTCGTAAACAATCTTCTCCCCGCTAACCTTCCCAGCGATCATATACTCAAACCCTTCGGGAATACCCTCCAACCCGCCCTTGACGAGCCTAGTAGGATTAGGCTTGAGATTTCCCGATTTGACGAGCTCAGGGAACTTCCTCAAGAAATGCGCCATGTGTTCCTTGTCTTCTGGTTGTGGTGGATATTTTCCAAATGCGCGGCCATGTGCGGTGTAAATCAGCGAATCTGTTGGATAGTAGTGAGTGACATGCCAAGAGTTTAGGGTTGAATGGTACGGACGTTCGATGGCGATGTCTGGACGGACTTCTTGTGCTTCGGGTTTAACAGCGAGAATCACGAGTAACTTCCCGTATCCACTTCCGAAGGTCTTCACAGAGAATATCTCTGTGTCTGTCTCGGATATGGTGTCCAGTGCGTAATGAATAGAGTCCTCTGTCACTTCTTTGATTTTAGTGAAAGCAGCAGGATCTTTGTACTGATGAAGATATAGTCAAGATTAAGCGTTGGTATAGATTGTGGTGAAAGAGAAGCACTCACGTCGAAGACAACATCGGCTCCATATGATTTCAGTAGATCGTGGTGTTTCGGAGAAGCCACGGTAACGACCCTGTATCCTGCCAAATGGGCCAACTGGATGGCGTACATCCCAACGGAAGCTGCACCCCATTTCAGTAGAAGCAAATAGCCATTCACAAATGACACAACATACTGCTGCCGCCGTAAATGAATACCCATTCCTTGTTTGGCGTCTGGTCAGGTGGTTCGACGAGCCCGAGACGCGTTGGGTGGAACAAAGTTTGCACAGCAGTCCAGGCACTGGGGAAGTAAGAGGGTAAGTTGCCGCGGCGTCATCCCGAAAGCACCTGTGACGAGCTCACCCGCAACCCAGTGTCGCTGCTTGTACGTCTGAGATAGATCCCTCCGGAACTTCCCAGACCAATTCAGCAGCAGTCTTCACGTATTCCGCGAAGGCACCTCTATCCTTGTATTGACCCCCATGAACGAAACCTGCAACTTTCGTCCCGATAGCAGGTGCCTTCACCGCGCTTCCAAGTCTGACCACCACACCAGCAAAGTCCACACCGACAATCGTGCCAGGATTGTCGGCGAATTTGACATCTTCGAACACGAGGTTAGACGAGGGAAAAAGAATTGCGTGAAGTGAAGACACGTACGCTTCCAATCGGTAGGGTTCTGAGCGAGTGCTGTGGTCTTGACCAGAATCTCGTCGTCATCAATCTCTGGAACAGGGATGTCTTCGAGAGCAGTGGTCTTGTCTGGCGTTGTAATGACTGCTTTCATCGTCTGGGGGATAACTGGGGTAGCCATGGTTGGTGTGGGATAGGAGTGTAGTCATCGCGGAGGGGGCTATATATGACATAGGCTTTGTAAGCCCCTTCACCTCCATGGCGCAATCATGGTGCCTGTGATATTGGGAGCGTGAGTGGGAAGAGGAGTAGTCGTGCCGACTACGATTCGGATTATGATATCGGGCTGCCAGTGAAATGGGTCAGGTGCTGTTTGGGATCGTGGCGTTCCGTGATAGGGCATCTCTTGCGACCTTCCGCGATGATTCTTCCTCGGGATGGGTGAGAATGAGCCACGGTCTGTTGTCATCGCGCCGGACATTCACATCGCAACAGTAATACGTTCCAGCTATGAATGGGTAGGTCTGTACATAGATGGAGAGGAAACAAGTCAGCTTTGACCGAGGTGGAGTGGGATTCATGCTCGCAAATTGTACTCACTGACCGCTTTCTTGCACCGTCGTTAACAACCGTCTTTGACCAAGCCATGGCTAGTTACAGGACTAATGTGAGTGGTATGAACCGATTGTGTATGTAGGAGGGGGAAGTAGTTGCAGGGGACGCTTGTGGAAGCGTTGGCTTGGGTTTGGCGGCTGTCGGTCAAATAGCGATGCACAATAAACATGAAGTCGCGTGTTAGGCTACAGACCGTTCACAAGACGCAATCTTAGCCCATCCACACCGCAATCAACACCCATGAACCCAGCAAACGATACATCCGGCTCCCAGTTCAGTCTATTCAAAGACTGTTTCGCGAAACGGCTTATTTCACGGGGTGGCATCCTGGAAGCTTCAAGCACGGACGAGACGGAAGACTTGGACGACTTCACGTTGTACCTATCTTCTGAAATTTGGCCAACCCTTCCCAAAATTGTCCGCGAAGCAACCCACGAAACACGGGACGACGTACCAGCACCGGACAGCACCCCTTCTTTCACCATCGAGACCATCGTGTCTCAAGCTCCAGCATTCACCGATACCCTCGCTTCATGCGGAGTCCCTGATGCGGCCGACGTCGCAGTCCGGCTTCTGAGCAAGGTACTCGAGGATTATATAGCAGAGGCGTGCGCTCCTCCGCCGGTGTGGTCGCGAACACGGACGACGGAATGTGAGATATGTGAACGGGAGGTGCCCTTGACGTATCATCACTTGATTCCGAGGGAGGTCCATGCAAAGGTGCTTAAGAAGAAATGGCATCCTGAGTCAATGTTGAACTCAGTTGCATGGCTTTGTCGGTGAGCATTCGTGTTTTCCCCGAGTTTGGCTTTCGTGGCTGAGGTCGTTGGTGAAGGCCGTGTCATTCCGCAGTGCACCATGTTGCGAGCAACGAGGATTTGGCGAAGAGTTTATATACGGTAGAATTGCTACTGGAGAGGGAGGATATCCAACGATGGAGACGATATGCGGCGAAACAACGGTTCGGTGTGAGGAGAGGTTGAGGATAAATAATATTGTAACCTGGAGATTGTTATGGAAGTAACAAAGTCTGTTTACCGCAATAGACTTTATTTGTAACCTTGATTTGATCAAGCTGATCGTAGCAGACGCCCGGTCAAACGACCTCCTCCACTCTCTGTGTATGGAATGATGCAGAGATGAATTCCCCCTCCCCCTCATCGTCAGCCGTGACAATCCCGACACCGGGAAAGTCAATTCTCAAGAAACCCCCGCCTCCGCAACAGTCTTTCTTCTCTCTTGCCCGACTCTCAAAGCTTCTGCCAACCCAGCAGCCAAATCAGAATGGCGGTGGCAATGATGAGGTCAAAACTCTCAAGAGGGCCCATTTCATCCTTCCGGAGATGACAACCGTGTATCCCATCCTTGCTGCCAACCCTCCATCGATGCCCAATCTCAAGGAGGAGAAGAGGTCAATTGAGGAGCGCGAGGCGGAGAGACGGAAACGTGTCGTTCGACGCAACTCTGTCAACACAGAATCCTCACAACCGGAGGATACGTGGTGGAGCATGGAACAGGTCGAAAGCTTCTACAGAGAGTGCTGTATTGGGCGAGAAGAAGAGCCAGATCCTGGGATATCCAAGGCTTTACTGGTGTGTCTTACCGCCTTAACGTCACCCATTTCGTCTCACAACCATTTCGGCCGGTAATAGAATGCGAAGACTACTCTTCCGCGAACGGTTGACTTGTCAGGTGTTCAGCTTACTGTGGGGTCCGCCTCCGTCTTATCAGACATATTTACAATCGAATGGGGACTTCGAAAGCTTGTATTCAAGGAGTGTGATTTGGACGAACTGGTAAGTCGGTATTTCCTCTCAGGGTCTCGATTTTTCTAACAATGTCTTCCAAAGACGCTGAAGCCTATGCTACACGCTCTGCTTATTCCAGAGACCCTTACCTTCCTATCTGTGGCATCGAATCGACGCTTGAAGGCGGCTGCATTCCGTGTACTCGGCGCGTATTTGGGGAAGGTATGTTAGCGGTTATCGTTTGAGATACTTTATACGAACTAATTTCCCGCAGGCAAAGAGTTTGCAATTTCTGGATATGTCTCAAAATACCCTGGACAAAAAGGCTGTGGAATATCTCGCTTCGGCCTTACCTTCTGCACCGGAACCTGGATTGGTATCCCTCCGGCTAGATGATTGTGGATTGAGACCAACCGCGTTAGACGCACTTGGTCCGTCTTCCTTTGTTTTCCATGACGCACTTTGGCTAATTCTACTTTCAGCTCACGTCGTACGGACATCTTCTTTGAGGAACATCTCCTTGCGGCACAACAAGATCAATGCAACCGGAGCCGTTGCGCTCGCGCTCATGATCAAGGACTACCCCGATAGGTTCCCAGTCACAAACGGGACCGCTTCGCCAACAGGCAGTCCAGCTTCATCAGCGGCGTTCCTTTCGCCCCCCGCGACGCCCACCATCGCCCATTCCGTGTTATCACCTGAACCAGCACCGCCACCCACACCTCCGCCCAGGGTAGGGCCTGTGCTTCCGCCTCCCCGGCATCCTTCTACAGTCCCGCAAACAACCTATACCCCGTATATCCCTAGGGCAAAGCGTGCAGCGATGGCATCGGCCAATCCAGCGAATGTGAACCCGTTGTCTCCGACAGGCCAACAGATTCCGATTATCACCTCGTCCGCTCAAGGTGGAATCACTACAAGACATCCAGTCAATCCGCCACCTGCGCACCCGGCGCATGCGAACGCAGCTACGAATACCCCGACTCACGGACCAAGTGCTGCGTTACTGGACAAGGTTAGAGCACTGGATGCTTTACCTCGTCTGGGAGCCTTAAGGACGTTGGATCTCAAAGGAAACGACATTAGGGTGAGCGCAAACCATGACTCGAGTTGATGGGTGTTGACGTGGACTCCTCAGACTGGTATCACGTATATTGCTCAAGTATTGAAGCGAAACCGAACCCTGAAAGTTCTCAATCTTAGCGAGAATAAGCTTGATGTGCAGGGTCTGGTGGTTATTGCGGAAGCCCTGGTACGTTGGTCCACCTTACAATGTTGCCAGGCCGTCTTGACGAATATCGACATTGTAGAAATACAACTCTTGCCTAGAGACGCTAGATCTTAGCAAGAATCCATGCTGTGGGCCTTCACTGGAGGGTGTGAGTAACCCGATACTGTCTTCCATGTTGTTTCTAATCCTGGAGGATTGCCTAGGTCCAATCGCTTCGGACAGCATTCACACTTAATGACGCTCTGAAGAGGTTGTTTTTGTCTTCCACAGGCTTACAATCTGCCGGCGCCATTGCGTTGGCCGAGTTCCTCCCGGAATCTACGTCGCTATTGCATCTCGACTTGACTATGAACACCCTAGACTTGGCCGGTGTTATGGCGTTGAGCTCGGGTCTCAAGGCAAATCATGTTATGCGATGTTTGGACCTGAATATCCCACCTGCAGATGAGGAGATGGCACGGTACGTCGTGGGTGCTCATTGCGGGAGCTCGTTCCTGACCGTGTTTCTCATTTGTAGAATGTGTCGTGATATTCTCAACACCTGCGTCCGGAACACCGAGGATGCTGAAAAGAGCACCGCACAGGATGCAGGGAGTGGGCGAGGGAAAGGTGGTGGCGTGTGGGGTATGATTGAAGAAAGCGAACTCGCGAAGACATTCCGCCAAGAGGGTCAGAAAGTCAAGGAATCCCTCCCAGTTATCGTAACCGGAGAGCACGTCAAGTTTTCTCCTGAAACTCGTTCGGAACCAAACGACCCCAGCAGGCATATCATCGAGCAAGCTAAGGCATGCAAAGCCGAACTGGAAGACTTGCTCTCACGTTCACCATCGTCGTCTTCCGGAATGATCTCGCCCACGCAGACCGATCCCGGTCTGACGCAACGTACTCGTCACGCATTGTCGTCGTTGGGGCAAGTGATCGTCGGGACATCTGATCAGGACAAGTTGGCGGAACTCCTCGCATTGAACGACGACTTGACGAGCATGTTGTCACATACTGGTGGTGCACCACTTCTTGGTTTAGGGATTCATATCGAACCTCAGGCGAAGAGCAACGTGATTGCCACCAATGGACATGGGAACGGGAGTGCTGTACACTCCGCGGAAGATCTCTCCGACTCTGAGGAGGAGCCGGTAACGCCGCGTGTGGACAAGGGCAAGGGAAGGGCAGCCCCTGAGCCCGAAGAGCCAGAGATGGTCCTGACTCCTACGATCATGGCACCGCCTTTCATGGTGACGGAGTCTGACGAGGAGGACGCGGAGAGAACAGCCTTGGAAGGGCTTTCCGAGGATGTGGTCTCACCGACTGACCGGTGAGTTTAAATGTGCGTTCATTCAACGACGACATCTGATGTATTGTTTAGGTCCAGAAGCTGGGTTGCGGAAGAGGGTGAGGTATTCAGGAAGGGGACTGTATTGCTCACACCTGAGGAGATGGAGGGTGAATACGACAGCGAAGAGTTACGCAAGGAGGTCAGGTTATTCCCCGTCTCCCTTGTGTCCAATAGTCTCACACGCCGTCTTAATTCCTCAGATCCTGGAAGCGATGGTGGAGCGACCACCGCCACGCTCGATGCAGGATGGGTATATCCAAGCGGCTGAAGACATGGCCCTCGGGGAACTTCCGCCATCATCACCTCAGATTCCGTCATCACCGATAGACTCTCCAAAGCCACCGCCTCGTCCATACATTCGTAGATCGAGGTCGTCGTCGAATTCCCCCGCAGCCCTTGACATCCACGGGTTACCAGACCGATTGCACAACTCCCTGTTGACCCCTACCTCGTCTGGGACTGTCACTCCGTTGACACCATCACCATCCGGAACCCCGGTCCTGTCGAGAAGCAACTCGTTCGACTCTCGATAATTCATCCCGCCAACGCACCGCACGTCAGGTTTTACACATCCATGATTTATTTTAAATCTGCATGTATCTGACTCATTCTGCACACCACTCATGTTTATGTTCGCATACATACCTCTCATGAGGCGTTCTTGTCAGTCGCGTTGCATTGATATCAAGCTCTCCTTCCCTCTTCACCTCACCTTACGTTGGCATATCCCCTAGCTTAGAGCATGCGCTTCCCTCTGTCCTTTCCTTCCGCCCTTTGCACATATTAATGCTAGCATATTCGCTTTGGTTTCTTTAGATACATGCGCCTTGGCATTCATTGTATATACCATGGACAGTTCCCGTTCTCAGTTGCAAGTTTGTGTGAATGTGAGATGGCCATTGATATTAGCTGCATTCGAGACATTATTATATCTTTTTGGCCTAGTCTTTGTCGTCTTGGATAGTTATCCGGAATGTTGAACTTGTGACCTGCGCCGCTATTCAAAACCGCTCGCCGACTGTTTGTCGCACGCCCGGACCCGCTCAGGCTCTTCTTAGACCATCGTCAACTCATTTGGCCCACCATCCCTTCGTTCTCCCTTCCCCACATATCAGCACGATGGCAGACACGACGTCCGGATCTAGACGCAGCACCCGTATAGCTGCTCAACCCAAGAAGGATGAGCTTGCTGCCCCAGCGCCAGCGAAGAAGGCTCCGGTGACGAAGAAGAGGAGCGGGGGGGGTTCAGCTGAAGAGCCGAAGGAAGAGCATGCTCCTGCTGCTAAGAAGGTATGTATGCATTTTTGGTCATTGTTTGAAGTAATACGGCTATATGCAGCATGTCCAATATGTTTTTTGTAATCTGTTGGGGCTGGAATGCGATACTGATTGCTTACGATGTTTCTTGGCGCAGAGTAAGGGCAGCGACGGAGAAGCTGAGAGAGCACCCGCATTAGATCCCATCGACATCGGCGATGTTCTGCCCTCAGTTACTTTGAAAACTGAGAAGGACGAGGATATCGATGTTGCTAGCTTGACCGCGGAGAAAGGTGTCGTCTTGTTTTTGGTTCCTAAGGCAGATACTCGTGAGTACCTTGGTTTCTTGCAAATGGAACCATCTTGAGATCTCAACCTCTGCGATACGTTTAATATCTCAATGCTTTGAACAGCTGGATGTACGAATCAGGCATGCGGTTTCCGGGATATTTACCCTGACTTCACTTCCTCCGGATTTGATGTTTACTGCCTCAGTGCGGATTCTCCTGCTGCACAGAGCAAGTGGCAAACGAAGGTATGTCTGCCATTGCATAGTCAACGGCGCGGATGACCTTACTCATCTGCTTGACTTCCAAAGAAAGAATTGCCCTATCCACTGCTGTCTGACCCCAAGCGTGTCCTCATTCGCGCATTAGGCGCTGCGACAGGGGGCAAGACCAACCGAAGCCATTTCATCTTCGAGAAAGGCGGGAAGCTTGTGGACAAGAAGAACCCGGTTAAACCTGCAGATAGGTGAGCTTATAGGTCTCTTGAGTTGAACGAGGATACGCGTGATGTCTGACGAGACAAACGTGCTAGTCCAAAACTCGCGTTAGAGTTTGTTAAGAGCCTCGGCTCGACATAATCCGTGAATGAGGCTTGATCACGAGGAGAAGCATGTCCTTCTACGCTGGGGGCATGTCTCTGCTTTGAGCGGTTCGCTGGGCTTGTTGTGAATTTTCTGGTGATTCTTGTACATTAGTGTGGTGTCATTTGTCGCATTTCCGCATCTCTGAACGCCTACTTTGAGACTTTACTCTGATGATTATGTCTGAATGTGATTATCGACCCCATGTTTTAAGGTGTGCCACTCACTCTAATCGCAAAGCCCAATTTTCGCTGAGTAGAGATCTGATTGTGGACGTGTTCTTTCTTACCATCCAAATGCGGTACCAACACTACCAAATCCGGAACGAACACTTTTGTAGCAAACGGGACCAAACATCGTCATTGTGCGCTCAGCCGCGCTCACTGCCATACGCAGCGACGAGCACTCCTCCCTCAACGTCTTCTCCTCTCCTCTCAGCGATGCCCGCACAAACGACCCTATCGAAGGACGACAAAGATAAAGTAAAGTCCGCAATCAGTCAGTCCAGTAACAAGATACACTTCGCGGCCCTTGGACGAATCTACTATGCTTACCCTAATCCAAACGAGTGGTCTTATGCCGGGATTCAAGGAGCTCTAGCTTTTGTGCACGACAACTCCAGGAACAGTCTCTACTTTAAAGTGGTAGATCTAAATGGGACTCGAGGAGTCAGTTGGGAGCACGAATGTTACGAAGGATTTGAGTATTTCCAGGACAGGCCGTACTTTCATTCATTCGCAGGCGATGTGAGCTTGCTTTCTCATTGAGGTATCGAATATATAAGCTTACATGTTGCTCTTCGTAGGAATGCATGATTGGCCTGGTCTTCGCTGATGAAGGGGAAGCTAAGACGATGCTGAAGAAAGTGTCCACACAGTTAAAGAAGGCGGCCAGTTGTACGTCCTTCACGGCCACGTCGTATCACCATACTCACAGCCATTTTTTTCTAGCTACACCCAAAGCCACAAGTAGTAAGAAGAAATCGGCAAAGGGAGGAAAGATTGACAAATCTATGATCTCGGGACCAACCCAAGGTTCATTCATTCACGTCGCTCATATGGGATATGACGCGGATAAGGGTTTTACATCGACCAATGTTGACCCTTCATGGCAAGCTATCCTTACGGGTCTTCAAAGCCATGGTGTTGACTCCGCTATCCTGGCCAAAGACGAAGATTTCATCAAAGATTTCATTCGAAAGGCACAAGCGGAAGAGGCGTCTGCGCCCAAGAAGAAACCTCCACCACCACCAGCACCTCGCCGAAGTCACGCACATAATGATAGTGCATCAACACCCACTGCCCCTACAGCACCGCCTAGACCACCTCCGTCACGCAATGTCCCACCCCCAGCGCCATCTCCGGCCCCTCCAGCACCCCTTGCACCCCCCGTGGCTCCTCCTCGACCAACCACCGCGCCGCCCAGTCGCGCGCCCGCTGCGCCACCACCTCCACCACCCACTCGTCCCAGTGTTGCACCTCCCGCACCGCCCCCTCCTCCACCATCCCGACCGAATCCCGCGCCAGCTGCTGCTGCTGCTCCTCCGCCGCCACCCCCGGGAAGAGGCGTTGCAGCTCCCCCTCCACCCCCTCCGCCCCCTCCTCCTCCAATGGGCGGAGCGGCTCCTCCCCCTCCCCCTCCCCCTCCTCCACCGATGGGCGGGGCCCCTCCCGCACCACCGCCCCCACCACCGCCAGGTCCTCCAGCTGCTGTGGAGGGTCTACCTGCTCCTCAACCAGGCAGAGATGCCTTGCTCAGCTCTATTCAAGGTGCAGGCATTCACATGTTGAAGAAACGCGGGGACACCGCATCACCAGCTCCGGCGAGAGCCACTCCCCCTCCTCCTCCTCCTGTGGCCGAAGAACCTTCAAACGGAGGTGGTGGAGGTGGAGATCTGACGGCTGCTTTGGCGGCCGCCTTGTTGGAACGGAATAAGAAGCTGGGAGACAGCGATGACGAAGATGACGAAGATGACTGGGATTGACAAAGTTTAGAAATTAGCCAGGACACTATGACAACAAGCCCGGGTTCTTCGCAACTCGCTTAAAATATCATCTATTTGCATCAGCTCAGGTCTATCTATTCTCGAGATCATCTCCGTGGCGTTCAGCATAATTTAACTGAGATGTGAAAGAGATTGAGCGTCTCCAATATTTGGTTTCAGATCATCGCGAAATGTGGGTCCCATCGACATCGGTTAACCAGTCCTATACGACAAAATAAATACAATATGCATTGGGGAGGAAAGCGAATATAGAGCGAGGACGAGAATGGGCATTTGGACGCGACAGCAAGTGAGACGTCCCAACCGCTAATAACATAACTACAGATAATAAGGCTCCCGTTTCAAGGTGGCTAGTACATGGCCGGTATACAATACAGAGAAGGTATGTCGTACAAATTAAGGGTAAATAGAGGTGATTGGAGAAAATCAAATACAACGACGAAAGTATTTGCGCGAACGATACTCAATGGAGTCAGAATGACGGTTCAAGGCACAGACGAAGTGTATGATCTTCAGAATACGTCCATGTACTCCTTACATCTGTCGTAGAGGCGTATCCAGCGGCCTTCATGCCAAGATCTGACACGAGGCCAGCCATCGTGGGGAGAAACGCGCTCAATCCATATGCTGTGAAAAAAGACAAGTGACTCCGTCAGACTCACAGCCTCTTCGAGGGGATCATGGAAAGGAACTCACAGAACAGAGCAGAGAGAGAAATCAGCATAGCTGACTTCGTGGCCCATGGTAACTACGCCGTCGCCGTCAGTGCCGGAGTTCTTGTCCATGGTTAGAGCCAGAATATCAAATTGTTCTTTGACCGCGCGCCACGCCTGTTCACGCTGGGGACCAGACAACTGGGGAGGGTGGTTGACCGGTGTGTGGGCTTGACTGCGTTCTGGGAGACGTTGGTGACTGAGAGGGACTAGTATTGGGAGGAGGGGCTTGACAAAGACATCTTGAAGGTAATGGACGAAGAGTGTTTGAAGTGCGCGAGAGCCTTCTGGATAAACTGGGCGGGCGGGGTAGGAGGTCTCAAGATATTCGGCAATGGTGCTGGCGTTGGAGAGGACCATGGGTTTGGTCCGTGACCGGAGGGGGTCGACAATGACAGGGAGAGTGTATACTGGCCTGTTGTCGCTGCGATACGACGTCGGCGGCGCTTTAATAGAGAGAAGGGTGGTCTCGACGTCAGGCAGCTCGACCCAGACGGTGCGATAAGGGAGCCTCTTGAAGTTGAGTATGAACCTGCAAGTTGGCGGGATGTGGTGAGCATATGGTATGGGAGGAAGATGGGAGTTTAAAATACCTTATACGCCAGATATTTGGAACCCATGGCTGGGTTACTGACGACGGGACGTCGTAGAGTACGATTGCGTTTGCTTGAGACATCCCTGGTGTTGAGATGTTGGGAAATGGTGAGGTCCCTCTCAAGTGAAATGAGTTGAACTATTTAAACATACCAGATCCCAAGGAAAGCAAGCTCTTTGATGGCAATCTTGCATAAGCGCAATCAGGGAGCAAGACCAGTGCCGCCATTGTACTGTCGGTCACTTAGAAAACGACTGGTCGCTCAGTGATTTCAACCGAGTCATTTACGTCTCTCCGTCAACGACGCGTGATTGACCGCCTTTCCGTGTCACGGGTCCAACTGCGCTTGGGGGCTCCTGATTGCTGAGAACGAGTCAACGCCCATGGCAAGAGTGTGTACCACCATTTCACAGCCACGAATGGCGAGTCAAGGTCCCTACAAAACCAGCGATTCCTACGGACAACCATCATTCTCGTGATGCCGTTCATCGTTGAGAACAACGACGTCCATATTAAGGGTACGATGGAGGAGGTTTTTTGAGTGATGTTTTTGGTCGAGGTACGGTGGTTGCTCACAGGTTGGCGGACTTGCCGGATTCTAAAGTCCGAAATCACAGCCATCGCAGTACCCGAAAAGGCAAATGCTGTAGTTGGGTGTACCGCCATTCCTCGTTCTTGTTTCCCAAGCGAATGATTTGCGGTATCCCCTACGGTTCTGTCGAGCACTTCAGCCATGGGCGGTCCGCTGCGCATTCTGAGTGTCGACGTTTCGAGAAATAGGGATATTCTGTACCTCTGAGGCACACAATAAACTCGAACCCCGAATCTGCCGAGGACATCTCCGCCGAGGAAAATGTCCGAATCTACACAAGTACAGGTATGAGTTCTTGAGCAAAAGAGGCCTTCTATGTCGCGGGGAGTATTTCCAGTATGGATGCGCGTGATGGGGAGGTCAAAGATACCGATAGCGATTTCGCATGGCTTTCCAACCTGCCTAATAACGCCCACATTACGACTGATGATGCACCGGGCAATTCGTTTGTCCGCTATACCCGGATTCCGAAGGCCTCTGGTTCTGGATGCCGCAACGTCAGACATCGACATGTAACGTCGGCGAGACGAAGAAGTACCTGGATACTACAGTAGTAATACACTTCTCGGCGTATATCTATCCATCTGCCTCCGAGCTCTAGGACCTACACGCCGCGACAAACATCGCGGGGGAAGGAAGCGTGAATCAGACGGTAAGTGATCATACGTGAGTCACTTTCAGGCATTTGGTCGACCAGCACGCGGACTGGTAATGCAGAGAGCTGCAGAGTGGCTCATAAGTCCTCGGAAGACGGAGGCTGAAATGCGACGTTTGCTGATTGCAGACTTTGGGGATATTCGCGTCGTGAACGTCATGGGCGCGAGATCCACAATTCCAAACCTGATCAGATCCGACGGTGTCGATAGTGAGGGACCAATCCCTCCAACCTCCAATATACCTTTGGCGCCAAACCCTCGATATTTAATGACTGTTTGACGGTGACTATAGTTGACTCTAAAGATGGCAATATATTCCGGTGAGTGGAGGTAACCGTTTGGTAAAATGTGGATCCACTAACGAGAAATTTTACGTGCCTGCGTCGAAGTATAAGGGCTGGAGATGTATATGTCTTTGCGATGCAGCTGTGGCGACCTTGTACTGTGCACAGCACTCGTCCAGAACCAGTAATAATCGTTAGAACGGCATAGGAGATACAGGGATGCCCTACTTCTCTCCATAGGATAACGACATGGTACTCGGGCCGCCAAAGCTTCCTGGAGGGGAATCACTTTGACCAGTGTGAATTCGGACCAAAGGGTGAGGGACCCTGAAGGCTGAATGTTAGAACGATGAATGGCAGTGAGCGATATGCTCCGGATTCAGTAGCGCAATAGAATGAAAGCGCGGCTTTCGAAGTAGAAAGGTTCAAGACACAGTTCTCAACGTCTGGTAATAACTTCAACCCTTGTGGCGGAAAAGGCTGACCTGGTCACGTTCATTGAGCGCTAAAGACTTCAAGGATTATCAATGAAACCCATTCTTACTCAGATCTCAGAGCTGAGACGTGTGTGTGTGTGTGCGACGCACCTTGGAACGTTCGTGGTCATATTTAGAGGTGTTATCTCACCGCCCAACGGACTGTAGTGATCCTCGCTGGCAAAAACAGCGCAAAGTGGGTTGAGCGGATGAGCAAGGTCCGTCGTCGTCCTGAATTTTGATGGACTCTCGTGTAGACCGTCGCACAGCAGCGAAGATATTTGTGGGAAGTACGGCGGTACATCGTGGATGAGGATGAGGGAGGGATTGCCTGTTGTGTCTAAAACTTCGCGGGAGGAGGGCCAAGAGTGTTCCGGGCCGAGTGATCGAGTGATTTGCTCGGTTAGATCAGCTCCAGTTTATAAGTCATCCTCCGACAACCCCTCGTCTTTCTCTTCATCCACCACCATCATCGACAACAACCATGACAACCTCTCTCGACCTTCTCAAGCAGACCGGCACCGTCGTCGTCTCTGACTCCGGTGACTTCCAGTGTGAGCACCCCCGGCAATACCTCTCTGTAATTGATCTGAAATAAATCCTCCCACATCGTAGCCATCGATGTTTACAAGCCCCAGGATGCTACCACCAACCCCTCCCTCATTCTTGCTGCGGTCAATAAGCCAGAATATCAGCGACTAGTTGACGTTGCTGTCAAGTACGGAAAGGAGAAGGGTGCAGATGTCGACACCCAGGTTAGCGCTGCCGTCGATCGCTTGGTATGTCTCCTTTCTCTTCCGTTGGGGATCGGTGCACTTACGGTTACGATTGTGTATGAACTCTGCAGCTTGTCGAGTTCGGTAAGGAGATTCTCTCCATCATCCCCGGCCGTGTCTCCACGGAGGTCGACGCCCGTCTCTCCTTCGACAAGGAGGGCACCAAGGCTAAGGCCAAGGAACTCATTGCTCTCTATGAATCTGTTGGTATCAAGAAGGAGCGCATTCTAATCAAGATTGCCTCGACATGGGAGGGTATCCAGGCTGCCCGTGAGCTCGAGAAGGAGGGTATCCACTGCAACCTCACTCTCCTGTTCGGTTTCGGTCAAGCCGTTGCTTGCGCAGAGGCTGGTGTGACTTTGATCTCTCCATTCGTCGGCCGCGTAAGTCCGAAATCCCTCTGACACTGTACTCGATATCTAATCTTCCCCAAGATTCTCGATTGGTACAAGAAGAACAAGCCCGGACCTGCCTACGAGGGCGAGGAGGACCCCGGTGTCCAGTCTGTACAGAAGATCTTCAACTACTACAAGCAGCACGGGTACAAGACCATCGTCATGGGTGCTTCCTTCCGTAATGTATGCCCCACCTACCGATAGTGCTGTTTGCCGGGCTCATGATTATGTTGTAGGTTGGCGAGATCAAGGCGTTGGCCGGTGTTGATTTCTTGACCATTGCCCCCGCTCTCCTCGAGCAACTCAAGAATGACACCGCCCCCGTTCCCAAGAAGCTCGACGCGACCTCTGGTACGTTTCTTCCAGCTAACGCTACCACCGACCTGCAGACGCCTGATCATGGATGATATCATTCCTTGCAAATAGCCGCCAAGGGCGATTCACCCATCCCCAAGGTTTCCTTCATCGATAACGAGCCTGAGTTCCGTTGGACCCTCCTCCAGGACCAGATGGCCTTCGACAAGTTGCACGAGGGCATCAAGAAGTTTGCTGAGGACGGCGAGACCCTCAAGACCATCATCAAGCAAAAGGTCACTGCCTAGATGTTTCATTCTTGGAACTCGGGCTCAAATGAACAAATATGATACGCTTGGGATGAAAGGCAAGTAGAGAAGAAGTTCTGAAAGTCTGTACAGGATGTAGTATCTACTCAGGAATTAATTAGACTCTGTGTAGTAAACCCGGTTGCTTTGTTGGATTCACATGGCGGTCACCGGGCCTTCCTTCACAACACATACAGTAAGATTCTCAGCTGAATGATTTGCAGACCACAGAGAAACCACGGTCTCCGCTTTACTCCTGCAGTACAGTTGGAGGAGGATCATCTCACGAAAGGTCATGCTTGCTGAAATGCTGTGCGCTGACATCATGAACTACACGACGATACTCATGGATTATCCGTGCCAGTGGCAGACGGGAGTGGTATTACTTTGAGGCTATGGCGTAAGCCGCGCAAAATGAATGGGATGGCAAAAGGAACGAGGGATGGCGAGCAATGTAGGGATATCCAGAGGGTGAGATCGTCCTTGTCTATAGAAATCCGCCTAACTGGAAATGGCGGTTAGAGACGGAGAACATCTAATCATCGCCTTCATCCTCCGACTCAGAATCAGAATCATCGGATTCACCGTCATCATCAGAATCGGAGTCGTCAGAGTCGACGTCGTCATCTTCACACCCACAGCCTTCCTTGTGCTCGTGCTCCTCGTGACGAGGAACCTTCGCGGCCAACCCTGCTCCCTCACCCAACTTCACCAGATTCCTGATATCCGCCTTGGGACCAGCGACGACGGAGCGTTTGGCGTGTCCGCCGACGGCGACAACTCCTGGGCCGAGGTTGAACATCCTCTTGTCGAGAGTGGAGGATGAGGGAACGCAAGAATCATGCGAAGGAGAAGGTTCGAAACCAGGTTTGCAGGAGGAGACGTAGCAGGTTGATGACCTGCAGTCAACGACATCGACATTGTCAATGGAAGTGCAATCTTGGCCGATGGCAGTGTGGAACGAGTCCGGTGGGAAGGGTGTAGTGCAGGCGCCGCCTGTAGGCAACTTAATTAGCAGAGAAAAATGAGCAGAATGGTAACGAAAGGACGAACAAGACTCTTTATCAGTGCGAGTATCAACACATTCCCAACCAGTTCCTCCAGGAACACCGCAGACTTCCTTTCCAGCTTCACAAGTTGGCTCCTCGAACTGCCTCTTCCCAACAAGCCTGCTCCTCCTGTGTGGAGGAGGCGCAGGGACGGCGCTACCACACCCATGCGGGAAATCACCACACTTGCCGTTGCACTCCATCTTGGGAGCAGGACAGACGCAGGAAGAGGGATGTTTATCGCCTGGGTTGGTGTGGGGCGTATATCCGTGATCGCACTCGAACTGGCAAGGCCAGGAGGGAGCACACATGGAATGTGAGTGGGCGGGGAAGGAGCAGTGCTGGCAGCTCGGGTGGTTGTTAATCTGGAAGAGTGTCAATTGAGTAATAAGTATAGAATATTGGGAGTAATGAGACTTACGAGGGCCTCAATGAGTGCGGTGACCTTCGCCACTCCGAGCAGGTTGACAGCAAGCTTAGCAGCTGCATTGGTTTTGATGAAGTCCGGGATAGCGGAGACGCAGAGGCAGACATTAAGATGACCTGCCACGAGTGGATTTCCTATCACATCTGTGAGCATCATGAATGGACGAAAGCAAGTCGGCAGAGAAGCGAACCATCTCGAAGGATATCGGCCAGAGTCAGGTCGGCATCCAATCCGACACACACATCAAGCAAATCCCGGTGGACTTTCGCTTGCCTGGACTTGACAATGTCGTATCCGTGGGTGAGGCTGGTGGCTGATGCAGAAGATACAGCAAGGAGGACGAGGGGTGTCAAAGCAAGAAGTTTCATGGTTTTAAGACGAGTGATCTAAACGATGGTACTGGTTTAAAAGATAGACAGTAAGACAGGACACAACGATGTGTACAGGTCTACGGAGGCGAAAGCAGAGTGGCGAAGAGGGGAGTCCAAGACAAAGGGATGAACGGGGAGTTACAGGGCTTTTACGAGACTTTATATCTGCTGGAAACGCTGGACTAAGTGACACATAGAAGCAGGAGCGGATATAAAAAACATACCAATAGCCGTGGCCGTCGGGAGATGCCTCAGATGCGTACCAAATGAATATATCGGGGGTGACGATTGGCTCGGCATGCAAGGCGGGGGAGGAAATCCATCGGTCGAAGCGGCGAAGGGGCGTATCTTCTTGATTACCGCGCAGGCTAGGCATGTAAATAGTTACAGGTTTTGAACCGCAGTAAGTGTTGCTTGGATATTATGTGTACATGGACACACTGGGTGGCTTGCGAGACACCTTATGAAAGACTGCGTCCTTTCGACCACCACCGCGAAACCTCCTTGGAGAAAGAAAACTGCAACTCTGTCATTCGTCGGGGAGGTGCAAAAGAGTTACATTCCTTACTATGCCATATGGGCGGGGTTTGTGGCGCGAAGCGGGAGAAGCCGCCAAGATTGAATCCACTGAGACTTCGGGAATGGAACAAGCGGCCACGGGTCTCTCGAATGATCAAGATTGCGCATGTCGTTGCCCGCGTCACCACCTTTGTCGTGAGATTGACATTGCCAGCATCCTGAGGAAAGGTAAATATCTCAGCTATGAACACCGCACATTTAGTGAATGGGGGACAACGCGCGGATGACAGAATGAAATAAAAGCTACAGAATACAACGAGGAAAACTAATCCATTCTTCCCTTGAGGGTACGGGTTACAACTTTGTCTTTCGTGCTGCACACTCATGTTAAAGCCATATCGCCCAGAGTCAACATAGAGTACTCACATGACATGCACAACAGCTCCCCAACCTGAGAACGCATCTCGGTCCACCGCGTTCAGCAGTGTTTGTGAGATGGTCTCAAACAGATCCTCTGCCTCCAGATCGGGTTCCCATAGGCCTTCAGCCACACCAAACAGTTTCTCGCTCGCTGTCCCTGCTACGACGAAATCCTTCGCGAAGTTGAGGCATCCAATGAGGTCCGTTGCGGCGATAAAAGGCGCGAACCCTCCTGTTGGCAGTTTCTGCATTCCTGCTACGACAGGTTCAATGAAATAGGGACCGAAACGTCGCTCGTAGAGTGTTGATGAGACAAGCTGAGCGAAGGTTTGAGGCTCGATTTCCCGCTCTTCTTTGATAGTGTACATGTTGACTCGGTAGCGGAATTGTTCGTGTCTATTCCAAGTCATAATTGAGTGCCATAAAAGAGTATGTAGTGCACTCCTGCTCACAAAGTCGTAACATCTGTCCCAAGACCGGGAAGACCAACGTATATCCGATCAGTAATGGGGAATATCTGCCATAAACCACGCCATTAGCATACATTAGATCCTCCAAGTAGCACGCACATACCTTCTGGTAGTTCGCTGAGATACTGAGTGATTGTACACCCAACCTCAGATCTGAGGCAATAGCAACACAGTCCTTGCCCACCATGGCTATAACGGAGCCACCGTTGTATTGCATGATCGACTAGGATTTGCGATGAGTTACGACGCATTGTATGTGTGGACTGTTTTGCTCACCATGATGGACGGCGAGTAGAGGGTTGATGGTCGTGGTCGTGGTTGAGGAGTGCTGCAATCGAAATGCGTCCAAGACGCGTACACAGGGTGACGCGTTCACCCGCGCCAGTCACATCCAACGGTGTAACGCCCGTTACATTCGCGTGACCATGACAGTAGACCGTGACGCCTCACTTGACGACAACGATGAATATCCACTGTTGTATTTATATAGTTTGGTGAGCAACATCGCTGCTGCTATTTCACTCAAGACGCTGTTGACGACAATGTTTGGTCGTAGAATGCATAAAGCCTCTCTCTTTACACATAAACACACTGGCAGGCGGTAATGCTACAAGGCTTCTCACAGAGCGAATTGAGTAATCCTTCAGTTAATGACGAGGCTGTATGCGGATCTACAGGTGTATCGTAAGTATAGGTCCATTTATCTGTTTCGTAGGCTTACGTGGTCAAAGTTGCAGATCCTTTGGTTGGCTCTGTTCCTGCCTGAGCGGTAACTAAAAACTGGGATGTGCTGACCCCTTGGTTTTTCGTAAGGAACTAATGAAAGGCGTTCAATCGTCAAAGCCACAGATGATCAGGTCTTGAGTACTCACGTCCAAGAATTGCTTGATATCGCCGCTAAAGCTCGTGATGGTTCCGCTTACAGGCAAGAATGAGAAGACATTGTTCGCCCCGTTGCTCCCAGAGTATAGGTTCCATGCATGTCCTGCGATATTGACATTACTTGCGGCAGGCTTGGGAGTTCCGTCGGAGTTGTACACGGCGGATATGGGACCCGCATTGAAGTTTGCAAGCCAGATCATGATCTCGTTCACATTCGACCCACCCGCAGTGTTGGACGTGAAGAGATCATATGCAACATCGGCGACGATAGCTCCAGTCGTGCTCTGTGACCATTGCCAGGTTGTCTGCGTGGCGTTACGGCGTTCAGTAAGCATTTTACCTCGGATATCATAGCAGAATACTCACAGGTATACTTTTGATTGCGCTCAGTTGCTTGTTGATCCCTTGGTTCAACTGGATGTTGGAAAAACTCTTGACGCCATTTCCGCCAACCCAATTCCAAGTCGTCTGCCAGGACAAGGTGTTCCCGTTCAAACTGATGAGATTTGAACATTGAGAACCGGACGTGGCGCCTCCAGCTCCCCACAGATCGGCGAGGAGGGAGTAGGGGCCCGCTTGAACGACATCCCAATCCCCACAGTGGGAGGAGGTGTCGATGGCTTGTCGCGACCCGCTGCTTTCAGCCGGCAAGGCTAGCGCAACACCGACCATGAGGAGGAGGAGGAGAGTGGCTGGTATCAACTTGAACGAAGGCATTGTCGATGAGTGAATACCATAGACCCGCCAGCTTGCCAACTTATATACCTAACTACCGTCTTCTAGGTCGAATTCATTGCACTCGCGCACTCTTCGCAATGCACCGAGGACCGTTGACTCGCACATCCCAGTTCGCAATGTGGACATTCTTTCACGGAGAAATTTCTGCCATGGTATCCACTTCCGCGCATCTAACGAGCCATGCGACACCTCATATGTCCTCGTGTCACTCCTTTTGTAGCCGATTTCTCCTCTATTACTACGACATGGAGGCGAACACCCTTCAAGCATTTGTCATGCGCACCGATACTTCATTGGCATGGTTTCTACTCCGTCTGCAGGCCCGACAACCTTTTATTAGGGATTGCGGTCCGTAGCATCCCAGCCAAAATGGCGGTACCACCCCGACAAACCCTATCTCGGCAAATCCTTCTCTGTGTTCAAACCTTTTTCAGCCCCACTTCTGCGTTCAATTCTATTTCCGTACCCCGACGGGTTCTCCAGAAGGTCCAATGATAACGTCAGCCTTCCTTCTCTTTGTTCCCGTCTACCCAACAGCAGATATTGATCAATACTATCTGTTGCAATGGCAAATCGAAAGGATGGATATGTTATCGCAACGTCGGTGGCACTGGCTGGCCGTCAAACCGTGATCTACATGGGAACTCAAAGCAATAAAACAACGGAAGCGGTGAAGTGAGTCCACGTTTGGCAATCGAACTCGTGTGCACGAGTTGACAATCATTTCATCGATGCCGTGTAGCTCGGAAATAAAGAGATAACAATTCTGGAGGCTAGACATCGTGCGGCGGTGTTCCCCGCGTCTACGATGAAGCGCTCTCCACGCCACAGGCAGGTGGGACATCCCAAGTATGAGGATAACTCTCATCTATAGGGCTCTCTGCTTACTGGTCATTTTGTTATAGACACATTTCATATTGTTATAAGCCTAGGATCACTCTTGTCAGAGTGGCCACATTGGGCTGCGATGGCGCCGATGGGCATGGCTTCATCAAGGTCTTCTCACGGAGGTCGCACATCAGGCACGTCCAGAGAGCTTACAGGTGCCATCGAGGCCCTTTTCCATCTCTAATGTGTCCGTTGTGTCAATCAGTCTACAAGGCCGACATAATAGTATGCTGACATAGTGCGATATTGCTTCATTCAGCATAATTGATTCCCAAATCCACAGCAACGTTCGTCTAACCGGTGCTCAATTCAGACGCAGGAAGAGACCCGGGGAGTCAGAACGGACGAGGATGGTTCTGTCAGTGTCGCTGCCAGGGGAACGAGAAAGGATACAAAAGCCCCCAAACGTCGGAGCAAAAGTGTCCCCTCACTCTCCCCTGCCCAAAACCTTGGTCTGCTTTTTGGCCAAGTTTGAGTCTCCCTTCTCCCTTCATCCCTTTTTAGCTTAAGTCACCCTTTTTCTTTCAAACCGTTCGCCCTTGCTTGAAGTCTGAGCTCTTGCCAGTATGGTTCAACACAAGCTCTTCCTTGTTCGTGAAGGGGTCATGGGTGAGCCCACGATATTCAATCTCATTTGGAAACGCCCTCTGACCGCATCATCCAGCTGCCCTCATTACGTTCTCCGTCGTCGTGGTTGCAACCAACGCCCATTACATTTTCATCACTTTGAACGACACGCTTTTTGTCGACGGATTTGCTGCTTGGCCGCAAGACAGCCCAGACACATTCTCGCTATTCAATGTCGCAGTAGCGGGCTTGACTATTTTGACTGTCCCAGCCATGTACATGTGTTTGCTGGCTATTATTCATGGATTGAAACTAACAAGCCCTCTCTCTCCGCAGGCTATTGATCGAGCGTCTTCGTCGTGGCGCGTTCACCTCCATGATCATCTTTGAATTGGGCTGGCTTGGTGAGACTTTCTCTCATGCCGTTTACATCCCAGAGCTGACAGTAAACGGAAGGCACTCTGCTTATCCTGTGGATCGCTTCGGCGTCAAATACCGTCAACAGTGTCCGATTTTTGCTCGCGTTGTGCAGCTTGAGCCTCAACAAGAGAGTCAGCGTCCTCCAGTCTGCGTGCAGGGACGTCCGGGCCTCTGAGGCGTTCGGTCACTTGGCCTGGGTTTCTCGTACGTCTTTATTTTCTACTTTCCCAGTGGCGCGGTAATCATCGACGGCACTATCACAACAGTCTTCGGTTACGTCTCCGCTCTCTTCTTCCTCTCCTACAAGGCTTCCCAGCAAGGCAAGCCCGTCTGGCGCTCAGCTGTCAGCGAAACAGAATTCCACACCAACTTCACCGTTCCCAACTTCAACGAGAATGCGGGCAGACAAGATCCCGAGGCGGTCAAGGACCAAGACCCTACTGTCGATCCGCAAAACATGTCGTACGGTTACCCCGCAAACCAGCCGGTGGTATATGATATGTCCCAGCCACAGCTAGCACAGACGCAGCAGGGTCAGCCTCAGGCTCCTTATGCGCAGGTTCCTTATGGCCAGGCTCAGTATGGCCAACCTCAGGGGTTGCCAGATCAGCCTCAGCCTCAAGCACAACCTGTTCAGGCGCCGCAGCAGGCATATGTGCAGCCCCGGCAGCAGATATAGGGGTATTGGGAGTTCGGGAGCCCGTGACCATTGCTCACCACTATGTCCATCTCATTATACTGCAACAAATCTGTATTTTCAGCTTATTTATGACGTGCGGAATAATAATGCTATCTGGGGCTACGGTGCTTGTCGCTGCGAGAATCTGGTATTCCTTTCGGACGAAGACACTGTCTGTGGCCGATTGCACCAACTGCGCAAGACTGTACGCACAAATGCAGCGTATGGCTTCGGTCTGAACAAGATTCAGATCACGTCAAGCGCCGACGAATTGCAATTGTTGACGCCGCCGTCTGGCACAACCGTGACAGCTAACTCAGTCCGAATCATACTGCATCAGTGCCCGCTGAACGCACGCCATGATAGTGGGTCCTTTGAACGTTCTATAGGTCTTATAATTTATACATTGTTTTGCGCGCAGAAGAACGTGGAGTCCAGAATCTCGGCGCCGTTTGTGTTCTTCTCAATTAATGATCATGGTGCGGCAAATCTTGATTGAAGAACCGCTGCTCATGAGACCTGCTTTGGCGCATGTGCCCATCTCAGCTGGCCTGAATCCCCCCAACCACACTTCACAGAACGCCTGGGATCACGAATTGCCCGACCTTTTCTTGTTTCAAGACCGTGACATCTGTATCAAGACGCGGACTTTGGCCACAGTGGGCATCGATATCGTGGTCGCCACGGTGCCGATCCGAGTCAATGCTGAGGAAGTAGGTCTCCTAACCGCAGGATTCGCGGGCATAAAATTGGATCATTGGACACCATGCTCGTTTCTACGGGTGTGTCCTGTCTAATTGTACAGACACCAACTTGAACGCATCGGCCCGCCCGGATGATCACAAGCTTGACGAGCACACGATTCATACCGTCAAGGACCAGGGGTCAACCTGACCTACAACACGCTACGCCCACGGCCCAGATGTGCACATCGACTACCGTATAAGACGGTTCAGATGTGAAGCGAGTCCCCCTGCACAGGCTGAGAAATCATGCGGTTCACCGTCCTCTTCACATCACTCGCCTTTCTGCTGCCCTCTGTTCTCCCCAGCCCTGCACCTCGCTCATTTGCATTATGGGCAGCTAACTCTGCCATCGTCCGTGGCCAAGGCAATGGGTTAGACGCTTCTGGGAAACCTCTCGTGTCTTACGAGCACGGAGAGCTGCAGTGGGCATTAAGGCTCCTTTTTGAGCGTACAGGTAACCATACCTTCTTCAATTACATCAAGCAAGGGGTAGATAATGTAGTGGCTAGTAATGGAAGCGTTGGAGGGGGCTACAGGTTAGTAGACTCTCAAAGGACATCTGTTTGTCTGCTTAATCAAGTCCATACGATCATGATACAGTGCCGTACAATTCCAACTGGATCCTCTAAGAGTTGGCCCGAGCTTTATCTATTTGTGAGTTAAATGACAATCACTGTTTCTCGTGTTGCATCGTTATTAATTCCTCCCAGGTACGAGAAAACTAGGGAAAAGAAGTACAAGCAAGCCGCAGACTTGTTCCGTGCTCAGTTTGCGATTCATTCACGTACGGCGCAAGGTCAGTTCTGGCATAAGCTCATCTACCCTAATGAGGGTAAGTATCTCAGGTCTCGTTATATGTTTGTCTTGCTAATCCCTGGACGCAGGATGGTTGGATGGCGTGTACATGGGGGACGTCTTCTATGCAACATACACCAAAGCCTTCGAACCGAACAACCAAACTGCCTGGGGTATGTTTCTATTCTACATATTGGGTCCACGAAGTTTGGACACTGACTAATCTATTAGATGATATCACCTTGCAGTTCAAGCTCATGTTCGAGAATACCATTCAGAAGACGGCCACTCCCAACCACACATTTTCCGGCCTTTTGTACCATGGCTATGATTTCGCCCACAAGTATGGCCATCATATCACCTCTTCCGCAATTACTGACACCACTACGTAGACAGGTCTGGGCCGATCCCGACCGCGGCCACTCCCCAGAAATATGGGACAGAGCTCTGGGATGGTTCATGATGGCCCTCGTGGACACTCTCGAACTCATTGACTCACCACCGCGGTCTCGCAAGACGGAAGCATTGCATGCTCTCCTTCTCTCAATGTTGAACACCCTTGCGCCTAGACTCGCCGCAATCACCTCCGACGCAACGCCTTCTTGGTGGCTTGTTATCACTCAGCCTGGTCGCGCGGGAAACTACTTTGAGAGCAGTGGTGCCTCGATGTATGTTTACGCATTGTCGAAGGCTGTGAGGTTGGGGTATGTTCACGACAGACACGGGGAGATCATCCACGCTGCAAAGAGAGCGTACAAGTATATCACACAGCATTTCGTGGTGGACAACGGCGATGGAACGATGAATTGGGAGGGGACAGTTCGTGTTGGAAGCTTGGATACTGATGGGTCATTTGAGGTGAGCTTGCTCATGGAGGCGGTAACGTTCATATGCTGACACATTGTCATACAGTACTACACTGGCATACCGACAGTTGTGAATGATTTGAAAGGTCTCGCTGCCTTCATTCTAGCCAGTATAGAATTTGAAGCGTTGTAATTACGGGTATGTAGCGAGCAAGAGCCCTCAACAATGTGAACCGTTCTACAATTCATGAGCTCTAAGATTGATGTTCAGACGTATACAGAAAGAGTACATCGCATAGGGGCGGGGGATACAAGTACACGGGCGTAACCTTCATAACTAATCATAACTGATAAAAACAATGTCAACTACCAACTGGGTATGAATCATCCAAATAAAGTCAGGTGCGTTGTACCCGCGCACATAGACTAATCATAGTCTTCATTCTCTTCCGTCACAACACCGCCTGAGAAACCGGGATACCTGCCCCCAGCCGTTGATGTCCAGACCTCATCCACGCTCGGCCGAGGCTTGAAGCTTTCCCTTCGCGCTCGCGATGCCTTCCTAACCGCACCTGCCGACATGCCTAGCGAAACAGCTCCGTGAACTCGAGGTTGTGATGAAGCGGAAGTCGAGCGTTGTGTTTGTGGATATGGATGGTAGCTGTTTGCGCGCTGGTTGGAGGATGGGGCGCGGCCGTGACCAAGGACGGCGCTGGGGTGCTTGGGTACGGGCATGGCGATGTATGTTTGTGCAGGACGTGGAAGACCGGATGACGTTGAGACTGTTCTTCCAGGAATCTTCGAGGGTGACGCAGCGCGCCCTGAAGCACCTCTACTGCTGCTCCTCACAGGAGGTACAGGCGGTACAGCATTATTGTGCGAGGACGTCGACTCTCCGAGTTTGGGCCGTTTGTTTGCAGTCCCGGAGCGTGACATACTCGATCCGGGGCGTACTGCAGGGGTAACACCGCCGTTTGCGGTTCGTTCACCCTTCTCCCGAGTTGAACCTCCGTGATGGCTTTTCGGAGGAACATAGTGATGAATAGGATTCGGTGGGGTGGTTGCACGTGGAGGGACAGAACCAGACCGTGATTTAGATCGTTTGTTGTTCTCTTTCTCGGTCTGTGGTTGGATGTTGAGTGACACCATGAGTATCTGAAGGATGCTTTCTCCATGAACAAGGAACTGTCGGCCAGTTTCTGCCTCCCAAGTTGGAATAGTTTGAAGGAGATCTTGTTCTAGCTGTATTTTCTTGTGATGAGCCGATTGTCTCGCCGGAAAAAGCAGAGATTAATACCTTCGGTTTCTCCTTGGTGACTCGTTTCCTCATCTTTTCCTCTCGGAGGAGACGGCCAGGGTCACGAGGGCCCCGCCCAAGAAGACGGCTCTGATCTTGAGCTGCAGCCGCAAGCTCCTTCTCGTCTTCGCAGATATCGAAATATTTCTTGATGCTGTTCAACAGCGGACCTTTCATCTTGCGATCTTCCTTCAGTCTGCGGATCTCTTCTTCATGAATGGAAAGCAGCTCTTCGGTATGCTCATCTGGATAATGAATTAATGGTCTTCCCGCTGGGTGTGCTTTCCTCACTCACCATCGGCAAAGGGAGCGAAGTCTGCACGCTCCTCCTGTCCTACCATCAGCTCGTCCCAAAGCTGTACAATCTCCGTCCTAGCATTTTCAACAAATGTACTCATACGTTCCCGTTTTAGTTCCAACATCCTGTCGAGCTCTTCCTCATACGCGCGGATAGTTATCTCTGTGCTTCCCCTCTGGGACTCCACGAAGCGGTCCATATCCTCTTCAGCCACTCCAAGTCGTCTCCATAGTGCCTCTAGTTGGTCGTACATGGCTTGGATGTGTGTCTCCCGCCGACGCTTGATATCTTCTAGAGATGCGCATTTGGCCTCTGCCCAGGTTATCAGTCCAGGTGTGGGATCAACACCCTCGAGTCCGATGGTTGGCACCGCGGTGGAAGAGAGAGCTTCGTCAGAAAGCTCCTCGATTCGAGCCACGAACTTGGCGAATATGCGCTCATATTCCGATTCGGGCGGATCGTCGGGAGTTGTGGCCAACAGAAATTGTGCAGGTTTTGATCGGCCGTCAGGGGTCGGTGTGGATATGGCCACAGAACAAGACAGGAAGGGATCAGAGGAATTAGAGTGCGAGGTTCGGGTGCTGCAAGCGGAAGGTGGGCGGGTGGAAAGGAAGTTGGCAGAAGACGGAAGGTCGTCCAGTGATGGCGGGACTATACCTAGCTCGGTGTAGAGCCAGTCAATCTGTATCATCGTTTGTGAAAGCTGAGAAAGACGTTTGGTCTAATCACACGATCAGCATAACTATCGAGAGAAATGGCATAATTGCAAACGTACCACCTCGCCCTTGCCTCTCACGAGTTCCTTCTCAAGTTTGGAGAAACGCTCTGGGGTCACATCTCGATGCGATGATGCATCGAATTCGCTTTCTCCGACTGCGGGTGTAGGCTCCAGAACATCGGCTGGAAAGTATTCGGCACCTAATGTCCGCGACAATGTCTTCAGGCGACTGGTTAGGGTGAGCAATTGCTCAAGCTTGGTGTGGTACAACTGGAATATCATCATTGAGAATTGATGTTGAAAGGTGAGTTACAATATGACGCACTTGTCTGAGTTTCTCCTGACACTCCGTAATCATGTCAAATCGCCTCGGTAAGACTAACTCTTTCCTTACTTCCCCCACAGTATTCGACACAACCTTCATATGAGAACCCAGGGCTTTACTGTAACGGATGCATTCCTCCTCTACATCGCTGCACTTCTGCATCCACTCATCCACCTGTTTTCTCCTCGAGTCAATTTGGATTTCCACACATTGTGTGAGTTGTTGTTGTAGTGATGAGAGATCATCTGCAAGTGCGGTTGGTGGCAAGCCGAGTTGGGAGTGGAGGGTTGGGAGAAGCTGTGTTTGTGATTGAAGATGCGTGTGTAGAGAATTCAACAGCGAGGTAATTGTCGTCGACGCCATGGTGCACGACGACAAAGGTAGTGAGGACGATGGCGGGAGGGAAAACAGCAAGTCCAGCACTCCAGCCGAAATCGAACCGCGTCGCGTTGTCGTCACATGACCGTATCCAAATGAACATGGTCATGTGAGCAGACGTGATATGCGTGACAGACTGTGACAGATCGTGTCCGTGACACCATCCCGCGCGTGCCAGTGTCGCGTCTGAACTCTGAACTTTCCCTTGTCACCAACGAAACTCGCTTTCAACCTCCTAATTTCTCGACATCGACGACATTCTCTCTCTTTTGCTGCATCACTCCCGGTTATCTCTGGCTGGTCATTTAGCGACGAATGTCTCGGGGCGGTAATTTTACCGGACGACGAGGGAGGGGAGGATCTCGGTTTGGATACCGAGGTGGCGGGTTTCGCGGGGGTAGAGGTCGGGGTCGAGGACGTGGTGGAGGGCCAAGTGATACTCAACTCCAGCCCAAGCGTGAGGATGACGGCACGCTACTCGCCGAACGATTTGAGCAAGTCCGATTGCAGGATGAGGTCGACGAGAAGCTCGGTTTTGCGCGGATACAGGAGGGCCCACTTAGAGAAGGATGGCTGATAAATATGCATCCGGTAAGGCACTGCCTCTCCACCCCCGTATGGTATCTGAACCTCCGCACCATGTAGACGTTGATGAAGGATCCAGACTATCCTGGAGGCAAAGCAGCAGTCGACTTCTTCTTTATTCAGGATGATGGGGGCATGTTTAAGTGTACACTGCAGTATGAGCCGTACTTTTACATTGCTTGCAAGGTCAGTCGCTCGTTAATGTATAAGCTAACGTTATTGATACGTGTCCAGTCTGGCATGGAGAACGAGATTGAAGAATGGTTGATGAAGAAATACGAGGGAATCATTTGCAGGGTGACCCGAGACAGGAAAGAGGACCTGCAGATGCCGAACCATCTTATGGGACACCGCCGCTTATTTCTTCAGCTCCATTTCCGCAACGTCTCGGATCTCCTCACAGTGCGACGGGACATCATGCCCCTTGCACTAGCGAATGCTGCCAAATTGGACGCGGTTGACGCGTACGCCGAAGTCATTCAGGCCACTTCCAATGCCAGCATGCCCATCGAGTTGGAGAACGAATGGGGCGCGGAAGCTGAGTCAAATCGTGGAGGTAGAGACCGCGATCCGCGAGATGGAATCGTCGACATCCGCGAGTATGATGTTCCATACTACCTGCGAGTAGCCATCGACAACGAGATGCGTGTTGGTCTCTGGTATGCCGTCTCCTTTACGGTTGGTCAGCCTGCCTTCAAGCATCTCGAGGAACGAGTAAAGCGTGCGGACCCGGTCGTTATGGCATACGATATCGAGACAACAAAGGCACCTCTCAAGTTTCCTGACCAAGCGATTGATCAAGTCATGATGATCTCATACATGGTTGACGGTCAGGGTTACCTCATCACCAATCGGGAGATCGTTAGTGAAGACATTGAGGACTTTGAGTACACCCCAAAGGAGGGTTACGAAGGACCGTTCCAAATTTTCAACGAGCCAGATGAAGTGAGTCTTCAAGTTTGAATGCATCGTAATCACTTCCAATTCCCGTACAGGCTGCTACCATCCAACGGTTCTTTGATCATATACAAGAGATCAAGCCCACAGTTATGGCTACATTCAACGGAGACTTTTTCGATTTTCCGTTTCTCTGCGCCAGAGCTAAGGTTCATGGAATTGATATGTACACTGAGATAGGCTTCGCTATCGACCAAGAAGAGGAATACAAGAGTCATACTTGCGTTCACATGGACTGCTTCCGCTGGGTCAAGCGCGACTCCTACTTACCTCAAGGAAGTCAAGGCTTGAAGGCGGTCACTACAGCAAAACTTGGGTACGACCCTATTGAGCTCGATCCTGAGTTAATGACACCGTATGTTCGCTTTGTGACCAGATACTTCTGCCGCTGATTGTGTTTGTAGATACGCTATGGAGCAACCTCAGATCCTGGCCCAATATTCCGTCTCCGATGCCGTGGCAACCTACTATCTGTATATGAAATATGTCCATCCGTTTATCTTCTCGCTTTGCAACATCATTCCTCTCAAACCCGACGAGGTTCTTCGAAAAGGCTCAGGAACTCTCTGCGAGACATTGCTCATGGTGGAAGCTTTTCGTGGTGCCATCATCATGCCAAACCGTCACGAAGAAGCCCATGGCAACATGTACAACGGTCATCTGTTAGCCTCTGAGACCTATGTCGGGGGGCACGTAGAGGCTCTCGAGGCAGGTGTCTTCAGAAGTGATATTCCGACTCACTTCAAGATCGTCCCAGCCGCGGCTCAGCAGGTGTGTATCATAGCGGTGGAAGTTTCAAGAGACTAATGCTTGTCTGGATAGCTTATCGACCAGTTAGACGCTGCGCTGACGTTCTGCATCACGGAGGAATCCAAGACCTCTCTGGAGAGCGTCACCAACTACGATGAAGTCAAAGCTAGCATCACCGCGAAGCTCGAGGAAATGCGCGATAACCCTTCGCGAATGGACAAACCTCTCATCTATCATCTGGACGTTGCTGCCATGTACCCCAACATTATGTTGTCGAATCGCTTACAGCCGGACTCGGTGGTTGACGAATCTGTCTGTGCAGTCTGCGACTACAACAGACCTGGAAAGACCTGCGACCGCAAGATGACTTGGGCCTGGAGAGGAGAGTTCTTCCCCGCTAGGCGAGACGAGTTCAACATGATCAAGCATGCGTTGAATCAGGAGGCCTTCCCCTCGAAACGTCCAGGCGGTCCCCAGCGCAAGTTCGTTGATCTCACAGAATCCGAACAGACCGCTCTGCTTCACAAACGCCTCGGAGACTACTCGCGCAAGGTCTACAAGAAGATCAAGGACACGAAGGTGGAGAATCGCCAGTCCATCATCTGCCAGCGAGAGAACCCATTCTATGTTGATACCGTTCGACGCTTCCGCGACCGTCGCTACGAATACAAAGGTCTCCATAAAAAATGGAAGAAGAATCTTGACATCGCCATCGCAGAGCAGAAGACCATTGCTGAGGTGGAGGAGGCCAAGAAGATGATCGTCCTATTCGACTCCCTGCAGCTTGCTCACAAATGCATCCTGAATTCGTTCTACGGCTACGTCATGCGGAAGGGTGCTCGGTGGCACTCCATGGAGATGGCGGGGATCACTTGCTTGACTGGCGCAACTATCATCCAGATGGCACGTCAGCTCGTTGAACAGCTGGGCCGTCCTTTGGAGTTGGACACTGACGGTATCTGGTGTATGCTGCCCGGCATCTTCCCGGAGAACTTCAAATTCAAACTCGATGACGGAAAGGCCATTGCGTTCTCCTACCCCTGTACCATGCTTAACCATCTCGTTCACGACAAGTTCACCAATCATCAGTACCACGACTTAGACCCCAAGACGGGGAAGTATGTCGTTCACAGCGAAAACTCTATCTTCTTCGAACTGGATGGGCCATACAAGGCGATGATTTTGCCTTCCTCTAAGGAGGAGGACAAGCTATTGAAGAAGCGATACGCTGTATTCAACGAAGATGGGTCATTGGCGGAGTTGAAGGGATTCGAGGTCAAGCGTCGTGGAGAGCTGCAGCTCATCAAAATCTTCCAATCTCAGATCTTCGAGAAGTTCCTTCTTGGAACAACTACAGAGGAATGCTATGCCGCTGTCGCTCAGATCGCGGACAGATGGCTTGACGTCCTCTTCAGTCACGCAGATAGCCTCACCGACGAAGAACTCGTCGAGCTTATCGCCGAGAACAGGAGCATGTCAAAGACCCTTGCAGAATATGGCGGCCAGAAGTCGACCTCCATCAGCACTGCGAAACGTTTAGCAGAGTTCTTGGGCGACCAGATGGTCAAGGACAAGGGCTTAGCTTGCAAATTCATCATCTCCGCGAAGCCGCATGGTGCACCGGTCACTGAGCGAGCCGTTCCTGTTGCCATATTCTCCGCTGAGGAGAGCGTAAAGCGGACGTACCTTCGCAGGTGGCTGAAGGACAACAGCCTGACGAACTTCGAGCTGCGGTCCATCTTGGACTGGGAGTACTACATCGAGCGTCTGGGTTCCGTGATCCAGAAGCTAATCACTATCCCTGCCGCCATGCAGAAGGTATCCAATCCTGTTCCACGGATTCGCCACCCGGACTGGTTACACCGGAGAGTCGTCGCGCTGGATGACAAGTTCCAGCAGCACAAAGTTACCGACTTCTTCAAGATCAGATCCAAAGACGACGATGAGTCACAGACACAGTCTCAGACGCAGCTAGAACCCATGGATGTTGAGGATTTTGGTACCCAAGTAACCTCCACTGGCCGTCCTCGCATCGCGGTGGTAAATCGCAAGTACAAGAGAAAGACTAGCCCTGAACGCGAGGCACAGGTGGACGTACCTCGCCATACTGGTGTCGACCCAAAAATGAACTACTCCGCTTGGCTTAAAGCCATTCGACCACGCTGGAGAAGAGACCTGAGCGGACGCTCTGACGAGATGCCCTCTGCCGTGCCCTCCATGTTCAAGAATGTCCAGCACAAGACGAATAACAAATGGGATATTGTCCAGATCCGGCCGCAGAGGGCTTCCGGACGGTTCACTTTGTGGGTCTCCGTAGATCAACAGCTCGTCGCTATTCCACTACGTATTCCTCGCGAGTTCTATCTCCATCACAGAACTCCGCCCAAGATGGATCGCTTCAAGACGGATGTGTACTCAGTCGAGAAAGTCGTGCGCAGTTTGCCACGTGACGCACCGTGTGTGAACTTGTACAAGTTGTCCGTACGGGAGGAGCACTACATCCAGGGACAAGAGCACTTCATAGATCTCACAAACGATCCTAATGTTGATGGCGTCTACGAGCTGCAGGTGTGTATTATCATGACCTCTTCTTCATTCCCAACCAACAACATGTATACAAGGTACCCCTCGTTACTCGCGCCATCCTGAAGCTTGGAAAGAGGTGCCTCAACACGGTTCCTGGTATGACCTTGAACCGAGCGGAGGCCGTCGGGTTTGACCTTCCCCAACTCGATGCAATCACGTCTACATCATCCAAACATAGATATCTAGACGAAGGACGGGCCGGAAAGTACATCTTCCTCTACCATGCGTGCTCCTCTTCGGCTCCTTTGCACGTCTTCGCACTTTTCCTTCCCACCGGACCCGCGAGGCTTCACGTAGTTGATCCAGCAACTCGCCGGCAGGGAATACCTCGTCTCTCGGATGTCTACGCCACACAGCTGCAAAAACGTCTGAGGGAGTACGGTCAGAGCGTTGCGTACGAATATCCGGCCTCAATGGAGTTCACTACCACCTACCATGGCAACGACGCTACTGCCTTGAAGGCCATCTCCCGAGAGCTTGGCCTTATGGAGAACCAGTCATACATGGTTGTGTTGTCCTCGATGAAGGATCAAACTTATTTCGACACCTACATGCCCAAACTGTCTAAATTCCCCGTTCTGAACATGTTGAAGACGAAATCCTTGCACTCCCTCGACGTTTTCCCCTGGCAGCCCGCAGCAGCGCAGAAGATTGTCAATCGCTATCTCGCACTGGGTGCTTGGATAGACCGAGGGGTTGTATTGGCGGACTACTACGACATTCCTATCGGACATATCGAGGGCGATCAGGCCTTGCTTCTAGCGGATATCGAATTTGCTCGTCGCCTCACCGCGCAGGACGTCGTGCTGTGGTGGTCTCCTGGAGATCGTCCAGACTTGGGTGGGATTGAGGACGATCGACGTCCAACCGAGGACCTTCCCAAGACAGAGTTCATGTCCCCCGGGTGCTACTCAAACGTCTGTCTTTCCATCACCGTGCGCAATCTCGCGGTCAACGCTGTGCTGCATTCCGTGCTCGTCAATGAGCTGGAAGGAAGTGGTGGTGCGACTGCGTTTGACTCCTCTCGTACTCTGGACGAATATGCCGGTCCAGACGCTCAGCGGGATCTGTCTCTGGGGGAATCCAGTGTCTCTCCGCTCACCTTTTCCATCCTTCGGTCGTTGGTGAAAGGCTGGCTGGCCGATAAGATTGAAAGTGGAGGGAGCGGTCCTTCTACTGTCGTGATCAAGCACTTCTGGCGATGGATCAGCTCTAGCTCGTCGAACATGTACGACTCAAGCATACATCGGTTCATCCACGGCCTTATGCGGAAGACATTCATCCAGATGCTTGCTGAGTTCAAGCGTTTGGGCTCTCAAGTTGTCTACGCTGATCTCAGCCGCATCCTGCTCGTCACTTCCAAGCCACCGGGGACAGCCTACGCATATGCCACCTACATCACCACCGCAGTCACGTCACACGAACTATTCCAGCATGTATACCTACATACGGATCGGTTCTATGACTTCCTACTATTCATGGATCAGGCCAACATGGGTGGTGTCATCTGCGAAAATATGGAGGCGCCTCAGGACCCCGATGCCATGGATGTTGAAGCACCAGTCGGGAGTCAAATTGCCCTAGAGATGACATGGAATATCGAGACCTTCCTACCTCCGGCTATTCAGGCGGACTTCCGCAGCGTTATTCGGTTCTTCCTCGTGGAATACTTTAAGTTAAAGCAGAAGTTCAACGGGATAGCGCGTGTTCCCCTACGAGCCCTAGAGAACGGTATGCCAGATGCGACACAGATGGACGAGGTTAAGGAGAAGGAGATGCTCTCAAGCCAGGAATTCATCGCACGGAAGCTCACCCGCAAGGTTCTCCGTGTCGTCGGCAGCATCATGGAGAGGCACCGGGACGCGATGATGGATGAGCAGGAATTGGCGAAGTGGGAATTCCCTCTTCTCCCTGGCTCGCACCTAAACATGACCAACGCTGCTCTGGAGTTCGTCAAGTTCGTCTGTGCGGTGTTCGTCTTATCCAAGGAACATCAGATTGAAGTTGGCCTTCTGAAACGGAACCTGCTAGAGCTGGTTGGTGTCCGAGAATTTGCCAGTGAAGCTGCGTTTCAAAACCCGTGCGAGCCTCTCAAGATGGCGAACGTACCCTGTCGTCACTGCGATGCTCTTCGGGACTTCGACTTCTGCAGAGATCCCGAGCTTCTCCCGGACGGGTTGGAGGTGAACGCGAAGTGGACTTGTGACGATTGTGGAGGGGAGTTCGACAGGACGATGATCGAGTTTGCCTTGATCGATATGGTCCACGAACTGGAGAGGCGGTTCTCCCAGCAAGACCTTCGCTGCTCCAAGTGCAAGCAGATCCAGTCGGATAATATCAGTCGGCACTGTCGGTGCTCTGGGAACTACCAGTTAACCATCAGCAAGGCTGATGTCCGGCGCAAACTCCGTACTATTGTCAATGTTTCCATCGTGCATAACCTCCTTAGACTGCGGGTGAGTTCCCCAAATTATGTCTTCTATCTCTTATACAGTATCTAATTTTTCTCACATAGGAATGCGCTCAGAGCATTCTCAACCACTGGTGATCCCTGAGGGTGCCAAAGAGGTCGTACTTAATGTCATGCTATAATGGACTTGGATTTCTTTTTTTCTGTTGTCGACGTTGTTCTCTCGCATGTTATATTTCTATTCCCATCGGCACTGTACTTCTATGCAATAATCACTGCAATTGTCTCGACCTTCCGCTCATCGCCTCTGAGGCAGCGAGCAGATCGAACGTGGGTGTTTGATGTGCACCGCCAAGTGCGGGATGGAGGCGGTGGCGCGCGTTTAGCAGAATATATGAACAGCCTCACCACTTGCACCACAACCAACACCTCCTCTCTACCCAGTCCTTTCTGTTCAGTCTCGATATAATTCTCGCCTCTTCTCTATCATCCCAAAATGCCTTACACTCAGGATTCAGAGCTGGACCTCTTGTTCCCCTCCGAGTACATTTCCAACGAAGTCCGCGCGCAACTCCACCCTGACCTTCATGTACGTGTCCCCTTACGAGCTCCAACCGACTTGTTTGCTGAGGACGATACTATTACTCAGATTCGACCATTGGCTTCCTCAGACTACAGACGCGGTCACCTCTCCATCCTCTCCGTCCTCACGGTTGTGACAGACCCAGGCGAGGCAGCTTGGGTCGCTCAATTCAACGCGATGCGCTCCGCACCGCTCACGTACTATGGCATCGTCATCGTGGACAAGGCAACCGACCGTATCGTTGCTGTCGGAACCGTGTTCATCGAGCGTAAATTCCTGAGGGGACTTGGGAGTGTTGGGCATATTGAGGACATTGCTGTGGACAAGAACCAGCAGGGGAAAAAGTTGGGGCTGAGGGTCATTCAGGCCCTGACGACTATCAGCGAGAACAGTGGCTGCTACAAGACTATCTTGAACTGCAGCGATAGCAACATTCGTACGTGGTTGTCACTCCTTCCCTCCTGTTCTTGGTGCACTGAGACGCGACGCGTTGTTCAGCTTTCTATGAGAAGTGTGGCTACGTCAAGAAGGAGAATGAGATGGTCAGTAACATGCTCCGTTCGTTATGTTCCATTCTGACGCGTTTCCTCAGGCGAAGTATGCCCCCGAACGTGCTAGCACCCCACGGCTCTAGATGCCTAAGACTGCGCTATATACCCTTGGACTTTCCTAAGATTGAAGTGCACAACGGACTGGACAATGTAGATTCTACTCTATTTCTCGTATATAGCTGGTTGTTCACATATTTAATGGATGGAGATATTGCACCTTCGTGTTTGTTGTGAGGGAGCGAAGAACGATTTCCTAAAGCTTCATTATCCGTGTTCAATAGGTCTAATAGTAATGGAAGAGATACAAACATACGAGAGTATACATGGTGTAGCACGGGGTATCACTTATGCTGCTGAGAAGAATCCAATGCACCTAGGAATGACCTCGCAAGTAGGACCAATACGACCACGAGGAAAATGAACAAGACGACGAGCAAGCCGCTGAACTTATACCAGTACAACTCAGCCAACTGTTCCAAATACTTGATCATGACTTTCCCGGTAAGTTTTGATTCACCCTCGGCACGAATGCCGAAGGAGAAAGGGACCTCTGCGATGGCCTCGGGGGCGACATTCGCTTTGATGAGGAGGTCGAGAGCAATCTTGAACCCTTGCGAGTTCAGACCCCTTGCCTTCAAGAACTATGCAGTCGACAAGTTAATACACTGCACCACAGGGGATAAATGGAGCCATTGGACATACGGCTTCTTTCCGAATACCGAAGAATCCGGACATAGGATCACTCGCGGTAGTCAATGGCAATGCTAAAACTCGGGCACCTGCCGAAATGATACGGCGGTGAACTGGCCAGTCCTTGTCCATCTCAACACCTTTGCCGTAGCGAGTGCCAAGGACAAATGTCGAGGATGGTGACAACGCGGCCAACATAGTTGGTACATATTCCGGAGGGTGCTAAACATATGTCTCCTTAGTTAAAAGCATATACTCAATGCTAAACAATGCATACCTGCAAGTCTGCATCCATGCACAGCATGTTGTCCCCGAGGGCCTCCTGGAAACCTCTTACAACAGCACTGCTGAGGCCCCTCTCAGTTGTCCTGACGATGATGCGGACATTGTAACCCTCCTGCTGCAGCGACTGTACATTTTCCACTGAGCCGTCGCGAGAGTTGTCATCGACAATAATGACCTCGACTTGGTCTGCAGGGACGGGTGAATCGTATTGACGGAGAGCATTGAATATACGGGTTACGAGGGGCCGGATGTTCCCGTTCTCCTTGTAGGCTGGGACAATGACGGAGTAGTGAATCGTCGGTCTGGACATTTTGTCTGATATCGGGAATGTAAGGAGCGTCGAGGGATACAAACGAAGAAAGTGCTTTCGCTGGAGGTCGATGTGGCAAGGAAGAAAGGAATGTCGTCACGTGTTATGACACGTCGCTTGAAGTCGTTGCGCGCTGAGAGTTATCCTCAACCATGACACGACAAGACTCTAGAGGATCGTATTTGTGAGTACTAAATCCTGACACCAACGATTTCGACGGTACCAGAGATGACATGATATACATGTTTTGCAGCATACATATCGCCGGGGCCATGATACACCCACTAGTTCGTCCCTTTGAAACGCACTTTGCGCCTTATACATTCGTTAAGACTAAGATTCAGCCATCTCAACTCCTCAGACGGATGCGAGTCTGAAAAGTGCGTGTAGAAAATCAGAGCGGATGCCGTGCTGATGTTGCAGGTTGCAAGCATTTCTTGAAGTAAGTCCGAACGAGCTCCTCGGAATCATCGTATCGGAATTTGCAGACTGACACGGATTGTGCCTTTTGGGTTGCTTTTGGCGGCGGTGAAGGTGCGGTCAGCTTTATCGTAGAGATGACAAAAATGACTGCATTAAGGGGGAATCGAACCCCCGGCGGGTCGAACTATTTGTTCGAAATGGCAACGACCCAGGTTACCACTACCCCATTAATGCTTGAGGATAGACCCGATATTGGTTAGTTATAGCTAATAGCCTATCCTCTCGGCTGCCACGACCCCCTGGTTTGCACGAAGCAGCTTGCGAAGCAGTGAGTAATTTAGTCTCATACCAAGACCGTCAGCGTGTCAGCGCTGACGGTCTTGGATCAAAGTCGGGTCTTTACTAAGGTTGTGCCGGTATACAAATTTTCTATGCAGCATAGAAATTGAAAGATCAATAAATTTATTATTACAATCAACAACGTTTTGTTACCACTTGAAGAGCAAAGGTTCATCTGCTTCTATGCTCCGACTCCCGCTCACTGCTCGCTATTTATGATGTACCTATGAGCCTTCTTAATCACCAGTTCACTCCCTCACGTCCAACAACACCTCCCTCAGTACATCACAGCCCTGCCACTTTACTTGCTGCATCTACTCCTCGCCGCCGAGTACCGAGTTTGCCATCTGGGTCTTGTTTTGCTTTTCGGTGCGGTGAGACTTCTCGTAATTATTGAGTGCGGTCAGTAATGTCGACAGAAGTAGGTAGTGACATGGGAGGCCCTTCATATAGAAGTCCATGATTTTCTTCAGCCCGAACTTAAGCCGTCGTCGGATCCGGTGAGGAAAGGGATGGTGATTTCGAGGAAGAGAGGTGGAGAGTAGAATCTCCGATAGCCTTGGTAGACTCTTCGACCAAGATGCTGGCCGCTTTGCGTGTTATAGTCTCATTCAAGGCCTGCTTTGAGTCGGGACTTGGGGTGTTCTTCATCCAGGCGTCCATAACACGCTCAGGCACCTAGACAGCTTTAGGCTGGTACCGGAGACTCTGAGAGCCGCGTTCTGACGAGTAAAAGTCAACAACGAAGTCGTTGACGGTCCTCCATCCCAGTGTTTTGTGTAGATAGGTCGCGGCGGCATTGACCTTCGCCTCTCGAACAGCGTTGGACATGGAGGAGTGAAGGGGACGGAAAGGCGCTCAATGATCATTCATCATGCATATAACATCGCCTGATGATCGAGGTAAGAAACAAATGTTAATCACATTAGAATGTCTTTCTTATCAATTTGTATGCAGACACAACCCTAATAAAATCCCGACATTGATCCAAGCCCCTCTCACGTTCACGTCGAGGGGCTTGGAATGAGCCTAGTGAGTAATTGTTGTTTCCATCCATCAACTATCCTGATGTGTCGATCGCGCAGTTTACCGGCACTGTCACTAGCTATAGTCAAGAGACGTGCTCGCTCGCTCGCTCGCAATGCCTCACGACACGCTCTCTCCCGAATCATTGATGCTTTACTGAATGCCCTGTTCACAGACACTCCCGTTTTTAAGCGCAACAGAATGGGGTCTCACATGGTTGCGAACCTGTGGCTTCAAGATCACCCACATTGCACTTCGGGAAGACAAGACCATATCCCCTAGACGACGTCGGGGCTTTTCTGGTGGCAATCGGCGGACAACTTGAAAATCTCAAGCTCGATTCCCCATAGCAGAAGAGTGGGGAATAGGAAGGAATGATCTTATGTTACGTTGTCAAGGCCTGTTGAGCCGAGTCAAACGTACTGCGGAACAGATGTCCCCGCTGACGAGTCAAAGAGGATCGAATATTATCAGCATCTTTACGGGTAACTAGTGAGCGCACACTTGTATTCGTACTTTCGCGCTTCCTGGCTGAGTTCTTGGATAGAAATAGGAACCATTACTCTGGCGGCTCGGAGTTAAATCTTTTTGGACAGTGCAGCTTGACAATAGTTTCAAAAAGCTTTGCGGCTTGAACTATCTTTTCGCACCCATCCTGCACAATTATTCACCATGGCTAAGTTAATTGACCAATATTTGGTCCGTGGGTCATTCCGTCACAGTCGGTCCTATCAGATGAGAGCGGACACACTCACGTTCACGAACAGGAAAATAGTGAAGTTTCGGTGAAGTTTAGAACTCCTCTTCGAAGAGCTTAGTAAACCATCGTGGCGCACCATGGTTTCCTGTTGCTGCGGTATATTACGCGGCAGCTTCTAGGATGTCTGCCGATGAGCGTGGCTTTTTGACCAACCAGTGGGATTCAGCCACACCAGTTGGTGGCATATACTCCCAGCCGATTCGCCCTCGATCATACGCTAACATTGCGAAGGAGGTCGTAGGCTATTCAAGAGGCCTTCCCGAAGGCATACCGGCGAATTCCATGTCGTAACTCGGACATCCCGATATTCAATCACGAGGGGTTCCGCGAACCCGAGGAAGGTCTGGTGGTCATTGTGAGTCGTACCTTTTACTCCTCTTATTCCCATGTCAGGTTCTTTTGGGATCCAGCTGGTTGGGAACATAGCTGTTTTGGTCCCAATGGTAGACGACGAGACTCCGGGGTGCCACGACTGGTATTTCTAACCAAAGATCTTGACTATGGAGTACCTGTCACCGGGACCAAGCCGATAGTCATCGCCACAAATACACACTGGACACTCAGGGGAGGTACTTACTATGGCGGCTGACGGTGGTGGCACCGTGCCAAAAGTACAGCATTGGGGTATCGCGAGTCAAATTGAGTAAGGGATATATGGCTGCGGACAGATTCCAACTACCGATTTGTGCCTAAGATTGTCCTGCTTTGTTCGAGTGCTTGCAAACCAAGAGAGTACGCTGATGTCACTGTCCGTGCTGAGTGAGGACTGGGAGGTGAGAGAGGCACGGTCCGGAGTATCCGATCACTATGAGCGTTAGGCGAAGCCTGAGTTTGGAAACGAACCAGTTCCAGTCAACCTCAACTTCAGTGGCTTCCCTCCTCTCCGACCTCTTCCTCTCATCCCCCATCCCATTCCACATCCTACATCCCCGCTTTGTAAAAACAGGAGATGAACTTCTTCAAAACAAAGCCGAGGACACCCACAGACATCGTGCGCGGGCTGAGAGATGCCCTGCCCAAGCTAGAGGCTGGACCTCCGGGTGGCGATGGTAGACGAAAGGTATGGGTTTGATTTCCACGTAACCAGCTTCATGCTCACCATCTGTGATACCCTCAGGCAAACGAAGACGTTGCGAAGAACTTGCAGCAGATCAAGGCGATCTTGTTAGGAGAGGGCGGTAGGTACTTTAAGCATCGCCTTGCATGACCGCCCTTGACATCCCCGCAGAACCGATACCCGAACTCGTCGCGCAACTGGCACAAGAGACATATTCCACCGACCTTCTGTACCACCTCGTCAACAATCTGCATCGATTAGAGTTCGAAGCCCGCAAGGACGTCGTCCAGGTGTTCAGCCAGCTGCTTCGACGTCAGATTGGTTCCAGGTTCCCCACCGTGGAATACCTCAGCTCTCACCACAATGTCATCTTCGCTGCCTTCAAGGGCTATGAGAATGAGGAGATCGGTCTTAACACAGGGATGATTCTGCGAGATATGCTGAAGCATGAACCGCTCGCTAAGGTTCTCCTCTACTCTGAGAAGTGCGTCAATCACATATCTCTCATCGTCGCGTAAAACTCATTAAGGTGCCCGGACGTTATGCAGATTTTACATGTTCCCCCACTACATAGAGACCACCACGTTTGGTATCTCCTGCGATGCCTACGCGAACTTGAAGGAAACCCTCACACGGCACAAGGCGATGGTCGCCGAATATTTGGATAAGAATTACGAACGGGTAAGTCTTTCGATCGACCCCTTATGCGCCCCACCCGTGGACTGATAATCGCGCCGCTTCCCAATTAGTTCTTCTCAACTTTCACAACTCTGATCATGTCTTCAAACTACGTCACCAAACGCCAGTCACTGAAGCTGCTGGGAGAAATCCTCCTTGATCGTGCCAATTTCAATGTTATGACGCGATACATCGCGAACGAGGCCAATCTGAAGATGATGATGAACTTGCTACGAGACTCAAGTCGGAATATTCAGTTCGAGGCCTTCCATGTTTTCAAGGTATGTTTTTCATTCGTTCCTGACCTGTGACCCACAGAATCGGTCAAGGCATCTTGTTGATCCGTTTTGGCGTCATTGTCCTGTTCACGTGTTTGTTGAGCTGGAATGTGCTGACGCATTGAACGGCGCAGGTATTTGTAGCCAACCCGAAGAAGCCGCCTCAGATTGAGGCCATCCTGCGAAGGAACAAGGAGAAACTTCTTGTATTCCTCAAGGGTTTCCACAATGATAAGGAGGGTAAGTGCGACGTTTCCTTTGTATCATCAGAGCCGTCTGATTTACGCCATATTGGTTTGTATCTTTAGACGAACAGTTCACAGTACGTACCTTCCTCCACCACCCTATTTTGACCCTGACTCACATGCCCGTGCTTGCAGGACGAGAAGCAGTTCCTTATCGTCCAGATTCAGAACCTGTGACTGGCCCCCTCGTCGACCCCACCACTGTTACAAATACCTCGATTTCCATCCTCATCATCTACTGCTTTCTGCATACCCACATGTATCTGTTGTACACATTAGGCTTCTGCCCTTCCACGTCTGGCCTCGTCCCTGCCCGTTCATTCCCAAGTTCAAACTGCTGCTGCTCGTGTTTTGCTGTGAGGGTGTCTGTATCACTATAGTTATTAACTTCATAATTCGCACTGGACGTTTACACTGCCTCGAGGCCCATCGACCGCTGCCACGTCGCAGTCTCCGACGCTGACATCGCCAAAACAGCCGCGACGGCTGTGAGGATGCTGAAGCTGGAAGAAGCAGGTCGTTGCCGGCGGAAGGTTAATGGGCGTCTACTGACCGCGGCCCACCAAAACTGTCTTTTGGCCTCTTCCTACGTTTTACCTCTTCCTCCTCCTCCTCCTCCTCCCCCCAACAACGACGACCACATTACCACCCTCGCACTCACACATATTACCCACAGGAGGGGGAACATTGTAAATACAATATCGTATGTGTATTCTTGGACCTCTCAGACGGATCCATACTCACGTCCACGCAACCAGAATATGTCTGTGCCAGTGGTGGCGTTGGTCACTCTCCCCGAGGAACTCCTCGACCGCATCCTCAGCGAGCTCTTCTTCTCTACCCCTTCTCCCGACCGACCAGCTTGGCATACACCCACAGCCAACTTCTCCGCACCGCTCCTCACATGCAAGCTCATCCATCGTGTTTCAGCTCCGTTACTCTACCGCAACGTCACGCTTCGGTCGCCCACCCAGTCTGCCCTCTTCGGAGCTACACTCTTGGCGAACCCAGAACTCGCCCAGTGCGTTTGGAATCTGACGCTAGGCGGGGTCTGGGAGGATGGGATGATCGATGTGCTTTCGTCGTGTTCTGCCTTGCGGTCCCTTGACATGATGCTGGACGAGGGGTGGAAGGTGAAGGAATGGGTCAGCGGACAGAGGCCTGATGGAAGTCGTGCCAGTGGGAGTTTCCTCTCTAGGGGAATCAACGCTGTCGAAGTCCTTGCGTTCTGTGATGCGCTGGGGCATGTGAAGGACCTTCGGCGCCTCACTATTCGGAAGAGTAACAACACTTACCTTACCCAGTTGGTCCCAGCCACGATTCTGCAGTGCATTGGGACGCATGTGCAGCGATGGACTAGCTTGGTGAGTCGTGAAACGCGTGTCTTCATTGGGTGTCGCGGCTCATGAGGTGCTTGCAGGAACACGTCGAAATTGCCTTCAGGTATTCAAGTGCCCAGTCGCTGGAGCCGCTGAATGTCCGTTCAGCCCCGGAACTGGGAGAGATGTCGGACGTCGAACCGGTCATTTCGCTCTCTGCTGCACTTGGGAAGTCGCCAAGGCTGCGCTCTGTGACTACAATGATGCCTGCGGTGTGGAACGACGCGCTTCTTGAGGTGAGGCAATGGCGGTGACTTATTCTTACTACGAGCGCATATTGATGTAACGGCATCAGATTTCAGTCAATCAGTCGCTACAGAAAATCCATCTAGTGACCGCACCTTCCTCCCCAGGTTCACCTGCACCTCTTCAGCTCATCCTTCCTTCCGCTCTGTGGTTCAAGGAAGCGAGCAACCACCCTCGGTTAGTCGAGCTCATCAACGCGGGAAGCCAAGTTCTTGCTCTTGGTGCTGTGCCTCCAGCGACTCCCATTTCAGCCAGAGGAAGGGCGATGACAGTAAACTCTCCGCCGTCCACTTCCGCTACGAAGCATGCCGACATCGAACAGGACGAGATTCTCGAGGCGGAGAGGGAACGGGAGATCTCTCCCTGTCCTGCGAGCTCGAGCTTGACCGTGGGCAATTGGAGAGAAGGGAGCAGAGGCAAGATAGGAATGAGGCGATCAAGTGCTGTCTGACTGCTCAACGAAATTGCCAATCACATCGCGCGTCTATGCCACGCGGGGAAACTCTCCTCCAACCGGAACCAAGGCATTCGTCCCGAACCATCGAGGATACCATCACCATCTCAGTTGACTCTCCACCGGTGACTGTTATCCAACGGGATCGGCTCCGGATGACAAGAACACACAATGTATATACAATCTCCCCGCCAGTACACCGTCGCTCGTTTGGCTCCCTCACTTCCCCTCCACCATTGGTCACTCATCGGTCTTTTCTCTCTTCTCGTGTACGAATATCCCCTTTGGTACGCCACTCGTCGACGGTCTGAGACGGACAGCACTGGCTTCTCATCATCCCCTTTTTATTCGCGGTCTCCTTCTCCTCGAGAACTTCCTCTCTTTCTTTCGCTCCTTATTTACAGGATACCCCTCACCATCCGTGTATCACGGGCTCAGTCCACGGTGGTGGTGGCGGTGTTCAGCGCGAACTCTTTTTCTGCAAGGTTTATCTATCAGCCTTCTTCTTCCCCATACGTGCGTAGTCGTCTATCCCAATTTCTGCTGCGATGTCTCTGACTACATATTCTCCACATGTTAGCCAACTCACGGTGCGCTCATTTCTGCGTCTTCTCTTTGAATTTTCCTCTTCTATACCCGGTTACTTCAAGGTTACTTATCATCGGTCGTTGGTAACTAGAGATCAATTTGATACCCTGTCGATCATGATCACCCCCCCCCCCCTCATGGCTGAAATTAAGTACGCCGGGGCGGATGCGCCGGCTGCGCGCTCATATGGCCATGGCGGAGAAAGGTTGTGAATCTAAGGAGACGGTAAATGTGGTCGGCGCCGGTCGCGATAGGTCCTGAAAGAAGCTCTCAGCGACACCATCACAGCTGACCTGTGCGTGTCATGATTCATCAGTTGGTCCATTGAGTTCGTTCGGCCGATAAGCCTGCATGTCGGCAGCAAGCTCGAGAATGATCTGGAGGACCGACTCGGAATGACGAAGTTCGTGTGTGGCTTTGCGAAGACTCTACAGTCTACTGCACAAATCGAGACCACCTGACATGGGAGTGTGTGACGGTCAAAACTGAGCCCTGTGAAAACTCTCGGTGATTTGTGCTGTCGCAGGGTTGTTTTCTGAGTTCGCAAGTATACGCGAGACAAACTGCCTGGAGGAATTGAGGGAGGCACCTGTGGAAGTTCTGCCAAGAAGGGTGATGGTACCGTAGGGACCCCGGTTAGACCCTGGTTATTGGAGACATACACAGGAAACGGCATCGAGGCGGCCGGTGGTGGTGATTGGACAGAGGGAGAAAATTAAAGAAATTGGATGGGACGGCCGGGGTCCTTGTAAATGTTTTGGAGAGGAGGGGCCGAGGGAGAGAGATGCTTACAGTCAACTGGACAGTCATGAGCGAAATATATAGAACACTCCAACCGTCGCCGTCGGAACGTCCGAACCATCCCTCTCTTTCTTGTTTCCACTGAGTCCTCTGTGCACAATGGCGTCGCGTCCGACAACACCCGTGTCGTCCACTCAAACAGCTCATGAGTCGGTGCCGAGCTCGCCGAACGACCACGACGAGCTTGAGAAGAAGGCAGTGGCCACATCGTCTGCGGCGGCGACGACCGAGGACGCTTCGACGACACCGCCAAGACCGTCACTGAAGGACGGCGAGGGCGAGTCCGCTGTACCAGAAGACAAACAGGTGCGTACGCTCTAAGCACCTTTGTGGCGTTTGGCTTTGGGTACTGAATGGGGGTGTGGATTGCGGCGGCGTTTGGTAGGCGGACGCGATCGAGAATCTGGAGGACGACTGGGCACATGACGAGCGCAACCCAAGAAATTGGCCAAGAGGGAGGAAGTGGGGGATGACATTCATCGTATGTCTTGTGGTCTTGTTCCTACTCCGTCAACGTTCAAGAAGTACTGATGCTGTGATTTGGGGGGAAAGGTTTCGTTGTATACGCTGATCCCGCCACTGGCAAGTTCCATGATGGCGCCTGCTCTTCCAGAGATTGCACAACATTTTGGAATCACGAGCCCAACGTTGCAAGCGTTGACATTGACGATCTTCTTGCTAACATTCGCCCTTGGACCACTCATAATGGGACCGCTGTCTGAGATTTACGGCCGTGTTTGGGTGAGTGACGTCTTCGAGCTTGTATCAGAAGCCTCCCCGTTGGGAGGTAGTGTCCCATTGAGAACCTTGCACATCTGAGATTTCTCGAATGTGTTATCAATGCCTTACGGGTCTTGAGTGTGGCGTCGAGCGTTCAAGGGATGACGAGGAGGCTGCGCGGGCTCTTCAACCTGCCTCTGAACAAGCTCATTGACTCGTGTTTGGCAAAATAGGTTCTTCACATATGCAACATCATGTCCCTTGGATTCAACCTTGGTTGCGGGTTTGTTCCAACCACCGGGGCTCTGATTGGCCTCCGTCTTCTCGGTAGGTCACGCCCTCAGCACCGCCCTAACCACCAATACTCATCCTCTTCCTTCCCACAGCCGGTTTCGTAGGAAGTGCCCCAGTAGCCATCGGCGGTGGCGTCGTCAGCGACCTCTTCTCCGATCGTGATCGAGCAGGAGCCATGGCCGTATATAGTCTCGGCCCTCTCCTCGGCCCAGCGCTCGGACCCATCGCAGCAGGGTACATCACACAGACCGTCGGGTTCAAATACGTCTTCGTCGTCATCGGCGGTCTGTCTGGGGTTGCAGGCGCGGTGGGTCTCCCGTTGTTGAGGGAGACGTACGCGCCGGTGATTCGTTTGAGGTTGGCGAAGAAATCGGCGGACCCGGAGAAGGCGGCTGCGCAACATCCTCATTTGATTGCGACGCACGGAAGCATGTGGACTGTCCTCTGGGTTAATCTGAGCAGGCCGTTCATCTTGTTGACGAGGAGCTTTGTGTGCTTCCTTCTGAGCTTGTACATGGCACTGTGAGTCGCTTCCTCTTCATCCACTGCATCGCGTTTTATAACGAATTGCTGCAGACAATATGCCTTCTACTACTTGATGTTCTCAACTTTCCCAGGTAAGCTGCCATCGAATTATTTCTGAATGTAACATCCTAACCTTCCCTGCAGTCCTCTTCGCCAAGACGTACCATTTCAAACCTGGTCCCTCAGGTTTGGCGTACCTCGGTCTGGGTGTCGGGTTCTTCATCGCTACCTTTTTCGGTGGACGTTTCGGTGACAAGATTTACCAATCGGTACGCAGTCTGTGCATTCACCCTTTGCCTTCCTTCCTTCCTAACGAAAACGGACTACCTTTAGATGTCGGCGAAGAATGGCGGCAAGGGGAAACCCGAGTTTCGTATTCCGGCACTCATCGTCGGGTCGATGTTCGTCCCCATTGGTCTTTTGTACGTGTGTTGGTGGTGTAAAGGTTTCGTGCAGACCGCTGACGATCCGTTTTGTAGCTGGTACGGGTGGTCGGCGCAGGCTGCAACCCATTGGATTGTGCCCATCATCGGCACAGGTGTTTTCGGTTTCGGCATGATGACCACCTAGTAAGTCACTTCCTCGTACACAAATTGCCTTTCTACTCTTAACTAAGGTATCGCGAATTATAGTCTGCCCATCCAACTCTACCTCGTCGACACCTTCGCCTTCGCAGCGTCCGCACTGGCAGCATCAGCAGTAAGCAACCTCACAGCGCTCTCGCAACCCCTTATTTTTTTGTTTTGTTTTTCTAACGCGTGCAACTCAGGTCTTCCGTTCCGTCCTCGCGTTCGTCTTCCCTCTGTTCGGACAACAGATGTACCACGCTCTAGGGTACGGCGGCGGGAATTCCCTGTTGGCAGGTCTGGCCATCGTCGCCGGAATCCCTTTCCCTATTTGGTTGTTTTACTACGGAGAGGAGATCAGGAAGAAGAGCAAGTTGTGTCGGTGAGACGAGTTCGCGTCGTTCCCACGTTATATGTCGTTCCGTCTTTTCTTTCGCTTTCTCCTTGAACCCTCTCGCTGTCGCATTGCCTCGTCTCGTCACCACACACACATACACACACATCATGAAGCACAACGGTAGATTACACCTCTCCTCTGTTTTTTTTTTCTGTTCACGGCCCTTTTAATCCCCCGAACCCCGCGATACTTATCCTACAACTACCCATCCCTCCCCCAAAACCCCCCTACTATCTATCATCTATCATCCTTCTGTATCAGCAAAAGGGACCCGAGCGTAGATACCTCATCTCATAATCCTCTTCTTTCGGAGTTTTTTTCTTCTTTTTTTTTTTTTTGGTTCGATCGACATTCGAAATTCCCTCAATACCATGCGAACCCCCACCATCAACACACCACCCACCACCCAACGCGCTGTTTCGATAGAACGCATCTCTCCAACCCTTGTATGCATGTCATTTCCACGTCTATTCAATATACGATAAGCTGCCTCCCTCCCCTCGCTCCCCTCACTCCGTCCGTCCTCTAGATACAATACTACGCAGAAAGAAAGTGGATGTAAGACAAAGGTTGTTCTCGTGTTGCGATTGTGAAAGGTAGGAAGACGTGAAGTAAGGAAGTAAGGAAAGCGTGTACCCCCCACTTTTCGCTGTACCCCCCCCCCCCCCCCCCCGCCCACGCATCCACACGTTTTGTGACAGCTGCCTGTTTGTCGACTCCAGTCTACAACACGATGGGCAAGCATCCGATGTTGATGAGTCCTCCCTAGAGAAAAAAAAAGAGAGAAAACCACAACCGTTCGTCAGCCAGCGACCCAAAAACAGAAAACAGAATTTCAGAAAAAAAGAAGAAGAGCGAAAAACGTACAGCGGCAGTGTTACCGGAGCAACAAACAGGGTGGGCGTTGCAAGACCCGCCTCCGAGGATAGGCGAGCACTGGATGCCCAAGAGTCCGTCGACGGGGCCCAGGACGATACCGAGTAATCCGAGAAGCCCTGCGGCGCTTTCGCTCTACGAAATTAAAAAAAAAAAGAATGGATGTTTATTAGGGTTACGGTGCGGAGACAAGAGAAAGTGAGGAGGGAAGGGGGTACGTACGGAAGTGACGCTGTCGCAGCAGACAGGGTCCCCGGTGTTGCATTGGCTGACGGTGGTGGGGGCGGTTGCTGGAGGGGCGGTGGCGGTGACGGTGACGGTGACTGTTGGGTAGGTGTCTGCCCAGGGGGAGGCGACGGCGAGGAGGGCGAAGGAGGAGAGCATGGTTGCGGCGGTTGTAGCTGCGAACTTCATCGTGAACCTTGGTAATTAGGGTGGTGAGGAGGGATGGGTTGGAGTTTGTTGTTGGAGGGCTGGTTTGAAGGTGCTGGAGAACCTGAGGGGTTGAGAGGTGTGTTTGGAGGGGTTTTTATACCTTTCTACGATGGTGTGTACCTACTCGATCTACACGGTTGGGCGGAGTTGGTGGAAATTCACGCAAGACCCCCGGGGTTCCCGGGATCGGTTTCGGACGAGGCAACCTGAAGACGGGACGGTTCGAATGACGCGGTACTTTTGTTTTCTCGCCCCCGCAGCGCCATCATTCAGGTGGTCATCGGTCCCTGACGGTGACAACGATGTAGAGGTGTCCCACTGGCAATTACAAGATCATCATCTGAGCGAATTATTATTCAATTTTCGGTCAGAAACGCCTCGAGTTTACGGATGAGAAACGATGATATGCTCACCTCATACCTCACATGGTCAAGGCGTGCAACGATTAACCAGCTGGATTGCCTGTCTGACTTTGATTGTGGCGAACAACAACAATCAACCTCAGATGCCACTGGGTGGCTGACCCGCCGGAGCCGTCCTCGAACACCGAGAAGGTAAGTCACCGCAATGGAGACAGTGCGGGGACGGTGTGTTCATAGAACATAAGAACAAGAGACCGTTGTTAACCGAGTGGAAAGAGGTCGGAGTGAGAGGAGGGGAGGAAAGGAGCTGTGGAATGTTTTGGGACATTAGCCGGGGACAGACGCCCGCGCATAAACTCCCTCTTCAAGTTGTTCAAGTTGCTGTTTTTTGCACTTCTTTTTGTGCGCATATGGCAATCCGAACGTTGGAATTGACCAGGAGACTACCATATGTTGGTGTTGGGTGGTCTCGTGGAGAGTGTGATCCGATAGATTCCATGTCTATCTAGCTTTGGTTGTTGCGAAGGATCAGAAAAAAAACCAATGGAGGCAAGTGACTGTTCGCCGGGATGCGTGTACTTATGGGATTCTGTTTGATGCAGATTTTTTTGGCCTCTCGATGCAGGTTCCAAGGAGATATCGTTCCGCCAACCTATCTGTACGAACGCTAGGCATATGGAACACGGCAGAGACGACGTGACCGGGGCCAGTCAGTCAAGCTTCCTAACCTCCACCCTGTCTGACAGCGGTGCGTCGGATGCCAAATCAGACTTTGTTCTGCCCAAGATCCACCACGGGTTCAACGATCGTTAATGAAAAGAAGAAGACCGAGAGACGGCGGTCTTCTAAGAGCGCATGACGCAAGCGAGGGAAGGATGCCGGGGGCAGCCCGTGGTCGATGTGTTCCCTCGCTCCATGTTCTCTTTCAGATTCTCTCAAGCGGGTGAAGACACTCCGACGGTCTTTGATCTCAAACGCACAGTGGACTGTGGCGCGCCCCTGAACTCGCGGTACACTCCTCCACTCCAGCCAACGATAATCCGTCCTCGCTGGCACGGCTTCACGGTACCTTTCTTCCTCGAAACACTTGACGTCCTTCGAGATACGCTGACATCGGTGATAGCGAAGAGTGCTGGCAGTATCCTTTCCTTTCAGAGCGACGAACGCACAACCGCTTTCATCCCTTCTTAATTTTTAAGGAGTGTTGACAGATGCGTCTTCGTTCTTGTTCACAGCGTCCTGCTGTGCACCGGAGAATGGGGATCCGTGGGCAGGAAATGAAAGAGGCACAGAACCCCACGTCTTCCTCCTTCTCCACAACGGACCCAATCGAACACCGACTACGAAGGAATCCACTTGCACTTTTTTCTCTCTCTCTCTCTCTCTGCCAAATTGCATTCTCATTCGAAAGGAAAGATGAAAAAAAAGGACGGCCGACGTGATCGTACTGAAGATCCTGCCTATTCTTCTTTTCTGTGGAAAGATACCCTCGAAGCATCAACCCGCACACGAACTCACGTCCCCTCTCCCCCTCCCCCCTCCAAAATCCTCTCCGACTCCCCCTCATACCCCTCCCACTTCCCCAACCCATCTCTAACATCCACCATCCTCGTCCCATAAAAAATATGTCCCGTCGGTTGCACCATCTCCCTCACCCCCTCCTTCATGACAAGGTGCGCACCCCAAACACTCCATCTCCCACGTATAGAATGATACCCGGCGACGCAGACCCCGCATACTTTACATCTGTATCGTGTTTTGTGAGGTTTGGAGGGGAGAGTGTAGGTGTGCAAGGAGCGTGATATCAATGCATCTTCTTCGTTGTGTCCTTCCGAGTCGTCTTCTCCCATCGCCGAAGAACTTCCCGCCCCCGCAGTATGCGTCCATCTGAACGACCCCGGCGCGGTGTGTATCGTGTGCACGAACGGACATCCTGAAAACAAAGGCGCGGTTTATTAACCAAGGTTGAGTTTGGCGTGACGCGAAAGGGTTTGTGACTCGGACGCACCTGTGAGCCTTTGACAGAGCGTGCAGTGACAGTATGCGCTCAGGACGGGTGGCCCGGTGAACGCGTAGCTGACTGCTTTGCAGAAACACGATCCACGAATCTCCATGACTGACTCGGTGTCGTTGTGTAAGACTTGAACCAAGTGCTGAGGTGACTCGGAGGATTAGACACGCTCTCCGGCTCGGTTGAAGTACGTGACCGGTTCTCAGGAGCATGCTCGGGCCTGGGACACACGATGAAAGAGGACTGCTTTGATAAACTCGGGGTACAATGGACAAGGACCACGGATACGACGAGTACGAGGCTACAAACAGACTATAGTACGAATAATCTAGAGAATCTTCCTACAACTAAGAGTTCGAATAGTCTAACACAACACAAATGCCCAAGGGTCCCAAGATGCTACAAGGAAAGCGCGAAACGACGACGAAGTGCCACCGGAAGGCAGCCAGGTGGCGGACTGACACACATGATCACTGTCGGGCCCGGATTCTGCGGGTCAAAGTCTGACCACGGGGGTACGGAACGGCGGAGCCGCAACCCTGTGAACGGGGGAGAAAGAGAACATCCAATTAGGCATGACAGAGGCGAGAAAAGGAAAAAAAAGGACAGGAAAGACTCACGTGGGGGTAACTTCCGCATTTTCCGTTGCACAGTGTGTACGGCGACTTGCAGACGCACTTGTGGCCCTCGGGGACGTACGGCGCGTCGCATGAGATGGCGCAGACGTCAGAGGGAGAGCAGACCAAGCGGCCGTTGTCGGGGCAGGTGCAGTGCTTTTTGTTGGGTGCGAGGTTGAGCTAATGTTGATGATGATGATGATGATGTCATAGTCAGCGAAACAAACGCGAAAAGAGTGTGAACGGATGGGACGAACGAGTTCGGTGAGGATTTCGGTCACGGCTGCGGTGCCGAGGAGGTTCACGAGACCTTTTAGCTGGATGTTGGACTCGAGAGCGAGAGGGAGGGCCGAGAGGCAGAGGCAGACTTTGAGGTCGAGAAGGCCAAGGACATTCGCGTCGATGAACGCGCAGACGTCAAGCAGTTCGCGTTTTTGGTGGAACTGACGCGACGCGATGGGGTTGGGAGGGACATCGGAGACGGCGCGCGTGGGTGCGTAGGGATCACGAGTGAGCTGGAACTGGGCTGCGGCAGAGGGGAGAGAGGACAGAGAGTGACAAGCGAAAAGAGCGAATAGTGCGTAAAGGAAAGTGTGGATGGCGAACATGGTGATGGCTGGGAGTGTCTCTTGAGCGACGAGGAAGGGGGAAAGAACGAGAGGCTTCAGAGGATGCAGGGCACAGAACAGCGACCAGACCAGCTTTTTATACGGCGGGAGTGCAGAGAGAGGTCATTTCGACTCCGCCCAGAGGTACGAGGACTGGCTGTCTCGTAGTTTCTTTCGTGTCATGCGCCACAGTTCATGGTTCCTTGCACGAGGGACATATTGCGCTGTCACGCCCGACAGCTCCGGATGCCCGAGTGAGGCTATTCTGATGGCCCAGGTTCTCTGCGTGGTTCACTGAGCAGAGGGTTATCACTGGCAGAGAGTGGTTAGTGGTCACGGTTGTGGTGGCAAGTTTCGGAGACGCCGGCTTAAGATGCCGACGATGCCGAAGAACCGAATGCCCTTGATTACAAGCGCCACAACCAGTCACTCACCACATCTCTGCTCTTCAGGACTGGCTAAGAATAACTGGCCAGCTGGCCCTCAGACTCCCAGCGTTAGACCTCAGTGCTCTGACGTGAGGATTGGACGTCATCCACGTGCGATGCTGTCGGTCGCGGGACCCATGGCTTCTTCCGCGATGTCCACGTCGGATGTCTCCCCATCCAATGTCTGTCCGACTCGGGGTGCGTTCCAGTTGAAACAACACTCGTACAGCGGCACATCGCAGTCCGATATACCATTCTCTTGCTGGAAACCCGGAACGCCTTGACATCGTGGTCTTTCATCACCGAGCTTCGTTGACCAACAAGATGGGTCCCCACGGTCCTTTCATCTTGTAAACGACCGATGGCACCTATATATAACACCCAGCTTCGTCCCGCTGAAGGGTTATCGCTGTAGTTCTCTTCGATATGAGCACTCGATCCCAACCCGAGTCTGACAACATCCCTCCGACTGACGGCTCCCTCCCTGCATTCTGGGGAACACTAGATTGGCAAGCCGAGTACCGTCCCTCTGCACCATGGGCCATCTTTCCCTCGTCGGATACCAGCCCCGCTCAACTCAAGTCTATCTCCTTCTTGGACTTGGCTCTAGCGAGCCACCGTGTCGCGCATGCGTTGCGACCGGGACGCACTGACGCAGATTCAGACGGAAACGTCATTGCCCTACTCTTGCATTGCGATACTGTGCACTACGACGCGGTCATCGCAGGATGTTTGAGGGCGGGATTGGTGGTACGCGCGCACGTTTTCTATACAATCCCGCGTTATCCAATACTGATCAACCCTGTTCCACAGCCATTCCCAATGTCACCCCGCAACACTCCCGAGGCCGTCGTGGACATGCTGGAAAAGACCAAATGCCATCGCCTCGTATCTCAGTCGTCGCTGAACCCTCTGGTGAAAGCAGTCCAGGAAACTCTCAAGCAGAAAGGCTATCCACTGAAAGTCGATGACCTTCTTCCGTTGGAAGAAGTCTTCCCTACGATACGCAATTCCAATCCAACATCAGGCGATGACGTCACGCCTTACCCTCCGCCCGATAAGAAGCATCAGCCTGACGATATCGTTCTATATTTGCACTCGTCGGGTTCTACGGGTATACCCAAGGCTATCCCGCTGACACAGAAAGTCTGCAATCTATGGATGGGTTGTAGTGAGTGCAAACCCTCGAAGACACCAATTACACAACTCACCCGCGAGAACACCCGATGATTAGCGTTCGCTAAACAGACCCGCGTCAGGAATATACGTTACGGCCTCATGGGTCTCCCCGCGTTCCACGCGATGGGTCTTATCATGCAATTCATCGTCCCGTTGGTGAACGGTCAGCCATGGGTGGCGTATGAACCGAAGTACCCTGCTCCTCCTGTTCTGCCGACTCCTCACAACACTTTGGAGGTGGCGAAGCTGGGGAAGGCGGATGCGCTGCTGTGCGTGCCGACGTTCATTGAGGTCAGTCATATTTCTTTGCCTACTTTGAGGGTTCTGGAGAGAAGCTTAAGTGGAATTTCACGTTTGATTAGGCTTTTGCTGCCTCGGAGGAATCAATCGACTACCTCAAGACTCTCAAAGTTCTTGTATGTTTCACACTTCCTCTCTTATCCCCCGCCTCCTTACTTCGACCCTACATGCTCACTCCTCCCACCCAATCTCCAGCTCTTCGGAGGCGGACCCCTCTCAGAGGCCACAGGCCTCAGACTCGAAGCCGCAGGCATACGTCTAGTCAGCTGTTACGGAGGGACAGAATGGGGTCCGTACATCCAGCTGTGGGACAACGACTCCGAAGACCCGCTGACCACGAAAGGAAATTGGCGATGGATGGGTTTTCCGGATGATGTCAATATACGATGGGTGCCTCAAGGAGATGGGACGTTTGAGTTGCACTTTTTAGTTCGTGGTTTTTTTCTTTCGCTTGAAGCTTGGAAGAGAGACTCGGAGAAGTGTTGACGATGAAATGGTGTTTAGACTTGTCCGACTCATCAGCCGGCGGTGGAGAACTTACTGGACACGAAGGGATATGCGACTTCGGATCTTTTCATCCCTCATCCCAACAAACCAGGTCTCTGGCGCATGTAAGTCCTGACTCTCTCCCGCCCATATATGTAACTCTAGCCCGATACTCAATCTCACCTTTTGGTGTTTTTTCCCTTCAGCATCGGTCGTGCAGACGACGTGATCATACTCGGATCAGGCGAGAAAATCGTTCCTCTCGCCCAAGAGAACTATCTGTCGTCTCGGCCGATGATCCAAGGGGCCGTAATGTTCGGACGCGCGAGGAACGAGCCGGGAGTGCTGCTTGAGCCGAAAGAGCAGTACGCGTTCGACCCGTCTAACGAGGAGAAGTTGATCCAGTTCCGGAATTTGGTTTGGTGAGTGAGCAGGCCGCCAAAAAAAAAAGGGGGCGGTGTTACATGTTCGGTATAGCTGACAGCGCGTTGTGTTTGGGATAGGCCGTTCGTAGAAGAGGCGAACAAACTTGCTCCGGCGTTTGGAAGGATCTTCAAGGAGATGATCATTGTCACTCATCCGGACAAGCCGATGGGACGTGCTGGGAAGGGGACTGTGTTACGGAAGCAGGTTCTCAATAATTACGAGAGTGAGATCAATGCGTTGTGAGTCTTAGTCCTACTATCTGTTTGCTTGCAAAAAATCTGTGTACGGGGCATGTTCTGACGATAACTTGTAGATATGATTCGGTTCAAAGCAGTAAAGAAGACAACGGCGTACCGGCACCGCAGACTTGGTCAGTTGAAGAGACTGAGAATTGGCTTGTGCAGCACGCTACAATCATCAACAACGGTATCGCGCCCGCACCTTCCGTTGACCTCTTTGAACAAGGTTTCGACAGGTGCGCATTTCTACACGTTTCTTATTGATGTTCACACATGTTCAACAAAACTGCACCTGGCAAAAATCCTCCAGTCTGAGCGCAACTTTCCTCCGCAATCGCATCCTCGGGTCTCTCAGGTCCTCGTCCAACTCCGGAGCCGCGAACGCCATCTCTCAAGAGTTCATCTTCGCCCATCCAACTATCAAGAAACTCGCAGAGGCTATCCATCGACTTGTCCGACCGTCTAATGGGACAGTTGCTGCTACATCGGATGAAGACGAGGTTCTCGCCATGATCGACGAGTATTCCTCCGACTTGCCAGAAGCGTCCTCTACAAGGCTTCCCATCAATATACATGACGGTATCATTGTGCTGTTGACAGGAAGTACGGGTGGTCTAGGATCTCATCTCCTTGCAACGCTTTTAGAGGACCCAAGGGTGAAGAAGGTGTACACGTTCGACCGGGGGGAGAATATCCCCGAGAGACAACGTGTGTCGTTTGAAGATCGCGGGATTCCTGGTGGAGTGCTTGAGAGTGTGAAGTTGGTGACTTTGGAGGTGGATTATGGGAAGGATGGGTTTGGGTTGTCGGTTGACGTTCTTAGCCAGGTATGCACGCACAGCCCCCTCCTGTCGTATTGTCTTAACGTTCTACTAACCCTATTGGATGATATGTTATGTTTAGATCTCTAAAGAACTGACGCATATCGTACACAACGCCTGGAAGGTCGACTTCAACCTCTCTCTCAGCTCATTCTCCTCCAACGTCCGCACCACACGCCGTCTCCTCGACTTTGCCTCTTCCTCCGCGCATCAAGTCCGTTTCGTGTTTTGCTCGTCCGTGTCTGCTGCTAGCAGGTGGGATCCCAAGGCGAACGGGGGGAGGAAGATCCCAGAGGAGGTGATGCAGGAGTTGGAATGGGTTGGAACGAACGGGTATGCGAGGTCGAAGTACGTCGCCGAGAGGGTGAGTCGGGTTATCTTCCGAGAGGAGGAATCAGGGTGTTGATTGGAGATGTTTCCATAGGTGCTTTCCAACGCGGGGAAGAAGGGACATGCTGTTACGACTTTGAGGATCGGCCAGATCGCAGGGTCTGAGGCGACGGGGGCTTGGAATGCCTCGGATTGGGTGCCCAATATTATCAAGTCTAGTGTTGGCGTTGGGTGTCTCCCGGATTTACCTGGCGTACGCTTCTTTGATTCACCCTCTACCATCCACCATCCACTAGACTGACTCGTTGATTTTTCCAGGACGTATCATGGTTCTCTATGGATACGATATGCCATACCATCCTGGACGTGCTCACGACCGATGTCCGGGAGTGCAACCTCCCGGAACTCATCAACGTCGTACACCCCCGCCCTCGAGCATGGCACGCCATCATGGAGGATTTCAACTTCGCTTTTGGGGACAAGAAAGCCTTGCCTCTCGTACCGTTCCACGAATGGCTGGCCAAAGTGGAAGAAAGAGCAGTCAATCCTACAGAGAGCGATTTAGAGAACGTCGTGCGTTGCTACCCTCGTCACATATACCTCTCTCTTTTTATTCACCCCCGACTTTTTGTTTTTGTGATATGATCATCGACCAGCCCGGCATCAAACTCCTCGGGTTCCTCCAACAAGTCGCCCAAAGTTCTCAAACCCGAACAAGCGATGATGTGCTGTTGGTCGATGCGGAGGGCATACCGAAGTTCGATACCGCAAAGGCGCAGAGTGTGAGTAGGAGTTTGAAGGATGCAGAGCCGTTGAGTAGGGAGCAGGTGGGGAAGTGGTTGGAGTATTGGTGCTCGAAGGGGTTCATTCAGATTTGAGCAACGAGAGCCTGAGGGGTGCTGTTAGGTTTGGGTTTGGATTCATATGTGCTCCTTCACTTTAGTCGGTCTCCATCGCTAGCAAGGATACTCTTGGTTGGAATAATGTTCCACTTCCTGAAGAGCTTTCACGTTGTATTTGAATTACCGCGCGCTTGTTCAACTTGGCGCTGTCGGTTACAATTTCTGAGGCTCTACGGTTTCCCTCTCTCCACAACAATGTGCATATCATTACTCTGCACATACATTCGTCAATACCCGTACCCATCTGACAAGACTGAGTCCAGGGTGTTTTTGCATTCGTCGATGCTGGCCATTTGGTCGTTTTCACTTCAAACAATCACACATACCTTCATTCAACTCGAACTTCATTGACATGACAGATGGAGGACTTGCTCGCGTTTGATTGCATACGTATGTTTCGGTCTTCGTTTCTCATCGCCAGATGTCCTCCTGACTCAACAGGCCCCTGCAGGAACACATGTACCGTGACACTACTTTTGTGTTCAGAATCCGAGACGATGGTCTGCCACTGGCAGTGCGCTGCCAGGCAAGGATTCTAGAACTGAACACGCACGCAAGGACGCGTCAATATGCAGCTTACAAGCGTCGCTGTACCTCCGCACGTCGTTTTGGGGTACATCCCTCATCATCATCATCATATGTTCTCTCTCCACCCAGAACCGCTTCAGACGGTCGTAGTAACGTGCCATCCCATAGAGCAGATAAGGGGCGGTCATTGCAAGGTTCTGTCCGTTCCAATGTATGCTGCTTTTGAAGCGTCGAAGCTGATCAAATATCAGGTCATCTTCTCACTCTTCCTACTGGCTGTGTGTACCCAAGACACAGGGGGATCTATGTGGTCGCCGGTGAGCGTTGACCCTAGGTGCGCTCCGTGCACGGGCTTGCCTTTACATGACCTCTGATCTTCGATGCATCACAGTAGGCACAACTTGAGTCTAGAACGATGAAGTTGAGATCGTGGTGGTCCGTCGCCGAATTGTGCACCTCCGTGCATAACCGCTAGCGCTTCTTGTGACCGATCCAGTGGTATGTACAAGTATGTTCTGTGTCTGTTTATCATTCTGGTTGACCTAGTGTTGCATCTGATGGCTTCGGACCAGATCATCAGTTCCGACTTTGGGATTGGCCTCTTTCGCGTCTGTTGTATCTTCTGCGATATGAAGGATTTCAAGATGTTCCGTATACGCGTACAGGCGTGAGACATCGAAAGGTAAGTCAGCATCTTCTACACACAGGCACAAATTGAGGGGTCCACGTTAACAGGTCACGAGCAATCGTATCATGGATATCGTTGACGGGCACACCACTCATTGTCATCCCAGGTCCACGATTACACTCACCGGTGGACGTCACCTACTGTATCGTCATGAGAAAACTTACAGCATCTACAGCAAAATCTCACCGGTAGCCACCCTCCGTGATAAGCAAAAGTTCATGCCAAGTGATCCTCTTTCTGGTATGTTGGGCTGTCATTCTCTTCCATGCTGTATGATTGGGTTCAGAACCTTCGTCACCAGCTCGATCCGATATCTTTCCGCAGAAGACGGTCCCGTACAGACACAGGCACAATAATCGTCGTCCTTGGCATTCAATAAATGTTATTTGTGCGCAGTGAGTCGCTGTTGCGAAGTACAAAGATTTATCAATGGTGGCTCACTATTTCGCCTACCAGTTTCCTCAACATCGTCAATTGAACAAGATAGATGGGCCCGGTTGTATGTCTAGGCAGCACGCGCAACCTTGACAATTAACAATGGATGATACTATGTAAGGAAGAATGAATTGGTTTATACGGGTGGCTATCTCAGCTGATGATTTCTTCCGTTAGGGTCGTGGAGTTGAAATGCGATTCAGAGATGATGTGTGCCACTTCCTCGTGACTTTCGATGCGTCAATTGGAGCAAACGTTCTGGAAATGCCTATCCAATGCGCTGGTTCAAGGCGAAGACGTATTGTACCTGTGGGACCGACTGGAAGACAGTGCAGACAATCGAAGCTGGCGGTTTGTGCGGGGTTCACCTCACCGCGCGGTGCCTTCCGGTGTGAGGTCGGAATTCTGCAGGCGGAATGAAAGCTTGAGCTTCCGGTAGACGAGCATGAGGTGTAAGTACTGCCTCGTCCATGGGTATCCCCATTTTCTGAACCGTTTGTAGGTTGCCTAGTTAAAAATAGCTGCGGGCTGCGATCGCTCCAATATCCCTTTCAATCGGAGGAACGACCTGACGTTCCGTCATTTTAGAACTGATCCTCTCTACAACTAGTATATATTCAAGTGCTACGTCGCCGTACTACTCGCCATCACTTCCAACCATGGGCGCCATCGTTATACCAAAAGAATACCCGCCCACCGATGGCTCACTCCCAGCGTTCTGGGGAATCTTGGATTGGCAAGCAGAGCATCATCCTACTGTCCCATGGGTCATATTCCCCTCATCTAGCGGCGCTGAACAGCTCAGAACGCTGACTATGCTTGACTTTGCGTTGGCGAGTCACAAGGTGGCCCATGCTCTGAGACCAGGGCGGGCTGGCCGTGACGGCGAGGTGGTCGCGCTGCTCCTCCATTGTGACAACATTCATTATGTCGCTACCATTATGGGTTCTATGCGAGCCGGGCTAGTGGTACGTGCATTGAGCTATTGTTCATGCTCAGCAACTGAGTCTCGGATGCATAGCCGTTTCCAATGTCCCCTAGGAATACGCCCGAGGCGGTCGTCCATATGATGGAGAAGACGAATTGCCACAAGATAGTCTCCCATTCCTTTGTGAACAAGCTGGTCACATCTGTCCAAGAAATACTTGCAGAGAAGAACTACTCCGTGCAAGTTATTGAACTCCCTCCCCTGGACGAGGTTCTCCCCATAATCTTCGACCAGAACACCGACATGACGGAATTCGCTGAGCCTGCTTACAGACCTCCAAAGGCAGGGCATCGTCCAGATGACGTGGTGATTTATTTGCATTCATCCGGCTCGACTGGGTTCCCCAAACCTATCCCTCTCACACAGAAGATAGCAAATCTATGGATGAGCAATAGTGCGTCTGCATATACTCAACTCATCTCATATCGGATTCATATTGACGATGGTGATAGCATTCATGAAGCAATGTCGTGAGCGGAACATCCGCTTTGCAATGATGGCTCTACCGATGTTCCATGCAATGGGTGTCATCACTCAGCTCATTATGCCACTCGCGATCACCCAGGCATGGGTGGCATATGAACCGAAGTACCCCGCCCCACCTATGGTCCCAACACCGATGAATATGTTGGATGTGGCGAAGAAGACTGCATGTGAGGCGTTCTTGTGTGTACCGACGTTCGTTGAGGTGCGTTTTTTCTACCCGTTATTGACTGTCTCATGACTAACCTAAACTGTATATGTCATAGGGTTACGCGAAGTCAGATGAAGCAATAGAATTTCTGAAGACTCTTAAGATATTGGTCAGTTTATCCTTGAACCATGGTTTCATTCTATTCACTCATGCATTCAAAGCTCTTTGGTGGAGGTCCTCTTTCCGCCACTACGGGAAAGAAGCTAGCAGCGGCAGGTGTCCCGATCTGTAGCTGTTATGGAGGTACCGAATGGGGGCCTTATATATATGCCTGGGATGAACGCTACCCAGATGATCCACTAAAGATGGTCGGAAATTGGGAATGGGTGGCGTTTCCCCCAGAGGTGAACCCAAGATGGATCCCTCAAGATGACGGGTCTTACGAGCTGCAGTTCTTGGTCAGTATGTTTCCAGATGCGTGGAGCCTGTCGCTGAGATGAAATCCTGCAGGACTGTGATACACACCAATCAGCAGTCTTGAACCTTCCCGACGCTAAGGGATACGCAACATCCGACCTTTTCATTCCTCATCCAACGAGACCTGACCTCTGGCGGATGTGCGTACTTTCATTTGAAGATATTCTATCACATACTGATTGAACGAATATGCAGCATTGGTCGTATAGATGACGTTATTATGCTCGCCTCTGGTGAGAAGATTGTCCCGTTGGATCAAGAGAACTACCTCTACACCCGCCCGATGCTCCAAGGAGCAGTCATGTTTGGCCGCGCTCGGAACGAACCTGGGGTTCTTCTTGAGCCGTCGCCAGATTATTCGTTTGACCCTAACGATCAAGTGAAGCTCGAGGAGTTCCGCAACAAGGTCTGGTGAGTAGTAGGTTCGCTTGTCGCTACTGATATGGTCGCTGATCAGGGGCGTGGCATCCTTGTAGGCCATACGTTGAAGAGGCGAACAAGCTTGCCCCTGCCTTCGCTAGGATCTTCAAGGAAATGATTATTGTAACACATCCGGATAAGCCTATGGGTCGTGCTGGTAAGGGAACTGTTTTGCGAAAACAAGTCTTACAAAGCTATGAAGCTGAAATCAATGCATTGTAAGTGGAAGATCCATTAATACCACGCGTGTACGCTAATTTTGCCTTTAGATACGAATCTGCACATAATAGTAAAGAGATCAATGGTGTCTCACCGCCGGAGAACTGGAATACTACGGAGACAGCATCCTGGTTGATGCAGCAAGCCACGGCGATTCACAGTGGTGTTACTTTATCGCCTTCGAGGGACTTATTCGAGCAGGGTTTTGATAGGTGCGTATTCGTGGAGTCATGGTTGACCAGTACCATACCAATCTAAGGCCTTCCCTGTAGCCTCAGTGCGACGTTCCTCCGGAATCGTATCCTTGCGAGCCTACGATCATCGCCCAATCCGGCTGCAAACGCTGCCGTCTCCTCGTTTTCTCAGGAATTCATCTTTGCCAATCCAACACTAGAAAGGCTCACGCAGGCAATCGTCAACCTCATCCAACCTTCAGAAAGCGACACTATTGACTCGGACAAAGACGAGATTGAAGAGATGATTGCGAAATATTCTGCTCGCCTCCCTGCCTTCACGCCTCGTATGGCCACACCGAGTGAGGGAAGCTTGGTGGTGTTGTTGACGGGCAGCACTGGTGGCCTGGGCTCGCATCTATTGGCCTTGTTGTTGGAGGATAACGAAGTGAAGAAGGTGTACACCCTCGATCGTGGCATGGACGTTGCAGCCAGGCAGAGAGCATCTTTCGAAGAACGTAGGATCCCGCTTGGCTTGCTAGAAAACCAGAAGCTAGTGCCTTTATCTGCAGACTATGGCCAGGAGGATCTCGGACTGTCAGGGACCGTTGCCAGCGAAGTGTGTACCCTTGCACATCCACGCTTTTTTGCTTCAAAACTGACGCCATTATCCCACTACCCAGATCAGAGACTCTGTCACTCACATTATTCACAACGCATGGAAAGTTGACTTCAACCTTTCCCTCAACTCATTTGAGTCAAACGTGCACGGAGCGCGCAATCTCTTCGACTTCTCCACCTCCTGCAAGCACGAGGTCCCGTTCATCTTCTGCTCGTCGGTTTCCGCTGCCAGCAGGTGGGATGCGTCGCAAGGATTGGTACCAGAGGAAGTGCTCCAGGATTCGCGATGGGCTGGGTTGAATGGATATGCGAAATCTAAATACATCACAGAGAGGGTAAGAGTGATGATGTTACTTTGAGTTAATTTGAACTGAGACAAACGTGCAGATTCTTCATTCTGCCATTCAACTGGGACACCCGGTCATGACAATTAGAATTGGTCAGATCGCAGGTTCCATGACCACAGGCTCGTGGAATGTCTCTGACTGGGTTCCTATTATCGTCAAGTCCAGTTTGTCATTAGGATGTCTTCCCGACTTACCAGGTGTATGTGCTGACGTTGATCTTACAATTGAAAGGCTGACCCGAGTAATGTGCTCCGTAGGACGTCTCATGGTTCGCCATGGACACAATTTGCCACACCATTCTTGACGTTCTTCACCTTCATGAGCGTCGAAATCTTCCTGAACTAATGAATGTTGTGCACCCACGTCCTACACCGTGGCACAATATCATGGAGGACCTCAACGATGCATTTGGTCTCGGCAATTCGCTTCCTCTTATTCCTTTCGAACAATGGACGACCAAGGTTGAGGAGATGGCCGTAAATCCGACAGGAAGTGATTTGCAAGATGTGGTCAGTCGTATTCAATACCTCCGCCTGCACAATAGCGGTTTCTTACGATATGTCACAGCCTGCGATAAAACTCCTTCAATTCCTCCGCCAAGTTGTGCACAGTTCCGTGTCGGAAAGCTCCAGATCGTTGAGGGACGCTGAAGGCTTCCCAAAGTACGACACCGCAAGGGCACGACAAGTCAGCCCCTCACTTAGGCATACAGCCCCGCTGGGTAGGGATCAAGTGAAGATGTGGGTGAGCTATTGGCGCTCCAAGGATTTTCTGAAGGTGTGCCAAGATTGATATTTTTCGCTCTGTGCGTTGGGGTTTCTTCTACTCCGGGACGTGGTTGAATGTATCCCAGTTATAGCTGCCCTGTATATAATGCGTAACCCTGTTATGGCAAGATATCCGATAGAGACCCTTCAGCGGATCGGGCACTTAATGTGGGGCAGCGCGAATAAAGTTGCTTCCGCTGCTGCGTCATTGTCTCTGGAAATGCCTCATACATAACCCTCTCAGCACTCACTGATATAGGAGCCCTACTCTATCACTCTCACTCTCACCCCTCGTAAACTAAACGCAAACCTCAAGATTCATATTCAAGATGACCTGTTCCTGTGGTGATTCTTGCAGGTATGTCGTCGTCGTCGAAGTTCACTCTCCCCGCTCTCTTGAGCGAAGCCGATATATTGTGCAGCGCATGTGGTTCCACCAACCAGGGATGCACCTGTGCCCCTGGTCAGTGCAAGTGTACGAATTGTCCCAAGAAACCTCATACCAATGCTGTACGTCGCGCCGTGATGCAACGCTGACAGCAGACTGACTGTAAAATCTATGTAGTGCGATTGTGGAGGTAGTGGAAAGGACTGCCAGTGTGCTGATGAGAGGAAGACGTGCAACTGCTCGGAGAGCAGCAAATAAGCAATTGCGCTCAAGCCCGAGTCCAACATGCAGAGTCATCATACAGGGTTTCACATACTGTATCTATGCTACTATCAGATATTGTACCTCCCCATTACTTTTAGAGTCGCCATAGCTGTTCGAGCCAGGATTGAACTTCGCAGTATTTTACAACGTCTGCAGAGTCGGGATCGCGGAATGCCTCAAGCCGCGCCAGGGTCACGTTACTCGACACGAGGCACGTGACTTGTTTGTTGATTGCTGGGATAAAACACCGGCCGAGTTGGCGAGGATAAACAGCGCGTCGTCCCTTTCCCCCGCCCCCCTTCCCTCTTTCCCCCCGCCATCCACCTCGCCCCCAGACATCCTCCAGAGCATCGAGAACATCATGCCCCGCAAAGCTGCCAATCCCCCTGCCGACGCCGGTGCTGAACCCCGCCGTTCGGCCCGCATTAAGGACCAACCCAAGACGGAGGTTGCTCCTAAGAAGGCCCCAGCTAAACCTCGTGGCGGAAAAAAACCCAAAGCCTCTGAGGAGGGCGACGCTGACGATAAGGAGGCAGATGCCCCTGCTCCCGCTCCGGAAAAGCCCAAGTCCACTGCACGGGGCAAGAAGAGGACCGCCGCAGAAAAGGATGCGGAAGATGCCCCCAACGGGGAGGCTGCTGCTGAGGGCGAGAAGCCCCCTGCCTCCAAGAGAGTGAGTATTGCGATTTTACTGTGGTCCTACAATGTCTCTGACCAACACTATCGCAGTCCAAGCCTGCCTCAAAGGCAACCAAGCCTGCTTCGACCAAGCCCGCCTCCAAGGCTGCTGAGAAGCCTGCTTCTAAAGCCTCTCGCGCAGGCTCCGCGAAGCCTGCGTCTTCTGCTAAGCCGGCTTCAAAAGCGTCTGCTAAGCCTGCCTCCTCTGCAAAGAAGCCTGCATCGCGTGCTGGCTCCAAGAAGCCCTCATCGAAGGCGAGTGCTTTGGCCTCAGTTCCCCAACGGTCACGTTCCAGAGATTGATCTATGTTTACAGGTTGGCGGTACTGAGGCTGAAGCCGCTGCTGTACCTGCGCCAGAAACAATCGCAGAGGAGACGGAGGCAGAGGCTGCGGCAGCAGCAGCAGAGTGAAGTGCCTTTTCAACCCTGTGAGCCATCATTTCACAGTCAATTCTCCCGTCAACATATCCCTCATAATGCTTGTGTCCGACTCTGCGTTGAAGATTCCTTGAAGACTATCGTGATGCGGTCGTCGGCGATGTCTGCAGCCCTGGCGTTCATCCTCGCAGTTTTGCTTGCTAAGACTCGTGTGTCTCAGTATCAGTCGCTCGTTCCCTCAAGTGATCGCCGAACTATGTTCTTCGCCCGTACATCCTTCTGTATTACCCTGTGTACACCTACCTCCCCGCCTATTTCGTCTCCTCGTTTGATCTGTCGTCGTTGCTTTCTGTCTCTGTTCCTCCGTTAACCTATGCCCCTCTCACCTTTCTTCCCTGCACCGTCGTTGCGATGCTCACACATCGGACGTGCTGTGATGTCCAAGGAAACCGTCTGCCTATCTATGCTTCCCTCCTTTTCTTTTTCTTCCGCTGATACTCGGGCCTTGCGATCTTCCCCCTCCCCCGTCGACACCCCATATCCCCTCGTAACCGCGCCCTACGCCCCTACAGTGTTAGTCCGTATGTGCCCTCCTTGCGTTATATCGGTAGCCCCAAATACATGTATGCTCTCGCTGATTGGGCTATGTATGTTTCATTGAGTGATCTCAAGCGCAAACGGCCATACAACCAACATAGCTGGTTCATATCCTACAACATCAGCTAGTCCTACAGTGCTCTCCGAATGGATCAGTTGCTAATTCCTTGACTTTCCTCAGATTACCTCAAAACCCTGCCTGCGCCGCCTCTCTCTCCGCCAGACTCCCTCTTGCTGCCCAAGCTTTGACGTGCGAATGATCTGCCTCATCCTCCTTCTCCTCATCCTCCGGCACGCCCCAAGCCCCAGCCCCAGGAGTTTCGACGAGCAACCGATCACCTTTGCCCATGAATACCGTGGCCTTTCCACCGATGTTGATTTTGCGTGGTTGCAACGGCTGGGATTTGTCGTGGTTGCGAGGAAGGTCTCCGTCGGCTTCGCGGGGCTGTTTGACCCAGGTGTTGCGTCCCAATGCACCAGGACCACCGCCTTCGACACCGTATGGCTGTCTTGTCCTCCGCTGCGTAAAGAGCATGTCAATCATATAAGCCTGGACGACTAGCCAACTGGCCACGGGAACTCGCCTCAGAAAGGATGGAAACTTGCAGTCCCTCGGTGAACTCAAACTCCCTCACGACACCTTCGCCGCCTTTCCAGCGTCCCTTTCCAGCGGAGCCTTCTCGTAGCCCGAACTGGTGGATGAGCACGGGGTACCGCCTCTCAAGAATTTCGACGTCTCCGATTCGCGTGTTGGTGATGTGAGTGTGAACACCAGACGTGCCGTGCCATCCTGGACCTGCACCAGATCCTCCGGCGATTGTCTGAGTAGGTGAATCATCAGATCAATGGGGGAGCTGATACGGCGACGAGCATATACCTCGTAGTAACCCCAACCGGAGACGTTGTTTCCGTCTTTATCTTTGCCACCTGCGCCGAAGGTGACGTTGCTTGCGACGAAAACATTGGTGAGGGGCAAAAAAGAAAATATCAGGATCACGGTGCTCACTTCGTGCATCCTTGACTCGCGGCACACGCGTGGAAGGCCTTAAGCACGACATCGACGATCCTCTGGCTCGTCAGCACGTTCCCTCCGCATACTGCTGCGGTCGTCGAAGGCGACAATAAGGACCCTTCCGGTATCTTGACTGGGAAGAAACGGCCGTAAGCAGGGGCTAAATAAATCCCGCAAAAATCGCGAAGACGTACTTGTCAGAGGAACCAGGCATCCTGCGTTCAACGGAATATCCAGATCCAACATCGCCCTCATGCAGTAGATAACAGCAGAGTGAACGACGGATATTGGTGCGTTGAGGTTTCCGCGGACCTCACACCCTGTACCCTCGAAGTCTAGCTCCGCAGAACCATCCGCTTCGTTGATCTCTACCCGCAGCTTGATCTGGTCAACAAACCGTTTCATGTCAGAGTCATGGTTTTGTGCGTGAAGAGGAAGACGTACAGGAGATCCGTCATCGAGATAGTCCACGGCCTCTAGGATGTTCGAACCAGCCCGTTTAGCGACGTCTTTGAGAAGATTTCGGACTGAGGATTCGGCATTGGCGCGGATGTGATACATGTATTCTTGAACGGTTTCCAATCCATAATCGTCCACGACTGAAACCTCGATCAGCGATACCCTACTTCTGAAGTTTTATCCAGATAGACTTACTGGCTTGGATGAGCTGAACGCCCTTGTAATTAGCTGCGATTTGCTGCAAACGACATCTCTCAGTGTCCGAACCCCTGAGCGTACTTGAGGGTGGAGTGATGCGCTTACCGCCTTCAAATCACTCTCTACGTCCCTAATATTCCTGCAGCCCGAACTCCCAGGATACTGCGCGGGCTTTGTGACCATATAATCATACAAACCCTCCTTATCGAAAACCCCCTCCCGAACGATCTTGAAGCTGACGATGTTAGCACCCTCTTCAAAGATGTTGGTCGACGTTGGAGGCATTGAACCTGGAAGAATACCGCCAATATCTGCATGGTGTCCACGAGATGCGGTAAAGAATATGATCTTGTTGGTTTCATTGTCGAAGACAGGAGAGATGATAGTGATGTCGGGGAGATGCCTTGCTGCACATGAGTGGTTACTGGAGAAATCAGAGATGAAAGAACTTACGATCCTCCGGCATGGGGGGAGTTTGTCATGAATACATCTCCAGGCTTGATGTCTTTCGCATGAAGATTCATCTGGTACTTGACGGCGCTGGAACAGCGTCAACAACAGCCTCGCCAGGTGCAACCGGTATACTCACAAGCTCATGGATCCAAGGTGTATCGGGATAAACGGCGCATTGGCCACCAAATCTCCATCCGGAGCAAACAGTGCACATGAGAAGTCAAGTCGCTCCTTGATGTTCGTGCTAATAGCCGTTTGCTGGAGAGATCGACCCATGGCCTCTGCGACGCTCATGAAGCGGTTCGCGAAGAGAGTCAGGATAATCGGGTCTGGGGAATTTGTGTATTTGGAGGCCATTGTGGTACTAGAAGAGACTTCGATGAGTTTACTGGTGAGAAGTGTGTAGACGCAATCCTAGGATAGCTTTGAGCACTGAGTATCCAAATCCGCGATCAAGTGCCCAAGTTAAGCCAATGTTCGGGTCGCGAAGATCCTCCTGCTTTAACTATTATTTGCATCGGTCATCAGTTTCGACGAAGATGAAGGTACATGGATCTTTCCTAAACTCACCCGCAAACGTGAAGGAATGAAGAGGAAACCCACAAGCTGATCGGCGTTTTATCATGACAGGTGTAACAGGCGCCTTGCCTGCAATCGCGCGCACTATGCTAATGGTGATATGGCGCGACTGCACACATACGGGACTGGCAGAGCAAGAGAAAGTTCACAATGTTACAAGCCGCGATTTCCAGGTACTGATACGCAGAGGTCGGAGAGAAAGCAAGCTAAACAGTAGACGCTTGTTGCTTCATGACGCTTCGGCGCTTGAATGTGTTTTACCACTGTGGACCACCACGACACCCATTATTGACCTATGCAGACTAAATCGACCTGAAAGCTACCTTGTTCTCTCTAAAGACACTCCGGCTTTATGGCGTCGAGCTCTATCTTCGACATCCTCGCAACGCAATCGGCTCTCGTCGAAGAAGCTTCTGAGGCACTTCCTTTCCAATTCACCCAGTGCACATACGCTCTTGGACCAATACGTCAGGCTGTGTACCTCTGCACTACGTGTGCAGTTCCAAGAGGGATTTGCTCAGCATGCTCCGTTGCATGCCATACCGACCATGAGCAGATCGAGCTCTTCCCCAAGAGGAACTTCCGATGTGACTGCCCGACCAGAGGCTTGTCCCACTCCTGCACCCTGCACACCGTTCTGGAGGTTGAGAACGCGGAGAACACCTATGGCCAGAACTTCAAGGGTCTTTTTTGCAGATGTTCAAGGACCTATGATGCGCAGACGGAGAGGGAGACTATGATTCAATGCGTTGCATGTGAGGTGCGTCCCTTGTGGCCCTTGACAGCAAACTCTGACGTGAATCGTAGGATTGGTTTCACGAATCATGTTTGAACCTTAGAGACCGCCCCTCCTCCCGCGACCCGACGCCTCAGCCTGCCGCTGAGGCCATACAGGAGGTTGACGATGACGCTGCGTCTGATGCTTCCTCCTCTGGATTGCCACCACCACTTATCTCCGGAACTTCATACGATGCTTTAGTATGTCGTGACTGTGTGAAGGGCATACCCACTCTCAAACGGTATGCGGGAACTCCAGGTGCCCTTATGGTCATCCGGGATAGCGCTTCAGATCCTTGGAGAGTGGTCGGAGAGGAGGTGTTGGCAGAGACATTGAGAGACGTGGAAGTGACAGACGGCGATGCTCATGCAGCTACTGCCGGGACAAAAAGGCCAAGATCGGGGTCTCTCGACGAGGTAGTTCAGGCGAAACGACCGAAGGAAGATACTGTCCAATCGGAAACGACCAAAACGTCTTCTTTGTGTCTAGCACCCGCCCCAAATGATATAGTCCGGGACATTGTATCATCCCTCGACGACTCGGTACACTCTCCTCGAGGAGCTGGAGACGTGTTTCTGACCGAGGGTTGGCGGGAACGCTGGTGCCGATGTTCACAAGTGAGGATTTCTGCTCCACGATGTTCTCCATGACGTTGAAACACACAGCAGTGTCTCCCTTCCTTAGAGTCACATCCCTATCTCTTAGAAGCAGAAGAAACCCACGAGCCACCAGAAGATCCTGATTCCGGTACGGTTTTATCCGACACGCTCCCTCCCAACCATCGAGTGTTAACGCGAGTTTCTCTAGGTCTTTCACTGGAAGAACTCGGCATGCGTGCTTTGCAACGTCTTCCGCGTGACCGTGCGATCGACGGCATCAGAGCCTTCAATGAAATGAGGTGCGTCTTATTCTTACCGTTTCCCTATTGGAAACGAACGCTCACGCCGGACATATGCAATTACAGAGACGAACTCATGAATCATTTGAGACCGTTTGCTCAGGAAGGAAAAGAGGTTACGGAGGCAGATATCCGTGGATTTTTCGAGGCGAAAATGGCTGCTACGAAATGACAACCTTTGGATACGGTGCCTTGCTAATGGGCCATGCATGACAATCAATTCGTTGTGTTACTAGGAACGCGAACTCTGCGACATGCTGATTTCCTTCAGTCTTGCGCAAGATCTAATGGCCAGAAAAAGGATGACATCGTTGTCTGAGTCATGACTTCAGCCTAGCGACGAAATTCATATGGTGCCAGCAGACGGGATTAGAAGACTGGAATCATGTAGGTGAGTATAAAGCGTACAGAGCCTTCTGAAACTCAATCCTCGTTGTAGAATGAATGTCCGCTTTATTGAGACCACGCATAATCCTGCCACTAAGCTGTCGGTTTGAAGCAGCCATTACCCAATGAGCATTGTCGGAGCATGTTCAGCAAGGTTTCAACATTCGCAATTCAGCTCGAAGTTCGTGCTCCTATCATTCGGAGTCGCCAGGTTTTCGCGCCAGTCAACCTGAGCAGCGGTTAGGAAATGAAGGTCTGAGTTCAGTTCTTCTCCAATATTGAACTTTCAATTGACGGCCTTTCTGTGACGCAGCTGAACTGAGTTTTTGCTCAGTGACAATGCGGCAGAGTTCTTGAGGGTCAGCGTCTTCCGAACTTCAACGTTAGCGACTCCTATCAATCATGATGCTTCGCCATGCGCGCTTCCCTACGTCAACCGTGACGCTGGTCGATGAATGGTCTTACATGCCCTCTCAACCGTTGTGCAAGGAATGCACTTATAACATGGAATCGCTCTCTACAGTGACCCACCGATACTCAGAGTAACCATGGCTGATCGTTTCTCTCCTTTTCCTTCAGTTGCCTTTCCATCCCCTCAAGCATTTCATGCCCCTAGCTTAGAAGTTGCACCTTCGCCAGTGCAGCACATCCCCGACATTCCTGACCATTGGAAGAGTGATTTCTCACACGTCAGGGAACCATTTTCCACAGTATTCAGGATCACTTTCAAGTGCATTTGCTTGATTGCCCTCGGTCGCGTCGATCTTCAACAGGTCTGGATCGACACAGTCAACGCGGAGAGGAAAACAGACCAAGACCGGAGTGTGGGTGAAACAAACGGATCGACTGGCGAGTCGAATCAATTCTGTCATGTTCATTGTGAGTCTGTTGAACCTCAACGACGAATGACTGCTAACGTCAAATCGTAGGCGAGTTTGCTCCTCACTACAGCTGCGGCATTTCTTACTACAGAACCACCCGTTTCTGGACTTATTAACTACAACCAACGCGCGCCGTATATATGTTTCCTAATATCGTTCAGTCTCATTCTTGGTGGTCTGGTTATTGGTTGTGCCGTTGTGTATGTGATAACACAATGCAGTCCCAAGTGGTATAAGGAGGTAAGAAAATACTGTACCCGCCATATCACCCCGGCGGCGGGTGTGACCTGTGACAATGTAACCCATCGCGGCAACGCGGCAGATCAGTGGGTGACCTGTGACACATCAGGAGTGGCGGCGGGTGACAAAAAGTTGGAAGGCGGCGGCGCAGCCGCCGCCGCCTTCCAACACATTGGAAATGTAGCATCGTATTCGAAATACAATTGATCTCGTCGATGATTGAATATTGAACCACAATAACCATCCCAGCCTCCCATCTCCCGACCCCCAATGCCGCCGCCAACCAACACCTGCATAGATCTGACTGGTGATGCCTCCCCGGCACAGAGAGCCTACCTCTCGCAGTTTGATCTCCCTTCTGACGTTGAAACCGCGATTCTACCCGCTGAAGAAGCCCCAATCACATTCCTCGTTCAATACGACAACCTCCCTGGTCCGATCAGTGTCCCCTCCCCATATGATTCCACTCCAACATTGTGGTTCTCTACTGAACCGCCGTCGCCGTCTTTCTATTACCACCAACTGCCACAATGCCCCCTTCCACCTGCCGATCTTGTGGTTTTACTGTCTGCGCTTGCCGGTCATCCAGAAACAGGGGCACTTCCCGACCCAATCCCGCCCTTCTGCTCCATAATCCCCTGGCACCTCTCCTCCAAGTCGCAGGTTTGGACCAAGGGCTTGAGGCTACCCCTTGCTGTTCTCACATACTGGGAAAAGGCACATACAGCCCGTGTTCACCGCCGGAGATGGATGGATGCGGTTGACTGGGTTGCAGATAAAACAAGAGGGTTGCAGAACGGAAGGAGTCTTCAGGGTACGGTGACAGCTGCGTTGGATGGTCTACGGTGGAGGGATCGTCTCGTGAGCCCTACTTCTGTATTGGGTATCTCAGACCCTAGGATTGTGGTCGAGTTGAGTACATACCTCTCAAGCAACTACCTGGGCGGCGCACACATCAATCAAATGCTTGCGATTCTGCGAGCTCAAGTGCACGCCTTCAGCACTACCCATCATTCCCTTTCACCTTTCATCGTCGACATCGAGTTCGCCGAAAACATCCTTGCAGTGCATCAAAATCAATCTGGGTACCACGCCGGCACATTGTGCCCACGTCTTCGGACTCTGGCCCTCAAACTTCGGGAAAGGGAGATCGAGACCGTTGGCGGCATATTGCACGTCAACGGAAACCACTATGTGTTCACTGTCGTCAATATTGCGGACATGTATGTTGGTGTTGGCGACTCACTTGGCAGCCAACTTCCCCCCTTGCTTCGCAGTGCCTTGAGTTGGTGGGTTGCGGATAGTCTAGGGCTTGATTCTGATGTCGTTCAGAATCAGTGGTATCAGGGACTGCCAGTGACGCAGCAGTCGGATGGCCATTCTTGCGGAGTGTTTGCTCTCAATGGGCTTGCCCACCACCTGCTTCCAGCAGTCATACCACTACACAGCCGTAATAGTGCAGCCTACGAACGCATACAGATGTTTCTCAGTGCTTACAATCTATACAAAGAACATGTAAGTTTCTCTAAGAAATATGACATGATTCACATAATGAACTCACCTCTCAACAGCAGCCCGCTGCAATAGGTCAAGTTCCAACGTTCATGATGCCACTCGAAATTGACGATGTCGAGCCTCAGGTGGGCCTCTGGGGTGACTCAGACATTGACGAGTTGCCTACATGGTTATCCGATGGGAACATCCCTGAATCGTCATCTGCAGTGGATAGCAGCGATGAGAGACTCGGAGATGATGAAGAAGATGAGAGCCTATCAAACTTGCACGCACCAAGTCCTGAAGATGCGGATCGGGACAGCGACCTCGACGTACCTCGTTATTCACATGATTTCCCCAACATCTATGGTGGCGACGATCATGGTTCCAGCCAGGACAGTGACTCCGAATACGATGTAGATGACAGGGATCTCGCATCTGACTCAGAGACTTCGGATGATGTAGATGGCCTCAGCACCATCGATACTGTCGGTCCTCCATTGGCAACATCATCGTCTACATTCTTGCACGCTGGCGTCATCAGAAAATCTAAAACTCTGGGAAGCGTCTCAAAGCAGACATCGCTTACCACTTTCTTCAGTTCTATCTCCAAGGAGGACTGGATGCAGCAAGAAAAGGAGCGCAATGCCATTCGTGCGGACGAGCTGAAAGAAGAGCAGGAGTTAGCAAAGAGAATTGCAGAGAAGAAGAAAAAGGAGAAGAAAGAGAAAGATCGCATTCGTCAGCGAGAGCATCGAAAGCGGAAGCGCAATAACGAGATTGTCGCAGGAAAACGTAAACCAGACGGTACACTTTTGCCATTGGTTAGTCGTTGCCCCATCCAACTGAGATAAGGAAAGACTGACTGGCCTTGCTGAATCTCCCTTCAGCGCCCAGCCAAACAGCTCAAGAAGTACGATGACCCTAGCGAGAGTGCGATGGTTGCAAATCTCAGTGCAGCAGACTCTTCCCGCCCCCGTCGTGAGGCACGTCGAAAGGAGAAGCTTCAACGCGCAGGCGACAAACAGGTCAAGCTTCAAGAACCGGCCACGCTGATGAATTGGTTTCAACCGCATATCTTTGCCCAGATTGATGCAGCTGCAAAATCTGTTGGTTTTCCTTACCGACCTGCTGACATTCACAAGGTTCTCCAGCGGACCAACTTCGCAGTCTTCAAGTCATTCCACCACCAGCGTATCAACGAATGGCGAGACCGGACGATATCTGACAGATTTGTCTGGAAACCCGAAGTCTTGGCAAAAGTTGCGAAGGGAAATACCCCTGGAGGACACATTGCTCGCATTGGAATCCTGGTACGCAGAAAATGATGTACACACCTCAATCCGAGTCAATGTTATCACTGACTTCCCTTCTATCCAGCAAAGCTACCCCACGGTTGTAGCAAACATCATCCAGCTTGTAACGAGCATGCGCGAGGCCAGTGTGCCGTTGACGCTTGTAACTATCCGTGCAATCATGGTCAGCTGTATTCTTCATGCGGCACCGGAGATTTTGGAGAGAACATACGGGAACGGAAAGAGATTTGTCTGCAGCGAATCATTTGTCCGTCGTTTCATCAAACGCACCCTGAACTGGTCGTTGCGGCGAGTCACTCGAGCAGGTCAAAAAGTCCCCAAAGATGCTGATGACCAGTTGCGACGGTGCTTCCTTCGGATGGCGGCAGTAATCCGTGACAAGAACATTCCGGCTTGCCTCATTGTCAACTCCGACCAAACCCAAGTGGTCTACTCGCCCGGAGCAGCGTTGACGTATGAGAAGGTTGGCTCAAAGCAGGTTGACGGATTGGGGTCAGAGGAGAAACGAGCATTCACAGGCATTCCAGGCGCTTCAATGGATGGTGAAGCACTCGCGTTGATGGCAATATACCCAGGTTCCCGCGGACAATCACTCCCCCAGCGCGTTAGCGCAAACGCCAAATCCTATGACGAAGCAATGGAGCTTGGGTTTCGATTTGAGCTCTCGAAAAACAGCAAGTACTGGGCAACGCAGGAGACCATGCGGACCTACGTCCGTGAAATTCTTGTTCCGTACTTCCTCAAACATCGGGAGCGCCTCCAATGCCGGGACAACCAGGAGTGCATTTGGATGATCGACGTCTGGTCTGTCCATCGCTCAAGTTCTTTTCGCTCTTTTATCCGGGCTGAATATCCGTGGATCAATCTTATCTTTGTTCCTGGAGGCTGCACTGGTCTCTTCCAAGTCTGTGACGTTGCCATTCAGCGACCGTTAAAACTTGCCATTCGCCGCACTGCACACCACGACATGATTGTCGAGACCCTGGAGCAACTCTCGGCTGGGGTCAATGCTCGCCAAATCACACTTGATAAGACGATTGCTGTCGCTCGTAACCGGTCTGTCGAGTGGTTGGTCAATGGATTCAAAGCTATCAACAAGCCGGACTTCATTAGGAAGGTAAGCAGTGTTCTACTACTCTATACGAGGTTTGACACTGATGTCAGGGCTTGTTGAAGGGCTGGTCTTTGTGCGTTGCGGGTGCAGGAAGCCCGTTCAACCTCTCGTACGAGAGCCTCACCAGTGTTGAAGCCAGAGTTGCATTGAACAGCCTTGCATCAACAGATCCTGACTTTTTCAACGAGATTACCCAACGAGCGGGTGACGAGATTCTACCTCCAACTACCCAGACACTTCCAGAAGATGAGATACCAGTGGACGAAGAGATCGACACAGCTCTCTCACTGCATGAGGTGATAAGTGGCATTCTCAACTCGGACGGCGCAGCAATACAAGTCGGGGCAATGGAAGCGTTGGGTGAGGGTAATTTACTCTCTGATTCTGATGCTGAGGAAGCCGTGGATGGGTTTCAGGACGAGCTGGATGGGGATGAGTATGTGCCAGCTGGTGGGATCAACTCGATTGATACGGGGCCGAAGGGTTTGGCTGGGAGGTTGAGGCGGGGCACACGCGAGCGAAGAGTGAATTCGTTGTACGCATCTGCGGACTGGTATCGTTATGACGAGTAGATATAGTGATGAAATTTGACCTGTATTGCTCTTGATGCATCCATAATGCGCCGAAGGCCGCAAAAACGGCTGTTTTTCGCTGTATACAATGTGAAGTGTCGCAGGCGGCGAAACCGTTGGTGACTTGTGACAAAGAGAGTTCCCGGCAGCGGTGGAGGTCCTTGTGACATGTGACACGCCGGGGTGATGTGGCGAGTACAGTACAATGATTGTCACACTCGCCATCTCAATATCATTGACAACACTGCCAGACCTTGATGTCCTCCAGATCCCGTGTCTGTTCCACGTTGTTCTGGACCGCGTATCCGTGCATCTGTATCGGCGTTGCTACTTCAATCATGGCATTCGGTACGCACATTATTCTGAATTGTCCATTCTGGGTTCTGAAGCGTCACACAGCATTTCTTCTCGCCGCATGGAGCTCATCAGACGGTCTCATCCGTCGTGGTAGTACATTTTTACTACTGATACCCTGCTCTGCGATCCCTATGTTTCTATGGACGCAAGCCGAGATACTCTTCAGGGCCACAACAAGATGGGTCGGCGACAAAGTCCTACCACACAGACGACCCTCCATGCATCGCTCTTCGAGCTCCCGTGACGGACTTCTCGATTCTGTGGATGGGAGCAGAGTTTAACGTGTCCTGGATGGAGAGACTGGTGACCTAACTCGGTTTCATCGTTGTCATAACCGCCAGGTGTCGCTCGGAGGAGTGAGTCGCGGTCGCTGTAAAGTAAGGATTCTTGACGCGAATCATTGTTCAAAAAATCCAAGTCGCCCCCAAACCCGCTCAGCCTGGTCCTTCAAATTGACGTCGTCGGTGAAGTCAATACTTGGGCCTCTGTTTGCATGATAGTCCAGTCTGCTACGCCAAGAACCGCCTCTTGCGTGTCCATGGAGGCGGCCTTTAATACTATCGTATTATCCAGGCTCCATCTTTCCAGAGCCTTTCCATAAGCTCAAGATGCCGCCTGTGGCAGTCGTCAAAAAGCATTTGTAAGTCCATTGCTCAGTCTTTTGAGCACCCGGTCTCATTATCTTTCGGCCTTAGTTCGTGAAATGACCCTACGGTGACTCCACCCGGAGGGGTGTGATGAGTAGCCCTTTCTCTAACGAACGGACAAGTTCAATTCATTCATCTTGTTTTGCCAGCTGGTTGACCAGGCTTTCACGTTGTACGAGATGCAATATTATTCAATACTGGTATGCTATGACTTTACGCCATGGTGGATGATGACATGAAGCTGGCACAACAGCTCTAAGGGGTGTCAAAGGGAGCATTGGAAGGTCCATAAGTGAGCTATATCATGCTCATGAATCACACTCCTTGCATTGATTACCTCCCAATCAGGCCGTTCTGGGAATTCGTGTTTATTGATGACCGCGATGCTAATTCTCAAATGTGTTTCTAGTGTGACACAGTTCTATTATCCTATTCCAATGTCCCCCTCTCATTTGGCGAGGGAATCAAGCCTATTTTGAAAGCAGGTACGGGGCTCTCGATAACCTCAAATTTCATTAAAGCTAAGGGGTGTCCTAGATTTCTTTGATCCAAAGCATCTGGAACAAACGGAGGTATGACCCCCACCGGCGCAATTATGTCAACCTGGTTGGTCCAACACCTGATCCTTTGAGACTTCTTGGTGGCACCCCGGATGCAGAGTATCGTCGCAAGGCATGATCAGTGTGGCTTGTCGCGGAACATGCATTGCGTTCTTCGCAGTAGTCTGGCCGTTCAAGTTGTATTCTCTTGTCGTTGCGCCGTTACGATGTCCAAACCCGGCGCATTCCTTGCGGAGCCTCTAGCAATTCTATTTACATCAATACATCTCATCCAAGAGTATAACGCGTTGGGATTATCGACCAATGACCAATACATCATGCAATATGCATTGTATAGTGTTGACTATGAGCCGTACTGACATCCGAGGCTGCGAATCAGTCAAGCCACACAAAGCTGGTCCTGGTGGGGAGCTGCTGGTTCGTAGCAATAATCTCCAAATCAGCTCCACCGTTTGTCCTCTTCAACATGATAACGCCTGCATTCCCTGCCACACCACTGGCAATAAGGAACTCGTTCTCCGGTCCACCGACCATCATGCCTCGGATCTGGTCCAAGCCGGTGAAGACGTGTTTGATGAACCTCAGCTGGGGTTCGACGGCGAATATCGCGATGGCGTCTCCGCGAGGGTCGAGGATGGGGCCAGTGTTGCGATTAGAAACGTAAATGAACGGCTGGTTGAACTGAGGACTGGCTTCGGTAAGCAAAATTTCACCGGCGTGCCATTCAGCCTGAGCGGGTGGGTTCGGAGGAAGGATGCTGAAGGTAGCGTCGATTGTTGAGGTCCCGTTCGGCGCCGGTGGGATTTGTTGCTGGGTAAGGGTGCTCGACAGCTCGTGAAGAGTGAAGAGTGTGTTGTCTTTTAAAGAAGCAAAGAGATCTCAATATGGGTCTTCAAATCCATGCAAGGAAGAGCATGCTTACTACGGATGGCGATGTGCCTGGGACCGCTGCCTTTAGGCTGCGCAATGAAGCCCTGGATTCTCCAGTTACTGGGAGAGCCGTTCTCAACGAGTCTCCAGATTCTATCGGCACCCTGAACCCAAATAGACGTGATTAGTCTCCGAGGCCACGAGGGAACAGAATGAAGTGCGACTGACGAGGTCCGGGACGAATACCTCTGATCCATGCTGGACCGCCATGTGTGGATGTGACCCACTGAATGGGAAAGTAATAGGAGTTGCAGATCCGAAGTGAAGGGGATCTGTGGTCGTGGGGATGATGAGACCATTGCCGGTGTTGTACTATTGGCAAGTAAAACATATGAGATGGAGCCAGAGGCGAAATAAATAAGTCTAACTTACGTTCATGATTGCCACCTGCCCAGTCGACAAGGGTGCAGTAAACGCTGGGCTATCGCCATCGGAGTTGGCCTGACCAATGGGACCGTGCAACGCGCCTTGGGCACCAATTGTGAACGATTGAAGTGCGCCAGGTGAGTTTTCATTCACCGCGCTGTAAGGCTCCGTCATCAGCCCAAGATTCGCTTGGGGATGCACGAGGCTACTTACTACAGGATACTCTTGTTCGTGGGATGCTGCGTGATCCATGACGGATTCTGCCCAGTAGGAGACTGGTTGAGGAGTGTCAGAGACGACGTGTCAGAATTGAAAAGGTAGGACGCGATGAATGAGGTATAGCCCCCTGCTAAGATGGTGAAATTGACCATGTTTAGGATGGGCTGGGTGGGGTTCGAGTCGTGTTAGTGGCGCCGTGGCGGATTGGAGAGGTCATACTTATACTAGGGAGTATAAAGAATTCATTATGTCCCAATACAAAACCGCCCCGAAAGTTATCCGCCTCTCTCGTCACATGAACATGCCTGGAAACAGGAAGAATCAACAGTGTGCAGCTCCAAGTAATGACGAAGAAGAAGAGCGAACTATCGTCACGTACGTTCTGATAATAAACATATGAGTAGTGCCACCTGCCCCCACCAGAATGCGGGGATGATGCACATGAGGCAACACCTCGGCAACATGGAAGTTCTCGGCATACTGCAGGTCTTATGACCGAAACAAGCCCGTTGCGATGCTCAGAACAACTTTGTGCGTAAAAGACGATGGTTGCAACAGCTTTGATCGTTGGTAAGTGTTCAATCATGTTGGTAGGCTTAATTATTGTGTCCGGTTCAGAGTCGAAGATTGTAAGAAGGTCTCGCGCAGGAGTCTCTTCGAAACCAACCTGGCTACCGAGAAACGAACTCAGCTATCATGAACATGAATATTCTCCTTGGATGAAACAGACCTACGACGAGCGTTCACACCGTTGGACACACGCGCACTCCTCGGAGGAAGTCATGCGTACCGAGCCTTATCCGCAACACCGTATGCGTAGATCGCCAGCCTGTTTCGCTGAGGATGTTAATAGAACGATCCGTAATTACACCAATGTCTGTCTAACTCCGGAACAGTGAACAAGATGATAAGGCGGAAGGTAACGAGCACGCTCACTATGACTCAACAAATAGCTTCTTCGGTCAATCGTAGTCAATCCACTTCGTCCGGCATTCATTCGAGGGCATTCATAGGATCCGACCTGTAGGGAATTCTCGGCAGTTCAATTACATTTCTCGAGAGAGTGGGCATGGCGTCGCGACAAAATACACTGAAGTCAATGGTGGGCATGATGCATGATGTCCCATAATTTTGTATGCGATATGATATCGAAGAGCATAGGCCTACAGGAGGGGGTGATGGAAAGACCGAAAACGACTCTGCACTTAACGACCACCCTTGCCACCCTTCATCTGCTGCTTCGATATTCTGGGAGCGGCCGCGGGTGCACGGGTAGCGGGCTACGATTGCATTCGTTGTAAATTTCATGCACGAGTATTCAATTAACCGAGGACGACGCACCTTGGTCTTCTCCTTCTTTGCCTCCTTGGCCTTCTTCTCAGCCTTAGCCTTGCTCAATGCCTCAGTGCGGAGAGTGAGACGGGCCTGAGCAGTCTGGTTCCGTCGCTCAGCAATGGCAGCCAAATCAGCACCGACGATGCCACGCTGGTGCTTGACGGTCTTGCGTGAACGCTTCTTGGCAACCTCCTCAGTGATTCCCTTCTTGTGCATGCGACGGTAGACTTGGGTCCAGGCGATCTTACGGGGGTTCTTGCGCTGGAGGAAGAGGGACTCCGATTTGGATGTGGAGAAGCGGAAAATCTGGATCGCACAAAGTATTGAGAAAGGGTTGAATGACGAAAATTGCAGATATCGCACCTTGCTGTCCCCCCGGACGAAGAGGCGGCCCCTACTGGGGTAGATACGGTAGCCGGAGAACGAGTCGATTTCAACCTTCTAAACTCGCCCATAGTAATCAGTAAATATACATGGCTGAGATAATGGGTAGACGTACCATCTGTATGAAAATGCGATATGGTGGGAGGAGGAAGGTATGTTAGCAATTCCATCCGAATATCGACACCAGAACCGCGATGTCCGTCATCCCGAGTCCAATCCACCCATCCACCCCCGTCCACTTGTTCATCCGTCCCGAATCGACCATCATTCAACTCCCAAGAAACCCCTCTCTCCAACGAACGCATAATCTGGTGTGTACGGGCAAAGATTCGTGCTTACCTTGAGGAATTTGCGGGGAGGACGTCTTGTGGCTCGGTCTGCGCTGCCGGGTCTGTCGCACCAACCGGGATTTGCCACAGGAACCAAATATTTGGCTTGTGGCAGCACCTTCCATAAGGAGTAATTGCCGCGGTCACCGTGTCACGGTCGCGTTTCTGCTCTTGACCGCCATCTCTCTCGCCACCGCTGGATGAACAGTCGACGAGGGCACCTCTTTTGCCTACCATGGCTGGGACTGTACCATATCTCATATGCAATACCGCTGCAGACTGTCACCTCGCATACCAGATTCTCTATCGCGCGTCCTTCCTGATTCTCGACTGCGAAGGAAACAACCTCGGCAGGGCTGGAGGGTGTGTTACCCTCATATGCGTTGGCACGCCCCTTGCAGAGAATATCTTCCTATTTGACACGCTCAGTCCTGCCTTATCGCCACGAGACCTGGATCCTCTGTGGCAACTCTTCAGCAGTCCGCTCATCCTCAAGATTGTGTGGGATGGTAGGATGGACTATTTGGAGTTGTGGTCATCATACAAAGTAAGGCTGGAAGGTGTTTTGGATTTGCAGGTTGCAGAAGTGGTATCAAGGGTGACAATGAGAGGCGAAGGGGAAGAGCACCGATTGGGGAGGCTCGCGAACTCCTACTTTTCCAAGAACGCTGTGCAAAAACACGGTGAACAGTACGAAGGGATTAACGTCCTCATTGGTCTTCAGCAGTGCTGCCAGGAGAGTGGGCTTGGTGAGGAGTTTGTTAAGGATCGTGAGTTCTTCAAGTCCTCATGCTGCGGTCAAGAAAACCAACGATGAAGTACCTGCCAGCCGAGGTGAAGCAGATGCACAAGGACAAGAAGGCCGACATGTGGACGCAGCGACCTCTCCCAGGAAAGCTCCTGCAGTACGCAGCTAAAGATATCCAGCTCATATCCATGCTGTGCACCGTCTTCATCCAACGTTGCTGGATCCCATCCCTCCCTGGCCCATACAATACCTTACTGGCCCAGTGCGCCCGGTACGTCTCTGCGCACGTGGAACAGGGAAAGTCAGAAGAAACAGACCCGTTTCGTCCTACTGGGCTGATGCCCTTGGATGTTCTGACGCAACCTTGGGGTTTGCAATACAAGTGCACCGGCTGCAATCGGTCACTGTCCATGTCCTGCTATACCCTCGACGACTCGGATGGCTTCTACCGGAGGAGACGCACCAGATGCAACCTTTGCCATGTGTTAGCCACAAAGTATAGGCTCCGTGCAGACCCCGAATGGTTCGTAGTTTGAGCCAGAGCCCGGCCCTGGAGTACGGGTCCGTGTTTCCTGTCCAACCTACGGCCAATCTCCCTCCCATTCCCACCCAAGCAGGCGCACAGAACCACTTGACCCATCCCTGATTCCTCGACTCGCACTCCACTCATCCATTCTTGTTACTGCTTGCTCAACTCCCATTCAATCTCGGCGATGCGCACGTCTCGTCCGAATGTGCTTTTATCCTCTTCCCTTATCATCCTCTTTCATTAATGTCTCAACTCACCTGGACTTTTCCTTTACTATATCGTACTAATATCTCCCATCCTACAGTCAATAATCTGTAAGGTGTATATATGAGTCATTAGGTACGAGTACAAAGAAAGCAATGTAACATAGGTTCCTTCCCTCCGATCATCATGATTTGTTCGATCCGCACTGGTTTAGACCTGCGCCACAGAATTGTGCGGCGAGTATCCAGACAAGCACCTAGAATAGATAAGAATGTGGGTCAACAAGGTAAGTTGGGTTGGATTGGCAATGTTACACACCAGACCAACAACCACGCTAAGTGCCAGGATCCGTGTGTTCTTCCACCACATACTCCTTCTAACTGTCCTCGCCCCTCTTCTAAATGCTGTCGCCTGATTCGCCATGTTGTCTGTCTTATCCACCAATAGCTCAATGCGCTCCCCCCGAGATAAGATTTGTTCAACATTTTGCACCATGATATCCTTGACTTGTGCCAACTCGTTCTGAGCACGGGAGAGCTCGTCCGTTGGAGGATTTGTATTATAGGTGTTCATGAGTTGCGCGATTGCGGGTCCGAATGAGCCTTGTAGGGCGTAAGCTGGTGGGTCGGAAAGGGAGGAAGATGAGGGTTGCGCGGCTGAGCTGAACTTCTGCTGGAGTTCGGCAAGGAATGTGAAGGGCATCCGCCTGAGATAATAGTACTGTTAGCACGTTCGGAGACCGCGCCAGGCCATATGTACCTTCCAGCGGAGTCATCTGCCATAACAAGGTATGTGTATCCACCTTCGGAGACATAGTGGAATAGGTACTGCTCCCAAACGTAGGTGAGCTTGCTATTGTTCGGTGGTATCTTCGAGAGAATAGTTTGCGTGGCTACTCGATACTCAGCGAGAGAATATTACGAAGTCCGAGGGTCAAGTACCTTGGGAGAAGTCTCGTGAGCCACCCTGGTGCTCTGCAAGAATAACGCTGCCTTTGGCAACCAGGGCATGAATCTATTCAAACTTCACTCAGTGATACCTATCATTACAGCAGCAAATAGGACGTACTAAAGACATGATCTGTAAAAATGGGGATGGAGGAGGTGGTCAAAGTGCAGCGGTCGTCATCGGCAGAGGAGCATGCTGCGCGGGCGTCTCCTTCCCGATCTAGCACACGCCCCACGTGGCTATACTGAGATTAACCGCCCGCTCTTTCCTTCCGCATGTGCCAGCGCATTTTACCATCCAACCACCATGGTACGTCCCCCGAAGTCCTCCTTCATCGTTGTCAACGTTCTCAAACTATGTTTTCTAGTCTGATTCAGAGTCATCAAGTCGCGGCGCCGGAAAGACTTCCTCCACTGTTGCAAAGCCTCCTGGTGCTCAAATCAGGTTCGTTACAGGCGGGTGTCAGAGCAACCTGTTTTTCTGACACAATTACTGCAGGCGGAGAGCGACGGGCTCGCAAGTCTCCAAGCCTAACTCTACTCGAGCAGCTGGTGCTGGTGGCTCTTCGAACACGATGCTCAAGCTCTACACCGATGACTCACCAGGCCTGAGAGTGTGCGTCTTCCACGACTGACCAATCCTACTCTCTCCTAACATCCAGCTTCTATCTCTAGAGACCCCTTCATTGTGCTGGTCCTCTCACTCTCGTTCATTGCATCCATCTTCTTCCTCCACATTGCCGCAAAGATCATCCGCGCATTCTCCAAGTAGGCGCAACATCCCCCGGTACTCTTTGGTTCGGCGGGTTGGTTGGGTGTTGGTTGAGAGGCAGGGGATTGGGAATACTATCAGGGCAGCCAGTCACTCGAGGCTTCTGCATTGTCCCTCTCACAGATGCATTGTACCAAAATTTATGGCTCTCACCAGCCACACATGTTGCCCTCCTTTGTTGTCGTGGCTTGGACAGTTTCCTTTCCGTAGCAGGTTCGTACACACATTTCTAGCGGCTGTGTTTATATATTCTCTTAGGATACATATCCACGTTCTCTGTATGGCAACATTGAGAATGCATAATCACTACGAACCAAAGCCGACGACGTGTTCAATTCGCACGCGACCGAAATAATACGTGGCAGTTATTCTCTTCGACTTCGTAATATCTGACGGTGTCAGGTCGAACCACAAGCGAACCATGTGAGCGGTGGGTGTCGCTATACATTGCGGATCTCCTAGGTACAAATACATACGACGTACAAAGTATGTCAGATCAAAAACGAGACGAAGCTGAATGAGAGACAGGCGAAGGGGAAAAGAGATACCCGAAAGCACGTTCTCAATCTGATTCTCAAGAGGGGAAAAAGATCGGGCTCCGTGCATAACTAAAGCTTAAAACTCTGAAGAGAGGGAAGAGGCAACGTGACCGTCGTCGCGGAGTGAATGGAGTAAGAATGAACGCATGAGTGGAGGCGTATGTGTGTGTATGTGTGTGTGATGCAAGATGCCGTACGGATGAGGTGGGATAGATGCGAGGATACCTGCTCTGACCTGCTCGTCATAGAATTACATAGATTACAGGGGGGAGGATATGAGATCATGCCCGCTGGGCATGCTGCTCTGCCGTCGCGGACCATAAGCTGCGCGTCAGACCAGATGGATTAATAGGTTGGGAGGTCGTTGGCTTCCCTCGAAGACTATCGGATGGACGACGCTGGTAAGCAGGCCGTATATGTGGGTGTTGTTGTGCTTGCTGCTGCTGGTAATATGTGTTGGAGATGTCCCGCTGCAGCCCCGAATTGTCTTTATACATAGAGGCACCCTGGGAAGGAGGCGGTGGTGGCGCAAGGGCAGCGGTAGAGGAGCTCGCAGAGAATGTAGAGTGAGAATACTTCTCCTGACGAGCCCGTTCTCGTGCTGCTTGCTCGGCCTGAATAGCAGCCGTGCTTGCGCGGGAGATGACCTCTTTAGGTCGTTGCAGGAGGGCGCTTTGCATCCTTTCCTTCTCGGAGATGAGATCAGGAGCGCCACCGGTTGAGACTGGTGAAGGCTGTCGGGTGACCGGTACGGATGATGGTGGTGAAATGGAGCGTCTGGTCTCGGGCGATGTCGTCCTCCGAGGAGCGACAGATGGGCGAGGCGGGGAAGGATTGCGGGGTGGTGGCCTCCTTTCGTACTGGGCAGGCTGAGGTTGAGGCTGTGGTTGGGGCTGAGGCCGAGACGCCTCATTGTCCGAAGGCTCTTGATCAAGCAAGTCATGAAGTTGCGCCTTCCAGATGAGACGCTGCCCTTCGAGATCCTGAGACTGCGCATGGTGCATTGTATGGCTGATAGACGGCCGCCGAGAAGAAGGGCCAGGTCGACGACTGAGGCTGCTGCTATCGTGCATGGTGACGGACTGAGAGATGGCCTCGGATGGACGCTCTGCCGTGGTCTGCTTCATATCTGAAATAGCGGGTGAGGATGAGCAGCTCGCCATCTGAACATCGACTAATGAGCGAGGAATCGAACGAGGAATGGATTCAGAGTCGTTGCGATGGAGAAGAGAACCCTGTCGATGATTTGACTTGATGGGGATTGGTTGGACAGATCGAGGTGTGTGAGAGGTTACTCTGCGAACTTCTTCCGCGTCGCTGTCCTCGGCAGGTGAATGGAAGGTCGCGTGAATGGACGAAATGGATGGCATGGGTAGAGTAGCGGGGACAGGTGAGAGCTGGAAGATGGACTGTCGGACACCTTTTGATGGACTTCCTGAAGGGCGACGACCCTCTTCAACCACCATAGGCTCGCTAGTAGGCATGTCAGAGTAGATACTACGGACCTCCTTAGGAGGTGACCGGACGAGATCAGGTCTCATCTCTCGCAGCATGTCGCGGTATTGCTGGTTTTCCGCATGGCAGCGTTCATACTGTACCAAAGCTTATGGTCAATCACTGAAAATAGCGACCTTATACGAATACTCACTTTCCTGTAATGCGTATCGGATAGATTAGCGGCAGGGCAAAAAAATCAAGAGAGTGGACTTACCCTCTCCAGTCAAGGTCAATTTGTTCAATCTGATCCTTGAACTTCATCTCAAGATCAATGGCCCGAGTCTTCTCCTCGAGTCTCTTCTGCTTCAGATCGTCCATCTCAATCTGAAGGGTAGCGAGGGCTGTCTTGAACTCGTCGCACTTGCGACGGAGCTTGTCGATGACGAGTTGTGAGTCCTGTTTGGCGATCTCTGAGTCACGGTGCCGGGTTTGCAAGTCCTCGTACATTGCTTCCAACTCCGCATGTTTTGCTTTGTCCTCCCTCCTCTTCATGACCTTCCAGAGCAGCACTTGCGCCGAACGGAGGTCACGATACTGCGTGGAAGAATGAGCGAGGTGTTCAATTAAAAATACAAGGACATACCTCATCTGGTTTGTATTTTGACAACCAATCCCGAACAGTTGAAATAAGATGTTGTACTTGTGCTGCCGGTCTGTCCCCGCCAAGAGTCACATCAGTAATCTCCGAGAGAAGGGAGGCGGCACGTTCGTCTGCGTCGTCTTCCTGGTCCTCTTCGTCCGAATATTCCTCCTCATCCTCATCGAGTGGCTCAGGGGTAGTGTCCATGTCCTCAGATGTCCGACGAATAGGAGTAGGGGGGACAACGGCAGGAACGATAGCATGGACGTGGATTCTGAGCGCATCATCGACCTCATACATCGCCCTACAGAGAGGACAGCCTTTTTTCCACGAGGTTAGGCAGCTAACAACGGCGTTGAGTACAAAGGAAGCCACAAGGACGATGTTAGAGTTACATCTTGATAAGGGTCTAGGGGAGCTTCACCTGAGACAGAAGGTATGGCCGCATTCCAGAGCGTGCGGCATAATGTCGCTGCCATTGTAGCGGTCGCGACAGACGTCGCAGGACGAGTCGGATGCGAGGATCAGCATGGCCAAGGATGGATGGGGGCCAGCGCGAATGCGGAGAGAGAAGGGTGTTCCGGGCTCACTGGGAGGATATAAGTTGCCACTGATCGCCTAACGCCCTTCGCGTGCCGTTGAGCCATCCACAGAGGGCACCGGAGGAACATGCCTCTGAATGTTCATTGAACCCACGAGGCGCCGAACGATCGTGGCTCTATCTCGACTGGACTTGCCGTGTGTATTCAGTCCCGGGGTTCGTGATCAAAGAGATAATGATCCCAACCAGGTGAGATGGGCCCGAAATATCGGCTCGAGACCTAACAAGTGATTCTTGCGAGCACTGACTGATGGTGACCAGATCTCAGCGAGAACAGACGTGACCTGACGATAAGGAACGGAACTTACGGGCACAGTGCTAGTTTCGCTCCGTTCGCCATTGCTGCTGGGTATCCTGTATCCTTGCTCCACTACGTCTCCCAGGGCGCCAGGTCGTCCGGGAAACCCTTTTCGGAGGGACGGACAAGGTAAGCCCGCTCGGTCTTGTCGGATCGAACACCCTGTCCTCGTGTTTGCAGCGTGCAACGTCCGAAGGTTATTTGAGATTACGCGGGATTTCCGTCACATTATCTTCCATGTTCTGCGGAATAATGACGCAAAATGTCAGGAAATGTGTTCGCAATCTGCCTATCGTGAGGTGAGTAAAGCGATGCTGCTTTGATATTACGCCCAAAAGCCGGCAGGTTCACAACGTACCTCCACAAGAAACTGACTAAACTCCTCCCAAGAGGTAATCTTCGCTTGGCAGTGAATTGATGGAGACAATAGCCTATGGGGACAACACACTCGGAGACCGACTTTAGGTTCTAGTGATACCGAATACAGGGGAGCACATTCGCGTGCGAGAATTGACTGGCGATCCTGCATGCACGACATTCTACTGCGAACAAAACGACAGGTCCTGCCCTCTGAACGCACAGTGAGAAGCATGTCTATGCAGCAAAATTGGAGCGCGGAGTAGGTCGGATCTTTAGCAATGGAACCGAAGACAACTCTATGACCATGATTTGGGTTAAGTGCATTCGACGGGGTTGCGAGTGTGGGGGAAGTGTGGATATGAACGGGACAGCCGATTTGTGCAAGTCTAAAAGCAATCTGAGTCCCAACACATTCAATTCTTGATGAAAATACCACCGACGTACCTCTGGCGCTCCAAAGAGAGTTCTGGTTGTAACCAATAGAATGCCCACGAGAAACCCCTTTGCGAGAAGACCATGAGGCGGGCCAGCCGGTGTATGCTCCCAACCACGTTTTTGAGACTTGCCTCTTCAGACTTGGGGCTTGAGGGCCAATGCAGCAGATCATGGCTGCGCCACTACCACACACAACGCCTGTTGCGTCGATGCACCCATCCCCCAGCCAGAAAGGTGGAAAATCGGCGAACGAGAGTTCACAGTGCCCCGCATCGAGCAAATGAACAGATACTAATAGAAAAGGCGTTCAGAAAAATCCCGCGATGAACGAAAGAAATCTCGAAGGAGAAGCCATCCGGTGGGATTCCCTTGAAATTTTGGGAAGGGGGGACTTTCCAAAGGACTGGCTTGAGCGGAAATGAGATCCAGCAAGCGCATTGATTTCTTTATTTTGCATTCCCTAGTGCCTGGTCGAGAATCGAAATCACGCAAGGTGCGCGTCTGCCAACATTGCAAGGTTCCTATGCAATGTGAAGGCCATCTGTGTCGAGCATGCAGAGTTATTAGAATGTCCTATGTCGATGTCGCGTACGTGGTAGTCGAAGTTGAAGTAGAGTTGAGTGGGAGAGTCTGACTCGGAAGAGAGTTCTCTGACAGACAGCGCTGTCACTGTGGCGCAATGTGACATAACGCACGTGACGATGGCTCAGGGTTTGGTTCAGGCCTCCGTTGGGCAGAAACCGGAAATCTATTATAATCTATCAGGGTGTGTAACTATCGTCATTTGGCTCTGTGACGAATCACGCACCATACGAATCACGCACCATACGATGTGTGGTGAACCATAGCGCAAGAGTATTGAACAGTATTCACTACCCAGAAACTATGCCAGTGGCCCTGAGTAACAAGCTTATTGCCTGTTGGAATCTTATTATAAGTTATTCACCTTCCCTTCACATTTTTTTCAAACACCTAGACCCGGGTTCCTGGAAGAAAGCCTCGAGGAGCATCGCGGGATCAAAGGGCCAACAATATTCGTAAACCACAGAACTTGCCGTAAATCATCATGAAATGGATGATGTCCCGGATGTTTCCGTTCAGCCTCACATCCCAAAGTTAAGCTACAAGGACGTAGACGTTGTTCTACGACGAGTGGAGAGTTAAAGGTAGCTCGTGAATGTCCGTTAGCTAGGACAAGGTCGCAGTGGTCAATGCGACTGTGGTTTCCGATTATATCCGAGAGCAATAAGCCAAAATGAGTGAGATGAGCGTTGGATGAGCGGAATCACAATCAAACACGCGTTCACTTCCTCCCCATCACATCCCAACACTTCACAGTCTTCACCACTGTCCATCCCCTCGTCCATTGCGGCATTCGACACTTAGATCGTCGCCGTTCGTGGCGAGCTGCGAGCTCGTATGCCGCTCCACGTCCACCAGTCGTCAACGTGCGATGTTTGCCAGGAAGAATACTACAACTTCTCGGCCCTTCTGGACGGCGAAGTGGTTCCTAGGACACCGCACGGCATAGGCTGTGGTCATGTATTCTGTATTCAGTGTGTATTTGTGTGTCCAGTAAACCCAGAACACCAGAACTCACAGCTCTGTCCAGGTGCCTGAAAGCCTGTCGACCCTCGCAGTGTCCCCTCTGCCGTGTTCCCTACGATGCAACTCGCATCAAGAAGCTCCATGTAGACAAGCATACGGCGGACGGATATGATAGCTTTGCGAAGGAAGAGATCAGACAAGTCCGTTCAACGGTACGAGGGTTTGAGGAAGGGCTCTCAGACCAGGTCATAAACGAGTTGCTGGTCGAGGCTTCAACATGGCTTAATGGAGGGGCAGGGTATGGATCGGTGAGTGCTCACACTCTTGTCACGCTCAAATAGTCCTAATACAAGTATAGTCCAGCACTGGTATCCGGAGTGAGGCTGTGAAGACCATCTATGACGCCTTGTTCCGGTATAAGACGATTGTTCGTCAAACATCGAGCTTCGAAGACGAGAGAAGAGAGCTCCACCGTCAAATTAACATACTCAAAGGAGAAGTTCTGACGGCTGAGGTAGTGGAACGCAGTTTGATTGAAGAGCAAACAAAGATGAAGGCGTGAGTACGCAGGCCAAAACCCCATTGATACATCATACTGACGATCATAGGTAGTGAGGTAATTAGACTGCTCTCAAACGATAACACAACACTCAATATACTTTGCAGTTTGACGACAGACTGCGCACTCTGGATCAACACATCCACGATCAATACAATGAAATTAGGCAGCTTGGGCAAGAAAATAGGCAACTGAAGGCGAGATATTCTCACACCGCGAACCCACTTCCCCCTCCCCCTGTACCCGTTGACATTGACTTGCGGACACTCGCACCTGCGCCAGTGACTCATTACGATGTGTATGGATCCACTCACACAAGAAGAGTGCATACTCATGCAGACGACCTGTTGCACCCTGTTGACGGTTTGCGCACTATCAAGCCAGAAGCTCAGCTGAAACTCCCGTCTATTATCCCTGGCGCACCCGTGCACGAGCGGGTAGTTCTGGACGAATCATCGAGACCTACCTTTGTTGAAGCGCAAACACCACCAATGGTAGCGTCAAGCTCGATCGATGCAGAGCAGATATCCACACATCGCCCGATCGCCGTCTATGCGGGCAGAGAGCGTCGTCGTTCTACGCGATCATCCAATTCCCATGATCATCGACCTCCTCGCAGCCAACCACGGCCGTTCGCGAACTCAGCGACATCTGAAAATCTACCTCCAGCCCCAGGCCTTGGACTTTTTGATCCCTCAGAGACCAGCTCATCAAGAGCTCATCAGGCCTACACCCCAGCACCGATGCCCGATCCAGACATCCATCCGTCCTCAGCTCCCCCGGCATCGGAAACAAGAGACTCCCGCTGGGTTGCTTCAAGCCACCGTCCTGCAGCGTCTCGGAATGAACCTAGGTCATCACAGGATTACCCTCGCCAAGGGACGCTGTCTGAGCTTGACCTAGGCGTCAGCCATATGTCTAATCTGCCCGCACCAATCGCAGTACCGAGCTCAAGGGATAGATCCGCCTCATCCAGCCTTGGAGACTTGGGTATCTTCAGCCTGCAAAGTATGCCCGCTCCAACACAGCCAGTCCCTATCCCCGCTTCTCGAAGTACAAGCACTCTCAATCGCAGTTCTACCTCTTCGCGTCAGTCAAGCCACAGCATTGTTGCATCGGTTAGATCCCAGCCGGTCATTGAAGCTCCCCAACCGGTTGTCCCCGTTTATCCTGGACCAGGGAACGGAAGCTCGACGTCTGTTCCCACATCAGCCCCGAGGTTGCAGCAGCGACGGGTTTCCTTTGACCCTCACACTCGCACCATTCGTGGTCGCACAGAATATGATGAAGACGAGGAGGATCACAGGCGCAGGGAGGATGATACATCTGAGAGGCGATCTACTCGGAGTACCTCCCGGTCAAGCAGCCAAAACCACCCAGATGCATCCTCGTCGCAACTAGCCCTAGGGCTTTCTTTCCCAGCCAACGACGCAACAGGGATCAACGGATTAGACGACCTGCAACACGTTAACAATCTGTTGGGCAGCCAGCATGACCCTACAGAACAACGACAACGTGCTCGTGCGCATTCGTTCTCGGCGACAATCGTTATGGACAGTTCCCCTCAACACTCTCCCCTCATAACAGCTCGATCTGGGGCCTATCCTGTGGACGACCGTCCGTCCACTTCAGCCTCTGCGGGCAGGGGCTACAGGGACGGCCGCACGTCGTTATCGCATACTTCTCAAAATTCGCGGGTTGGTACCGCTCCCATCCCGATAGCCTCTCCTCGACCAATTGACGCGCGACCACCACCTGGAGGCTTATACTCCTACGACCGTGACTCCGATGCGACACCGCTTGCCGCGACAAACTCGCGCCACCGCTCCAGGCGACACAGCACCGTTGCGACGCCTTCGGTCGAGCGCACCTACGAACCGGTACGCGGAGTTAGCAGCTCTTCACTGCTGCTTGATTTGGGACTTTCCACTGGCCCCGGTGCTTCTGAAGCCACCACCAGCGACGGTCAACCGTCCTCCATCCATGCTCCCAGACCGAGCAGACACGGCACCGATAACTTCGGGACTTGGTTTTCTCGCAGCAATCATTAGTGATTAGCCCTCTCAAGCCAAGCCCTTCAACGGAGTCTGGCTATCTCCACCGTGTTCTTTCCATCCCACCCATACCTGCATATCGCTATCGGACATCTGCATCATTTCTACACTTATTCCTTCTTGTATGAATCATTTGGTGGAATCGTTGTTGCTGTGATCTTCTTATCTATTGCTCTCGTGTTATTTGTACTATGTATATCATAACTCCCACATGTATCTTTCCATCTCGCTGTATCCAACTCCGTCACCCTAAAGTATCTCTATCCTCCCGTTCTACTGAACCATGTTGACATTATTTCTGGTCTAGCTTACATACCTTTTCCCCATTACCCTTTGATATCTAGAGAGAACTGGAAGTATCTCGCGAGAAGACATCTACGCATTCAATTCAATACAATTGTCCTTGACTTTCGAAAAGTCCGACGGTACCAATATGTCTGGTAAAAGCACATACATATAAATGAGCGAAACATTAACGACCGGAGTAAGACCAAAAGGAAACAATAAGTACAGGGATTCTACAGATAGTATACTGAGATTTGAAGAGCCAGTAAGGGAGAAAAGAGCTCGACGGGGATTGTAAGATTGGACTACTTGCGAGGGAAGAGCGGAGTATCAGGATGACCACCACCCATGTCATACAACTGCATTAAAGACACCGTTGACGGCCAAGTGTGATGGGTGGTCAGTCTGAGTGCCTCGACACGCAGCATCAGACGGCTCATGGTCACACTAATCAAAGCCCAGATGAGGCTGTCGAGGGTATAGAGATGTGTGAGTTAATCGTAGTGGTGTGCTTGGTAGAAAATTCGGACGCACAAAATTCCAAGGAACATGTCTGCTGGCTGTAAAGACCCGTTAACATTTCCCCAGAGTGATAGAGGAAGGCACTTACCCCTAGTTTGATGGACATGATCAGGTTGGCGAGACGGATCACTGAGGGAACAAAACGAATCAGTATTTATCCCCGCTCAGACTGGCTTCGTATGCCGCGGCGAGCTTACAGAACAGAACCTATGATAAATAAAGGGCTTGGTGAGTCCGCAGTATCAGAATGGTCGGAAGAACACGTACTAGGTTTGAAACGGCACCATCACGATTGAGATCGTCGAGGACTTGGATGTGCTGGCCACGATGCGGTCGGTCCAATGCATTGAAGACTACCAGACAGAGAGCGTATACGTCGAACGCGGCCTATGGGAGAATACGTGTTAGACATCGAAAAAAAATCGCCAAGTGAATCAGACTTACCATCGAGGCCCAAATTCCTACATATGTCTTTGGTTTTACACCAAATATGCAGGTATCGAATAGAGGAGAATACGCGGCAACGACTATTCCACCATACGATGAGTTCAGTTTTCCACGTCAGAAGACTTTGCAGCACATACAGAAGAGATCCTTCAACGCGAGCGCAAACATCACAAACAGTGTCGTGTAGCAAACGGCAAACCCTGCCCCCAAGGCGTACAGGGCGCCTTTGCGCTGATCCCACAAAGAATAAATACGCAAAATGGCATAAACTGTACCCCAGGGTCAGCAATTGGGGAGTTGGGTCCATCAAGAGGGAAACGTACTATTACCCAAGGTCATCGAAAGCACGGCGATAGTACCAATAGCCAGGATGAACGCTTGACATCTATCGCAATCTTATTTAGAGAGACGATATGTGATAGGTATTATCTCACGTACTCCTGCATTGTTCAGGTTAGTTCGGTTCAGTCAAGTGGGAGAAGGGCAGCCAAAGCTTACAGATGTTGACATTGGTCCGTGAAATCCGCTGAACACTAACTGACATTCAGCACAATGTGAGCAACGCAACCGATGGACTGAGACTCACCGTAAGAAACATAAAGAAGGGCCGCCTCCACACCGTAGCGATTGAGCAGGTACATGAAAGGGGATGCACTCCATTTCGGCCTTTTCCAGATGTATTCAATCTCTTGCGAGAACGTCAAGCTATGGTCGTACAGCGCGATGACCGTACCAGCGGCTGCACGCAACGTCAGGATATTTCTTTGAGCCCACGAAGAACACGCACCAGCAAGATACCGAGTCGCCGTAAGGGCGTCGAGCAGCCCTTTCAGGTCGGATAGACTGGGGACGTGCGCCATGGAAGAAGCCTGGGGAGCAGGGAGCTGCGCAGCTGCATGTGTCTGAAATTCCCCTCAAGTATATATGTACGTGCCCGAGGAAAAAACATTGCATTTTCCATGGATTTCGGGCCCTGATGGATCGTTCACGTTCTCTGTTCGGACCTAAAGGAGCGGGTTGCACATCAGTGATGGTACTTGAACGATACAGCGGAAGAAAATCCATCCTTTGCCATGCCCTGCCGAGCTAGCGTATAGAGCTGATGCACATCAGTATACTACTATCACTACTTCCAGTAAACACCGGTCTTCCTTCCGAAATCCAGGCTAACGTCCTGTGGCGTATCGTCGACGGTGTCGTTGTGCTATAAGATGGGCTTCCTCGAGTCCTCGACGAATAGGGGAATTGGTCAGTACCTTTTAGTAAACCAAGACTAGTTTGCGTCCACCCTCCAGGGGAATGTAATTGATGCGATCAGTATCTGCAACTGCTTGAAAGACAGTGATAACCCACTCACGATATGTGGACACAAGTCCCAACTTCACCACGCTATGTCATCGGCTAGAGACAGCAAGCGACAAGGACAGTTCTGACGAGCGTAGCAACAGAGTGTGCATGCCCTACATCAAACAAGGCTTCGTCATGCTAATGGCCTTGACAGTGGAACAGTTCTTGTCAACGGCAATGATGATGATGGCGTTCGCTGAAATGCAAATACTCAAGAGGTTGATTGACTCGGACAATCTCCGTGATCGTAGATTTAGTCTGTCGATGGGTTTGTCCGGACTCCGGAGAATTATTGTTTTGATCGAGAGGGTACATCCCTCGATAACCTTGAAGGTCATGGTAAAACCTGACCTTAGGAAGCGAACTCACGGTGACCTTCAACAGAAGCTCAGACATTGTATGGGTACAGAACACAAAAAGACAGGAGCGCAGCCACGGGACAGATCTTGCGAACCTGTTGCGTGCTGCGCAGCGACATATGGATCATTGGGCAACATAACATACACTCCATGGAGAGGATGATTTTGAGCAAGGACTCCCCACCATAAGGATGAGAAGCAGCCTAGAGACGACGACCACGGCGACCACCCTGCCGAAAGCGTCAATATCTTCAACAAGGCAGATCGAGACAGAAAACATACCTTGCGACGAGTCGAATCGGTGGGAACGGGAGTAACATCCTCAATACGTCCAATGCGCATTCCGGCACGAGCGAGAGCACGAAGGGCGCTCTGAGCACCAGGACCGGGGGTCTTGGTACCGGTACCACCGGTAGCCCTCAACTTAACGTGAAGGGCAGTGATACCAACTTCACGGCAGCGGGCGGCGACGTCCTGAGCAGCCAACATGGCAGCGTAAGGAGAAGACTCATCACGATCAGCCTTGACCTTCATACCACCTAACAGATTTGAATGACAAGTCAGAAATTTTTAAGTCAAAATTTCACGAGATCATGTACGCACCAGTGACACGAGAGATGGTCTCCTTGCCGGACAAATCGGTGACATGGACGAAGGTGTCGTTGAACGAAGCGTAGATGTGTGCAACACCGAAAACGAGCTCTCCCTCAGCGACCTGGGGACCGAGTGAGACGGCAGCCTCTTCCTTTGGCGCCTTAGCTTTCTTGGGGGGCTAGAAATCAACGAAGCACATCCGGTCGTCAGTACCGCAATCCATCTCATTCCAGGCTGTTACACCACACGATATGCATGGTTGCACCCTCCAGAAGACATTCAAGGACGTCACGTACCATTTTGTGAGTTGGGAGGAGGAGTCTTGAGGGAGAATGGGATGTTGGGCAATGATGAGGTCCCAAACGCCAACTCTGGACGCTTCAAGGGCGTGACATGTGACGCGACAATGTGACGCACCTGTGACGTGACCGTGTAACGTGGTTTCGGGCCAGCCTCGGACTTGTGCTGAAGTCTGACACCTCCCTTCACATCGCTGGAAATAAGCTGGATAGGGTGAAGCACTAGGCTATCAGACAACTCTCGCAGCTTTTGGCCCTACCATCTCTTGGAATTTGAAACACCCCATACTTGTGAGGGCTGCTGCCAACGCGCTGACCTATGCTGATTCACACACCACGCTCGCCGCCTATGCTGCTTGGATCATATACCACAGCTGAACTCCCGATGTTCCTCCTCCCTCTCCACATGGCCCTATAGACAAACTCCTTCCGCTGGATGCATCCTCTTGCTGAAAATACACGCTCCTCTAACACGGCACAAGGTGTACCTGCTTCGTGAATAGAACTCGTGATGAGCTCATCACTGAGCTACGCCCAATTCAAGCTCGCTCAGCCATGATGTGACTGTGGCAGTCCATTCAATCCTTCGTGTTCTCCCTGTACATATTCAGATGCGGCCTTCTCCTGCCAATCACCATGTCGTCTTTTGTCAACTACTGTCAACTTTGCTGATACACTGTCCACCGCAGCGCCTTCTTCCTGTGTACTCGGGGGTCGGAACTCCATGCTCGTATCTCCAAGGATCCTTTTCTGGACATCGATGGTCACAATTGCAGAGGAGAGGAGATAAGATATGATGTCGATGGCCGATGGCGTTCGATTATCGCACAGGGTCATCTGATCAGCACAATAACCCTGCTATAAAGGAGCAGGGAGCTCGTCTGGGTCCCTCTCCACCGTTTACTTCATCTGCTAACGAACATTCACAATGGCTCCCAACCCTCAATGTGCTGCCCTCGCTGCTGCTAAGGACAAGAAGGGTGCGTTGCCTCGAGACACTCGTTCATGGATGTTCTCCTGATAGCAACACTCCACAGGCTTGTCGTACGGACAGATCGCCTCTGCTCTCGGAAAGTCTGAGGAGCACGTCGTCAGCAGTACGTCATGCACCTCCACAATCTTCATTACCGCGACTCATACCCTCTCTTAGTCTGCACTGGCAAGGTCACCCCTACCGCCGACGAGTTCAACGCTCTCGCTTCCGTCCTCGACATCAAGCAGGCTGTAAGTCCTACAGCATGTCACACATTATAGATGGAACTGATGTCGATTCATTTGTAGCCTCCTCATGATTCCGCTCATGCTACCAAGTAAACATTCGTCGAGTAATGGGATTTGATAGTGTACTATCTGTTGTATCACCAGAAGGAATGACGTGAAGTTGTATCATCATGGCCACATACTGAGAATTGTTCGAATTACGATCTGGAATGCTACGAGCAAACCTGCCAGTGCAGGTCGCGGTCCGGATGTTTGGACGTTGTGTCGCTGACTATCATCTGGCGGGCGGAAGATACGGCTCATCCGGCCGGCCGGCTCGGATAGAGTTTGCCGAACATTGAACTTCGATGACCGAGTCCAGGGTCGTCGATGTCGTGCAACGCGACGTTGCCCAGGTCAACCCTGTAGCAGAGTCGACCGCAAAACAGTAACTATGGCCCATCTTCCGCCGTCCGCTGACTCCGGCTGGGCTATGAAGGCCTCCCAAACCATCGACGCGCCAGTGGAGATAGTGTGGAAGGTCTTGCTGGACTTTCCATCGTATGCGGAGTGGTATGTTTGGTCATTCTGCTTTGCGATGCCCTGAGACTGTCCGACTCTGACTGCGTTGTTGCAGGAATCCATTCGTGTGGGTCTATTCGCGTCCCAAGAAACTGCGTAATATTTATATTTGTTGTGGGTCCACAGACGAAAACAAGTAGTGACCGATAAGGCCAACAACGTACTGGACAATCAGACCGCCGTAGAAGGCGCTATGCTTAATATGACAACTAACATCCCGCCGAGCATGTCCCCTAGTGCTAGTGCCCGGGAGACACGCGTCACCATCTCACACGTCGACCACGACAAGCACACCGTGTCGTGGGTCTTCGACTCCATGCCGTCCTTCCTACTTCGGTCGGTGAGGTGGCAGAGCGTGACCGCAACGGAGGATGGGAAGTCGAGGTATGAGAGCATAGAGGTTTTCTCTGGGTCCTTGGTGTCGATCATGAAGATCTTCATCGGAAGTGACTTGAAGAAAGCGTTTGATGGTATGGCAGAGGGATTGAAGAAGAGGTCTGAACAAAGGCAGGCGGCGCAGGCGCAATGACGTGTATTGTATAGTGCAATCACAGGCCGCTACACAGTCAACCATAACGTAGAGGGAACTCGTGGGGACGCACGGTGAAGAGACATTGCTACTCCACGTCCGGAGTGTATCGTGAGCTCTTCACGCATATGAAGCAGCAACCCATGATGGGGGTCACCGTGGCCTTCCGTCTCCAGAGGAGTTCCTTGCGCTGCGGCCCGTTGTTGAATGCTTTGTTCACGGGAAATGAAGCCACGTCGACCACATCCAATACCTGGGCTATGTTGGGTAAAGTGACTCGTTCGGATAAGTGATCAGCTATGCTCACCTTCACGGCCCTATCCTCATGTATCCCAGTAAATATCAGCTCCTTCACGAGGACTGCGGTGGCAAGTCACTTCCCCACACTATCCGGAGCGTTGTAGCGGTATATTATGGGAGCGGTCCTCGAGGCAGCCTTCCACGAGGAGGAACATATATACGAAAGTCAAGAGATTCGGATCGATTGGGAGAGGTGAACATCTAGAGGGGTCCCTGGCGAACGGGTGAAATGCACCATGCTTTGCTTATGGATGGAAACATGGGTGAGTCGAGTCAATATGCCAGCTAGGGCGATGTTGTGGAACATTCGCGGGAAGGAGATGGATGCCTCATGTCGATATTACAGGAGAGAGCCAGGGACGATGGTATGATAGTCCAGGAAATAGAACGAATGATGATACGCCGAAGGGAGCAAGGCAGGAGTGGCTCAACCGTAGGAGGAAGGAGACCACTCTGGAGGAGCACAAAACACCGCCAGGATCTCACATTGTCACCTCCGGGCGTAGATTTTTCGACGGAATGGCCTCGTGTCGCTGACCAAGGACCCGTGTCCGTGCAAACCTGAGGGAAATGAAGTAGGCGGTTCCGGCTTCGTTGGAGGACAGAGTCAACACGCGCCCGAAATTATGATGGTGCCCCTTGGATCAGTTCAGCAGAAAATGTCGGAGAATAGAGAGGAGCAGACGAACCGCTTGGGTGGCTCAAACTCTCTCCCTCCCGTTGTATTTTGTCCGTAGAAATCCACTGTAGTGCAGATAGAATATACATCGCAAGGACGAAGCGATTGGTCCCTTTCATTCGGTGCTGGGCGACAGCCCAAACGCGGTCTTTGTTTGTGAACCGAACGGGAACTCGGCGACCCGGTTCAGTTGACAAGGACCGCTAGTCTAAATTCTGAACTTACTGGAAAAATAATTCGAAGTCAGTCGAACGAACCTGCTCCTTTTGTTTGGCACGGTGATAGTGTGCCCACTCACCACAGCTTGCCTCGCTCCCGCCATGAGGTGATCCCTGGCAAAGTTTACCACGTCCGTCCCATGTCACCCAATGTGAAGGTCGACGCGACCCTCGGTGGGCAGAACCATACATAAGGTCGAGGATTTGGAGGATGGAGGTAACTCCCCAGGAATCGCCCCCGCCTCCCAACTTCTCGATTGTGCATATCTTTCTACCCTCCCCTGCCCATCCTTCTTTTCCTTCGTGTCTATAATGGCTCCCATTCGCAACCATCGCCGCGCTCCTACACCGGCGCCATACACGACCAGTGTCGATCAACTTAGTGAGTATAAATTCCAGATATTTATCGGTGTGGGTCCACACCCTTTGTCCGTTGTTGCTGACTTCGTACGATGTTGCAGGACTCGGATATCCTCCATCTACGACCTTCGAGCAGGACCTCGTGTTGGCTCCATTACCCGCTGGCACATTCTCATCCATCGCGTCTTCACCTGCTCTGTCGTCGTCAGCATTTACCTCCCCTTCGACCTCCGAGAACCATTTGTCTACGCCTTCGCCAGCCATCATCCCGTCATCCCTTCGTTCTTCTCCAGCTCCTCGCAAGCACTCGCGCAAGAAGGCAGATCAGCATGTTCGTCGCCCTCCTAACCCTTTCATCATCTTCCGTTCCGCGTTTTGGGATGAGGAGAAGAAGAAGCCTTCCTTCGTCAAGGATCATCGCGTCATTAGCAAGTTGGCTGGGGAGGCTTGGAACAGGTTGACGGACGAGGAGCAGGCTCCATATAGGCGGAAAGCACTAGAGGCGAAACTTCAGCACCAGGAGGCGAACCCCGAGTACAAGTTTACACCCATAGGCAAGCGAGGTTCTTCGTCGACGAATCTGGAGTTGCCGTCCGGAGAGGAGCAGGAAGCGAGGTGCAAGATGATTGCGGAGTTTGTCATGGAGGGATTGAGAGGGCCACAGCTAGCGTTGGCGATTCAGCAATTGGACGCGGGGTTGCAGTCCGGAGCCACACCATTCCCAATCTCCAACTCTTCGCTCGATGCCAACCTCCCCCAGTTCTCCGTATCATACGATGACCTTGCCCCCTTCCCCAAGATTGAGCAGGAAAGTCCTGTCGTGATTCCAGAGCTCCTCCAACCCCAACTCTTTGCTGCACCTGTCCAGGACGTGGCCCCGGTTCCAGTGGATCCTCAGGTGTGTCTCCTCTTCCTTCAATGTTAACTGCAGACATTTACATCATGACTAGACGCCCTACTATTACACTCCCGAGATTTCACAAGAGCCTTTCTTCTCCGACCCTCTACTCTCAGGCATCCCAGCCTCATCCACGCCCTCCACTTCTTCATCACCTCCCTTGGATCCGGAGGCCGCAGAGCTCCTCTATGCGACGCTCATGGGCACCGAATCAGACTTCACTAACGCCTATCCAGGTGACAACCTCACTGTACCATTGGAACTTCCCCTCAATTCCGACGAACTCGCGCTCGTCTATCCCCAGGAAGTCACTGAATTCCAAGGTGCCTTGGGGTTTCAACCATACTTCGATGCTCACGAGCGAGAGTTCCTTGCACCTCTGGACGTTGGTGAACCTCTCGTCGTTTTCCCCGAGGAAGACGCTCAACCCGCTTTCGACTTATCTCATCTGGCTCCTGCGTTTGAGCAAGACCCTCCCTGCTTAGATAATTTCGCGGCGTGGTTCAACTCAGATTCCTTCTGAGACTTCTCCACACCCACTCATACCCTTGCGTATACCCTCATCCCCATGATATCCCTCCAGCTCTCTCTTTTCGTTTTCCTTTGCATGCTGTTCGTTACTCTCTTATATTCTCTGGAAGAACTCCTGTTATGTTTTGCTGGTCATCTGCTAATGACGTGTCCCTGGTCTGGTCCAAGTTTTGTAGCACCCTGTAGACTATAGAATGATGTATGCCCCTTTTGTATTGTTTCGCGATACAGTACTCGTACAGTAACTCCTTGTACATCCAATCCCACCAAATCTTACAAACATCTCCCCTCTCCTAAGAATAACCATAAAGATAGAGATCCTCACATCATACCCCGAATTCCCCCGAGCTTGAGCGATGACTGCTCATGTCTCCAACGGACTCTCCCATTACCGTGTCGTCCTTGCTCGTCGATAAGCCCGAAAGAAAGGGTTCATCTGGATCAAAGGATGGTGACTCCAGACTCTTGAACCCTTCAGGACCCTCGTTTGTCATTCGAGCAACAGGATCGGAGCCGAAATCGTCAACGATCGACGAAAATATGCTGGTCCCGTTGCGGAACTCGATGGTGCTGAGGTCTACTGAAGAGCCGAGGTCAACGTGGTAGGCATCAGTGGGGAGGAAGCCGAGTGTGCGTTTTTGCTTCCAATGTCGGATGTGTAGGAGAAAGCGGGCAGTCAGAATGCCGGATAGGCTACCAGTTTGACCCTCAGATCAGTATGCTGGGAGAGGGAGAGAAAGGTTGAGAAAGAAACTCACGGGAGGGTCAGTGAGTTGAGCACACGCGTGTTGGATCCAGGCTGGTCATGACAAATGTTAGTCCATAGTCTTGCTACGCTGTCAGGTTGGGGCTGATGTCCTCACCGGTGCATGCTAAAGGCAGATAGAAGTCAGTGACAGAGAGTAAGGTACAATACTGTGGTACGAACGTATATCAGAATGAGGGTGGCGGTGGTGAATGCTGAGATTATGCTGTACAGTCTGTTGATAGCCATCCCGAATTATCGACGGGATGAGATATGTACTCACCTGAAATAAAGGATGCCTGTGAAACAGGAGATACCGTAAACCTCCGTGCGATGTCATCATGAAACTGGCATATGATTGCTGCGCGCACCTTCCTCAAAGATCATGTACGAAAGGCCATCCTTCCACAGGCTCCAGGACGAATGTCCCGCCCTGAAGGCTTGGTAACTACGAACGATAGTCAAGAGTGCGGCAGAGGCTTCGAATGTGACCATGAAAATCGTGAGGAGATGGTCAACTATCGTTCGAGATCGCTATTTTAGCTCAGACTTGAGGGATTTTATTGGATCAAGACGTACCGCTGTCAACGACATATCAGTATACCTGAGGACGAAATGATAACTGGTGTCATATTTGCACTCACATCGGTATATTTGTAGAGCCTTTACACCGTAAACCCGGGACGTGCGTCTATTAGAAGCATAAATCAGTTTGAGAAAGCAAAGCTGAAGGAAACGTTACGTCACTATGTCAAGAGCAATGCATGCGATGGCCAGGACTCCAAGGTATACCAGGATAATCCGACTTCGTCCCCAAACTGCGTACACCCTACCAGTAAAAGTCACTGAGACAGCGTAAGAATCCTCATCATTGGGTGTGTGGGTTCACATGCCTAAAATCGCGGAACGACCGAGAACGCTCAGCGCTCCGGCTGTTTTGTACCACGTATCGCAACTATGTACGAATGTTGGGTTCATACCTCGAAAGCATGCTAACATTGTACAGGCTCACTATGATGATTTGAGTGTCAATAGTGGGATTATTAGCAGCAGAGGAATACACGCACCCTTTGGCGTAACCACCCAGCTGCAGCAAGAAGGTAGAGAACGTTTGCTACGAGGGCGTAGCGACAAAGAATATACAAGACTGTTGAAAAGCGAAACTTCGATCCCCAAACGTATCTCACTTCCATTGGGAATGTCAAGCAGTAATCGTACCATAGGAGTGCTGTAGAAACTTATGAGATCATGCACTGAGATCGACGGACAGTGACGCACCGATACTGGCCCATTGCATGTCAAATGCAAGAACGCTTTGAGGAGGGGGTGTTTGAGGCATTGAGAGGGGATGAGAGCCATCGGTTGACTTACTGGGATGCAGCTGAGCTGGCCATGGCAGTCAGGGGGGTGAACGGGGCAGGGTCACATCGAGTGACCAGGCTCTGGATGAAAGCTAAAGAGGGAGGCCATGATTAGAGTCCTGGGGGAAGAGATTTGACGCTGTGGATGCCATCAGCCGCGAAGGCACACCCGCACAGCTGCGCTACAGCCAAGATACAATGTCAATCATAGAACCGAATTTATTTCTGTCCATCACATTCGGAGGGCAGGCGAGTGCAGTGTGCATCTCCGTGTTCACGGGAACCCGATTACTGGAGGAGCTTGGGGTAAGTGAGCCTGAGTTGGGTTTGCGAACAGTGTAGGGCTTCAACGGCTTCGGTGCAACCGCCTTATCGCCAGCCCACTAGAACGCGCTTGGTTGGTAACAACACCGTTGCAGATGAGCAGATCTACCCTCAGGTGTATTTTTCGGATCAGAGTCGCGATCAGACCAGTTCGGAAAAACAGGCTTGCATGGGGCGCCGGGGCGCTCCTCTCAAACCTCCTCAAACACAACCAACTTGGCCCAAGACGTGTAACAATCACAGAAGATCGGCGTATCTGACACACCCATCGGTACCCCACGTTTCGTGCGACACGCACAGATAGGTGTTAAGCTGAATGCGCACGTTTGTTCTGGGTAGTGGATCATTCCCCTCGGTGTACTGTGAATTGACTTCTGTGTTCACCGTGACTTAGAACATCATTTAGATGAGAATCCATCTTCTTCCTAGACGGATGCGGTCAGAATGGACGACAAAGATCAACACGCACCGCAACGGTCGATCGAGTTGTTACGGGTTCTCGCCACCACATCTTCATCGACACGCGCCTGAAGGGCTCGGCCCCGGGTTCATAATGCAACACAAGATAGAAAGCTATGTAATGCAGGTAGCTAGAAGTTACTGTTCCTGACAAGGGACACCACTGTCAGACTGAAGCAGGACGGACCTGAAGCTTTCATTTTTCAACAAAACCACAACTCACTGGCGCGACAGAGAGCGTCCCGTCCCGAAACAGAAGACGTCCTTGGTATACGTGTCATGATCGGCAGGTTACCTAGCGAGGAGTACGACTGAGGATACTCGAATGGTAGACCTATAAGAGGATTAGCCTCACTACAGAATAGTATTTCACATGAATCGCTCACAGAGTGGTAAGATTTAAGTTACTGCACAGCGGCGTCGACCCACAGCATGGCTTGAAGACTTGGAGAGAAACCCTCGGGAATGCCTGTGATAGAGTGTATCGATATCAAATACAAAGAGAAATCCGGTTCCAAATAAATATTGATGGTCGTAAATGCGGGAAACGTGGTGGAGACAAATGGTGCGCAACGTGAATATGTGAATGATTAATCGGGGAGCTCCCAGCAGTAAACTCTGCCTGTGTCTTCTCCATGATACAGTGCTTCTCTGAAAGTCGTTCGTTAGTTTGAAAAGGCCAGTAGAGAAAAACATGAGGTCATACCCAATGAAGCGCAGTGCAGTAACGCAAGGCATAGTCACTCGAGACAACCGCCTCTCTGCTTCAGGTATCTTGACTTTCACCGTCCTCAATGTGACGAACTCCCACCGGGCTTTCTCTCCTGTCGGAGTATTATCCGTATTCCAAGTTCTGAGCGTGATGCTGCCATCAGGTGAACCAGTGGCAAGTAATCCTTGGCGAGAATACTCCCGCTCGTGGAAGGCGATGGAGGTGATCGGAGGGTAAGTTTGCCATATAGCAAGGTCGGTCAAGTTCAGCGTCGCAATAGGCCGAGCGTTAATCGTATGTAGCATGAGCTTGTCGCTGGAGCATGTTGCAACGTATCCCTATGTGATGAGGGTAATAAATGAGTGGTAGTAACATAAACATCATGCCGAGTGCTTACCGTGCTCTCGTTGATGGCAACCAAATGAACAGTGTGATTCTGACCTTGCCCATGCCAGATCGAGCGTACATATGTGCCTCTGTTAAGGTCCCACAGGGCTGCGCTCCCATCCTTTGACCCACTGACCACCATCGACCACGTTCTTGACGCCGCAACACAGGTTACTGGTGCCGAGTGGGACCGCATCAAGTGCGTCGGGATCAGTTTTAATGAACGCTCCGTGCGGGTCAACTGCCATAGTCGGACTGTGTAATCCTCGGAACCAGTGACGAGCTGTGAGCCGGTCAGTCAGAAGTTCGGCCATGTTTGAAGTGATCAGACTTACAGTATCCACATCCGCAAACGCAGCGCATGTGCAGAACGCTGCCTCAATGACCTCAACAATCTAACCTCAAGGCGTTGAACAAGCATGTCATCATATAGTTGACACTGCCTACCTTCTTATCCACTAGCACGCGCAGGTCTCCAGCAGAGTTGTTGACCCACTCCACCGATTCATGCGGACGCGATGGAACGATCAAAGTACCACGAGGTGTCGGGAGAATCCTCTCACCCACCATGTCTATACCAAGTTCACACACAGTAACACCGGATCCGAGGTCTGAGGGGCATATGTGGGTTCCAGATCTTAAAGGAGTATATCGGCTAGACTCACCTCTTACGGGCTTGCTACCTTGGGTCAACAAGTGGTAGTCTTCCACTATCCCATATATTGTGCCGATGGGCAATGAAGAAGTGCCGTGCATCATTCTCTCAGGGTGAGCACTGGTGAAGAGCTTTCGGGGTGTCTGCCCGACTAATTAAACAGTTAGGACGCGCAAGTCAGCTCGATAGTGACAAGACGTACAGTTGTGGATGATTCCGACCGTAGCCTTACGTTCCACTTCGTCAGTGATCGAGTCCAGGTCTGGTGAGGAAGTGAGTTATACGAAGAAAGGTAACATGTCATCACCAACCAATAGTACCCTCATAACTGAGAGGATGGTAGACATTCAGAGAGTCCACGTCTCGCTGCTTACAGCCCCAAATAAGATCAATCCAGGCTGGTAAGTTCCTGCTGACATAGTCACTCTCCAGTGCCTGAAGACGAACAAGTCAAGACGAGAATCGACTTAAAGATGCGCGGCCACATACCTGTCTGTTGAGGGTTACGAACAACAATGGATCGTCCTTCGCCCACGGGGGTAATTTCACATTGTTGATACGCTCTCCCGTATTTTGAGTAACACCAAAGTCCAAGTTCTGAGAGTTCTCAAGGAATCTACAAAAAGTCATTCAGATCCGAATTTATGGGCGGCTGAACAGGTAGGCTCACTCCGGGCAAGAAAAGAATTCTGGGATAAGCTCGCGCACGTCACCTCTCAAATCAATGCCGGCAGAGTGGTACGCTCGTTGAATGTCCCTGCAAACGAATCAATGAATATCTAGCTTAAAAGGCGTATTGTAGAGACTCACACGAATAGACGATCCGGTAGGTCCCAATCTCCTCCCTGCATGGATGAAAGTGAGGCGAGGAAACACCCGAGTATAGGGATAAACGCACTTGTAATGTCTTGAACATATTCGTGAATGGGGCCAGCCGAATGAGGAAATGGCAGACGATCATGGAGGAGCTGAAGTGAGTACCATAATGGAAAGGCTTCTCATCCACGCTCTGTAATGCTAGGTAACGACCTTCAGCAGCTTCCCTTCGGGTCTGGGTTAGTCCACCCATAGGACGCGTCAAACTAGGGCATATTCAGTAGATGTACAAGAGAAAGTATGATCGCGATGGTTTACTCTCTGAACGATGCCTCAGCATTTAGGTCCAATGTGCTCGAGGTGTAGTCACCAATCACCCATGCTAAAGCGAAACGCCATTAATACATGAGGGCAACGGATTTGACAAATCACGTACGGAAAACTGGATATTGCGTAGCATCGCTGGGTGTCCGCCCTGATAATTGGTTTAGGATACTGATATACGCGAACTGTATCGAAGGTGCCATGAGTGTAATTCATACGGAGTTTGGATGCACCCACGTTCGAGATTTCCCGTGCTTGCCACTTGCGCTGAGCCGTTGATAACTCGTCCATCCGGAAGCTCATGAGCACCCTGGCACTCAGGCGACCACTCACTCTCCCGCTAAGCTGGTTGACGAGAGGCGATTTGAGCAGTAAGCTGCTACCACCGGCTTGCAATTGGCTCGAACGCTGAAGAACCGCCGCAAGCCTGTCATCAGTGGCTCGTCTATGTGCCTTCTGCAAGAAAACGAGCAACAGAGACCGACTATCTTTGAAGTACAGTTCTAGGCTAAAGACCAATCAAGTCAGCGGCGCGCCAGAATATGGACGTGGAGGAGGCAGCTTACGCAACATCTCTGAACAGACACGTCCGATCACTGTAGTTCAAGATCTGGTCATACTTCCTATGGGCGCAAGTCAGCCAACGAACGCTCATCGAAACAAGATAAGATTTTTCACCATCTTTGAGCTCTTTGGGGACCATCTAACTCTACGATGCTGCCTGGAACAAAGAACAGTTTCTCGGGTGCTTCATGAACATCGATGATTTCACCGTCATCGTTCTCCATGAGACCGTCCAGCATGTACAGATGTGTCCGTCCAAATATCAGCAGACCAGCTGAGATGACGAGGTGTCAGTGCGGCTATACTCGGATGATTTCAAGGTATGCACGTACGAGAGGAATCAACGCCAGTGATTCGTGCCACCGTATAGACAGCTTCTATCACATCTCCAGGCTCTAATTCGTGTCTAACTCGACGATGCTTGTCCTCTTGTACCTCTTCGTCCAAACGATCTTCATGCACGCACGATGAGTTTAGAACCGCTGAAAAGAAAGCAGATTGCACCCACCTTCGGAATCCCCAGAGATCTCGTAATCCGCCCACGGAGGTACCTCAGGATGAAGCATTGACTGTACCTCAGACTCTGGTTCACGGATGTTGCTCTGATGAGACCTGGATTCCACTTTGAAGCTCACGATATTTTCGTGGTCATTCTCTAGCTTTTTCCTGCAAACACCGAATGATTATCAGTGCCGCTTTCAAACCACAAACCAGAGATCAGTCAACATACCGAACCCTATAAGGGCCCTCCGTTTCATCTAACCGCCACTTGGTCGGAGCAGCTGCCACGTCTGGCCAGAGCCCACGTTCCGCCGTCAACAACGTGCTCCATTCGGTAAGACTGGCAACCTGGCGGTGCTCTTCGCGCCTATGATTTTGACAGTTGGTCAGATCCCTCTCTTCTAAAACGTCAATCAAGAAGGTGTAAACGCACAAGTCCAACACAGTCTTTCGTAGCCTCTTCTTCTCCGTCGCGATCACTGTCTTTCGCCAGTCGTGGATCCTAGCGATCGATCTTTGAGCAGTGCGTTCGCCGAGATGGACGCTGAGGCGAGTGGAGGACATGCGTGATCGTCGGGATGGTCTCTTAGGTGAGAATACACTGGGATCAATAGTGGATTCTTGAGAGTCCAGAGGGTTAAGAATAGTTTCAGCGAGTTGGAGGACATCCAGAATCTGAAGTTCTTCGTCAGTGACGTGATACAGTGTGGAAGGGAGAGAAATCACCTCCTGCTTTTGGTGCGCAGCAACAGCCGTATCGAGTGCTATGCTCAACCCAAGATGCATAAGCTTCTCTAGCAACCGAACGGACCCAAGTGGGATCTCTTGCACTTGAGAAAGTGTAGTGGTGAAGCCTCTGTAGCTATCCAAGAAATGTTGCGTGGTGGACTGTGACTTGAAGATTTGACGGAAGGTTGCGCTAGAAGAGTGCACCGTTATGAGCTGTTCAAGGAGTCTTTCCGCATATTCCGTAGCCTCCTCCGCATCTGAGACATAGGGTGACACGCGATTCAGCGACCATATCGAACGGACTGAATGGTGCTTACCTTTATAGCAATGGTCGTGGGGGTTGAGTCCGGTAATGACGTCGAGCTGGTTCTGGAGGATGCCAAACAAAGCAGGTAGAACATGAGCGCAAGACACGATACTCCTTTCCCCGCTCTCGTTCAGCCCAAACAAAATATCAAAAGCGGCCTCCTGCGCCTCTTCGCACCACCCATACGGGAGAACCGTCTTCAAGATACTCCACCCACTCGCCAACTCGAACTTCCGACTGAACGACGACGACGCTTTCAAGCTAATTGCAATCAACCGCAGCACTTGGGTAGCGGTAGTCGATGTGGGACGGTCTCCAAGGAGAAGGAGGTAGATCCGGCCAGCGGGGAGCGCTGCGATGAATTTCTGGTATGCGGTGGGGGACTGCATCATGGTTGCGAGCATCTTGAATACTTGCTCTGCTTTCATCTGAGGATGTCGCTGATCGATGCGGGAGATGACGGAGCGAGGGGACGCGGCACCAGACCCCACTAAACCGTAGCGCGTCAACATCACGAAGAACGAAGGGAATAGTTCCGCCGCACCTTCATGAAGATTAGCTGCGAGGTATGCGACGATGGGCTTAATCGCATCTTCTGCAGTGAAGTTCGCCTCAGTGGTCACCCTCAATGCTTCAACTAGCCATGGCAGTGACTCTATCGGGTACCAATCTGTCTGCAACGCGAAAAGAAGCTTGCGAACCAGGCTCATCTTTCGAAGACACTGTTTCAGATTGAACCGTTTGTGCTTGCTTGTGTGCAGGAGCGTTGTGAAATGTTCCAGGTGCACGCGCTGGATATCTGCTTGTGTGTGAGCCCATAATTGGAAATCCAACGCAATCGCGCGGTAGGCCGTGGTATTGACAACTGTGGACTGACTGATGTGGAAAATATGTGTGCTCACGATTGACATAATGAGGATGAATAACATGGTAGGACTTACTCTGGAGATCGGAAGTTCACACCAAGGAACTCAAATAGGATTTCAAAACCAGTCATATTGATTAGGTGACTCTTGTTGCGCAGTATAGCTGCTAGAATCTCGTATCCCCCTTCATCCCATTGTAAGAGCGAGTAATTGTATAGCGACGGAAAAAAGACTTACGAAGTCTCTCCATGTCCTCCGAATTCTGCCAGCTGTTCCGAAGACCACCAGTCAATACGCTCAAGGTTCTTGACACTTCATGGGCGGTCTTCAAGCAACATTATCAGATTATGTCGTTCTCTGGGTATGACACAACCGAAACTCACCTTCGCATACTGCACAAGACCCAACGCAACCGACGCTCCGCCCAACTTCCACATCGACAAATCCAACGGCGTACTTCTGACCTCATACACATCCCCCTCCATAACCGCCTCCCACTTCCCCACACCAACACGTTCGTGTTCTCCAGTACTACGCCTTCCGACATTGCCAGCGGGTGACAGGGCAAAAATAACATTCGCCTCGGGGATGCTCAATCCATTCTGAATGAACTTCATCAGATCGGAAACAGCAGAGCCTTTCTGTGACGGCGCGATACTGGCGAGGAGGACGCTGAGAGAGGTGGAAGCGCTGTAGGTCATGAACTTGATAATGTCAGTCGCCTGGAAGCGAGCGACGTAGCGAGGCCCGAGGTGTTGGATCAGTCGGGGGATTTCGTCAGCTGGGATTTTATCACAGGGAAAGGTCAAACTTGGTGTGCGTGCATAGGAGGAATGTCTCGAAAACATACAGAGTGGCATGGACAGGAAGTATGCGGATGCTATGCACCACTTCATGTTTGCAGATTCGTCAATATCGCCGATTGTGAACGAGCCGGGCTTAGGGGATGATTCGGACTTTGGATATTGCCAATGGACTGAGTTACTCAATACGCCGTCCAAGAACAAACCTATGATCGTGTTTCAGCTGCAAAACCAGATAATGATCTCAATTCTACTGGCATCATAGCACTCACGAATGGTTGGGCTGGAGGACCGGTGGGGATGGTGTACTAACACGATATGTGTCCAACGTTGCTTTGGTACCTTCGTATCGAATAACATAGATTCCTTGTTCGCCGAGCTGAGACATTCCAACGAACCGTCTGCACGTAAACGCAGCGAGAATACTAGGTTCTCCGCAAGTCGGAAAGTAAAGATCGAATGGGATCTAAACTCCGGTAAATTCTCCAGCCATACCCATAGCTGAAATATGCTCGAATGTCAGGATTCATCGTCAGGCAAAACAGAATTGTACATACCATGAATGTAAATCCCGACGATGGCAATCCTTTCGAAGGCTCGCATGGCACCACCAACGCTGACGGTCCAACCAGAGAGAAATGTTCCGGCCACCTCGTCTTCATACCCGCTCTCAACACCTCCAGCACATCTCCATTCAACGTTTCATCCTTCTTCAATGCCGTCCTAAACATCAATCGCGCCTCTTCCGACGTTGAGCCCAATTCCAACAACCGTCGCAAAAGCTTGAGTATAACCTGGCGCTCGGGCTTGGGCATCCCAGCACCATCTTCCGACTCAGGGATGCTCGTTCCAGCGTGATAGGCTTCGAACAGCGGACCAACGAGGTGCAGGCTGTTGAGTATGGCATAATTCCTGTGATTGTGGGCGGAAAGGCGTTCCAAAAGCCTGTACACGTAATACCGTCTCAACGACGCCGTTCTGCCGTCATCGTGCGGTGCGAGAGATGGTATGGACGTGTACAAAACGCGTATGGCTCCGGGATGTCGGATGGTTACGAACCGAGGGGAGAGGTCTTGGAGACGGCGGTCAATGGATTCGTAGTTTGTGGAGTCGGTGATTTCGAAGAGATTGGAGAGTGAGAAGTCGTGGAGGGAAAGTGCGACGAGGAATCCAAGCGTTTCGTTCACTGTCTTCGGGTCTGATAGAAGGGGGGATATGGCTTGTGCCAGGGATTCGTACCCAACAGATTGCTGGCACGATATATATTTAGCGAAAGGCACTGAGAGAATGTGTGAAGCAATGGTATTCACCTCAAAGAACCTAACATTCTCCTCATCCTTATATAGCGACTCCGAGAGGATGGCGAATACAAGCCTGGTAGCCTCCAGTACGTCCATTACAATTTGGTCACCAGACACGGCAACAGGCCATGAATGAGCAGGTTGGATAGTCGAGAGAACGCTCATAAGCACCAAAAATCCATCCATAACGCGGAACATCTCCTTGGTGCACGCGTCCTCCAACATAATCTTATGAATTTCCAGGAGTACCTTTTCCATGACGAAACGGTAGCAATTCACATTTAGAGCAAAGCGTCACTCCAGACAAAGCCGAACACATACCTCCGTACGTGCCCTCAAACCTTCAGCCATCTTCAATCTCTCCACCGACTTCCTCATCACCTCAATAAGCACATCCCTCGCAAAGTCCTCAGGAGCTGCGCCGTCATCTTCCGGCCGTCTGAATCCATGCTGTCCCGGAGAGACTTGTGAGTTTGCTGAGTTGGGAGTGGGACTGAAGACTGAGCTGAGAGGGGAAAGAAAAGAACGGAGCATAAGAGTGAAATGGTGGGTGGTGGTGGTCTCTTCGTCGTTTGGCCGAAGCGACGACCAATAGCCAGCGAAACTGGATCCGGTATTGAAACAGACGCCCATAGACGCTGTTCAGTGTCAAAGCATTTCGGCAATTGCCGTGTGCTTGAGTTGAACATGCAACGAAAGCACTTAGGAGCTCTGCATCGTGTTATAATAACTTGTGAACGGGACCAAATGCATCTGAGTACGAGACAGATGGGGAATTTTACTCTTGAGCTGCGATTTGCTTTGAAAGTCTCGTGAACAACCTACTGTACCCGCCATATCACCCCGGCGGCGGGTGTGACCTGTGACAATGTAACCCATCGCGGCAACGCGGCAGATCAGTGGGTGACCTGTGACACATCAGGAGTGGCGGCGGGTGACAAAAAGTTGGAAGGCGGCGGCGCAGCCGCCGCCGCCTTCCAACACATTGGAAATGTAGCATCGTATTCGAAATACAATTGATCTCGTCGATGATTGAATATTGAACCACAATAACCATCCCAGCCTCCCATCTCCCGACCCCCAATGCCGCCGCCAACCAACACCTGCATAGATCTGACTGGTGATGCCTCCCCGGCACAGAGAGCCTACCTCTCGCAGTTTGATCTCCCTTCTGACGTTGAAACCGCGATTCTACCCGCTGAAGAAGCCCCAATCACATTCCTCGTTCAATACGACAACCTCCCTGGTCCGATCAGTGTCCCCTCCCCATATGATTCCACTCCAACATTGTGGTTCTCTACTGAACCGCCGTCGCCGTCTTTCTATTACCACCAACTGCCACAATGCCCCCTTCCACCTGCCGATCTTGTGGTTTTACTGTCTGCGCTTGCCGGTCATCCAGAAACAGGGGCACTTCCCGACCCAATCCCGCCCTTCTGCTCCATAATCCCCTGGCACCTCTCCTCCAAGTCGCAGGTTTGGACCAAGGGCTTGAGGCTACCCCTTGCTGTTCTCACATACTGGGAAAAGGCACATACAGCCCGTGTTCACCGCCGGAGATGGATGGATGCGGTTGACTGGGTTGCAGATAAAACAAGAGGGTTGCAGAACGGAAGGAGTCTTCAGGGTACGGTGACAGCTGCGTTGGATGGTCTACGGTGGAGGGATCGTCTCGTGAGCCCTACTTCTGTATTGGGTATCTCAGACCCTAGGATTGTGGTCGAGTTGAGTACATACCTCTCAAGCAACTACCTGGGCGGCGCACACATCAATCAAATGCTTGCGATTCTGCGAGCTCAAGTGCACGCCTTCAGCACTACCCATCATTCCCTTTCACCTTTCATCGTCGACATCGAGTTCGCCGAAAACATCCTTGCAGTGCATCAAAATCAATCTGGGTACCACGCCGGCACATTGTGCCCACGTCTTCGGACTCTGGCCCTCAAACTTCGGGAAAGGGAGATCGAGACCGTTGGCGGCATATTGCACGTCAACGGAAACCACTATGTGTTCACTGTCGTCAATATTGCGGACATGTATGTTGGTGTTGGCGACTCACTTGGCAGCCAACTTCCCCCCTTGCTTCGCAGTGCCTTGAGTTGGTGGGTTGCGGATAGTCTAGGGCTTGATTCTGATGTCGTTCAGAATCAGTGGTATCAGGGACTGCCAGTGACGCAGCAGTCGGATGGCCATTCTTGCGGAGTGTTTGCTCTCAATGGGCTTGCCCACCACCTGCTTCCAGCAGTCATACCACTACACAGCCGTAATAGTGCAGCCTACGAACGCATACAGATGTTTCTCAGTGCTTACAATCTATACAAAGAACATGTAAGTTTCTCTAAGAAATATGACATGATTCACATAATGAACTCACCTCTCAACAGCAGCCCGCTGCAATAGGTCAAGTTCCAACGTTCATGATGCCACTCGAAATTGACGATGTCGAGCCTCAGGTGGGCCTCTGGGGTGACTCAGACATTGACGAGTTGCCTACATGGTTATCCGATGGGAACATCCCTGAATCGTCATCTGCAGTGGATAGCAGCGATGAGAGACTCGGAGATGATGAAGAAGATGAGAGCCTATCAAACTTGCACGCACCAAGTCCTGAAGATGCGGATCGGGACAGCGACCTCGACGTACCTCGTTATTCACATGATTTCCCCAACATCTATGGTGGCGACGATCATGGTTCCAGCCAGGACAGTGACTCCGAATACGATGTAGATGACAGGGATCTCGCATCTGACTCAGAGACTTCGGATGATGTAGATGGCCTCAGCACCATCGATACTGTCGGTCCTCCATTGGCAACATCATCGTCTACATTCTTGCACGCTGGCGTCATCAGAAAATCTAAAACTCTGGGAAGCGTCTCAAAGCAGACATCGCTTACCACTTTCTTCAGTTCTATCTCCAAGGAGGACTGGATGCAGCAAGAAAAGGAGCGCAATGCCATTCGTGCGGACGAGCTGAAAGAAGAGCAGGAGTTAGCAAAGAGAATTGCAGAGAAGAAGAAAAAGGAGAAGAAAGAGAAAGATCGCATTCGTCAGCGAGAGCATCGAAAGCGGAAGCGCAATAACGAGATTGTCGCAGGAAAACGTAAACCAGACGGTACACTTTTGCCATTGGTTAGTCGTTGCCCCATCCAACTGAGATAAGGAAAGACTGACTGGCCTTGCTGAATCTCCCTTCAGCGCCCAGCCAAACAGCTCAAGAAGTACGATGACCCTAGCGAGAGTGCGATGGTTGCAAATCTCAGTGCAGCAGACTCTTCCCGCCCCCGTCGTGAGGCACGTCGAAAGGAGAAGCTTCAACGCGCAGGCGACAAACAGGTCAAGCTTCAAGAACCGGCCACGCTGATGAATTGGTTTCAACCGCATATCTTTGCCCAGATTGATGCAGCTGCAAAATCTGTTGGTTTTCCTTACCGACCTGCTGACATTCACAAGGTTCTCCAGCGGACCAACTTCGCAGTCTTCAAGTCATTCCACCACCAGCGTATCAACGAATGGCGAGACCGGACGATATCTGACAGATTTGTCTGGAAACCCGAAGTCTTGGCAAAAGTTGCGAAGGGAAATACCCCTGGAGGACACATTGCTCGCATTGGAATCCTGGTACGCAGAAAATGATGTACACACCTCAATCCGAGTCAATGTTATCACTGACTTCCCTTCTATCCAGCAAAGCTACCCCACGGTTGTAGCAAACATCATCCAGCTTGTAACGAGCATGCGCGAGGCCAGTGTGCCGTTGACGCTTGTAACTATCCGTGCAATCATGGTCAGCTGTATTCTTCATGCGGCACCGGAGATTTTGGAGAGAACATACGGGAACGGAAAGAGATTTGTCTGCAGCGAATCATTTGTCCGTCGTTTCATCAAACGCACCCTGAACTGGTCGTTGCGGCGAGTCACTCGAGCAGGTCAAAAAGTCCCCAAAGATGCTGATGACCAGTTGCGACGGTGCTTCCTTCGGATGGCGGCAGTAATCCGTGACAAGAACATTCCGGCTTGCCTCATTGTCAACTCCGACCAAACCCAAGTGGTCTACTCGCCCGGAGCAGCGTTGACGTATGAGAAGGTTGGCTCAAAGCAGGTTGACGGATTGGGGTCAGAGGAGAAACGAGCATTCACAGGCATTCCAGGCGCTTCAATGGATGGTGAAGCACTCGCGTTGATGGCAATATACCCAGGTTCCCGCGGACAATCACTCCCCCAGCGCGTTAGCGCAAACGCCAAATCCTATGACGAAGCAATGGAGCTTGGGTTTCGATTTGAGCTCTCGAAAAACAGCAAGTACTGGGCAACGCAGGAGACCATGCGGACCTACGTCCGTGAAATTCTTGTTCCGTACTTCCTCAAACATCGGGAGCGCCTCCAATGCCGGGACAACCAGGAGTGCATTTGGATGATCGACGTCTGGTCTGTCCATCGCTCAAGTTCTTTTCGCTCTTTTATCCGGGCTGAATATCCGTGGATCAATCTTATCTTTGTTCCTGGAGGCTGCACTGGTCTCTTCCAAGTCTGTGACGTTGCCATTCAGCGACCGTTAAAACTTGCCATTCGCCGCACTGCACACCACGACATGATTGTCGAGACCCTGGAGCAACTCTCGGCTGGGGTCAATGCTCGCCAAATCACACTTGATAAGACGATTGCTGTCGCTCGTAACCGGTCTGTCGAGTGGTTGGTCAATGGATTCAAAGCTATCAACAAGCCGGACTTCATTAGGAAGGTAAGCAGTGTTCTACTACTCTATACGAGGTTTGACACTGATGTCAGGGCTTGTTGAAGGGCTGGTCTTTGTGCGTTGCGGGTGCAGGAAGCCCGTTCAACCTCTCGTACGAGAGCCTCACCAGTGTTGAAGCCAGAGTTGCATTGAACAGCCTTGCATCAACAGATCCTGACTTTTTCAACGAGATTACCCAACGAGCGGGTGACGAGATTCTACCTCCAACTACCCAGACACTTCCAGAAGATGAGATACCAGTGGACGAAGAGATCGACACAGCTCTCTCACTGCATGAGGTGATAAGTGGCATTCTCAACTCGGACGGCGCAGCAATACAAGTCGGGGCAATGGAAGCGTTGGGTGAGGGTAATTTACTCTCTGATTCTGATGCTGAGGAAGCCGTGGATGGGTTTCAGGACGAGCTGGATGGGGATGAGTATGTGCCAGCTGGTGGGATCAACTCGATTGATACGGGGCCGAAGGGTTTGGCTGGGAGGTTGAGGCGGGGCACACGCGAGCGAAGAGTGAATTCGTTGTACGCATCTGCGGACTGGTATCGTTATGACGAGTAGATATAGTGATGAAATTTGACCTGTATTGCTCTTGATGCATCCATAATGCGCCGAAGGCCGCAAAAACGGCTGTTTTTCGCTGTATACAATGTGAAGTGTCGCAGGCGGCGAAACCGTTGGTGACTTGTGACAAAGAGAGTTCCCGGCAGCGGTGGAGGTCCTTGTGACATGTGACACGCCGGGGTGATGTGGCGAGTACAGTACTCATTGAACTTGTTTAGGTTGCACTACTTAGCACCTGAATCGATCTTTCCTAGGCTAGAAAATGCAAGTAAGTATTTGCCTGGGTAATAAGTATGTAGACTCAACACCGTTATAATTGGCTTCCCCTCCCCTCCAGTACTCAGACTGGTAGAATGTGTTTGATTTTATGAAGTGACGTCACAGGCGCGTTACGAGACGCGTCTTGACCGTGACACTCAAGATTCTCTCCCTCGGCACCCTCTGTCATGCAGCGAACGCCTTATCGTGTCTCCTTATCGTGTCTCCGTCCTGAAAATTTCAAGAAATTCCTGAGATGGAAGGGATCATTGATCTTAGTGTCGTTGCACATGTTATGCCTGTGATCCTCAGTTGACAGATCGAAGTTGTGAACTTGTTTCGGAACACGAGGCTATCAATCTTGTAAAGCCAATCATACGAACCACCTCCTTGAAACGTTAATCGTATATATACTCTTCTGGCTCCAAGGTGCTATAATGGACATGAATTGCCAAGAATAATGTGAAGGAATAAAAGGAGGTCACGGTCGTCTTACAATACAGCGCCAACATCGACACCTTCAGCTACAAATCCTGATTGTAGAAAGACAAAAAAGGTCGGAGGGATGACTAGAGGTACATTATGATGAAGTGTCGTCAAACAGGAATATACTAGGGTGTGTCAAGAGTTCAAAGGGATCACAAGAGGATTGGTATCACAATGGGAAATATTGGGGAAGGTATGCGCACGATGAGCGGCGCAATCTCATCGGCGTATGATAGGCTGCACACGCTCCGATCTTCTTTTTCCCGATGCCATGCTAAAATCTAAACTCCGGTGGTCGTGTTTACGGTCTTCTTCTCGTCAAGATTCCTGCTGTACTGAGAGGTTGCGACAGCGGCAGCCGTGCGACGCGCAGCGAGGAACGTGAGGATGGTAGAGGTAAGACCGAAGAGGAAGGCAAACCACGGAAGGATTGCCGTGTTCCTGACTACATAAACGACCGCATACTGTGAGGAGAGGGGATGATATGCAATTGCAGAATACATACGGTAGTGGATATCCTTATAAACGGACGTGGCACCGAGCTGCTTCTCGATTCCCTTGACCACAGCATCTGGAACCTTCACGCCGCCGAGGAACGCGGTGACTTTGGCTGAGCGATTTGCAACGAAGGTGGTGAAGGGGATTAGGGCGGCGAACAGGAAGATGGTGAAGAAGCCGAGGAAGCCACTCTGTGCATGCAGCATAGTTGAACTTCTAAGTCGCGGGTGGGAGAGGATCGCGGAAGGCATCGCAAAGAATGAGACGAGTGCGATGAGACCCGACATGACGGTTACGACGACGCCCGATTCGTACACATCGTTGTCATTGATGTCAACTGTCGCGCCTTGGGGTACGCTCTTGCGGAGACGGTCCTTGTCATTGTTGGATTTGATGAGGGCGTTGAGGCCGATGGCAAAGCCGATGACACCGAAAGAGAAGGAGAGGAAGAGAGAGATGAGACGGGGAAGACGGTAGGGAGCGGCGGCGGACATGGCGGATGCGAGACAAAAGTCAAGTGGACTGGCAGACGGAGAGGGGAGGGTATTTGAGGGAAAGTAGGCATGGTCGGGGTCTGAATGTGAGCAGTCAGCGCAAAGTGAACTGGAGGACCATATGACATCCACTTCCTCACAGGCGCCTGCCCCGCACACGACCATTCATTCCTTCCTTTCCGGGACACTCACTTCTCCTTCCGCACGGCTCATCCACCTTCCGATCGGCTGGGTGGCTTTGTTCACCCATCCGGCCCTGCAAGTACATGTGCTCCTTGTCAATCTCGCTGTCCCCAACACCGTGATGCAGCGTCGAGCCACGACGAGAAAAACACCTGTGTCTACGGTCAGATGTCAGCTGCATGATTTAGACCTGAGAATACCGCACACACCGACCCGGATCAATACCACGCTAGTCTCTATCCAGCATGTTCAGAGCAAAGTCCCCTAGGTCCCCACAAACCTTGGCTCTCCTCAAAAGCGGCAACAACATCCACCTAGGCCCCACTCCCTCAGCCACCACTCCTCCGATCCGCGAGTTGACCAACATTTCACGAGGAAAAGGAGTTCAGGAACTCGGGGTCAGTCGAAACCTTTTTGCTTCCACCAAATCAAGAGAATCGTGTGTCCCCACCCACATGGACCTGTCAGTCGCTCATTAAGTACCTCCGCGTGGGTTCCAGGATCGTCGACTCCGTTGAGACGATCTGGCCTTCGATCGAGGATGCCTATGACGGCCGATGTCCGGTGTGGCGGTCAGTTGTCCGTGTGCAGCGCAAACCAGCAGAGATGGTTAAATACAGGTCGAAGATATGAAGGTAAGATCATTTATGAGGCGCAAAGCAAACGGTGTGATGGTTGTGACTGAAGTTGGGATCATGGTCGACTTTTGTCCTTCGACTCTTGGCGTTTTCGGTATCCCGGCTATTCGACGGCAATTCCCGGCCGGTGACCATGGTTCAATTTCTGTTCTGCAGTTTCGTTCTTCATCCTTTCACTCACCTTACGCTACGTCTTTTCTTGACTTTAATTTGCTCAGGCAGCACCCTACCAGCTTTTGATACTCTTGGCCGACCTCGGATACCAAAATACTACCCTCTACGCTCCTTACTGGACTGGCGACAAACCGACAATATGCTGGCCATCTCCCGCAGACTGGTGTTTCTGTTTCTAGCAACCGCGGTATCTTCTGTCTGTGGTGCGCTATACCCTACTTTACCGATTGCGGATACGACCTGGCGTGGAGGACGTGTCGAATGCGTTACGTGGATCGATGATGGCTCCCCAATCAAGTTGAACGGTCTAGGACGGTTGGATGTTGAATTGTATCTGAATGGAAGCGTGCGTACGATCTCAACCTATATACTTCGAGAATCTGACATGCGTTTTCTTTCCTAGAACCACGTAGCAACTCTGGCGAAGAACGTAAACCCGGAAAGCAAGTTTCACCAGTTCAAAGTCGTCTCCTCTTGGGGTCCCAACGCACCCAACTAGTAAGTCATCCTATCTTGGCTCTGCCCATTTCTGTCTAACGTCCAGCAGCCATGTGCGCTTTGTATCACATCATCCTTCTGCTACGATCTACACCGCCGACTTCGCCATCCGCGACATGGACTACGACTCCCTCGCTGAGTTCTCCGCCGCCGAGAAAAAGCATAAACAAAAGGCGGTTTCGACGGATGCTACTACTGCAACGCCTACTACCAAAGCTAGTGTTATGAGTCTCTACACTCCCGTCATCACACTTGTGCTCCCTGACACGACCATAATCTCCACTCTGGCGCCCACTACACCAAAACCGACGGCATCCTCGCACACAGAATCGCTTTCTCAGCTTGCTGCTGCTGCCGCAGTCACCTCCGCCCCACCATCGAGCACGCCCGCCGTGGTGATCCAATCCGATTCGGACGTGCAAGACGAGAAAGAACACGGCGGGACTATCAACTCATCTGGCTTGAGGAAGACCAGCAATGCCAGTTCCAATCGGAGGGTTGACGTGGAGAAGCTGAAGTTCAGGATCGTTTTCGTCCTTTGGCCGGTGTTGATCGGTGTGAGCATGGCTCTTTGAGGGGAGGGCAAGGAGCGTTCGTTGTGTGTAACAGTATTCGGACGAGGTGGTGAAAGTTGTTGTACAGTGTGTCTCCTATGTCTATTCCACAGTAATGCTAATTACATCCTACGCATTTGCGCCTTGGAGAGACTCTGATCTTGGACTTGGATTTGGAAGTGCATGTATCGAATTGAGTGACAACTCCCACGGCGAACCAACGAAAAAGACAGTTAAGGCTCTGGCTCCCCTGCTTTTTCTTTCACTACTAACCAGTGCGGAACGCGACATACGCACTCTCGTCTTAGTGAGTCGCTCTGATACATCCCTTCGAACTCAAACTGAAGAAAAAACGCGTCCAGCCTTCAATAACCCTGCAGAAAAGCATTGCATATAATGACCGCTCACGATAATCGTGTGGTGAGTGAACATCTCCTGCAATGATAGCAACATAGGCTGACCACCTACCCCAGCAACCTGCTGCGAGCAAAGGCGAGTTCCGTAAATGCGAGCAGCTTTGGTTCGAAGACGGAAACATCATCATTGTCGCTGAAAACCTCGGCTTCAGGGTGTACTGCGGTCTCCTGGCGAGCATATCCTCTGTCTTCATGGACCTTTTCTCCCTGTCGCAACCCGAGGGTCACGAATTGGTGGAGGGTTGCCCGGTGGTGCGAGTGACTGATTCTGAGGCGGATATGAAGCCGTTCCTGACGGTCATCTACAATGGCTCCAGGTATTCTTCACTTTTTTCATTATGTGTGGCTTGTAAAATTGACTCGCGGAAAAGCATTTGGAAGTTCAACAGCACGCTACCCCATTATTGGGCCTACACCCGGTCGATCCTCTTGATGAGCCACAAATATCAGTGCGAAGCTCTCTTGGAAGAAGGGAAGAGAAAACTCTCTGAGCTGGTCCCAAGCGACATCAGAGTCCGGGATCGCGTTCGTCCCCGGATCGAAAGCGATGACTTCATCTCCGTCGCCAATGTCGCGCGATTTTTGGACATGCGAGCCGTCCACCGAAGAGCTCTCTACGAGTGTTGTCAACTTGACACGATAATCCTTACCACAGGCTGGGTCGACGAGGACGGATTCAGGGATAGGTTGTGCGCCGAGGACGTCCAGGCGTGTCTCGCGGGCCGGGTCAGGCTCTCGCAGGAGCGCATCAAAGTGCTCTTGAACCGATTCAAGGAAACACCCCCGACGCGGTGTGCCCATTCCAAGACCAACCCACTATCCAAATATTCGTTCCTGGACCCTGCTATATTCGCCAGACCGGACACACGGTGCATAACTGTACGCAAGGAATTACTGTCTATGAGTGTGGAACTGGCGACGCAGGGGATCAGCTATGACCCGCTGGCGCTGGATCCCATATACCAGAGCTTGCCGTATGGGTTTTGCGAACCTTGTACGAAGTCGTTCACGCAGACGAATCGGAAGCTGAGACAGGATATTCTTGATAATTTGGTGGAGTTGTTCGAGTTGCCACGGATCCGACCACCCACTCCAGAGGTAGAGCCAGCAGAAGATCTTGAAGTCGGCGAGGATAGCGAAGGAGCGGGAGAGGACGCTGGTATGGATGAGGGTGAGGGTGAAGTCGACGGTGAGGGTGAGGAGGATGCCGAGGAATTTGAAGAGGATTAAGTTCGGGCAAGTGTATGAAGACTGTTATTGCTCGTACCGGGAACTGATTCGTATTCTTAGTTCTCGCCCCCTTTTTGCGTCACTTTTTCTGGGGCAGTCTTGCAAGTCATTGGCATGCTAGTGCCATGTTGGTACAGACTCAGGTGTCCTATTGATGCCTTATGGCGATGGGAATCTCGTCTGCAGGTTCTGTTGGTTGCCCATTCAATGCCTGGGTGTATCCTCGCTCCCTAACTCTCTTCCAGTTCCTTCTTCTCCCATCGCCCACAACGAATCAGTGTAACCGTAAAAATTAGGAACTGCACCAACCGTGTGGCAGTGTGAAACCAACGGGGAAACGTAGGCTCATATACACCTATGTTGGCATTGTCGTCATGGCACGCTCGAGATGACTCGACTTCATAATCCCACCCCGACTCGGATCGAACAGGATCGAATTTGATTTTGCCAACGGCAGCAGACGTCTCAAGACTCTCGAATACAACATCACTTTGACTTGCCTACGTTTCGCTCCAGCTCCTACCAGTATTGAACGCCATAAGAATCCTTCACTCCATACCTCAGAGGAAGTACAATCCGAGAAATGAACGCCACAATGGTGATACACGTCTCATCGGCAACGCATCGGCATCATGGCGCTGGAGAATTCCGATGCCGATGAAAATTGTGGTGCGGCATCTCGGGCCGCAGGATGGATATCTCCTTCCGCGAAGGCTTGGCTGTCGAGTCTTGAGTTCAAGTCAGCAGTCTTTGCTGGTTGTCTACACCGCAGCAACAGCACTCTCCAGTGATAACAAAGGCGCAGGACTGGTCTAAGGTACTACAGTGGTTCAAGAACTCAAGAATAATTGGCGTAGCTTCTCTTGGTACTGTGGAAGGGGAGGTTGCAAGGTCAGTGCCATGCCGTTTACAGCATTCTCCCACTTCTTGACCCAGTCATTTAGAAGTGCCCGGTGCCGATTGGAGTGGGTGCACTGCATTTACGCGGCACGCCAGCAAGTATATAGTCGTTCTGTCAATTGGCTTACCGCTTTGCCATACCACGCTCCCAATTCGTCTCTGGCATGCGTAATCCGCTGCATCCACGGCCAGCGCCGCCTGCGTTTGGTCAGGATACGCTCGTGGCGGAGACCTCTGCCTCGTGAGTATCTTGATGATTTATAATCGAATCTCATAACATCGTGTTTCTAGTATATTTTCCAAGCTCACTTTCTCCTGGCTTGACCCGTTCATCAAGGTCGGATTCAGTCGACCTCTGCAGAAAGAAGGTCAGTGATATTCGTCACGACTTCGCGCCGATCTGATAGGTCGTCGTTGTAGATCTATGGCAATTGCCCGAAAGGCAATTGACGGACTCGATTACACGGACAGTGGAAGCCAAGTTCTACCAGCGATGTCCGCCCGAACAACGTCCACCGCACATGCGTTCTGCTGGGACCTCGCAGGAACAGGTCACCGCCGTCCCAGACGAACCGGAAAAGGTCGATGTCGCTGCTGCAGAGGAAGGTGCGAAGGCCGCCGAGGATCCGAAGGCAAAGAAATCTCCAGAATTCGATCGCTCCCTCCTCAAGGCCGTACACAGTACCTTCCTAGTCCCATGGTGGACTGCCGGTTTTCTTACATTGCTGAGTAGTATGTAAAATCTACTCTTTCATCCCCGATGTACTGACGACGTTCCGTACTACCTCACGCCAGCTACCTTGAAGACAACCACACCACTGGTCACTAAAGTCTTGCTTACATGGCTCACTGAATCCTACATTTACTACCGCACATCCGATGAGGAACACGCTTCACTGGGATTGAACAAGCCTCGAGGTGTTGGCTTTGGCATCGGCATAGCATTCGCTATTTTTGCAATGCAAGGTATGTCGTTTTTGCCTAGTTCCTGATGAATGTAACCTCACCGATGTCTACTAGAAATGGCAACTATCGTGAGTTGAACAGTGCAATCATGGCGAATATATACTCATATGATAATCCCAGTTGACGACTCAGTGGCAGCTCAGTAAGTTGCCAGTATTTGACACCTTCTAAGTTGGCTCACTGACGGCAACATCAAACAGTTGCACAGTCTCTGGGAATGTCGCTCAGAACATGTGTACGTAGCTCAACAACTCCCTATTCCGTGCTCTCTCTCTGAACTGCCTCTTGTAGGTCATTGGTCTCATCTTTAGGAAGGCCTTGCGGTTGAGTGGCCGTGCCCGTTTGGAACACAGTGTCGGTCAGATCACCACGATGATTAGCACTGACGCTACCGGCCTGGAACACAGTACACCATGGGTTCATTAGTACGTCTGTCTTTTCCCCCAAAAGGCGTCCGGAAGAGTTAACACGTCGCCTGAAGCGTTTGGGTAGCACCGATACAGGTAAACTTCCAGCAACACTCCTGAGGATGCCATCTTACCGTGAATGCTTGAACAGCTTATCATTGGCATCGGTCTTCTTATTTCCAATGTACGTTCATGCCTAAGTAAATCCTATGACTGCATCTGAAGCTTCGACGTAGCTGGGATATTCTGCTCTCGTCGGATTGGGGGTAAGAATATTATTCAACCCTACTCGAGCGATCAGTGCATTTGACTCACCCCATGCAATTCAGTTCATGATACTCGGTTTTCCTCTGCAAGGTTATCTCATCAGTATAATCTATGCGCAGAGGAAGAAAGGGGTCGAATTCACGGACAAGCGTGTCCGACTTTTGACCGAGGTACGTTTTTCGTCATATCGGTGCAATATCTCCCTCACGATTTATTACTCTACAAGGTGTTGCAAGGTATTCGGCTCGTTAAATACTACGCCTGGGAGTCGTTCTATTCCCACCAGATTGGGCTGTTCAGGCGGAGAGAGCTGAAGACCATTCGGAAAACCGCGTAAGACGCTAGAATATGCTCAGTCACAACTTCATGCTGACACGTTATGGGTAGGATATCGTTGTCGTCATTGATTGCCTCTGTTACGACTGTACCGGTCATCGCCATCGTTTTGTCTTTCGTCAGTGGTTGTCTCTCTTTTCACAGTTGCGTCACTCAAAACAAGCCCCTTCATAGATCACCTACTCGTTGACAGGGCATCAGCTGAACGTCGCAACGATCTTCGCGTCCCTTCAATTGTTCGGAGTGATCCAGGAACCACTGTTGTGGTTGCCTCTCATTGGTGCCAGTGTCGCTCAAGCACTAGTGGCATTTAGTCGTGTCTCCAAGTTCCTTGTCGCTGAAGAAATCACTGATATCTCCGTAACGAACCCGGAGAGCAAGTTAGCTATCGATGCTGAGGGCGATTTCCAATGGGAATCCACGGCGAAGCTCAATAGCGACACTTCGACCGCCGAGACGGATAAGGATAAGAAGGCAGCCGAAGACAAGGAAAAGGAGTCTCCTCCCAACACGGATACTATTGACAAGCCGAAGAAGAAGGGTTGGTTCAGTAAGAAGGGGAAAGATCCGGTTCTTCCTACGGCTCAAGCGCAGGACGAAAAACCCGAGGTTGAGAAGACCGAGGTTACTGGTGAATCTACACCCGGAAGTTTAGCGGACAACGAGGATAAGCCTTTCGGTTTGCCCGACCTACAATTCAAAGTCGCCAAAGGGGCTTTTGTTGCCATTGTCGGTCGTGTGGGATCGGGAAAGGTCAAATTGTCCGTTAAATTCACCGTCCGCTGCGGACTCACTATTATTCTCTTTCAGAGTTCACTTCTTCAAGCACTCATCGGTGAGATGAGGCGAACACGTGGCAAGGTATGGTCATACTATGAGCTAAGTAATGCTAGGAAATCGCTGATGGCTCTACTTCTTCAGGTTGTTTTCTCGTCGTCTGTTGCCTATGTCCCTCAGAGTGCGTGGATCATGAACGCCAGTCTTCGCGAGAATATCACATTCGGCCGTGGCGATGACGAGGAAAGGTAATCTCTCCGCACTTTCGACCGGTGAGCTGTGTCTAATATTCTTCTGTTCAGGTTCCGCAAGATCGTGCAGGCTTGTTGTCTTGAAAAAGATATCGAAATGCTCCCCCACGGCGAGAACACCGAGATTGGCGAGAAGGGTATCAACCTTAGTGGTAAGTGTTTCCAACTCCCCGTTCTTGTCTCTGCTAACTTTCCTCATCTCGCAGGCGGTCAAAAGGTCAGTTATAGGATGCTACGCTTCGGGGAATATCACCTGACATTGTTATTTTAGGCTCGTGTATCGCTTGCTCGCGCAGCCTACTCCGGCGCGGATATTGTGCTCATGGACGACTCCCTGAGTGCCGTCGATGCGTATGTTGGGAAACGGATTTTGGAGGACTGCATTCTTAGTGGTCCATTCGCCGACAAGACCCGTGTCATTGCCACCCACTCACTCCATATCTTGGATAAGACTGACTACATCTATGTTATGGATGGCGGGAAGATTGTATCTGAAGGGACATACCAGGTGCGTTGGTACGGTGTTCAAACCGTCGTTCTCGGCTTATGGCTGCTACAGGATTTGCTACTTAACAGCGAGATATTCTCCCGTGTCATGGAAGAGTATGGAACTTCAGATCCGAAGGAAGCAACCGGGAAGTCTGGCGACACGGTGAAGGGTGAAGGTCGTGGTACTGGCAATGACGCTAAGGAGTCACAGAAACCTCAGACCGCATTGATGCAGGAAGAGGAACGCGTGGTTGGCGCTGTGTCAGGTCGTGTTTACTCGAAATACTTGGAATACGCTGGAGGCATCATTCTTCTTCCTATACTCCTTCTTTTCCTCGCCTTGTATCAAGGTGCAGCAGGTAAACTTCATTTCCGGTCAATTACTTCCGATGCTTGTAACTGACGAGAAAATTAGTTGCGAACAACCTATTCCTCGGTTTCTGGACGTCGGATAGAATTTCTGGCTTCAGTCAAGGTCAATACATGGCAACTTACGCAGGATTGGGTGTTGCCTCCGCGGTCTTCTCCTTCTCGTTGAATCTTTTGATCTTGTGCGTTGTGTCTCAATCATGACAATTCGACCGTCTCACGTTTCCTCCCTTAGCATTACTTGTCTCGAGGCTGGGTGGCGAATCTTCAAAGCCGCTCTCGAAGCAGTCGTCCATTCCCCTGTTTCGTTCTTCGACACAACCCCGATAGGTTCTTGTCCCAGCTCTTTCAGTCCACCTTCCGTGTTGATCGTTGCTTGCAGGTCGTATCTTGTCGAGATTCTCTAAAGACCAAGAAACGTTAGACCAGGAGATCGCGGGCACCCTCTACCCACTTTTGACACTCGTGAGGTGGGTATAGCCTGTCTCACTTCGATTATACGCCTAATCTGTCACCCTTAGCTCCGTTCTGGGCACTGCAGGACTGATTTTCTACACTTTCCCGTACCTTGGAATCGCATTGGGTCCTTTATTGGCTGTCTACTTATTAGCTGCTATCTACTATCGTAGGACATCCGTCGAGACGAAGCGATTAGACTCTCTTATGCGCTCGACTTTATATGCGTCGTACTCAGGTCAGAGATCTCTCATCAAAATCCGCGCCAAACTAATCGAACTCCCTACAGAATCATTGACTGGATTGAGCACGATCCGTGGTTACTCGGAGCAAAACCAATTCATTCGTCGCGCGGAGCACGGACTGGACATGGAGAACCGTGCTTTATACATGACCATTGCATTGCAGCAATGGTTGGGACTTCGACTCGAATCCGTGGCCAATCTTTTGGTTCTGGGAATCGGGTTGTTTGGGGCTGGTGAGCGGAAAACTGTGAACCCTGCAAATGTGGGTGTCGTACTATCCTACACGCTAAGCAGTACGTTTGTTTCTCCTTTCTTCCCTGCATGACTTACGATAACACACTTTATTACAGTGACTCAGGTGTTTTGTGAGTTCTGTGTCAAGGGTCACTCATGAAATCAGCTCCTGATACTTTTCGTCAATAGCCCAAGTCGTCCAAATATATGCCAATAACGAGCAGAACTTCAACGCCGTCGAACGCCTTCTGCACTATACCGAGCTGCCTTCAGAAGGTGACACCACCAAACCCAATGACCCACCGCCTTCCTGGCCAGAGAAAGGTACCATCTCGTTCAACAACGTGAAGATGGCATATCGGGAAGGTCTCCCACTTGTTCTGAAAGGTGTCGACTTTACCATCAACGAAGGAGAGAAGGTATGGTGCCAGTTTTCAAGAAGAAGTATTGTTTGTCCTCTGATTTTGTGAACGCCTAGATCGGTGTTGTCGGACGTACAGGAGCGGGCAAGAGTTCCCTACTTCAAGCGCTGTTCAGAATTGTCAACCTGCAAGACGGTTCTATTGTCATTGATGGACATGACATCAAGGATGTCGGCCTTGAGACGCTTCGGACCCGCCTGGCACTGGTGCCTCAGGATAGCACGTTGTTCTTGGGCACCTTGCGAGACAACTTGGACCCTCAGGGTACGCGAACCGACGCTGAGATAATCTCTGCGTTGCAGAGAGCTTGGCTTTTACCTGCGGACGGTTCTCCTGCGGACTCACCAGCAGAAACAAAGTTTAGCTTGGATGCCCCAGTTAGCGACGAAGGTTCGTTCCGAGTACCGTCAATCTCAGTCGAATATTCTGGCTCAATTGTATCCCAGGATCCAACTACAGCGCTGGCGAGAAGCAGCTGTTGGCTCTTTGCAGAGCTCTGATCAAACGCAGTCGGATCATCATCTTGGTGTGTTAGATTCGTGAGCCCAATGATATCCAGCTCACAAGTCTTCACAGGATGAGGCAACAAGCAGCGTCGACGTCGAGACTGATGCCAAGCTGCAAAGAACTATTCAGACCGAATTTGCTTCATCCACTTTGCTATGTATCGCGCACAGACTCAACACGATAGGTGTGTCCTTCCCTCTTACTGTGGTCAGGACTGGGTCGCTCATACTTTATGTTATTACAGTGTACTACGACCGTATCATCGCCATGGACGACGGAAAGGTTGCCGAGTTTGACACTCCGTTGAACCTATTCGACAATGAGGACTCCATCTTCCGTTCGTTATGTAACGAAGCTGGTCTCTCTCGTCAGGACATTGTACGCATTCGTACCGGTGCTGTTTCGCAGGTTACCACCGAGATACCCAGTGCAGAGGGTATTTAGACGGACTTGCTTCGGAAGGAGGCCATTCAGAGACTGGACGTATATACCACACTGATCATATCCACCACTCATCCACAACACCACCTCTCCTGCATTACCCTCACCACTCATTTCATACCGCAAGATATCTTATACGGAACCCTTGGATCACAGACACTCCTTAGATACTAGATACATAGGACTAATTCATGTCGCCTGGACTTTTGTCGCTATAAACGTTACCGTAACCTCATGCCGGCCGCGCTGAGGTGTACACTTCACCCCGAGTCACACAAGCGCCTCAAAGTCTTTCTTTGCGATTAAGCATTTTCCTTCTCTTTCAATCTCGTCGAGTCGTCCCCAGGAATCCTCTCAACTGTTGAAATGATCCGAGGGTACAAACCTTTCTCACAAGCCTGCCTTGCCGCAGGCTCATACGGACCACGCGCGACCCCAGCCCGAAGGCCTTCACGCTCAAGAGTGCTTTCTTCCACCAGTCCCCCCGCCGCGGAACCACCCCTCGCCGGATCTATCGCGTCCCACACCTCATACATCCTCCTCCATACCCGCATACCCCCAACAGAATATCCCTCCAAAATCCCCTCACGCCTACAACGAACGCTCCAACTCAACGCGTCCCAATGGGGTGGGATCGTCAACTTCGCCTGGACCCCCGATCAAGACTGTGTTCACCCCGACACCAAAGACGCAGAATGGGAGAGTGCAAGGGAGACATACCGTTTGACGGCGTTCTCCCGGTTCAGAGGGAGGTTAGAGGTGTCCGAGATTAAGGAGGGTGAGATAGAGGGCTTGTTGGAGGTGCTGAAGGCGCATGGGTCGCCACTTTCACCGGGGGAAGACGCTGCAGGCACTGATGTCGACCCGGTTAGCATATATGTGTGCACTCATCGGAACCGTGATTGTCGGTGTGGGGATACGGGGTCGGCTTTCTTTGAGGCGTTACGTTCTGAGGTCGCAGGCAGGCAGCTTGAGAGTCGCGTACAAGTCGGCGCGGTTGGACATGTGGGTGGTCATAAGTACGTCGGCGTGCTTCGCGTCTCTGAGTGTGGATTATTAACTATGTGCTCTATAGGTATGCTGCTAATGCCCTAGTGTTTCCTTCGGGTGATTGGTACGTGGGTGTGCTCGTTGTCTTGATTGCAGCTACTGAACGCAACTTAGGCTGGGGAACCTGGATGCTGACATGGCACCGCAAGTTCTGGATGCCGTCCTGGCCCGTCACAATGGTCAATGGCAAGATCATCTCCGTGTACCCCCATTGTTGTCGTCCCATTGGCGAGGACGGATGGGGCTGAACAAGGAGATGTCTTTGGCCTTGCTAAATGGCAATCACAATGTTCAGCTACCCCTCAAGCCCACAAATCGCTCATAACACATTCATGGCATAGAATATCTATATCGCTTGCTATCCGAGATCTATCGAAGTAAGTACTAACATATCTCATGAACTAAGAACGTTTCGCCATGATGAGTGCAATAGGCCATTCAATCTGAATCTCGTCCGAGGTCGCGATCTTACCTCCAGACTCTTCGGAAACGTGAGCCTGCAGCGCCTTCCAGAACCGAACAGCGATGTCGCCCTCGGGATGTTTCGAGTCTTCAGGGTTCTGCTGCTGGAACGTATGGAAGGAGCTGAACGTATAGAAGTAATCCAGAAGACCTTCCCATGTCACCGTTTTCTGCAGCAGAACCGGTTTGGATTGTTCCGCAGGGAGATGATCATGGTGCTTTCCTTTGTGCAAAATTGGTATGGGACGAGTAAGAAAACTAGTGGTCTTGCGACTCACCTCTGAAGAAAAGGTGCTGGAAACTATGGAATTGACCGGGCACCACGTTCTGCGGACGAGGAATGTCAAGAAGGTGATTATCAAGGATGGAGCGACCAGGTCGCTCCCAGTAGGGCCCAAGGGAGCTCTTTGGATCCGTCCCTTGGGAGTATTCGTTGATGAGGGGTGTTGCGGAAGGATAGTTTGTTAACCGGAACTCCGAATAACCCTGGAGAAAACTGTGTTAGAATTCCGCAAGGCGGGTAGAGCATCAAGAAGTACAAGAACGCACCCACACGGCCAGTGTACCATCGGGACGCAGAACGCGCGCGGCTTCGCGCCACAACTTATTCCAGTCAAACCAATGGGCGGCTTGAGCTGAACTCCAGGCTGAGCTTTATTATGAGTGCGACGGGTTATGTGACAGACCTGAGAGGATAAGGTCGACGCTACTATCCTCGAGGAAAGGCAATTCTTCGGCAGGCGATTGTACATAGTCGAGGGTACCCTTCAATTCAGCAGGTCTGGGAACTTTCCTCGCCTGCTCCAGCATCTTTGCGCTGGGTTCAACACCAATGATGCGTTCAAAAGGCGTACATTGTCTTGTTGCTTGGCCTATTCCCCGAAGTCTTGTTTTGGAACTTATCAATGAACGGACGAGTGAGGCTCACCAGTGCCGCAACCCAAGTCGACTGCAGTACCCCAGCGTGGAGATGGATTGTTGGCGCGATGGTAATCAAATACAACGCGGAAAAGTTCTTGAGGGTAAGTGGGGCGTATAGAGGCATATCTGGCTGCATCGTAGGAAGCCCTTCCAAAGGTCGCCATGGTAAGTTGTGCTCTCCTCAAGGATTCTGTCGGGCTCTTTGAGGTGTGTGGTTTCGGGGATGATCGGTGCTCATGTAAGATCTAATCCTCTTCAAGTTCCGAAACCGCTGCTCAGATCAGCCGCCGGCATCGGATCCGAAACACCGTTTTCGTCATCGGAGGATTCGTGTTCATCCCCAACTACAACGACCAAAAGAGCAGCCGTGGTATTCCGCTACTTGTGAGTCATTCAAAGTCCCTATGAACTGTATTTGCTTGGTATCATCCTTTCTTGTCTCAGATTGATCATGTTATGGGTGTTGACGATGGAACCCGACATTCGTTCGCGATCCCGACCGGATGTTCGTATGATTTGCGATTCCAAATTCTCAAGGACATGAAGTCCTACTGCGATGTTGGAAGTGATCACCAGCTTGGCGATCACCAGTCCCAGTGAAACATCCTCGCTCCCCTCACATACATATTTGACGCCGGGCTTGATGGTCATGAACGCGCTGCAGCCTGCTGCTGCTGAGGTGCGTCGCTGCTCACAGTGTGGGTCAGGGTAAGACCGAGTGGCATTGTCGCAGGAAGCTTTTAGAGGAATGCTTCATTACCGATGTCGATTTGGTTAGCCCCCCATGGCCTCAAACTATAAGCTGTACCTGCGAGTATGTATTGCCGTTGGTCGTCATTCCCTGCTTACCTACTCGGGTGATTTGCAGACATTCTTGTGTTTGAGCGCGCTGCTGGCTGTAGCACTGACTGGGCAGTCGTCAGAAGTGTCAAAACCGCACATCCCGATGAACATAGGCGTGGACGTACGGTCCGACATCCTCCTGCTCCAGCTCGATCAAGAACCTTTGACTTCTCGTGCATGGCCAATCGTCCGAAACCCCCCGTCGAGAGAAGGGTAAAAAACCGTTGGAGCTTTTGAGTTAACCTCCAGTCAAAGCGGATCACCGTCGTGAGGCGGTGTTTGAACGCCTTTCAATTTTCATGGTTCGTGTGGCTTCCAAATCGGTGCATGCAGACTCACAAACCATTTCCCAGCACACACTCCGGAGGAACCGGGCGACGAACTCCCTACCTGCGCTTTTTCAATGTAGCGTACCGCTAGATTGACGCTCTGTCTTCCTTGAGAGGTCGTCGGTCACAGCGTTCAACTTCCTCCAGCTCCGTCCACCCCCGATTTTGCACCTGTTCGGAATCGCTCCCGGTATCTACGTTGAAGGATGCTCGCGCCTCTGCATGCGCTCACAGTGACTCGCAGGGACGCGGAGCCATAGTTCGCCGACATTGGGCACCAAAATATCTGACCGCGTTCGCTAGCTTTGATCTTCTGTGGGTCTTGTTGACGTCGCGGCTGGGTGTAAGGATCCCGATGCAGCCTCATACGTCGGACTCGTCCGCTATGACTGAAGTCAGCAAGTAATTAGCGGTGCATGGTGAAACGCACGACCAGGTATAAAGACCAGATCCATATTGCATGGTTCAGCATCACAACTACTTTTGCTTTCCTTTACTTTCAGCTTCCTCTTTTAACTTCCTTAATCTTTACCTTCACTCCTACACCCTCCTCAACATGCCCGGAATTACTTATTCCACTCCCGATGTCTTCCTTACCAAAGTCGGTTCAGAGCTCGTTCTTGAACATGGAACCAACCCTCGCCGAATGCAAAAGGCGGACAAGAGGGTTCTAATCATAGGCGGTGGCGTCACCGGCATGACAGTGAGTACCTACTCGTACTTCAAGCCTTCTCATCTGACATCAACCTTTATCTCCGCGCCACAGACAGCGTGGGCCCTTCTTGATGCTGGCTACTCAGTCACCATCATGTCCGATCGGTGGGCCTCTATGAGCGACCGTATCACCTCCCAAATTGCGGGAGCGTTGTAAGTCCAAGCTTCTTGTTATATTATAAGATTAGTCAAGTTCAATCAGAATGTTGTAGGTGGGAATATCCCCCTGCGGTTTGCGGTCGCCACACCGACAAGGTGTCAATTCTCAAGTCCAAGAAGTGGTGTATGACCTCTTACCGTGTCTTCGAGAAGCTGCAAAAGATTCTACCCGAGCGCGAGCTTCCCGATCATGGTATCAGGATGCGCATGTCCAACTTCTTCTTCGACAAGCCGATTGAACAAACAGAGGACGAGTACGAAAAGATGGTGGAAATCTCAACTATTCCTGAAGTGAGTCTTCACTGTATGGGCTCTTATGAGAGTACCTTTTATTTACCCACGATATCCTTCCCAGATCCGAGGCTTCAAACGCGACGCCAACCTCGTAAAGGAGCACGCTGTCAACCAAAAGGCCGGCGTCGTCGACTCCTACCAACACATCGCCCCTGCTATCGACACTGATAGCTACATGACGTGGCTTCGCTTCATTGTCGCCTGCAAGGGTGCCCAATTCGTTACCGACCGTGTTGATGGCGACCTCCTTGCCCAAGAAGAGGAGCTTTTGGAGGAGTTCGACGCGCAAGCCATCATTCAGTGCACTGGTCTCAGTGGTGCAGAGCTTGCGGGTGACGAGAGCGTGTATCCTCTCCGCGGCGCACTCATCCGAGTCGTGAATGATGGTAGCAAGTTCCCTAAGGTCACTGAAGCCCTCGTTGTCGCTCATGACTACGCCAAGCGTGACGAAGACGGAGGCATTGTCTTCATCGTCCCTCGCAATGACCGCACACTCATCCTTGGTGGTACGTCACTCATCATTTTACGATTATTCCACTCTTGCTACTTACTCACTAATAGGTCTTGCTCAACCACACAAAGCCGATCTCGACCTCACACTCGACAGCCCAGAGATCCGTCGCATGCGAGATCGCTGCAACCGTTTCGTTCCAGGTCTCGAGAACGCCGATTACGATCCCGAAGCACCGCTGGTGCAAGGTCTCCGGCCGTTTCGCGGCAAGAACGTCCGAGTTGAGCGGGAGTTGCGCAGGAAGGAGGATGGATCGTTTAGCAAGATCATCCATTCATACGGACAGGGTGGGGCCGGGTTCACTTTATCCTTTGGATGTGCTGGGGATGTGTTGGCACTGTTGGAGGAAGCCGAGGCGGGTGTTGCTCCGAAGAGTACGTGAGACCGCTCTGTGGAACGTCGGGTTTAGCCTTGGATTCAAGTTATGGATGCATCTGCCAGTGGATATTGTCAGTGGTAACTCACATAACTTATTGACTCATAACTATATTTCCCTTCTTAGTAACGTACACGGTCGTTCTCTTAGCATAGTGGATCTCAGTAATATCAAACTTATATTCGACTGCTGATACATTTTTGTTGGATCGTACGACCTATAAACTAAGCAGGTAATGAGAGTACAGTGTATACAGTACATGCCGTGTACGAAAAGAAAGTGATTGAACACAATAGCAACGATGAGATGAGACAGCAATGACGACAAATTTGCAAGTTCTAACGATGGGGCCGAAGAAGTACCTCTTGTCCGAGTTAATACAATTTTCAAGGACTCCGCGTGTCCCAGGCTTTCCTCCTGAAATTCAAGTTAGGAGTGCTAGTTGGGAGGCAATTATTTCGAGACCTACTGCTTCACGTCCTGGTCATCCATCTCCTCATCCACATGCGTTGTAACGGTGATCGCAAGTTGAGCCGGTCTCTGCACGTACATCTCTCAGCGACGAGTGCACCGCATAAGTTGACATATTCCCTCACCTTGCCCTCGTTATCTAGTATTGCCGATTCTGTCTCGCGCGTGGTGTTTGGTGAACCGTATTGCATGGGGCGACCACCTGTACCACGAGAGATTTTTGACAGGTTGATAGAGAGGGGATCATTGCTGAAGCTCTTTTCTCGTAGGGTTTCTCGCGCGTTTAATCTAGGTTTGGTTAGCAACGGGGGCATAAAATGCCATGATTCAGGATAGACATACGTTGCCAGGTACGCGTTAACGTACACTTAAGATAGGTTCAGCATTGGGACAAGGAGACGAGAGAGATGGTGATGATGTTGGACGCACACTTGCTTAATTGCAGGTAGAATGTGACGTAGATGAGCTTGTCAGGCATGACGGCGAACTGTGGGAGGCTCAAGTCATTGTATAGAGAGACAAATATCATGCACTGACCATAATAAGACCTGCAGAAGCATCAACGCTGATGGAGCGGGCTGTCAGCAATTGTCGCATTGACCATTATGGAATCATTCACGACACGTACGCAGTAAGAAGTCCTATAATTTCCGGGGGTTCGTCAAGATATTCTCGTCGTCGGGCAGTTTCTTAGGGTACTCACCAGTATTGATAGTGTACAGGATGAGAATGTTGATCAAGGATTCGGTCCTAAGACAAATGATCAGCGTTAGAAAGGACATGTGAAGGGTCCTGGTTAGCTCACTTTTTGATCCCAGTGCGTGACATGTGCAAAAAGAAACACAATGAAAGCGACACCGTCATATCCGCGGCAAGAACCGCCGCGAAATCGGCGTAGAAGAGGGGCTTAAGGAGGATCGATGAGTATAAATGGATGATCTGCTATATTTCCAATGACATACCGCCAGGGCAGAAAGGCTCATGAACGTCTTCCCAAAACTTATTGATAACGTCAACAAGTTTCAATATGAAGGACGCCGTGGGACTTACGCTTTAGCGGTGATGACTATCATCATGTTGTGTTTTCGTTAGATGGATGCACCGGAAATGGACGAAGGAGGTGCTTACTGATGCACAGAACTAGGAAAGTGAATCAGTTTACTTTTTCACCCTCCGAATATGCACAACGACATACCCAGTTCCATCAGAGATGCGAGGGTCTGCGTCAAACATGAGACGGAGATGTTCGAATTGACAGTGTACAGGGAAAGCTTACGATGAAAGCACACAAGAACCAGTTCTTACTGCTCACTAAAATCAACTTTCTGTTAGACACTTCGTCTCAAATGGAGGGTTTGCAGTGCTCACATTGCCAGACACGCCGAGTGAATGCCCTATGAGACTATGAGCAATGAAAGCACAGTCAAGAAATATTCTGACATACCCCCGAACAATAAAATTACTGACACCCTATTGACACAAGTCAGTACTCAATTCACGAAGTCAGTCGTTGTACTTCAGCCTCACCGTTACCGTTACGTGAAGCTATAGCGACGCGAAGAATAAATATGGATATGTCGGTAGGGAGGTACCAATGCTCACCAACATGCTCCTGTAGTCATGGTTGGCTTAGCGACGCGTCGCATACAACCAGACAGGAGATAGGACACTTACCATACGGGATTAACAAGGGCGAACGGGTCCAGGAAATGAGTGACGAGGTAGTGGTACAGAATATGGCAGTTAAGAAAGACATCGAATGTGTCGATGATCCTGATGTCATTGTCAGTCAGGAGCGTTCACTGAGCAAGCAAAGAGGTGACCGCACCAAAGAATGGCTACCTATTCAACGCGCCACGAAGAACGAACGGTCTCAATCAGCTTGAAATAGTGATCGGTGCGCAAACAACTACTCACCGTCAGCTTCAACGGCCATCGGTCGGTTATACTATTTTGGTAGAAAACGAATGTCTGCGCGCACGTAATCCCGTAAAGACTGGCTGAAATGATTAGTGACACGTAACCTCTGAACATGTGGCGAATGATTCTTACACCGTGCTAAATAATCCGCCAACCAGTAGAGGTCCTAGAGCCGAGCGCAGGGTAGACAGATCGAAACCTGGAGGGATCATGCCACCGGCACCAGGAGCAGGACTCGGAGGGGCGGACATGGTGAGGGTTATGGGAGGAACAGAAGAGGTCCATATGTGTTGCTAACGAGAGGTCTTATAAGTCTGTGCGAAAATCGAAAGATGCCACCGCCGGAGTCTTTAATTATTGGCCATGGAGCACCCCTATGTGACCTGCGAATTTCGCATGGTGGGGAGTAATAGAGCGGATATGAACCAGCAAATAAACGGTCGCGGCAGGGTTCTGCCTACCTCCAAAGGATGGCAATTTGGCAAACCGTTGAGGACAAAAGGCGGCCTCCATCGGATGATGGCCCTTTCCCTTCACATCGTAAGGTTCAGTCAAGCAGGGTAGACAGTAAACTGACCAGCCTTTTCACAAGATTGCCGCTCCCTCCATGCGTTCTAACTGAAGTTTTTTTGAATGTGAGAACACAATGGATATCTCGGAGGCGGTTTTAGGGCCTGTAAGATGAGCAGCCTCGGAAGACTGACTGAGCAGATGTCTGCGGCAAAGTCTCGGCATCCTATAACTCCGACAGTTATTGCCGCCAACACGCCACTGGCACACCCTCTTCAGCCAATCCAAGGATCTCTGTCACCATGTCTTTCCTCTTGTACGTACGAGCCGGGTTCAACCACAACATCTCACTCGTACGAGTTATACCCGTGATCTTTGGTCAAATCACGGCGGCTTGTTGCACCACATGGTATGGCATATGCCCCTTGAAGTTTTCTCTGCTTCTTTGGTACGTTACCATGCGTATGTGCATGATCCTTATTTCCTCTGGTGATGTCAATGTGGTCCAGAATTCAAACCTCGATATATGCATATCCCACAGTGGAAGATTCAATAAAACAGCGTCAACCATGGTATTGTAAAAATAGGGAGCGGTTGGTAGAGTATCAGAAAGCGCGAAGCACCGAAGGTAGTACATGTACACAAACAAATCCCACACAAGTTCAAGTTAACAGTACAGAGAAGTAAGTAATTTTTACCCAGGAATAAAAAAGTCCGTCTCACAGCGCCTTGCTGAGACCCTCTGTCCTCACGTTCCATGCCTTGCCAGTCGGGAAGCCTGGCGCCTTCTTCTTGCTACCGTCCCAACCTTCAGCCATCATCGCGACAGCATACAGGAGAGCACCGGAGCCCGGGAAGTATGGAGTCGGGACTCGGACACCACCGACAGGCATACCAATATCGTCGAACTCGAAGAGGGGGTGCAAAAGCCAGTCAACGGCCTTCTCTGGCTCCCCGTTACGGGCGGCAGACATAGCAAGCATGGGGAAATCCCAACTGTTCAATCAGACCATACGTCAGTGGTGGTCATCAAACACGAGATAAATATAGAACTCACCCCCAGCAGTTAGTGATGTTCCAGCTAGTATACGCCTTGTCCGCGGTGGCCTTGGCGATGTCCAGGCTGACGTTGGCGGTCAAGGGCAACCAGCCATGCAAACCGACGAGAGCGGGGTGGTCGTTGATGTATTTGGTGTTGTTCCAGAAGTCGGTCTCGACGCCTTCGTAGATGGCGTAGTGTCCATCCTGGATAGGGAGAGGCGCAAGATTCTCCTTCACTGTGTTCCACTGAGCAGGCACCTTCTTGCCAAGCTTTTGGAACCACTCCCCAGCGATATCTAAGCCGAAACGCCAGTAGGACAGTTCGAAAGCGGCATTCCGGGTGACGTTGGGGTTGGTGTCCTCGCTGACGGGGTACATGGTGGGACCGAGGTCGTATTTGTTGCTGGTGGAGTTGAACCAAGCAAAGTCGGCCATCCAGTTCGCGGTCTCATTGACCACATCCTTCCACTTCTCCAATGTCGCGTGGTTCTTGTGGGCCCTGTAGTCGTACTGGGCGAAGATGAGGGGGTGAGGTTGCTGCCAGATCAGGAGCTCGTTGATCTCTCCGGGAGCGGACCGACCAGTAGGATCAGTCATCTTGGACCATCGTGCACCTGACTTCCACCCCTGCTGCACCTGAGCGCGAAGGATGGCAGTCTTCAGGAAGCGTTGGTACACGCCGAGTGTGCGGTCGAGGAGGTCCCAGTTGTTCCACAAGGCCCAATGAGCCAAGTGCCAAAATATCATCTCCATATGGAATTTGCCGTACTATGACCGATGGTCAGTCGTCTCGCAAATCAGATATTTTCGGAAAAATACTCACCCAGCCGTTGTTGACCAAACCGGACTTAGTTAGGTCGCATACGTCAGAAAGTTGTAGAACGCATATGATCATCAAGCGACTCACCTCCTGGGGAGGGCTCTCACCGGCCTCATTTACGCGCAACCAGTAACGCGACAAGATAATCCGACGCTGCAACTCGCTTGCCCTCTTGTCGGCGGAACCAGTGAAGACATCGATGAAGCCACCAGTCGTCCAGTACTTCTTCCAGACGGACTTCGACTCAGCGGCGATGGAGTGAGGCTCGGGAATGGACTTGGGGCGCCTGAGCGAGTATGAGACGGTGAGGGAGAAGGTGGGATGAGAGCGATGGGCGGGGAGGATGTTGTAGCGATGGACGTCAGGAGATACGCGGGAGACTGACAACTCGTCACCGCCAATGGAAGTCAAGAAGGTGTTCTCGACGAGGGTGTGAGTGATTTCAGCCTGCACGTTCCATCCTAAACCAGCATCACGTCCATAACCGCGGCCCGTCTTGATGCTGGTGGTGTGGTTGCTGGTCATGTTGTACTTGCCGACGAATGGTGCGGAGAATTTGGAGCTGCCGTCGTTCCAGGGGAAATCCAAGAAGACACCGAGACGACCAGCCTGCACGAGGGGCGAAGTGACTGTGACACCGATGGCATCGTTGGACTGAGCGGAATGGGTCTGCACGGCAATGGGTTTGCCTTGGAACTTGAAGTGGCTGGTGATCGCGCCAGTCCAGAGGTCGAGCTCCTGACGCACGTCGGACAAGTCCTGTTCCGTGACGTTCAACGCCTTGCCCTTCGCATCCACAAACAGCAACCCAACCTGGCCCAGGTTGACACGGTTCGGGTTGGAGATCATCCACTTGTTCATCGTGGGCTCACCATTGAACATGTACTGGATTTCGCGTCCGTGCGACGGATAGCTAGTGCCGTGGTACTCTATGATATCGACTTCGCTCTTCTGGGCGGGGAGGGTGTCGTTCTTCCAGCCCCAGGAGGACATGATGGCGAAGGGGAGGAAGGTCTGAAGGCCGGTCACGTCCGCACCAAAAGCGAAGTTGCCATTGCCGACCTGGAGAGGAGTGGTGGGACTGGACGCGTTACGCTTTGGGTTGTATCGAGAGACGATGGAATGACGGTCAATGGCGGCATTGACGTCGAGTACGAGGAGAGAAAGGATGAACGTTACAGAGTAGGATAGGACCCCCATGGTGAGCTCTTGACGACGCTGGAGAGCGAAAGGCCAGTGTCATGAGTTGATTTTTTCAGAAGCCATTCAGACATCTATATATGCGAACCGTCGAGGGAGAAGTTCGAAGCGGGCCGCTCGCTCAAGACTTTTCGCGGTCATAGGACCTCCGCTTGCATTGGAAATGTGCGTATGCCTTCTTGGTACCCTCCCCGGAAGTCACGCAACTCTCCCCGCAACGATCGTTACCAATCTCACGGGCACGGCAAGGATTCAAAACAAAATATTGAAGCGGACTGTCCAGGACCATGGGCCATGGCTAATGTACCTCGTTAGCGCTGATCTGGTACCGCATGAATGATAAGTATTACACTGCTGGTGCATTGGACGCAAACCATCTCTAAAGCTTGTATTGACATAAAATAGCACCAAAAAAGTACGCAGCCAAATGGAGAAATGCTTTCCAATGGCCCTCCAATAAGTTAGTCATTATTGTCAGAGTCAAATCCCCTCGGCAATCGTGCGCCTTCAGGGCAATAATTGACTAGCACAGGACTCGCCATCCTATTTTGCGTCCAGGCGTATAGCCGATCAGATGATATTCGGGGTCCATGCGGGGGAATGTGTGGGGAACAAGATCACGATTGCGGGGTGCATATTTACTGTTGTTTGGTTGTTTGGGAGTTCGAAGCTTTGACGGAATGAGACTCATTTTCTTTCTCGAGGACATCGGATTGATAATGGAACGTAGTGGGACTGAGAGGAAAGAATGAGAGCCGGTGAACTGGTTTTGCTCAACTGCTCTGGCAGTGCTCAGGCCCTAAGCGATAATTCTGTGAACAGGAATTCGCGCAACCCCTGAAAATGGTTAACGGGCCGCGATCACTGGCCGGACTTCACGCGAATGATCATGTTACTTTCACGCTGGCGCCACAGAACAAGTTGGGATTGTAGTATATGCATTTCCGACGCTTTAATTTGCAAAGAGGGAGACACGTCCTGACAACGGTCCTGTAAACCAAGTGATGCTTCAGGCCTCAAGTTCGACCTACACAAAAAAAGGTACGAGCCTTGTACCTCGTCACGCCGTGCTCGTGTCTTCCCAAAGGCTCGTTCATTGCTCAATAAGCGCACCAAGCGCACCCGTTGAGGCGGGCCCGAGTATCCACCGTGCCGCAGTGCCTGGTATGCGTTTCAATGCAGACGTAACTGGATACGGTTCGAGGGATGTTCGTTTGTGCCAACGGCCACGAAGTCTAGTAGTGCGACTTCTCACTTTCGTAACTTGAACCCGCGATATACCACTTGCGTAGCTTCCTGGTTGTAAAAGATTTTAAACAAGACGTCCGCCATGACCGAGATAAAATACTGAGATTGAGCGTATGCAGTGCCTCTGTGCTCGCTGTCGGCGCTAATACGCATTCAGTTCCCTTCAACTTGAAGTTCGTCCACACCTTCATGATGCCCCCAGACTGTACTCGTTTAGAGTTCTCCCGATTTCTTGCCTTTCCTCTATCATCTTCAACGGTACGGTACTTCCAGTCAAGGTACAATGCCGAAACCGTGTAGTAGATGTCAATATGCCCACAGGCATTTGGTTGTTTACGCGAAAGCGACTAGTATTTGCTACCACAGTAAGTGACTTCGTTAGGTTCGGCTTGATTTCGACTAAGTTATTGCTCAACAGCTGGGAGTAACCACGCTGTAAAGCGGTGTTGTGCTGTATCGACAGTATCGCGACTCAGACTCCGAAGATATGGTTTGCACGCCACCGTCCCATACCACGAAGACCGTGGGCCATGTCTTACATTGGTCATTGGGAATGATATTGATTCGGGACACTTCTGGTGAGTTCAATCCCAGTGATGCCAATAATATTGGATACACCTTTCAACGCCGTGGTCGTCATATGGCTCAGACGTTTTTTCTGGCCAATGACGGATGCTTCATGGACCCTGAGGACTGAAGCCTGCATCTTGACTCGGCGAAGGATGGTTCAGCTGTCGCCACACTCATTGAAATCTTCGATAGGAGTTCCATACAATTACTACTCTCGAAGGACTCAAAGATGGCAGTATAATCATGACTGGTGCGCTCCGCTACATGCTACTATCTGAGACAACTGACATTTCCTAACGCTCTTGGTTGTTTCGCATCAATCAGCAAAGTGTCCAATCAATTGGCGAAGACATTTGGTGGCGACATCCCCGCACCGAGTGCACTAGGACAGCGCCACAGTGGTGAATAAAAGGATCGTCTTTGCGTTCGAATGAGGGCTAACCACCCCGCCGAACGGACCTAGCTGGTGACGATGATCGAAGCAAGTGCAAAAGGTCTTGTCTTTGCGACCGGCGTAGTGAGTACATATCTTCCGGCACAACATCTACCATACTTACGTATCAACAGGTCTCCTACCTAATCTACAAACGGTTTGAACCATCTGGAGTGATCGCCTCGCTAATGTTACTGGTGGTTTTGCCCGGAGTGGTCTTGAATACTGTACGCGGGCAGTTCCCCAACATTATACTTGCCTGGACGAGCGTGTACTTCGGATACTGGCTGGTGTTGGTTTCCCTTACCATCGGATACCGTCTATCTCCCTTCCATCCGCTTGCTTTGTTCCCCGGGCCTACACTCTGCAAAGCATCAAAGTTATGGATGGTGTACAAGGTTGCGCAAGGAGGCAGTCACCAGTATCACCGTGCCCTACATAAGCGATATGGTGATGTCGTCAGAACCGGTAAGATTGAATTGAACAGCGTACCTCCTTATATCGCATTTAACTAGTGGTGTGCAGGCCCCAACGAACTGTCCTTCAGACATGAAGGTGCTATCGCACCCCTTTACAAAGATTCTAAGAAAGGCCCTTGTAAGTCCTATATTCTCGCTATGGGCCGAGAGCCACGCTAATATTTTTCTAAACGTAGATTATGATACTCGACAAACTGCGAACGTTGAACAACTGGACGGTATCAAAGATCTTACCGAATATGCAAGACGCCGTAAAGGCTGGAACAGGGGAATGAGCATGGCAGCACTCAAAGGCTATGAAGATATGCTTCGGAAGGTTATTGTTGAACTGACTGCCGCCTTGGAGAAGAGGCAAGACGAGCCGTTAAACTTGCGGTTATGGTTGATATATGCAGCGTGCGTTTCGCGCGCAAATTGAACGTTGGTTCATATTCTGATGTTTGACTCATAGGTTTGACTTCATGGGTGAAATTGTGTAGGTCGTGGCAGATTATCGTACGGTGCCATCAACTGAGCCTGCGAGCCTAGCTTTACTCGGAATTTCAACAGTGTCAAAACAGCAAGCGATGTAACGGGCATGATTCATGGGATAGATGATGCCTCCTCGTGAGTATACAACATGTGAACGTCTCCAGCGTACCACTGATCTCTGTCTCCCGAGAATAGACAGTTGGCCTGCATTGCCCAGATACCGTGGACGATGCCTTTCCTGTCGTTCATACAGAAAGTTTTTGGTGAACAGGGGTCTTGGAAGCTCTTGCAAAAGGCTGCGACAGAGACTGTCCGTAAACGAGTGGAGGATGGGACCGGGAAACGTGACCTATTTCACTACATTGTGAGTCGAATATCTTAGCATATCAAACCAAGACTAAACCATCATGTTCTCACGTTCTCTGTCAGATGGATGGTGACGATCTCGAACAAGTGAAGCCTCCCCTTGAAGAGGTTGCCTCCGAAGGTGGACTAGCCATTGTCGCAGGCTCAGACACAACTGCGGTCACTTTGAGCCATGTTTTTTATTTTCTGCTTTGCCATCCTCCCTGCATGGAGCGCCTTCATAAGGAGGTCGGCTCTCAATATCCCGGTGCAACGGACACCATGTCGGACTTTGCAAGGCATGCGGATATGCCTTACCTCAACGCATGCGTGTAAGCCCAGTTCGCTTCATTACATCCATTATACTAGTTCTAATATCTCCTCCTCTCTGAGCAGAAACGAAGCCATGCGATTGTATCCCGCCGTACTCACAGGATCTCAGAGGACAATAAATTCCGGCCAAGGCGGAGCCATGCTGGGTCCATAGTAAGCTTATTTCGCAATCAAAAGGAGATAAATACCTCAGTATTCACTATCCTGCACAGCTACGTGCCTGACGGTACAAACGCGTCCGTCAATCTATTTTCTCTCCAGCGGGATCCTCGTCATTTTTATCCCCTTCCGGACGAGTTCTGGCCAGACCGGTGGTTGACTCAGGATACGTACCGACTACCCACTGGCGATGTCATCTCTAAAGAGGAGCTTATTCACGACAAGTCGGTGTTCCTTCCTTTTGCGACCGGGATTCGCTCATGTGTCGGGAAAAATCTTGCGATTTTGGAGATGCGCGCAGTGCTTTGCGCGCTGATCCAAAAGTTTGACTTTTCTGTTGCTCCAGGATATGATTTAGCCTCTTGGGAGAGGGAGGTCAGAAACATCTTTATTACCGCTTGCGGTCCGTTGATGGTCAATGTGAAGTCTCGCTATTGATTCAGACGATAGTGTGCTGACTTTGTGCTGAGTCGTACGGCGCAGCCCTCCGAGTCTTCGTTGTATTGTTTACTATACTTCCCGTGTACAGATGCCATGTAACGCTAACTGTAATAGCATGAGCTCTTTGTCAGTCTTTGCTGGAGCTTTTGCCTGTCGCATCCTGTCATTTGAGCAAGTGTCTACTAGACTGTCTAGTACTGATAGTCGAGTCTCCGTCACGGTCAGTAGGTAACGGGCGTCTTTGCCACGTGTTACTTAACTTCGAAGCCCTGTCCACGTTCTGTCTGCCTCCAGCCACTGCCAGTGGCAGTCCCGTCGTGTGTCACTTCAAGTTGTGCACAACATGGCCTATGAATCCTTCAAATCCACCAATGTTACATTCTTACTTGGTGATGTCAATACCGCTCGTTAGGGTGTACATGAATCGCACAATAATGATCGTTATTTCCAGTAATTCTCTCGCCCCGATTACAGGCATTGTTGGCATTGGACAAGGTCCTCACAATCATCACCTCGACGCTCTTCGCAAGTAACGCAGTCTCGGCCGCTCTTGTGGCAAACAAGATGGCTAAGATACCGGGCTTGAGTTCCTCGCGAAATTACCTCTCCCCTAACTGAACTGAACTGGTGACATTCTTGAAGCAATTGTCACTAGTGCCGGACCTGGCGTACTATTTGGCACGCGTACGGCGCCCCCAAGTTCCTTCTTCCACTTCTGGTTCCCAATACTATTCTCGGAGAGCGCACTCTTCGGACTAGCGGCCGTCCGTGGTGTTCAATCGTATCGCGGGGTGATGGAATGTTTCAAGAGGCTAAAGCTGCTCAACATGTCATCCGAGACTTGGTACTCTACTTCCTTGTGAGTCAACCAGAAACATCTCCATCCCGATCACAATATTGATATTATTCAGTGTAGCTCAAAATAGGCTCTGCCTCTTCATCTGGCTTATCCGGTGCGTTTGCTAGACCCCACAGGCACTTGATAATGACACCATCTTTCATCCTGAAAGGATCTGTGCGATGTGTGTGACACGCGTTCGGCGTTGCTTGACGCGGGCGCCACCTGTTTTGTGCTCCCGTCTTATTGGACAGATGCAGGGTATTGCTGGTGTTCATCACGGTCGTTTCGGGATTTAGCTGGACACAACTGTGTTTTCTCAACATAATTCCGGGTCAAATTGACTCTTCGTCATTCCCAGGTCACAGCATTCGTCTGTGCACAGTTTGTCCACAGAAGCTGGAAAGGCCAACACGCGGCAACTACCAGCGCCTTGTGGTGAACTGCTCACAGGTACGGTTTCTCCGCTCTGCAGGGGCTTCTTCATGGGTACACTCTCAGAGGAAGTAATGGGCGTAACAGTGGGCCGACCCGCACTACTACCTTCGGCCTCTGATCGCTCCCAGGCTGTGATTCGCTCAGACTTCCAGAACCTCGAGGTCACACCAAAGCGGTTCTTTACTAGTAGGCATCAAGATTCTTCGGTCCACTGAATCGCCATCGCGGTTTCCCGTCTCTGTGCAGATGTGGTGCCCGTTTCTCGGGTTTGTATATAGTTGTGACGAGGAAGTGAAATGAAATTCCTTCCCCCACACGATTGCCCCCCTCGTGGTCATGAGCTTGCAACAGCTCTTTGCGAATGCGCTCAGCCAGGTTCTGTCGGTACGATGCTCTGAACGTGCGTCCCATCTGATCACGTTCGTTGTGCCATCCATTTCTGACGCTGCTTTTGACAGTGGCCTCTAGCACAATCGTAATATACGATCACCGTGAGTTTGAGTAGCATTGCAAACTATCCTAGTATAACTGTTCCTCTAAACTGCCTAAGCAGTCGCCACACTGGATGTAGAGGTACGTACCGTCCCCGCATATACCGGGTATAGACGGCTTACATTGAGACCGCAGGTTGATTTGATCTGGGTTCGAGGGTTTGTTCCTTCAAGGCCGTTGCAGATATTGACATTTTTGCAGAGATCCGGCTGGTCTACGGGGAAATGTTTGTTTCTCTTGGTGGGTATATTCGCAGATTACTACTTGTCCAACAGTCAACTTAATCCACTGACAGAATAGGTACTACACCCTTTGCGCCGTATTGTAAGTGCACCTTTCTCGACAATGGGATACTTCTTCCCTTAATACTATTTCTTACAGATTCAACAATTATGGTATGACGTTTATAATACCCTTTGGCACGATGCATGGCTTATAATGCCTCAGTACTATTCAGCCCAAATCTGACCGCTGAAGTAAGTCCACTTACCCTCATTGTCTATATACCTGCTAATCATGCAAAAGCTGTAAGCCTTATCGCCTAGTGATTGTCCAGCAGACTTAAACTTGACGACATCATGGATATTTTACGTGCGATTTATACAGATGTAAGTTGCCATTTGTCCTACTCTACATTGTGGGAATCAATTTAGTTGACCTCCTAGGTGTGTTCTGGTTTCGATGGCAAGGATCAACAGGAATAATTGCATTTGTGCTGGGCGAACGTGAGTCCCTATAACCATCTGTGATTGGGCTGTCGTGACGAATCTAATAATCTCTTTCTGAGATCTTTCAGTCATTCTTCAGCTGAGGATCTACGCCCTGTACTTCCTTGACAAGAGAGTGCTGGTACTGATGGGAGCGACCTTCATAGCGGCGGTGGCCGCTTCATCCACTCTAATGGCACTATCTCTGATAAAAATCACAGGTGGGTTATCTACTGCGACTACTACTACCGGGAAGCATAGACCGCCAGCTCATTGTATCTCATTTCAGCGGTATCCAACGTGATACCTGGGGTGCCGTTCTGCGTACCTCTAGAACTACCCAAGACATTCTATGCCTTCTGGATCCCATTGCTGATTTCGGAGACACTGTTGTGCGGTCTTGCACTGTGGCGTGGGCTACAAAACTATCTCAGCCGCAAGTCGCTGTATCAATCTGGGCGTCGCCTCGTGGAGATTCTCATACGAGACTCTTTCCTTTATTTCCTTGTGTGAGTTCCTCGTTCTCATACGACGCGCGCGGACAGGTCCGAGAACGTTCTTTCATCAACCTAGGTTGTTCCCCGTCTACCTTACAAACACCATCATTTTCATAATCGGGACGGTGCGTCTATTTATATATCTATACCTCATGTCACATAACGGAACCCCTGATTCTGAGCGGTCTGCGCAGCCCAGTCAACTCGAATCCGCCATCGGATACTCCGCCGCCATGTCCTGTGTTATGGGTAATCGTCTTTGCCTCAATGTTCGCGGCATGCTTCACAATGCCGCCGACGAAGTTCGCAACAGGACTCCTGGAAGCAAGCAAGACGTGCCAGCACCAGTTGTGACACAGGGCCTTGCAAGATCTCCATCGAGTCGACCAACACGTTCAGGGAGGTGCACACCCACTCCGAGCGTTGTGGTACTGACGGCAGGAAGTGATGGCACAGTTTTGACGGAGATAGAGATGGATGAGCTGCGGGATATGAGGGCAGCTCGAGTTTTGTATGTATGATGAGGACCATTCATTATTATTGATATCTAATTGTATACGTTCAATCGTGCTTATTCAAGTTATTGTAATCGTCTATATCCTCTGCCAGTGTTCCCAGAACTTATGTGCACCGTAGAGCCGATTATCAACACGACACCCTGCAGGGCGGAAGCGGAGTAGCTATTCGCAGCCCTTGCATTGACGCTTCGCAGGCCAGTTCGAGTTCCATGGCTAGCTGCCTTGTTCGTTCCTCAATGTCACTTTCATGGCAAGGACGAGCTGAATTGGGAACATTCTTATAATTGAGTACACATTTCATTTTACAGCACTTCTTCCATCTATCCTGGCGTGGTTCTTCCGTGGTAACCGGCTCTCCAGTGATTTTACGCCTGCTTTGCATTGATAATGTTGACAAACTCAGGTTTAAGGGAGGCGCCACCAACAAGGAAGCCATCGACGTCCGGTTGTTGCGCTATCGACGGATCAGTCAGAAACGCCGTCCTCCTAGACCCCAGAAGAACTTACAAAGTTCCTTGCAGTTACTTGCAGTAACGCTTCCACCATAGATAATCCGGGTGCTCTCAGCGACCTCCGACGAGACGTTGCTGGAAAGGTAAGTGCGAATATCGGCGTGTGCTTCCTGTGCTTGAGCAGAGGTTGCGACCTTGCCCGTTCCGATGGCCCACACAGGTTCGTAGGCGATGACGATTTTGCTGAGGAAATCAGTATTCGACCGGTTTCCCTTATTTGTTCTGTCGAGATGACTTACCTCCACTCTTGCGGCTTAAGTGCGGCGATCACTGGGTCAAGCTGCTCCTGGACGACCTTTGCGGTTTCACCGGCCTCGCGCTGAGCAAGTGTCTCTCCGACACAGAGAATGACGGACAACCCCGCATCTATGGCTGCCCGTGTCTTTTGCGCAACGTCGACGGATGTCTCGTGGAACAGGGTTCGGCGTTCAGAGTGCCCTTTGAAAGAAGCGATCAGTGTAAGCTCAATCAAATTCGCTGGAGAGGACGTACCGAGAATGACATAGGGGATGCGGGAATCCGCCAACATCGAAGGACTAGTAGCTCAAAATGGTCAATGGGATTGTGGCTATTTCTGTCATCACGCACCTGATTTCACCAGTGAATGCGCCACTGGTTTTGAAGTAGCAATTCTGTGCAGAAACCTTCACATCCTTCCTCAGAACCTCCTGGAGGGGGATGAGATATATCGACGGCGGTGCAATAACAACCTCTGGAGGGGGTGTCTAAATAGAACGTCCTGGTTAAAGATGACGAGCAGACTCACCAACAGAATCGTCAAGGGTTGCATCATTGAGGGTCTTCGCTAGGGCGACCTTTGCGTCCCGCGTTGCGGGGTTCATCTTAAAGTTTCCTCCCACAAAGAATTGACGGGGCATCTTGAGAGTTTATTTGTTATCTGAAGCGTTCGAGGAGGATGTTGGGTGGGATGATGGAGGAGAACGAAGATCGATTGGGATGTTCAGCCAGGGACCCAGGGTTAAGAGGGGTTCTCCATCTTATCTGATAACCACCACCACCAGCAAATCCGAGTCTTCATCCTCACCTTTGTGACTGCTCCCTCTCTCCGGCTGGTATCTTGCGCTCGCCGCAGAACTTATCGAATGCATCTGAAACGTGAGTATGTAAACCTCACGCAAACCAGAGCGCATCACAACAGGAACATGCTCTGGTCATACAGAACGACGCGGCGGTCGGGTCGGCATCCGATTCCGCGAACATGCCTGATGCCGACCGGGCGGCGGCGCTGTGTATATCTCAGGCGGCAGTGGTTATGTCGCGGCCTGTATTTATTTTGGGCAATGGACACTCACGACGCCAACGAGTTGAACGACCGCCACAGGTCGCGGCGACACGTGGCAACTTCGTTGAGATAGCTGAGTCATCGGACCCGTTCTAATAGTTGACGCGGACGGCATCGCGTGGAACGCGTCGAAGCACCCCTTGCCCAATCTTTGCATGGGGAAATCAAACCGTCTCTTTCCAGTGTACGGCGATGTACAACCCTCTGCACCCTCCACCTGCACCGCCAGCGTTCGGTGAGGATAAAGTCGTAGCAGAGGAATCATCATCGTGGGTGTCTCAACGCCCTTCCTTCAAATACCAACTCGTGACGCAATTGCATTCGCAGGTTCTTCTCAAAGCTCATTTTCTCCTGGCTGGACTCCTTCCTACAAGTCGGCTTCAGTCGTCCGCTGGAGAAAGAGGGTATGGTATTGGTGTTTGCATCAATTCCGTGATATCTGACTTATAATTCAAGATTTGTGGCAACTGCCCAGCAGAAACTTGACGGACAGCTTGAGTTCTACCTTAGAGGCCAATTTCTACGAGCGATGTCCTCCGGAAAAAAGGCCCGCGTTTCTGCGGAATAATGACGCGTCATCGACATCAGCCGTGACAGCTCCAACCGCGTCCGGCAAGAAGACCACCCAGTCGGAAGCGGAAGAGAAAGAGAGTAATACTAGGACTGCGCATTCGAGTCAAGAGAAGAAATCGCCCCAGCACGATTCCTCCCTTATCAAAGCGTTGCACAAAACCTTCTTCTATCGCTGGTGGTTCGCTGGCCTCCTCAAACTGATTTCTGGTGTGTAGATGTGACATTGACCAATTTCATTCTATTTTCGTTAATGTGGGGTCGGCCATGCAGATACTCTGAAGACCACCTCGCCATTAGTCACGAAGGTCCTTTTAACATGGCTCACAGAGTCATATGCCTACTACCATGCGTCGGAAGAGCAACGCGCGCAACTTGGGTTCGCAAGGCCTCGAGGAATTGGCTATGGTATCGGTATAGCCTTTGCCCTCTTTGCTATGCAAGGTAAGTGATAGCTGCAAGCACCCTCCGCCTGTGCACGATATAAGTAGCTGACATAGACACTCTCCATCGGGTAGAGATCTCAAGTTTGGTGAGCGGATAGCTACGTTGATAACTGAACAATACTTGATTGGTTATTATCGGTGATCCTGGACTTCGCTTAGATGACGAACCATTATATGCTCAGTGAGTTGTTGCTTATTTCGAAAAGGACAGGCTCATCTGAGTCAAATTCTCCACAGTCAGCATGGGTTTAGGAATGTCAGTTAGGACTAGTGTAAGTGCCCATCTTTTGGCTCTCTTGACTACCTCGTGGAAGACCTGACAACAAATTATATACAGGTCATTGGGTCAATCTTCCGGAAGGCACTGCGATTGAGCGGGCGTGCTCGTTTGGATCATAGTGTTGGTCAAATAACGACGATGATCAGTACCGATGCAAGCAGGCTAGATCGATGTGCTTGGCAGGCTCATAAGTGCGTCCTCCATTGAAAATCATGCCAGATAAGTTGTGGTAATACAATTGGTGTAGTTTATGGGTTGCTCCAGTACAGGTATATTGGCGAAAGGTTTTCGTGCGACCTCCTACTGACCAAATCCCGTGAATTAGATTATCATCGGGGTTGCTCTCCTCATTGCCAATGTACGTGAGCGTCATTATATTTCAAGCGCACTTCCTGAATTTCGGTACTCTCCTGTAGCTTGGTTACTCGGCTTTAGTTGGCCTCGGAGTAAGAGAGCGCATTATTTTCGAGTGGTTGCCTTGTTAACCAAATTCCACCTTAGGTTCTGTTATTTGGTTTCCCCATCCAATTCTTCCTCGTCAAGCTCATTTTCGGGCAAAGGAAGAAAGGGGTGAAGTTTACAGATCAGCGTGTCCGCCTACTAACTGAGGTCAGTTGCCACATTGCTGAGCGCGCCCTGCGTTGACTAACCTAGCTCTGTCTTTCTTTCTTCAGGTGCTTCAAGGTATCCGGCTTATCAAATACTATGCATGGGAGCTTTTCTACTCGCACCAGATTGGAGAATTCAGGAAGAAAGAGTTAAAGACTGTCAGAAAGATCGCGTAAGTCGTCCTTAGACTCAGAGCGGACCAGTAGAGTTATCTGACAATAAGTTCTCAGTTTATCTCGGTCGTTGCTAATCGCCAGCATGTTTGCTGTTCCCGTCATAGCCGCAGTCCTATCGTTCGTAAGTATAACTGACATATCCCCTCTGAGCATTCTCATCATCTTTGCCTAGATTACTTACTCTTTGAGTGGACATGAGCTCGACGTCGCCATCATCTTCACTTCACTTCAATACTTCAACATTATCCGGATTCCACTGGTGTTTTTGCCCCTGGTTATTGCTAGCGTGACGGACGCTATTGTTGCCCTTGGTCGAATTTCCAAGTTCCTTATGGCTGAAGAAATTGCGGAACCTTACCTCATTGAACCCGAAAATAAGCTTGCGGTAGATGTCGACGCTGACTTCCAATGGGAGACAGCTTACAAGGGGAACACTGATGGTCCTAAGTTCGATGTCAAAGGGAAGAAAGACGGGCACAAACCTGCCTCCGAGAAGGCCGTCACGCCCGTCAAGAAATGGGGGTGGTCCGGGCGAAGGAAAGCTCAAGCTCCTGTCTTACCAGTGGCTCAAGGTCTGACAGAAAAAGACGGAGAAAGCACGGCCCCTCCTTCCAAGCGGGGAAGCATTGCAAAGTCCATTGATAAATTCGACGATAAACCATTTGAATTACCCGGATTGCAGTTCAAGATCGCGAAGGGTGCGTTCGTTGCCATTGTCGGGCGCGTCGGATCAGGGAAGGTGCGTGATACTGATTTGTGTCAAATGCGAGATCGGTGTTGAGGCTCTTGTAGAGTTCGCTCCTTCAAGCGCTGATAGGTGAAATGAGGCGCACTCGCGGCAGTGTGGTATTCTCGTCCTCTATCGCCTACGTGCCTCAAAGCGCTTGGATTATGAATGCAACACTACGCGACAACATCCTCTTCGGTCGAGAGGAAAACAACGCTCGGTTTGTTTACCGTGAATATCAACTCGCCATCTGACTGAGAGTTCTTGATAGATTCCGTGAGGTTGTGGAGGCGTGTTGTCTTGAGCATGATCTTGAGATGCTCCCTCACGGCGAAAATACTGAGATTGGAGAGAAGGGGATTAATCTCAGCGGTGAGTGAAGACATCGTATTGACCAGAAGAAGGGCGATGTACTGAAAATCAACATCTAGGTGGTCAAAAGGCAAATCGGATACTTTACTACACGCATTCACTTCCCTAACGTTGTTCTTAGGCTCGCGTTTCCTTGGCCCGGGCAGCGTACTCTGGCGCGGACATCATCCTCATGGACGATTCCTTGAGCGCCGTTGATGCATATGTCGGTAAGAAAATACTAGACGAATGTCTCCTCAGTGGCCCTCTGGCTGGCAAGACACGAATACTCGCAACACATTCCCTACATGTTTTGGATAAGACAGATTACATTTATGTCATGGATCACGGCAGGATCGTGGCAGAGGGAACATATTCGGTCAGGAAAAATGAATGACGATTGTAACCTCATTCTCATCCAAAACGCCTTAGGATTTGCTCGTCGATAGCCCCATCTTCTCTCGCATTATGGAGGAATATGGCACCATGGACAAAGCGGAGGACGCCGACCAGGTCAAAGGCGAGAAAATAGAAGATCCCAAAGCTGCTAAGGAAGGCAAGGACGCGCAGAAGCCTCAAGCCGGGCTCATGCAGGCAGAGGAACGTGTCATTGGTTCCGTCTCTGGCGATATCTATCTGAAGTACTTCCGATATGCTGGAGGCGTGATCCTTATTCCATTCCTTGTTCTTCTCGTCGCATTGTATCAAGGCAGTCAAGGTAAAGAAGACATTCCAGCACGTCGCACCGCACATCTCTAAAGATTCTCTGGAAATAGTTGCAAATACCCTGTTCCTCGGATTTTGGACATCCTCAAAGATCCATGGCTTCAAGCAAGGGGATTACATGGCTACATACGCGGCACTTGGTATCGCGTCTGGTATATTCGCCTTCTTAATGGGCTTTTCCGTATCGTAAGCCGGAATTACTCGTTTTTTTTTGACATCCGTGTTCACTTCGCCTCATTCAGGGTGCTTTGCCTCGTTGCTAGTCTGGGAATGTTCAAGGATGGCCTAACGGGCGTTCTCCGTTCTCCAGTATCTTTCTTCGATACAACACCTATGGGTACGTGCTATGTACGATACCAGCGTAGGTCTGACGCGAAGTCTCTCATCGTTTTAGGACGTATCATGTCCAGACTCTCCAAGGACCAGGATACATTGGATACTGAGATTGCCCAGACGGCCTTTACACTATTGGCCAATTCCAGCACAGTCCTTGGTACAGCGGGGCTCATTTTCTACACCTTCCCCTACCTCGGGATCGCCTTCGTTCCATTATCTATCCTGTACTACGGCGCAGCGATCTACTACCGCCGCACCTCGATTGAGACGAAACGGTTGGATTCACTGATGCGTTCCGCTTTATACTCGTCGTACTCTGGTGAGTGGCATGGTAATGCTGCAGAGATGGTCACTAACACGCCATTCTCCGTTTAAGAATCATTGACTGGCTTGTCTACAATTCGTGGATACGCTGAACAGAAACGCTTCATTCGACGTTCAGAGCAAGGACTCGACATGGAGAATCGCGCATACTACATGACGATTGCCATTCAGCAATGGTTGGGTGCCCGTCTGGACGTTCTTGGTAATGTTTTGGTGCTCGGAATTGCGCTGTTCGGTGCAGGCTTCCGCAAAACCGTGGATCCCTCCAATGTCGGTGTTGTCTTGACCTACACTCTGAGCAGTACGTTCACAGTTTGGCGTGTCTAACCAGTCTTGACTGACTGCAGCCTTGGTTTGAAGTCGTCCAGGTATTCTGTACGTTATCCTCGCAATCCACCTAGTTAGGTAGATTTTGACGTCTTGATAGCACAACTCGTCTCTGCGTATGCCCAGAACGAGCAGAACTTTAACGCGGTTGAACGTGTCCTATACTACACCGAACTAACACCAGAAGGCGATACTACGAAGCCCGACGATCCTCCACCATCGTGGCCAGCCAACGGTGCTATTTCGTTCAACATGGTCGAGATGGCATACCGTGAAGGACTGCCTCTTGTTCTGAAGGGCGTCACCTTCGATGTCAAACCGGGAGAGAAGGTATTGACATTCTTCACTGCCTAATTGCACTGTCTCATTACACAACAAATAGGTCGGGATTGTCGGACGCACGGGAGCAGGCAAGAGCTCCCTGCTTCAAGCGCTTTTCAGAGTCGTGAACCTGCAAGGAGGCTCCATCGTCATCGACGGCCAGAATATCGCAGAAATTGGCCTAGCCACGCTGCGGAGCCGTTTAGCATTGGTTCCTCAGGACAGCACGCTGTTCTTGGGTACACTGCGAGAGAACTTGGATCCCCAGGGTACTCGCACGGATGCCGAGATCATTTCTGCATTGCAGAGAGCGTGGCTTCTACCTCGAGATGGCGCGCCGGCTGATCCACAGGCGGAAGCCAAATTCAATTTGAATGCCTCTGTCAATGATGAAGGTATGACCCCATATTCCACTTCAGCTACTGAACGACACTGAAACGCGGTGTTTGGTTAGGTTCAAACTACAGCGCCGGCGAGAAGCAACTGTTGGCATTGTGTAGGGCATTGGTTAAAGGCAGTAAAATCATCATTTTGGTGCGAACATGTCTATCGGTTATCCTTGGCCGTTGGACTCACGACTTTCCCTACAGGACGAAGCTACAAGCAATGTGGATGTGGAGACTGATGCGAAACTGCAAAGGACGATTCAGACCGAATTCGCATCATCCACGCTACTTTGCATCGCACATAGACTAAATACTATTGGTATGTGTGTTCTTGTCACGAGAATAATAGGTTCTGATTTCTCGGCTTGTTCACGCAGTGTATTATGATCGTATCATCGCCATGGATAATGGGGAAGTAGCGGAATTCGACACTCCCCTGAATCTCTTCGACAAGGAAGACTCTATCTTCCGATCTCTGTGCGATGAGGCCGGTTTGTCTCGTCAAGACATTGTTCGCATTCGTTCTGGCGCTGTTTCTCAAATCACGACAGAGATGGCAGTTTAGGACAGTAGAATGGGGCTTTTGGTGCGAACGTGTTGGATACTTTGGACATGTTCGAAATAGTAATAACCTAACGCACAATATTGAGAGTAGCATGCATACCGTAGATTTATACATTCACGCTGTTCGAGCACCATAAGTAGCTGTTTTCGTCACGTTTGTGTGTGACAGACGCGTCTCGTAACGCGTTTCTTCTTCCCTTGTCACGCTAAAACCACCCACCGACGATGTCTGCTCCGGTGAGCACAGGGTTCGAGACGTTGCTCTCGCACTTCACAACGCTCATCACGACATTTCCGCCGCCGTTCATTCACATTAACGACCCGAATACACCGAGAATATCCGCTGCTCTCCTTCGTTCTTCTCTCGCCAGCATCTCCGTTCACACATCCGAATCAACTCCAAGAATCGCATATGCATGCCTCAACGCCGTAGCATGCTTCACTCCTAGGCTACTCTACGACACAGCACTGAACGCGCTTGCGGGATGGACCCCTCAATGGGAAGACGGTTGTGAAAACTGGACGGACGACACGGGCCAGAGGTTTAACGAGAATGTTGACGGGTTCGTGCATGGTTTGAAAGCCGTGCATTCCTGGTATTTGAAACATGGCAGGAACAAAGACGAGGGTGGTGACGGAAAGGGGAAGGGGAAGGCCAAGGATAGTGGTGGCATAGTGCGATTAGTTGTACTGATCGAGCGAGCAGAGAGATTGAAGGAAAATGTCCCGGACATGGTCGTCCCCTTGACTCGTCTTGCAGAATTGGTATATATATTCTTTCTCATTCATTGATTTACTTTCTTGGTTCTCACTTGTTGCATCAGGCTCAATTAGATGTCACAGTCATCTTCCACTCCGATCTTCAATGGGATCAAATCCGACCGACGCTTGGTGCGTCCCCAGAGCCGTTCTACATGTCGGTACCTGCACTGTCCAAGCAGAGTACGTATTCCTTTTTGCCTTTATGCGTCCTCAATCCGATGATCCTCACCGTTTCTGTTATTTGTAGCAATACTTGAAAGACTTGCGGATGCGTACCCACCGCCCGAAATCGGCACCTCCAAATCCAGTCTGGTGGACGAGAACTCTTACCACCCTGCCCTCCAGCGACTCTTCGTGCACTTTGTATCAAACGTGCATAGTGTGTGCTCCCCATTCGTTACCGATCCTGCTGAACTGGCATATATCATCGCAGCTCGGTGGCCAGGGTTCGTCCAACCCCTGTTAGACGAGTGGCGGAGGAGTCGGGAAGAAAGGCAGGAAGAACTTCGGCTGCAGCGAGAGGGAGGTGATGACGACGATGAGCGAGAGGATGTGGATATGGAAGAAGAGAAAGAACACGAAATAGAGCTGGGACCTCCGTCGGAAAATACCCGTCTCCGCCTCACCAGGCTCTTCGCGTCGTCTTTAACAGAAGCCTTGGAGTCCTTGTACCCTCGTTTGACTTACGCAAGCACGTGGATCCGGTCGCACGCACCTCCTACAGACTTACTAGCATACCACCCGCGCGATATCGCAGCCGTCCTCCAGAAGCATCGCGCCGACAACAACACCAGTAACCGGGGCGACAGCGGGAAGGATGGCGAGGAAGCGGCCATACCCAACTTGCCTAGGATGGCGAAATTTATCCTCGTCGCCGCATTCGTTGCAAGCACGAACCCGACGAAGACGGACATGAGGATGTTGGGACGCGGGTTGGATGAAAGGACGAAGAGGAGGAGAAAGTCTGTCAGTCCGAGGAAGAAGACGGGGGTGAAGCAGAGTGCTGTCAAGGTTCGCGTGCATCTCTTATATTTATATATCATGTGATGCTGATAATATGCTAATACCTAGATTCCACAACGCCTCCTTGGCCCGCTTGCTTTCCCTTTAGACCGTCTCTTGGCCATCCTAGGTGTCCTTCTTGAAGAGAACGACGCAGAGGCACGGCCTCCCATGCCAGAATATACCGTCCCAGGTGAATACACCGAAATCGAGATTGCAAGGGTGGCTGTATACGCTCAGGTGAGTTGCTCGTGCCCATCGCGGGGTGCCTTGAATCTTACATGCGGTACATCAGGTACATCACTTGTCTTCAATGCACCTACTCCACCGGACTTCACCAGCGGACAGGATGGAGCTCTCACCCACCTTCAAGTGTGGCATTTCGTACGAGGTTGCGTTGAGACTTGCGAAGGACATTGATGTCGCGCTGAATGATATGCTATGGGATCCTGTATAACCGAGCTAGACAACTATTCCGCATTGCATGTAAAATGGATTGTGGCTCCACAGGATAAAAATGTGTAGCACGGCGAATAATCAATAGCCAGAATACCGTAGGATCTAAATAGCGAGTAGGCAACTGCTTCCGTTTTGTGTAAAGCTATACTGAAACCATGTGAAGGGAATGTGAATAAACGAATGTCCTAACGACAGAAAATGACAGGATGTTTCCGGTGTGTTATGAGGTAATAATGCAAAAGAGTGAGGAATGGGTAACTGGAAAAGAAAGGGGAATATGTTTGCAAGAACAGAGAGCAGCATCATTCGAAACCAGATGCGAAATCAATTCTGGGATTCAAAATACCCGTTGGAAGTGAAGTTGTCAACCCTCATCCCGTTTTCATCGAAGGCGTAACTTTGGGAACTCTTCTTATACTCATACCCGTTGAAATTCATCACACTGAGATACCACCTAGTTAATACAACATACTCATGATGAAACCTTGAGACTTACTAGATGGTTCCGTCGGCGCACCCAACAACAACTTCCTCATGACTCAGCTGCATCGACATTGGGTTCTTCTCCGGGGTCGCCAAACCAGTGAACTTGGCTGGCAGTGCACCCATCAGACCCTTCACGCCGGCACCAGCGACATTGTCAGTGTCAGCCAACGCGGACCATGCACCTGCGATAGGGAGAATATGTGGCTCAGAGTCGATGGGGGAAGGCGTGCGGGCATTCTCTTCTGGAGCGAGCGGGTTGTAGTCTTCGTCGTCCTCATTGATAGTGCTGCGCTTCGAAGGAACATGATCGCGATGTGTAGACATGAAGATCTAGAGGGCACGTAAGATCCTCAAGCATTTGCCAACTTCAAGTTGTCACTTACGGTTCTGTTAGATCCAGCCCGAGTACTGAATCGAGTTGCGGTCACCACCCTCCTCTTCATGGGGTCCATGGCACCTATCGCCACATCAGGTGTTTCGACCACTGCGACCAACTTCGGCGGAGCAGTCAATACTGCAGCTCTTCCAAACCTGATAGCGAATCCGCTTGAAGGCGTGTTTGCCCTTGGCGATGGGCTCAGTGGAGTCAATGGAGAGCCAGGAGTGACGTTCAGGGACAAACGACCTTTCATGGCAGGGGTATGCGTGCTTGTAGAGGGCGGCCCTTGAGACATACCGAGCGTAGACCGGCGCGCGGGTGTGGCGAAAGATGTTGACCGGGAAAGTGATGATGTAGTGCGAGGACGGTTACCTGAGAAGTTATTGGGCGTTGTCGGCCTGTCTGCGTCTTGTGGACTGAGAAGACCACCAGTGGGAGTACCAACAGCCTGTGCTTCGTCCTCTTCTGTCCATTGAAGGTGCAGGATGACCGATTTGGTGGCGCACTGGGTGAGCCAATATGAGTTCTCGGCCGGATTCTGGCGGCATAAGTCTTACCGTCATCTGCGTCCCTTTCGCTGCGAACCACCTAAGATGTAGTAATGAACATGAGTGTAGCTCTTGCTCCTCAAACAGACACGTACTGTAACATGTTGTCCGGAGCCTTGCCAACATGGAACAATTTGGCATTGAGGACAGGATCACTGCCACCCAACTCAGAGAGTTTGAATTGGGAGACCATCTCTCGTCGCTCTGAATACCGTAATCTGAGCATACCCAAAACCCATGATGCAGCGGATTCACTTACTGATAGAGAACACTCTCACAATGCCATCAATAGTAACACTGACCACCCTCTCTCCTTCATCCGAACCCGCAGTGCCAATAAGCTGAACGCCAATGTTCACAGTCGTCTGTTGGCCAAAGCGCACAATCTTTGTGCCAGCACGCCAGTCCCAACAGACCAGCGCTTTGTCAGCACCAGCTGAGACAAGATTCTTGGAGGAAAGGGCAACAGCTCGGATGCCGTTCAGATGGCCGGCGAGTTGTTGCAGAGGAGTAAACGTTAGTGATGAGAATAGGTGGACCCGTCTACGTCGGTTATCTTAGCAAAAGAAACAAATAAAACGTTGAACAAAAACTCACCCGACGTCGTGGAAACCGACGACAAATACCTCTGATTTAATCATCAGGTATAAATGGCAGGTAAAACGCAAAGGCACGTACCCTCTTCGATTAAGAAGTCCACACAACTGACTGGCTTCTTGACCTGCAAGCATTTCTTCATCTCGCCAGTTTCAACGTCCCAGAAGCGAATGGTCTCATCATACGAGCCACTGATAAGACGTTTGCCTGTTCATCGACTCAATCAAGATCGTAGGAAAGGGACATGTTCGGTGGTCACTTACCGCGAAGGAGTAGCGTTGTGCAGTAGTTTGTGTGACCACACAAGAATCTGATCCGTTGTGGAAGCGCATTCTTGAAGTTAGCTTCACGGTAGTGCAGTGAGCGATAGAGAGGTTCCCTATGAGAACTAGCTGAGTAACTGTAATTTTGTAGTCTGATATCTGAACGTACCATCCTTCCGGATTCTTTGGTCGCCGCAAAGGCATAGGATCGTTAGCAGTGATACGGAGGCAATGGAACTTCCACAGAGCTGGCAGGTGAACCATCTCCTGCCATTTCTTTGATACCTGTAAGACCACACGAGATGAACAGATCGTTCGGAAGATAACAACAAGGTAAACATACAGCTTCCACCCCAAGCAACTCCTCCACACTGAGATACTGGAAGATCTTGAACACGAGGTCTGGTGCGAGATGCCCCACAATGTCGTACGTCGACTTCGCATATTTCTCCAGTAGTAAGATCTGTAACCGGATATCACCTGGCATACAGGAATCCAAGATAATACTGATACTGGACACAAAGGTCTTAGCTGACTTCATCGACGATGAAATATGTGATACGTACAGCCTCATCCGGTCATCCCTTGACAGACCCCTCACCACCCTCCTCACCTCCATCTCGTTGAACCCTCCACTTCCATCGCCCCTCAATGCAGTCGCAAGGTCGATCTCCCCGCCGTGCTCCTCATCATCACCTCCCCTATAGCCACTCCAATACCCCTTCTTCTTCTTTCCACCGCAAACGCACAGTTCGGAATCGTCCATGATATGATCGTTCTGGCCCGAGCTATTTTCCCGCTCACGTAGTATACGGATCTCGGCCTGAAGAGCGTGTAGTTGAGCGGCGGATGATGCTTGCGCGCGTTCAAGAAGACGTTTGTAGTGAAGGAGTTTACGCAAGTGAAGCCTATTGACTTCGTTGAGAGCACTTTCCATCTGAAGTTATCGCCAGGTCAATCGTCATCGTATGGAATTATGTTCAAGGCAAACTCACATCCTCGTCCACTTCACCATCATTCACATCCGTCAACATCTCCAGTGTCATGTCATCACCATCCCAGATCGACATCTGTGCGTCCGCATCATCCCTCGTCAACCTGACGGCCGGTGATTCCACCTCCAAGACACCATTGGAGAACTTCTTCCCCTTCAGCGCCGGACTATCCGCCAATAGGACTGCCGTCTCGTTCATGTGTGGCGTCCATGATGTCGGGGCGTGACTATTGGTAAGAGATACGGTTGACGACTGCTTCTTCAAGAGCGAATTTCTGTTGGGAGAAGGTTTCGTACTTGGAGTACGAGCAGTCTTGAGGGGAGTAGTCTTATTTGGTGTAGTGGGAGGTCTATTGGCGGAATGGACCAGTGGAGAGAGGGAAGTGAGGTTCACGGACGCGGTTGAGTCCATCGAATTGAACCTGCCATTCGCCCGCCCAGCGGGGGACACCTGGGCGTTCGTTAATTGTCTTGGTGAAGTCATGGAGATACCGCGACTTCGTGGTGTGATGGGTGAAGGATGCGCCTCCGATTCTGAGGTAGTTGGATGTGCGGAAATAGACGCCGCACGGGCAGAGCGATTCGGAGTTGAAACTGAGGGAGTGCGCCGTTTCATTGGTGAGACGGCCGAAGAAGGCAGGCTGTTCTGCCTACCAAGTGAGGTGCGTACCGCGGGCCTCACAGAAGTCACTGACGTGGACTGCTCTGGATTGTTTTGCACCGTTGGAAACGCAGATGGAGGTGCAGTCATGCGACGATCAGCCTTGGACAATGTTGGGATTCCACCGCCATTGATCTTCTTCACAGACGAAGGTACTGGCACGGGAACTGGGACTGGTGTAGCATTCGGTGACCGGGTGAAGCTAATGTCGCCATTTCTCTTCGGAGGCATTATGGTAGTAACCCCACTAATGTCGCTTGCCAACGATGCATTAGAATACGCGCGGGGCTTGCTGGACGTCGCTGACCGCCTTGATATGCGTGAGGGTGTCTCGGAGGGTGGCTTTGGGGGCATTATAGAGGCGATCTATGAGTTAAAAGGGCGCGTAAGCTACTCGGGCGGGTCAAGGAGGTGACAGGACGCGAATTGGGTGATGAAAGGACGGTCGACAACGTCAACAGGGTGGACCTCGTTGTCGACGACGACGACCAACCGTCTTCGGAGGCAGTCTGAGTTCACGCGTTATCCTGTTGGCGGCATTCTCCGGGTACACGTGATCGTGACTTGTTTGGTTGCTTCCGCGATTTCTACCTTCAGCACTGTCTGCGGACGACTCTCAGCTTGGTATTCCTTTTATTCCGCTCCATCTTACATTTTATGCTACTCCTTCGCAATCCGAGCGGGTTACACCGTATACTGTACTCGCCACATCACCCCGGCGGTGGGTGTGACCTGTGACAATGTATCCCATCGCGGCAACGCGGCAGACCAGTGGGTAAGCTGTGACACATCAGGAGTGGCGGCGGGTGACAAAAAGTTGGAAGGCGGCGGCTGCGCCGCCGCCCCCGAACACATTGGAAATTTATGACGAGGAGTTATAGTGATGAAATTGAACCCGTATTGCTCTTGATGCATCACAAAAACCGCCCACCGATTACATGGGCTTCCCACTCTCGGAATCTTCCGAATGGTTTCAAGACGCTCACAATGCTTGTGTGGCGATTACAACCTGCAGACGATTACAACCTCGCAGAACGATTTACAGCTCCTGCCAAGCACGACGAGCAACTGCCCAGAGCTCGCTTTGGACGTCGCATCAGTGAACTGAAATTTTCCAAGGGCAATCGCACCACAGCAACACTCTGCAAATACATATAAGTCCCCTGTTCCCTCACTCAAACAGAGTCACGTCTCTCTCACATTCACCTTCAGCACCTTCCCCCTCGTTCGTGTCCATCCTCCACTTGATCGCTATCTTGGACAGTCCACTCGTTCCCGAACCTTGAGGTTTATTTGAGGCGGCTCTCGAGGTCCTTTGACCGAAGCTATGTTTCGAGTCAGAGGGCCGCGAAGGCTTCTTCGAGTTCCCCTCGGCCCTCTTGCACTCCCTCCGCGACATTGGGGTGAGCATTCTCTTGTTTACGAGGAGCCGGCCCTACGTCTTCACGACAATTGGTCTTCTACAAGGTAAGGGGAAAGGTTCAAGTGTCCACATCTATCATTGCTCACACATCAAATGGGACTCTAGTGACGGCTTCAGGCAGTGGGCATGACCAAGGTAATACTGTGATGAGGTTTACGCGCTTCTCGGGTATGTGTATTCTTACCTTCTTTCGCTCTCATAGTCATTGTGGCCTTGTAGTTTGTCATTTTTCTATCAGGTGTCTGGGACAGGGCTTACGGTCGGTCGCAGTTTGATGGTCTAGTGTCAAGGGTGGGGAACATTCTAGTTTTTTTTCTTGATTTACTATAATGTATCCTGTCGCATATACCTACGAGTTACATAGCGTGAATGTGATGCCCTCGTTGTCCCAAAACATCTCAAGATGTGTATTGATCAGTGGGGAGCAGGCGAGTCGGGTCAAGCGATGGCACCGACGAGCGTTGTCGAAGTGCCAAGAGTGTTTCCCGCCGTGATTAGCGATGGCAAAGCGATGGTATCCCCGGTCCCTCAGCGGAATTGCTAGTGGTTGTAACCCTGTCAGAACCGTCTTACAGCCTGCTTGTAACTTCGCGTCATGATAGTACAAGCGTCTCTAAGCCTTATTTACTTCCTAATCCTTACATTAGCTTGGAAACGGGTTTCAAGCGATTTTGACCGGTTACAACCACCTCAAATTTCCAGGAGATTTTTGTGATGTGCATCCATAATGCGCCGAAGGCCGCAAAAGGCTGTTTTTCGTTATATACAATGTGAAGTGTCGCAGGCGGTGAAACCATTGGTGACTTGTGACAAAGAGAGTTCCCGGCAGCGGTGGAGGTCCTTGTGACATGTGACACGCCGGGGTGATGTGGCGAGTACAGTAACGGGAGAGAACATGGCCGGAAGGTGACCGTGTGATTTAGTTGCCATTTGCGACCATCAACTCAACTTTTGCCAAGACGTGAAAGCTTCAAGTTGAACGTCTGAACTTGGCCGCTGCTCATGTCATCTCCATGCTTTCTTTTTCTCTTCGTTGAATCTGCTGTGTCGTCTATGTCTCCATGCTCTTTCCCATTATTCACTGCTGCTTAATCTTTAACGATGAAACGACTCCGACGTGCAAGTCTCAAGTCTTCTGACAACAAACCTCAGGCAGTTGCTGCCATTACTTCCACCTCATCCTCGGAGCCTCCCCTGTACGCTCGTTTCGCAACTACACACAAGCTTCAAAATGGCTCGACCCCAGCAAAGCCGGTTGTATCAGGCCCTATGGCCCTCACACCTCGCCCAAGCCTGCAGCGGATTCCGAGTCGCGGAACAACCAGCAGTGAACGCGATGTATCGCGTTTGCGGAGGGTTGACAGCAAGTCAGAACAACTAACTACACCTCCCCCTCGAATGTCGTCGAGGGGAACGCTTGCCGCCAAGGCGCAATCACCTCCTACACCTACACCCCAACCCTTACAGCAAAGTGTTTCACTTGACATGGGTTCCAATGGTCTTGCTGACCAGCTCAGACCCGCTATAACGCGAACGAACGCACCTGCTGCCACCCTTTTTCGGCCCCAACCCGAATTCAATGACATGGTTTCTCAGCGGTTGCAAGCTGGGATCAGGGCAGAGTCAGGGAGGGAGATTGCAGAGGTGCAGTCGGCAGTACGTTCTCCCGCATCGTTCTCGACGGGAGTTGTCTCTCCTTCTGACAGACGCGACGGCGAGCTGCCATCCCCGACGAAGCCTGCCAGACGTCCCAGTGCATCGGTTCTCCCCAAGGAGCCCAAGGAGGATCATCGCGCTTCCGAATCCCGACCGACAGCATCTCCGCAACAACGCGCTGCAGAAGCTCAACCGTCTGCCCAGGTTAAAGCATCCACTTCCGACTATGGCAGTCCGCAGAAGGCCGCGAGAAATCCTCCGGTCACCTCACGGAAACGCGTTTCCCGTGCAATCGAGCAACAACGCATTAGCTATGACTTATCTCCAGAAAACTACCAGAAGATTATGCAAGCTCAGGCTGGTGTTTCACGGCAGGAGGAACCAATCCCTCCATTTACGACTGAGGCCGCCGAAGAGTCTCGAGTTGTTTTGTCACCACAACCACAATCCCGCCGTTCTCCTCATAATGTTTCCCATGACATACCCGTTTCGTCTACAACCGGCCAGACCTCCACTTTGATTCCCTCACCGCCTTCGCCTTCAAAGTCACGCTCTTCCCATCCACACCGCACCCGGAGACTCCTTAACGAACAGTCTTCGTCACCAGGACCGTCCTCCCCGAGTATGGTACGAAAGAAGTATTCCCCCATGGCCGCGTTCGGGTTACCTGTTGGAAAAGGCGTGGAGGCAGTTGCAGCGTCTGTCCAGTCTGTTGAGCCGGACGACAAGGTGAGATACATCTATGCCTATAGCCTTGCCATCGCGCATCCTTGAGAGACAGTCAGAGCCATTTTCTTTCTTTCGGCCTTCCACATACACCGCCAGTAATATCTATAAACTCTACTTTGCCCTCACACCTTTCAATTTCCTTGTAAGAAGCGCTTATGACGCCTTTCGAGATTCTTCGGAGATGCGCCAAAACCATATCAACCCGATCATAGAATCTCGGTTTCAGTGGAGTTCCGCCCTTACGCTGGCTATGATGTTTTTATTTCATTTTGTGTGGATCTCTTCATGACATTGACCGATACCCCAATCAGGCACAGGCTGGACCTGACGTCGACGGTTCCATGCTTTCAGGATACGACTCTCTTCCTGAAATACCAACGATCCCCACGCCCCAACCCCTCCTCGTCCCCCTACCTGAATTGCCCCCACCGCTGGTCAGTGTGCTTGTTTTTCCACCATTGTTCTTGACGATGCTCAATGTGATCATGGACAGCCAGAACCCACGTGGATCGCACCCGCAACAGCTCCCGAACGGACATTGCCAGCCACCCCGACTCCTGCTGTCGCCGCGCAGGAAAACAACGCATCTGAGGTCTCACCTGAGCCTCACGAATCGCGCGCTGCGAACGATCTAAAGCCGCCACAAAGACCAGAACCAACTTCACCAGACCTTCTAGTGACAATGCCTACCATGACAACCACCGTCGTGAAGCCACCTGAAACCCGTGTACGAATTCTTTCGTCAACAAGGGCACAGTCAACTCCGAAGAAGGAACCACCTCCATTCAGCGGACCTTCTTCTCAGGCTGGCTACGGAACTCAGCCCGGACATAGTTCACGCTCACGGAAGCTCTCATCATCGACATCAAAGGCGAATGGATTACCACGGCGGGATTCTCCGCCAACAAATTCCCCCGCTCCTTCCAGTCCCAAAGGGCAGCCTCGGAAATTAGGAGACCCCGTCGACTTCGTGTCGCTGGACACTTCACTTCCCTCTGACTCTCGATACCCCCTGCCGTCTCGGTCCAGCTCGCGTTCGACACCAAGTCCCGCGCTGAATACATCATCTCGTGCGTCACCGACGGGTGACATTCCTGACAGCGGCAAAGCAGGAACTAACGGTCCAGAAGTTACGTCTTCCACACGCGTAAAACCGCGAGGTGCCCGGCATTATAATCATAGTTCAGAATCATCGAACCCCGTACTCACTCCCTCCCAACCACCGACCATCATGGACAACCAGGGACCCGCGTACCAGACTGTACCTATACGTGGCAGGCCCCTCATATTCGCTGCCATGACTGTCGCGCCGGAGGAGGTGGCGAGCGTAGAGCCAGGGTCGACACCTGAGGATGAGGGGGTTTTCGTCGGAGACTCGTATGACAGTCCTTACTCCGGTGCACCGTATGGATACCCGTCACCCACGTCATCCGGACGCAGGTCTCCCCAGAAATCTCTAACCCCTCCTGCAGAGTCGCAGACATCTCGCTCTTCGGAGCCCGAAGGGAGTCGTAGACCTAGGAAGTTGAGCAAGAACAAGAAACCTTCACCGCCAGTGCAGGCTGTTGTGAAACAACCAGAGGTGGAATCTACTCCCGCGGACCACCTTGACGATACTCTTTACCACCATCACCATCGTCATCAGCCCTCACTGTCCCAGTCGCAGACCAGCCAGCATGTAGATACCGACCAGCATGAAGCTCAGCTTGGGGCTCCCTTCCAACTACAACAACCACAACCCGTCCACCCCGGCTATTCCAGTGGAGAAGAAAGCCCACGGAAAAGACCCATTCCTCTTGACCACAAGTCATCTCGTCATGGAGTGAAGACACTCACAGACAAGCAATTGGAGAAGCTGAACAGGAGAAGCACCCATAACATCCATGCCGCGGCCGCGCAAGAACATGACACTCCGCCGCCCCCGCAACCAATGTCTCCCCCTCCTCACCCCCCTTCGAAACAACGATTGGCCCCACCGACACCTCCTTCGCCGGAGGACTACGCGAAGGCTCGCTCTCAGCGTCGCGGCCATACCTTGGACAAGTCCAGGGCGCCTCTTCCGGCGCCTCCACTGGTTGAACCTGAGTTCTTCCCTGCAGTTGACCCGCCACCTGTGGAACACGACACGCCCGGGGCATTGGAGGAGCCACGCTCATACCCTCTCACACGACATGTTGCCGACCCCATCTTGTTTGGAAACTTGCTTCGTTACCTTGCGTACTTCGAGTGGTGTCAATTATCTGCTGTCAGTAAGGAGATCAGAATGATAGTTTCGGAGAACCGGGAGCTCGAAGAGCGGGTCCTGGAGAGGTATTTGCGAACGGTCGGGTATGATAGGTGGACCTGGAAGCAGCCCGAGCCTTTGAAGCTGAACCTTCAGGTGAGTTCTTGAATACGTGATGCCGTGCGATGTCAACTGAGTGCTATTCACTACTAGGATCTGTCGAACTACATGAGAGGTGTTTCCATTCCATCACACCAATATGCTCGAACAGCAGAGGCGTATCTACAGCTAGATTCTACAGTCAGCCCAGCCACTGTCCAAGAGATGGCAGCTTCCTGCAGAGCCTTCACTCGTGTGGTACTTCGATTACGTGCCCAGGCAGAAGCAGAAGCAGAGCATAACGCTCGATTGATGGCATCCCTACCTCGGACACCTCCACGTACTACGAATGGTGCTGTGTCACCCCCAAATTCAAGATGGGGGCACTCCCGTTCATCAAGTCGTGCACCGTCCCCAACGTCCAGTTACGGCCATTCCCATTCCCAGAATGTCAGTCCCAGTGTGCGGTCAGGTCCGGTCAACACGTTCCGCTCACCACTGTTCCGACCAAGACGGGCACCTCTGTTGCAAGTCTTTATTCCCTCACCGGAAGGAGATTGGTTGTCTGATGCGAGCGTGCTGGGCTGTGAGGCAGAGCTGAAGAAGGCTGGTGTTTTGCACTGCATGCGAGCGGGTGATGTCGTTTGGGATGTCGCTGTTGGTGATGAAGGCAACGTAGGGAGGCTTGTCTGGGATGGGTCGTACTTGATCGTGCGTCAACAACCTTTCTTACAGACAATATTTGTGCTAATGGCCGCTCCAGGATTTGGACTACACGTACTCAAGAGTGGGTGATCTTCCGCGGTACTTACCCACACTCGCATTCCCTCCGTCGTATTTCCATCGTGTCATTAGGACGATGGGGACCGGGAACCCCGTGGTTCACGTCGATTTGGCTCCTTGGGCGGATCAGATTGCGTCAAACCTGCAGCTTCTCCAGGACCGCATGAAGACAGAAACGTGCGTCCCATCTCTTATTTTCGCGGTCATCCGACACTAACAAATTCATCCGTTAAGGCCGCAAGGAGGTCATCATACCGTCGTGCGTTGGGTTCACCGATCCACGTTCATAATCAAGCCTCCTCCAGGCTCAAGGTCTATTCGTATTCCGGTGCCATCTACTGCCGGACCCGGACCGTCTCCGAGTGGTGCTTGGATCATCGACCCCGGCTGGTACGGAACTGTGGTTGTTGAGACGGAAGGAACCAATGAAGGATTGGCCGACCTGCAGGCTCGTTGCCAAGGTGCGTTCCCTCTGCGGGCGGAGGGAGCTGCCATGAGTCCAGAGCGAGCTCACAGAGAGGAGAGGCGGACCGTGTTCCGCATTTTAAGGGAAAGAAGGTATGTTCAATGGATGCTTTTTGCCCAGGTACTCACCACATCATTACACAGCCGTCCGGGAGAAATCTGGCTTCGTACCGTCCGCGAGAAGGAACGCCTCTTGCCGCAATGACGCGCGAATAATTGAAAATGTAACTTGCAACCTTGTTGTTTGTTGTGCTTCAAGGTTTATTAGACTGTATCAGGCCGCCGTATGTGTAGTATTGCATTTGTATGTGGATGTATAATTAGAGGTAGAGTATGCGTTATAATGTATTGTGCTCTTTCTCGTTGCTCTCAATCCTCCGTGCAGTATCCCGAGGTCGCCCCTCTCACTGCCAGATCTGAGTGAGATCTGCATCGATACTGTTCTCGGCAAATTCTTGTTCAGTGAAGTCATCCACCAACATGGCATTTGTCCGAATACCTTCTTCTTTCTCAACAACTACCCTCATCGCCGTTCTCCCTACTTTGCACGATGTCGACTGAAGTGGTGCCAGTGTTCAAGATCATTCCTACCACCCAAAAGTATGATTGGGGAAAGATAGGGAGTTCGTCCAAGGTGGCACAGTTTGCAGTCTCTTCGAAGATCCCCGGGTTTACTCTGGAGAGTCACTCATCGTATGCTGAGGTGCGTTCGTTCATTCGTATTTTCCGTACAAGTATTGAATACAACATTGCAGCTGTGGATGGGTACACATCCCTCATCGCCATCTCATTTGTTGTCCGACGTGAACCAGACTTTGGCTTCATATCTTGCTTCTCATCCAGAGCTCATCGGCGAGAAAGTTATCAGCCGTTTCAAGGACGCAGGTGCCTCAGAGGGAAATCTGCCCTTCCTCTTCAAGATACTGGCTATTGGGAAGGCGTTGAGCATCCAAACCCATCCTGATAAGGCGACGGCGGAGAAGTTGCACAAGGAGCAACCAACTGTGTACAAGGGTACGCTCAACACATATGTACGATAGCATGGGTGCTCATTCAGTCATGAAGATGCAAACCACAAACCCGAGATGGCCATTGCTATCACTCCTTTCACCGCACTTTGCGGTTTCCTTCCTTTACCCAAGATCGCAGCGTACCTCTCCTCCACTCCCGAATTCGCTGCATCGATTCCCCCGTCTATTGCCGAAAAGTTCATCGTCATCTCACAATCACCCAATCCGTCCGGCCCTGCAGAAAAGGCCGCATTGAAAGATCTCTTTGCTGCGGTAATGACTGCCCAGCCTGCTTTATTCGCGAACCAACTGGATAAGCTGGTCCAACGCTACACGAATGGTGGCGAGACGGATACAGAACGCGATGTGAAGGAGTTGGTCTTAACATTGTACACACAGTTTCCTGGGGACATCGGTGTCTTCTGTGCTTTTGTTCTGAACTATGTCAAGATGAGCCCTGGAGAGGCGATCTTCCTTTCTGCAGGCGAACCCCACGCGTACATTTCTGGAGGTACTAGCATCCTCCTTCATGATAAAAATAACACTCATCCTTTTCTCCACAGACATCGTTGAGACCATGGCAACTTCCGACAACGTCATTCGCGCTGGCTTGACCCCCAAGCTCCGAGATGTACCGAACCTGATTGCCGGACTAACATATGAAGCTTCAGAGCCCTCCAAACACCTTGTCCGACCAGCCCCCTTTCATCACGCTCAACACACCGTGCTATACGACCCTCCTATTCCAGAATTCTCAGTACTTCGCGTTGAAGTGAAGGGCGGGGATCATGAAGCACATCCTCCCATTGAAGGGCCAAGCGTGGCGATCGTGACGGAAGGATATGGCAGGATTACATGGGGAGATGCGGATCCCCTGGAGATCCGGAAGGGAGAGGTTTTCTTTATCGGTGCGGGTGCCGGATTGCAGTTCAGTTCGGGCGGGGGAGATGCGCTGAATATCTACAGGGCATACGTGGATGTTCATGGATAATATCTACGGACCTTGTAGAACTATCAAGAACAAGCAATGAGTGTACGAGTACTCCAAGAAGAGCGCGACATGGGCGTCGCTTGCTCGCAGGTTTCTGAGTTTCAGCTGCCCTGAGGTGGTCGTCAGGATTGAGAACCGGCGTTCCAGATGGCGGTGGTATGCGACGTGTCGAAACGTCGTTACATGAAGGGATCCCGAGTTCTTGCCTCGTGGCATCCGATGTATTCTGGTGTCGTAGTGGCTTATGCGATCCAGGCATACTGAGTGTATGCATTCGTGTTAGAATCTATAACATATTTCGAGTCTAGCAATAGACCACAGCCCGTACACGCGTGCAAACTCGAATGACTCCGAGTCACACTTGACGCTACAAAACGAAGACACTCGGGACGCTTTTGGGCAAGAGGTAGACACGTCTATATTTATGGAATTAGTGGTGGGTAAAGCGCATGATCCGGAGAGCTCACTTGAGCCAGCTACTCCGCGTCCATCTCAGCTTCTGAAGCCTCCGATCCGCCTTCATCGCCTGGGTCAGACTTAGGTGGAGGGTCCAGCCCAAGGATTTCCCAGAGCCGATCAAGGATGCTCTGGCGTGAGTCTATATCCCTTTGTATGAATTCCTCAGCGCAGGGTCGGCACAGCATGAAAGGAAGGGTCTTGAACACAGGGTGCTGATCCAAAGGGTTGTAGTTGATGTTGTCTGTCGCGAGGTCAAGACACTCCGATGCGAGGGCAACTCGTGCGTCGATACATCTTGCACCATCCACGGTCCTTGCGCCATCTGCCGCCCTTCGATGATTCTTCTTCGTAGAGGATGATTCCTTGAACCGGTTCAAGAGTAAATTGATGCTTTCTTCTGCGAGTTTAGTACGCCCTTCTACGCAGGCCTGGAGGTCCTGGCTGCATAGCTTGTCTTGTTCGTCAACGAAGGTCGAGTACACGTCGCCGTTAACAAGCAAGTCAGCGCTGAGTTGACAACACTGGTAGAGTGCCCTTTGGTGGATGAGAGGCATGTCGAGCAAACGGGCCATGTTAGCAATCGCGATGTAGCCAGGACCATCGAACATCTTCGGGTCTCTTGTGAGTAGGTCCCAAGACTGAATGTCGCCTGGCAAGAATTTGAAGAGTCGCGTTTTGCCTTCTTCGAGGAGGATCTCGCACTGATACTTGTGGCTCATAGAGAGGATGGGACCCATCAAGTGCCAAAATTCCTCTCCAGCGAAGCGCGCTTCAGTATCCCAGACCCTAAAAGCGGGGAAGTCAATCGCATGCATATAGACAAATTTTGTCGGGGTAAAAACCGTTACGGTACCTGCAACCATCCTGGACAAACTGCAGGAACATCGCTATCTTGAAGGGGTGGTCATGCAGCCTGACGACCGCGCAGCCATCCATAGTTTCTGCACCTTCAGATTGTGGCAAGGAGAAAAGGTCTTTGAACACGGGGGACCTAAGCGCAGGAAGGCCACGGTATACCCGGAATCCGAATTGTCCAGCAACAATGATAATATTCCCATCTTCGAACCAAAGGCTCTCGTATCTCTCGAATTCACCAGGCTGAATATGGGAAGCGTGAGTTGGAACGCCAATGTGAATGATAGGAGAAGGTCGAAGAATAAGGAAGAACAATGACTCACAGGAGAACAATCAGCAACCATGACAGAAAGTTTATTTTTCCAAAGAGAGCACTGTAGTAGTTTCTCTGGTTTTCGACTGCAGTGGCAGGAGAGCCCTTCGTCGATAGTTCTGTGTAAGTTTTTTTTTTGCTGAAAATGGCGCATACAGCCACCCACTCCTGGCCATGGCATGACTCACCACTTTGACCGCGAACAACTTCTGCACCGTGGGCTTGCTATAATAGCAAAGGAGAGTATGCGCACAAGCTTTTTAGAGCACAAGTTTCGTTTGAAGGTCGGTTTGGTGCGATGCAAACCGAAACCCGAATCATGAGCCGTGAGAGGTTACTGGATACCGTCACTGACAGGCACTTCCTTTCCTGGCCCCGAAAAGGAATATGAGTGTCCAAATGTCGCAGACCAACCTGAAATCGAGAACCTGGAAGTACAATACGGTCATTTTGCGTGAACTCTAGTACCACCCAATTAGAGCAACGTGTACATATCAGCCGTGATTTGAATAGTTCTATAATGTCTTAGGGCATAAGTAAGTGAGGATCATTATGGATTCTTGTAAGACGAACCGGTTTGCCACTCACTCATCTACGGAGAGTAAGTTGGTGATCTAAGACTGATGGCAGTGGTTCAGTCTGGAGTTCAATCTCACTCGGGACATACCGGGAAAACAACTATAGCACTGGCAACGGTAAAATTTGAATCCCCAACAACCCCAACAGTGAATGATCGTATAAGTGGTGAGCGGTCTCTACAATACAATGTGGTGATACATGTCGTGAACAATGGATAGCGTGTGGGTGGGTATGCACCAGGTCATAATGTCCGTGAAGAAAAACCAAATAAGCAGAATGACTAATGTAGCCGAGTCCCCAATTGCTGACACTGTCGCTCAATAGAATACATCTCCAGGTCGAAATTCGCTGACGAGTCCGAGTCGTTACTTGATAAGAACCGTAGACTCGGCGGCGGCGGAACGTCGACCGGGCTCCCAGGCGATGTGGTGTCCCATTGTGTCTCGTTCTTGTGAGCAGCGTATGTCTTGAGATTGAGTACGAGTCTGGATGCGGCAACGTTGACCATTGCCAATGCGAAGCTGAGGGCCGGTTGTCAGCAGTTGTGACGCCACAATGATGCGAGACTTACTATCGAGCGAGTCCCAGCAACGTCGGGTCGGCAAGAGCCCATACACTGCATCAAATACATCAGAACTTGCACCACCACGATGGCGATCAGGTCGGCTTACAGGAGGGAGAATAACGAACAAACTGGATGATGCCATCAGCATGAATTACAGTGATGTCATGAGTCCTGAAGACTCACTGGAAACAGCAAGAAAGTAGAACATCCCGTCACGATACAAGATGAGAGTAAGGGTATTGAAGGAGCGACGTTTGTCTTGTGTGATCATTACATTGACCGTAAGACCGAAAAGGATTGATTCGAAAATAACACTATAAAAGAGGTGATTCAGTCACATCTGGTACACAAATAGCCGTACTTAACGCACCTTGGTAACCAAGCCACCCAGAGGTACGAAGGGATCTGTGGGTAGGCCATCAACTCTTCGTTCGGGATCAGGAACAATCACCGTTCAAACTCACTTCTCCAACGCAGCCATGACTTGGGGGTGATATATGGGCTATGACGGGGCCAGATCCGTTAGTACCTCGTCAAAGAAGGGACAAGCTAAGACTCACGTATCAGTTGCACGCCAGCAACGGTCACAATGGTGATTGATGAGATGGCGTAGAGCAATGCGGCTATCCATAAGAAATACTTGACCCAAAGACGACCATTATACAGTGCATGAACGCGCAATGCAATGATAGCTGCAAGTTACGATATCAGATGTTTGAAGAAAAGGTGTCATGATGTGCAGACTGACTATGGATCGAAAGGAATGACGCCACAGTGAGAAAGCTTTGGGTTGCTGTCCATGCTTTGCAGAACTACGCATGTGGGTAAGAAACATGCTCGAATTGAGATGGGTCTATCTCACCGTTGCTGAGTTGTCGGGGAGCCAGAATAGTTCTACAGAGGGCGATGAGTCATATTGATTGAGACACATAATGAGTCAGGACACACCGAAGACATCGACGAAGATGATTCCAGGACTAGAAGAATGTCAGAATTGCCCCCACACAATATCTCCAAAGGTGCTCACACTATGTAGCGATTCTACCTCAGCAAGGCTCAGTAAATCATCTCTGTGCGCGCAACGTGGTACTCACCAGCAGAAAAAGTACAGAAACCAGCCCTGCTCGAGCTCTCCAAATGTAGTTGATCTGCCCCACAGCCGTGAGTAACCCTTTCCAGCAAACTGCCGCTCCAATCTCGTACCTCATCCGCAAACTAAGGAGATATTGTCAGTTTGGCCAAAGCCAGGTACAAAATGCAAGACTTACCGTTAAGATATGATCATAAACGAGTGCGACAAATCCGACCACTACGAAAGAGCCCCATAAACATCCTATTCGTCTGAGAGCGCAATACGCGTACGTACAAGTCATGATCCTAGGCAAAGTTCGAAACCCATCAAAAACGTGGTGTCCGCACGAATCAGAAAACACTCACTGAACCAGGTCCTCATGGTGTGCGACAGTCTCTGGAGACATATTGAACGGCATGTCAAGAGCGGACATCGCCAGCGTCGTCGTCACCAAGGGCGGTGGTGTGGTAGATGGGTATATGGGTTGGGGGAGTCTTCAAGGTTGCCCTCCCATCCATGTCCGCACTTTTATTGTTCTCAAATTGGGGCCTTATCATCCGGAAATGACACAGCCGCTGGACCAGCTTGAGGATGGAGCTGTTCCGCAAGCCACATAGCCAAGCCACATGTATGGACCGGCAACTCCGCGAACATACACGAGGTGAACTATATTCTCGGGACTCCGGGCTGGCAAATCTGCCGTTCACCAGCGGTGGTATACCACCCGTTGTCGACAGAAGATCGGCGTGTCCACAGGCATGGCATCTGGACGACTGCTAATTTCTTCAGTCTTCTATGGACGCAAGAACTGCACTGGCGAGTAAAAACGGATACGCACCTTGGTGGTGGCGCTTAGATCGACCAAATGATCTGGTTGCTGATCACAGGTAAAGTCAGATCAAATCTACATCAGATCTGATCTAGGACATGATTTTGCACGACCTCCTTCTCCCTCCTCCAGCTCCTGAGGCTGTCCATTCGCCTCGCTGCAGAAAACACGACTCTGCATCGGAAAGTTGGATTTACGCAACACTTTGCATATAAGCCGCACCAGTCCACGGAGCCGCTAGGCACCAGGACGCCTTCAAGACAGCCATTGGTGGAAATGAAGGGGATGAACATTGTTGTCCGGAGGGTTGCAGACCCCTCATGATGCCGTTGAGCGTCATGAAAGTCCCAGGTCTCAAGAGACTACCATCGACTGCAAAAGGGACTTGCCCCATTTGGGATCAAAGAACATGTAGCTCTGGATTCCCAATTGGGACCGTACGAACTTCCCACCAAGGAAGTCCATTGTTGGAGGTTGTTGTTATATCGCTGTCCAGACAATTAGGCCAGGGACGAAGGGATGAGATGGTGCGAATCCCGCCGAAGCATAGGTCACTGGTGGGGAGGATGGACCTGATGCCTAGAACCCCATGATGTCGGAGGGACGAATCCGTCGGCTTATCCAGCACGAGTCTGGATGCGCACTGGATGAGTAGAGTACGCCACAACCTGATAAAACCAGCTATTCCCTGAAGTAGCGCGGTGGCTATTGTCCCCTAAATTCTCCAAGATGAAGGATCAAGTGAGGAATGGTGAAGAATTCTCAGCGCGCTGATATGGCTGAGATAGTCTGGGATAGAAGAGTCTGAGCGATCTCCTCTGTAATCATGGACCTCTAATGTTTTTTGCCCAAGGATGTCAAGGTGGCGCAGTAGATTGGTGACGAATGAAATAAAAATGCGAAAGAAGGAAAATCGTACAACTCACAAGGTCTCATGACACGCGCGCATCGGACAAGCAGAAACTCCAAGCACAGCATCCGTGAGCGTGGGTTTGGTACGATGAGGCGATGTGACCTCAACGCATCTTCTGTATGCAGGCATGCAAGTGGCAGCTGCAGATTTCCGCGCCTTCAAATAATGCGAACCATCATGGTATGACGAGATACGAAATCCTTGGGTGCTGGTCGGGGGCGTCTTCTGGACGCTCGAGAAGTGATATAGTGGGATAAAGTCGGTGTTTTCTGCGGTCCTTGTGGAGCTGCAGCCGTACCGATGGTGAAGGATAAGTTGCGAGGTCGAGTGTAGAGAAATGGGAAGGGAACGAAGGCTTGCAGGCGACTCGGATGGGGTCCAGGTTTTCGCCACAAATGCCACGTGGAAGCTAGGCGCGCTTGGTTGGGCGGGGGTCGGATGTGTATAATTGGGTTTACAGATACCCTCATGGACGATGGCGGGCAGTCCTGAGACCCAGACACGCTCTCTCCCCTCAGTATGGACGTCGGGGGACGCAAATGCTAACATCCAGGAAGCTCTTGAAGCCCTGGAATCTTACAAGAAGAAGGACCCAAGCAAAGGTGTTTCCGGTCATGATAGATCAATGTTACTCTCACTAACTTATGTATGTGTTACTCCACAGTGGTTGTGCGGTTCAAAGCAGTTGGGAACGCACCTATTATGAAGCAGAATCTGTACAAGATCACTGCGTCGAATCGATTCCAGGCGGTGATACAGTTCTTAAGGAAGGAATTGGGATGGAAGGCTGGTGATCCCTTGGTGCGCCCCATACCGTATTCCTGCGCAGCAATGACTGCGCTGACCCCATATTACAGTTCACTTATATCAACTTGGCTTTTGCGCCTGCACCGGATGACACAGTCTCTAACTTGTTCAAGGTGCGCGCTCCGCCCTTCTGATCAGCGACCTTCATGCGTATCTGGCTTCTAGTCCTTCTCCACTGAGGGACACCTGATAGTAAACTACAGGTCAGCTCCGTTCACCCGGTCCTCTCAAAATAGCTCTGATATCTGGTTCGCAGCACTACGGCCGCATGGGGCTGAGCGACCACGGTCAAGCCTGTGGTCAGCATTGAAGATGTCGCGTCGCAGCGAAGACTATTCACGCATCATGGCGTGCTGTGGCTATCATCAGCTATCAGAGGCATGTCGCTCGCCCGCGGTTCACGGCATATGCGGTGTTGCGTTGGGTAGTGTGCTATTTGGTTAGATTCAAGGATACCCGCACAGGTTATACTCATTTCAAGTCACAATCAGATTTGCTTCGAGTTCGACTTTGCGTGAGCGAGGCTGAGAGGAAAACGATACATAGAAATGTGAAATATACAAGAAGTACATAAAATTGTACAGATCCAAAGCCAAAACTACATCTAATCTACAACAGACAACAAATCTCCTAGCTCGTAAATTGTACATGAGGCATCGTTAACGTTGACAAACTGACCCGCAATTGTGTTAGGATTACAACAGAGATACACCAGACTATAAATCATAGTGCAACTCCGTACGAAGGAAATAGTCCTTTCTTCTTCGGAGATGGTTTCAAGGGAATCTGTTCATCGTCATCAAAGAAAATAGAATCCCGCTCGCCGTTGACCATCAGATCCTCTTCACCCTCTTCATAGCCCAACTCTTCATCTGCCCATCGCACGAGGACATGCTCCCCCACACGGAAGCGTGCGAGTGAGGGGTGAGACTTGATGTAAGAGAGAACGTGTCGCCGGATGAGCTGGGGTGGGTGGTATGCGATGTAGATTAGGAATGCAACAGCAGCACTGTATACAATGATCTGTCAGTAGGCAGAGTGGTCTTAAAATAAGAACACTGACGTTGAAGTCAAAACCAAGAACCACTTTACACGAGAGGGACTTCCCGTGTAAGGGGGAAGATCCACCAACTCGCTTGAGCCGTCTTCATTCTCCATCGGAGGCCCATCAGGTGGTGGAGGTGGAGGAGTATCGTCGGCAGGTTCGTTTGCCATCATCTCTCCACATGCTTGCTTAGTCTTCCACTGGAATATGTGCCGACCACCCCATTCAAATAGGTACTCTGGCGAGGTTAACTGGTATACATGAGTTTTTAGAATCATCTGCAAGACATGGAAGTACGACTCACCGCTTCTGCTTTGTGGTCACAAACAAATGAGAAATCCGCTTGTTGTGCTCTACCGACATAGTGTCCACCGTGGTAGCGAATGTGGAGGTTCTCTATATATAGTTGCGGTTAATCATAGAGTGAGAGGGAGGAAGTGAAAGCTTGCGGACGCACTATGCCGGACATCGTCTTTCTGCCACGGTGAAAGCTGCACCGTCACGTTCAACTTCGTCTTCTCAACATCCGCGGCGGCAGACAGAGAGCTCTGCGGGGGGACTATGCTGCCCGCAATCGGCACCACTTCTAATAATCGAGGTAGCTCATTCTCGACATTGGGCCGGATATTGAACTCTGCGCGTGTATAGAATTAACAAATGCCGCAACAGCACTACGCACGGTTCAGCACTCACTCTTCATGCATATCCAGGTCCCCTCAGGACACTGCAATAGTTGCTAATAATCAGCCAAAGCGCGACTATCAGTATATACATCGTAATTACCTGTATCTCGCTAGGTATGCTTGCATTAAATGGCAACGGGCCTGACAGAGAGATCCTATACGACATCTTCGTCACCGTCGGTGGTGTCTGCCTCTCCGAGCCCACAAACCACCCTCCCTTCTCCTTGCCAAGCTCAATGATAGGACATAGATCGAAATTCTGCCCTTCCAGTGTGAATTTGCAGTGTTTCGCAACCTCCTCGTCTGCAGCGAGGACAGCAACAACCAGGGCGAGCAGAGCCAAGAGGAGAACGGTCAAGTGCGTGAGGGCCATGAGGGATGTATTGGAGAGAAGGGACGCGGTGGGATCATGCGAAGGAATGAGGCAGATCGCCTCTTGGGACAGAGTCGCTCAAGACGCCAATGGAGTCTTTTTGGAGTGCCCTGCTGACCCGGTCCGTTGATAGCCATTGCACGTGTCGTCCTCTCTCACACAAGATCTATCTTTGACCTCCCAAGTAGAGAGCGTAGAGTATAGCAGCGGTATGTTTTAGAGCAATAAGAAAGTAATTGCCGTAAGTAATGTCGAGTAGTAGCGTCGGGGGCCATAGGACAAACACCTGTAAACACGTCCCCACTGTGGTGATACAGAGTGATCATCAAACTGTTGCAAAGAGCTGTGACAGCAATGAGTGTTGCAGATGTTCGTAGTATACATTTTTCTGGTGTTACATCGTTGATACCGTCATAGACCCCAATTAGATGGTGATACCCACAGTACGCTCACAGTTCCCTCTCGATGAAGCTCTGAATGACGCCGACCGTCGTCAAAGGATACTCACGAAGCTCGACCTCTCCATCTTTGAAGAACGTATTGGGTTGCACAAAAATCTTCCGAGGCTAGATCACATCAAAGCGAAGGCGGTCGTGGTCAGCAATCCATATGGGCGACGGAGCGCAGATAAGTATAGCGCAGAATCTCCCACTCACCAGTTTCTTCTTCAGAACTATATCCCGTATCTCACCGTCCCATCCAGGCAAAGGAGTCGTCAGCTCCGTGTAGAACGACCGAGCGCCAGCGCCGTCGGCGGTACTCTTGCGAACTTGGAGGTCGATCAGAAGCTTGCCCGCGGCTTCACGGCCATGCGACAAGACCTTTTCACGGTTGATCTATACCCGCCCTTCAGCACTGTGTTCTATCGAAACCTTACAAAAGTTTGCCTACCCGAACGTAAAGGTTCTCCAACTTGCCATCCTTGTCACGGACTTCCTCAAGGGAAGCGATTCCTTCCTTAATCAAGTGCTGAGTAATACCCAAGCTAGAGGGCCCAGGTCGCGGTCAATGGATGCCAGAAAGGACAATAAAGGCCACATACCGGGCTTGCATATGTGCCTGACCATGCTTCTTGGTCTTCGGGTCGTAGAACTCGAGTGCACGGAGACCAGCGCGAGCCATAATGAGGAAGGTGACGTATTGGACATCCTCAATGACTTGCTTATCGGTGTACTGAATACCAAAGAAGTTAGTTACCTGTTGACAGGCATGGAATGAAGAGACATACGTTGAAGATCTTCAAAATATCGGGGTTGCTGACGACTATGCGAGTATCAGTGGAGGTCGAGGCCTTGTCTGGATTCTGAACCTGGATACTCACGATAGAGGGCTACAGTTTCCGCGCGACACTCTTCCAAAGATGAGGACACTTCTCCGAGAACCGATCCCCAGCTCTGTCCGGGCTTGTACCAAGAAGTGCTATTCCATCAGATGACGTCAAGGACCAAATTTCGTATGAATACAAGGGAAAAAACATACATAGGCTTGCCTGTCAACGGGTTGATCACCTACAAGTGGATTTCAATACGATGTCTGAATTACGATGGACTTAGATCGCACGCACCTTCTCAGGATCGAAGTTCTTAGTACCGTCGGCGTTCTCAGTAAAGAGTTTGCCGGTGCCGTGTCCGAGCAGTTCGTGGTTTGCTACCTGAAGCTCGAATGCACGGTTGCTCCATTCCTCATGTAGCGCAACGTCATCAGGATGAATGAAAGTGAGCTCCTCATCTATTTTACTTGATGAGTATGCAAGACCGTTTTTTATCTTCGGAATGCCTTACTAGGGGCTTTCGCAGAGAGGACATTCTGTCATAAAATCAGAATCGGTCATTAGGGGTTGGGAAGAAGAAACATACCGAGAGTGATACGTTCTTAAAGCCAGTAGATTCGCGGATCTCGTAGTAGTTCTAGTAATGGGTAATGTGGTTATTTGAATAGCCCAAGTCAATCACGGAATACACAACATACCGGGATCTACAGCAGTGAGAATATAATTGGATGATCGGTGAGTAACCTGCGAAGAATAACTAGCATTTTCTTACGTTGATACCAGCGGGGATACCTGATGTTTCGTTACGATGAGAACAATTCAGCATATTTGCGCGGTGTATAGTACGTACCTCCCGTAGCAAATGTGAGGATATCCAAGGCGGTAAAGTCGGGTTTGCGGAATACATCGACCTCAAAGTCTTTGCCCCAAGGAAGAACCTTGATGAGTTCTGGCGCGCTATTGACCAAGGTTTCATACTTGGCACTCAATGCCTTATCGACGATGGCGGTGAAGCCTACATTTCAGGTCAGTAAAACGGTGCATGAACGCAGAAAAGTGGCCGTACCTTCCCATTCAGCACGACCGCCATATGGGTCAACATATGTCTCAATGAAACCGATGTAGCTCTCAACGACGGGACCGATGTCCTTCACCCAGTGAGTTGAGCCGTCCTTGTGCGCTTGAATCGAGCCAGTCTCAAACCTACAAATAACATGCAGTGTGTGAGCAAGCGCGCAAGGTTTGTTACGAAATCTGAAACATACGACTTGACGTAGTCGTCGAGCATGGCGACTTGATGTTCATTCGCAGCATACTTCTTGGCCTGCGCAAGGTGTTAGGATGGAGAGTTGGGGATGGTAGAAGATAGAGATACCTCCTTGAGCGCCGCGGCAGCCTTCTTCAAGGCTTGAGAGAAGTCGCCATACTCGACGGAGAGGGTTGCTTTGCCATCTTTGAACTCAATCTTATGACTTGCAGTCGCCTGTGGTTCCGCAGAGGCGACAAGGAGGGTGAATTTATTTGAGCCGTCCTTGCGGACACTGATCGTGTTCACGTCAGCATGCATGAATCACGGGAACTATCGAGTCAGGACATACCGAGTGTTCAGGATGTCGACCTCCAATTTTTCTGCCGCAGCTTGGACTGCGTTGACCTCATCGTCGGTGATGGGTTCACCAGGGTAGTAATTGGATACGTGACCCAGCGCAGTTTTGCCGATGAAGTTTGCCGTTTCAGGCTCGGTCGAGTAAATATGATCCTTGAGCTACAGACCAGCGGTTTGATAAATCCAAGCATCGATAATTTCTCGGACCGACATACTTCATTCCACAACGCGATTGCCTCCTTTGCGTTGGCAGACTTCTCCACGACTGCGGCGAATGCAGCCTGGGGTGCCCGTGGGACGATCTTTGTGAAACCAAAAGACTTGTAGTTGACCAGGTTGCTGAGGACCTGGCCAGTCGCGTTACTCAAGTGACGGGGAAATTTTCAGCTAGATCTGCACATACCTGGCTCGTGTACTGCAAGATATCGTCCCACTCCTGTTCTGTGACACCAGACTTCTGCTTCAGGCCTTCCGTGTCACCCAGTTTCCCCTTGTCGCTGAAGATCAAGATCAAGAGATCGTAAAGCTTCTGTGCCTGCGCGGTCCATTGACCTTGGATGATGCGTGCACCGGCCCAAGATGCCTGGCCAACGAAGTGCGCGTACGCCTTTTCCTTCGGACTGCGACGATAATCCATAATTAGCCTCCATCACGAGAAATGCCAAAGATCGGACGTACGTCAGTTGCTCGAACGACTTGCTGACATTCAGACTGCAAAGGGGTGCGGTACGATCGGCAAGGAATCGTTCTGCTGCGAGATTGGCCATGCTGCGGATAGTGGTGAATTTTTGTAAACCGCTTTGACAACGTGGAGGGATAACCAGTCGACGGGGAGACGATGGCAGACTTCGAGAGCCAAAGATCCGCAATGGTATTCGCATTGCTCTCCTCGGCGATAGCCGAATATTGCTCGTCAGTTCCAGCCTTCCAGGTGATCACGTCTTCACGAAAGCCCTTTCAGCTGCGTTCATTAGCTCTGCAATATATAACTCACCACAAACAACTAGGATGTATGAGAGCTACCAAAAGCCAGAACATGTCGCTGCCACGTCATTCCTGCTCTGGCGACGCGTAGATCAAGTGATTGCGAGTTTAAGTCACGTGGGCGCACTGCTCTGACCAATCCTGAGTCCTGACAGTGATTGGGCTGACCTGAAGGAACTTCCCACTCATTGTGGTGACGATGTCGTCTCGCCGTGAACAACCGAACACTGCACCATCGTGATCGTGGAGTACATCGATATCGCAGTATATTTCTACGCCGCTGCCGAGCTGTGTCATATCCCGCATAACTTGCAGAGCAAAAAAATTCAGCTGCGGAAGCCATGTACACTCGTACGCAAGATTTATTGGGCCCCGAGTAGCGCGGTACGCACACAAAGCTCTATTGTGATTGGGTGTTCATATTTGCCACTGATCAACGCAGAACGCGGATGCGTCTATGCAGCTTGAGAAACCTTATACACTGGTCAAGGGCGTGCTGCGTTTGGGCCTGCTTTGTGCTGTGGCGTTACCTCTACCCGGGTATATAAAGTACTCACGAAGCAGACTAGAAAGTTGTTACCTCCCATACACTCATACAGACATACCCACCCCATATCGCTACTGCTCATGATGTCGCTCTCAACATCACCGATCGACCATATCGCCACTGCCCTCCAGGAGACATCCTTACACGACCCCGCCCAACAGGCACTGCAACGAATCACTAAAATTGAGCAGGTTATTCATGCAAGGTCGCCGATATTTGCGCGATTGCTGGATGCTAAAAACACCTACCGTGCTCATCCCGCCGTTGAGGAACGATTCCAGTATTCACGTGCCAGGCAGCACGCCACTATTGACGCTCCAAATTACGGCTTCCGAGTCGACTTCGAAAATGTCATCAACTTCATCAATGGTGAAAATGGTGGCTTTCTTCAAGGAAACCGTGTTGCGAGGTTCCTTGACCTTGGATGCGCCCCAGGAGGGTTCTCAAATTGGATATTGGACACCAACCTCGATGCAAGAGGCGTCGGTGTCAATCTTCCGGACGATGAGGCGAAAATCAAGCTGGATGACACTGCATGTCACCTCCGTGGACCAAGATACCAAGTCATTCTCGAGGACGTCATCAGATGGGCCAAGTCTTGTGTCGCCGAAGGCACAAATCCCACCCTGCGCCTCGCGCGCATAACCGCCGTGAGTGGCGTTGACCCAATCAACGGGTCATTCGACCTCGTTCTTGGTGGTGCTTTTCCGACTATGCAAGCATTTTTTCCATGGTGGCATAGGACCCAATTATCTTTCTCCCAGGTATTCATAGCCTTTTCTTGTCTACGTGAAGGCGGTTCCTTCATACTCGTGACGAGCAGCAAGCCATACCGTTCTCTGATCGAGTTGTTGGCTCTCCTTCGTTTATCCTTCGCAACAGTCACCGCCTGCAAAGGCCCATCTCACAAAACCCGATCATCATCCTACCTCGTTTGTCGAGGGTTCCACTCACAGGGACGGAGGACCGCGATAAACTCGCTGCGGTCAGCCTTGATGAAGTTGGATAACTTCTCCAGACTCCCTCCGGAGAACGATAATGAAGGGGGATATCATAATGAACGCAGTCAGAGTTTTCTCTTCTCGTGCTCTGACGAAGAACTGCTCAGGAATGAACAAGAGTTCTTCCTCAAGATTTTTGAGCCTCAATGGAAGGCACAGTTGGAAGCAATTGAGAATGATCTGAGAAAATTAGGTACACATTCACTATAATGAATGGTTGCTAAATACTAAAGATCCACTCAGAACCATATTCCGCCCCCACGTCTTCCACATCGGTGCGCCGTGTGATGCAGCCAAACGGTCTTTCCTGGACGAACCGCGCGCAGGCCGGTCATCCTGTAATTTCTACTGATCGCGGGTCTTGGAGATCCTCAGGCACTTCTCCTTCCTCATCCCCCACATCAATAAGGCCGTCGGGGTGGGGTCATGGCATAGAACCGTCGACCTCTAGCTGGAGGGATCGACGTGCCAACACCAGCGCCGGGGACTCGGACACCAGTCGCGATGCAATTGCGGAGCCGGGGGGTTTCCAACACAACCCGATTTTCGATCATCGACGTGGTCTTCATGCTGCACCTGCAAGCAGAGGATCGAACTCTGATGTCACGGGCCAGAGGAGCTGGAGACGGGAGGGTTAGTGGGGTGGCGGTCAATTTTCACGTAGTACACAGAATGGACAGATGTGTGTTACTTATATCAGCTTGGAGCCTGCGGCCAAGAATACATATGGAATTATTGGAGATTTTTACACATATATCCCAAGTAAAAGAGTGGGATCTTTTACCTGCGAAATTATTGAGCTGAACTTGAACTTGAAGGAGTGCTTAGTAGCGAGCTGAACCGACTCTTCCCGATTACGCCCGATGGCCCAGAAGCGCTCTCTAACCGCCAACGTTGGCAGCGACTTTTCATTCACAGGTTACAGGTTATGAATTGCTCAAACTGACAAATCAAACGTGCTGGCTTGGTGGCAGTTACATCTGTGGAGCTCATCTACATCCTCCGTGTCTCCGTCTCTTCAAGTTGAAGAGGCCGCCGGCGCCGTTGCCATCGAAGACCTATGGTCACCGAACGTTCGAGCCGTTTCCAGGTGCGTTCCCATCTGAGAGCGGTCCTGGCTTAATTTTAACATGACGTAGTCTCAACAGACACACCCGACCTCCATAATCCCACGACAAAGTCAATTTACGATGGGTGACGAACGCTTTGTCATTCAACCAAAGCCATTGACTTATATGGAATCTGCTCGGTTCACTTCACCCTTAATCCTAAACGAAGGAGTTTCAAGAATAAGACAACCTAGATTTGTACTGACGTCGCACACGACGAGGAGTATGCACCATGATGGCCGTACAGATTCTCCTCGTCATCCTGTACACCTTTGTCATCGTCGTCTTGAATCTCGTATTGCGACGGCGAATAGCTGTCGGAAAAAGGACGTCAAACGCGCCGTTGCTACTTGCTATATAAAACTCGCTACAAGGAGGGGATGATGGGCAACACATCGAGAAGTAAACCGGAATGGAAGTAGTTTCCAAGCAGGCAATTACTGGTGATAATACGTCGGTCACTCTAGCAAGGTAATGTGTCTTTCGGTATTCTTCTTCTGCATGGTACTGATACGGGCTATACAGAGGCAACGCTTGTTTGCCATGTCGCAAACGCAAAATGGTGAGAGGTTGTTACCAAGTTCACCGTCTCGTCTTTTAACCACGTAGGGCTGCTTTCAGAAATGCGATGGTGCGCACCCCGTCTGTTACCAATGCACCAGAAAGGGCCGCCCTGATGACTGCGAGTATACCAATGGCCAAGGTCTCACTCGCTCCCAGATGCTTGAGGAGAACATTGCGCTATTGGAGACCCGTATCAGGGAACTTGAGAACGCGGACGCAACAGCCCCATCCGTCAAACTTCACACCGTTGCCCAGCGGTCTACGTCTTCTCCAGAGGATGGGAGTGAGGGTGCAGTAGCTGACCTTAACCCTGAGATTGGTGAGTGAGGATCAGCTGACCAAGACTTGGATTGTGGACGCTTACTTTTCCCCTAGGGAACGATGAAGATGCCCTTCTCCTCCAGGCTGTGGTCACACCAGAAACACCCGCAATTGGAGAGGAATACTCCGATCTGTATGTCCTCATGAACATGACCACAGTAGTTGGCTGACCTTCTCATAGAATCGACGCATTCTTGCCACATGCCACTCAACTTGGCTTCTTTCTTCACGTCCCCACCTTCATCCGCTCTGTCCATACATACGCACGCGACCAACGTTCCTTCGGAACCCTTCTGGCTGCCATCTATCTTTGGGGGAATCTTCTCTCGTCCGATCAAGGCGACGACGGCGAACGTTTATTAACTAACACCACTGAACGCCTTACCGAATCTCTCTTCCTCTCATCCGGCACCGGACAGCAGGACCACAGTATACTCTACATCATTCAAACTGAAGTCCTCCTAGCGAATTACTACTTCTTTCATGGCAGGCAACTGGAGGGACGTTATCATACTGGCGCTGCAGTGTCGATGGTCCTTAGCTGCAAGCTCAATCTCATCCGAAGTGATTTTCAGGGGGCAGAATACCAAACACCACTCGCGTTGACATCTCCAACAAATGACATTCAAGAAGGAGAGCGGGTCAATGCATTTTGGACCGTGTATATCCTAGACAACGTCTGGTCCGTTGCGTCAGGAGGTCCACCCGCCATACCTGCTGAAATCTCCCTCCCATTGGCACGTGAAGTGAGCATTGATACGCCCTGGCCAGTGGATATTGATGTACTTGCTGTGAGTGGATACGATTGGCCTTTATCGTCCGCCACTGACTGAAGGTTTGAATTATTAGAGACTGCTCAATTTACCCGAGAGAACCCATGGTACTGTACAGCGATTCATTTCTGGCGTGGATGCTGGAATTACGGAGGTGGGAGGGGAAGCGGGTCTAGCGTTGTATGCCAAAGCAGCCGCCTTGTTTGCGAGAGCAAATTGGCTGAACTCTCAGTTTCAAGAAGGTGAGCCATCTCCTCCCATGTGCCTGCGCAAGGTCTGACTTTCCGCGGAATAGGTCCTGGGCTAGATTATTCGTTTGAAAACGTCGCATCCTTGGACGGACTTATCACAACTTTTATTAACGCCCTCCCCCCAAGCACAGATGCTGGTACTGTCGGCCTCATGGTCACACACACCCTTGCCCGCGTTGCTCTCATACGTCTTCACTTGTCCCTTAAACGTCAAGACCAAGCCTCCAAAGATTCGTGCGTTGCTGCCGCAGATTCTGCCCTGGCTATCTTGGACAGGTTGAACATCCAGGCTACCGGTACTCGAGTCGTCATTGACCCGATCCTTCCCGTAGGTTCAACCCCTCTTCTGAACGTAACAGTCCTGATGACGCTAATGTGTGATTTGCTCCTATAGGTTCTTTTGGCTGTCGTAGCACAAGTGTATATTGACGAGATCCACTGGCATCTGGAGAAGGCACTTGGAGAAGCACTTCCGAACGCCAACCTGTATGAACCGTACAGCGACCTGTACCTCAACATGATGACCACTTCGGTGCAACGTGTCTTGACTGTGTTGAATCTCCTGGGAATTAGCTGTCCTCTCTCGCGTAGGTCTCAACTCTGCCTAGATTGCGAATCAAGTGCTAACTTCCGTGCTAGTGATCAAAGCTGCAGAAGTTCAGCAGAGCTTGAAGAATGCGTTATAATAGATGCAATAGCTTTAGATTGAAGATAATAGAGTCTTTCTCAATCGTCACTTGTGAAGATTAGAATATTTACTACCACTAGCGCATATTCATTCATGTGATCGAGACCCTAAAAGCAATGTGGCGTAAACTCAATACGGACCTGTTATCTCTGCAAAGACTCTTCGATCCTGACCATCACTATATAATGCGATGAGCCACACTCGAAATCCGGCGAACCACACATTCTTCAAGTAGGGCACATTCCGATGCCTCGTGTAATGCAGCCCTTTGTCGCGTCGCTTCGGTCGGCTGCACACACCAAGTCCTTTCTACTTCGTCATGTTGTCATTGAGCAACATCTTGGTTCTAAACTCCTCACACTATCCCCCTCATCTAACCGCAACGCCGTTCCCACCGTTCAAATCTGAACTTGGACTGCAACCTCTTGCTACGCCTCTTTCACAAACTACTCTATTATTAACGCACGACTACTTGGATGTTTCGTTACGACACACTGTTGGCTGCTGGCCTTCACACGCGGTTTGAGGAGTTCCAGGAGGTGCAAAAGCAGATGCTACCACCACGACCTGTACCACTCGAGTCCCAGCCGTCAAGCTCAACCATGTATTCCCTGGATTCGCCCAACGTTTCGCGGACCTCCTCAGCCTCGCACGACCCATTATACCCATCGGAGAAGGTTCAGAAGCAGAATGGAGATGCAAGGAATATTAGCGACGAGGATGAGGTGGACGCGACAACGACGGTGCACATGGCAGTAGCAGCAACGGCGAACAATCGTTCTCACGGTAAGTAAAAGTGGTCTCATCTCAGGCTCCGCCGCTCACGAGACTTTACATCAACCTACAAATTCCCTCAAACTCCCCTTCTCTTCCCCTCTCACCCTCTCTCTCTCACCCCCGTACCACGATCACGATGGCATCTGCAGCGAAACCGCACACCTGGATATCCTTTTGGTGAATTTACAACCTCTCCGTACCCTTGGGATACTATATTCTGACGGGAGCTGTTAACAGGTTCGCGTTGACGATCCCTGTTATTTTTTGGGATGCAGGATACTGCTTCATGCGGTGAGTAATGGTCACTTAATACGGAGGGATACCAAAATCTCATGGGATCCGTTTTTTTTGGTGCGTAGACCACGCTCCATGGTCGGAGGAGACTTGCATTGGATATGGAGTCCTTACGCGTTATACCAGGATATTGACTATGTGGGTCTGCTGCGAGTCTTTACTTAGGGAGCCTTGGATTGACAAACGGCTATGCAGGTTTATGGATTGCCTGCTCTCCAGCGGGGAGATGGATTCACGAACGCTCAATGTGAGTGGTAGTATGGTTCAATGTCTCAATTATGGTGCTCACAATCACACGCTTCATTAGCGTTGCTCAACATTATCGAAAACTTTATGAATATCTATTATCTATACCTCGCTCACGTTGCCGAGTCCCCCGTTGCCCCCGTTCTTGGTTTTGCAAGCGCTATCATGACGCTTTCGAAGACGTTCTTGTATTGGGCTCAGGAGTACTATTGTGGAGGTGAGTTTCAATATGCACAATCTCCATCCTTCTTCGAATGCCAACACGACCGTCAAGGGTGTGCCGTCGGTCACAATGACTTCAAGACATTATTCTTCCTTTGGATCGTTCCTAATGGGTATGTACCTCCTCAACTTGTGCCGAGATTTTGCTTATCATTCTGCGTCATAGTCTCTGGCTTCTTGTACCTTCTTTCATCGTCTATCGCTTCGCGAAGGACATTTCAGCATCACTGCGCGTTGCAAATGGTGTTGCTGCTGCCAAGAAGCAATAAATACGACCAGTGCTCTAATACTGCTACTGTGTATATATTTATGGTGTATGTTCATACGGATGGAATTTCTTATTTGCATTGTGGACTATGCACCAGATGTCACCAGTGGACTCGGACAATGACAAATTGCGCTGATGGTCACCGACGCGTTTTTCGCTTCCTAACTCTGCCTGTCACCTTCTTCACAGCAAGCGAAATGGCAACTTCTGTCGAGCTGCCCTACGCATTCACAACCGGCTGGATGTTTTCAGAATCAATTCTTGAGAGCGTCAGATAAGATTACATTTCAGTTACCCAATCTAATCTAGAAAGATCATCGATCGGTGGCAGATGGACAAGGTCACCTCGGCTCTCCCCGTTCTGCAGTGACAATTTCGGAGGAGTCAGAGGGGAAGACTGATCGCGGATGAGATTTCCTGTTGCTCCTCGACTGACTCGTTTTCATCTCAATCCACCGCTCCTTCTCCATCGTCGTTGGAACCACAAGCATCTCAAGACACTCGACATGGCCAACATCCAGGTCAATAAGACCGCACATCCCTTCGACAAACCCCGGCTGGAGGCTCTCCTGAACAGGCGATTCTTCTATGCCCCCGCGTACGAGATCTACGGTGGTAGGTTTGGTCGGATATGCATACCAGACTAGCCAGCTGATGGTAAGCGTTATCCGATTCAAGGCGTTGCCGGGCTCTATGATTATGGCCCACCTGGCTCGTCCCTCCAGGCCAACATCATCTCGGAATGGCGGAAACACTTCATTATCGAGGATCACATGCTGGAACTTGATACCACCATTATGACCCCGGCTCCTGTCTTCGAAACGTCTGGTCACGTTGCACGGTTCGCGGACTGGATGGTTAAGGACTCCAAGACTGGCGATGTCCTCCGAGCCGACCATCTGGTGAAGAATGTCATTGAGGCCCGTTTGGCTGGGGATCAGGAGGCGAGGGGTCTGGCGACGCAGCCGCAGGCGGACGACGCGGATAAAAAGAAGAAAAAGAAAGCGGACAAGGCGAAGAAAGCACCAGTCCGTCTGTCCGACGAGGAGGTGGCTGAATATGAGCGTATTCTCGCGACTGTGAGTACATTTTCTCTGCTTTCTGTTCCGATATGTCGCGTTCCGTCGGAGCAAAACTGACGGGTCATCATCAGCTGGACAACTTCTCTGGCCCAGAACTCGGCGAGCTTTGCCGCAAGTACAAGATCACTAATCCTGACACCGACAACGAGGTCACTGAGCCACAGGAGTTCAACCTCATGTTCGCCAGTAGTATTGGTCCTACTGGTCAACATCCTGGGTGAGCGCTATGTTCACTGAGCAGTATGGTCACACGACTAACACATGAATCCACAGCTACCTACGCCCTGAAACTGCCCAAAGCCACTTCTTGAACTTTTCTCGTCTTCTCGAATTCAACAACGGTCGCGTTCCGTTCGCGTCCGCGCAGATTGGCCGTTCATTCCGAAATGAAATCTCCCCTCGTGCAGGTCTTCTGCGCGTCCGAGAGTTCACCATGGCCGAGATCGAGCACTACGTGGACCCTGACGACAAGCGTCACGAGAAATTCCACGAGGTCCGGGATGTTGCACTGCGTCTGCTAGACCGGAATGTGCAGTCTTCTGGTCGCACAGATGTCACAAGCATGACGATTGGGGAAGCCGTGGCCAAAGGCATTGTGGCAAACGAGACTTTGGGGTATTTCCTCGCACGCATTTACCAATTCCTAGTCAAAATTGGCATCAATCCCGAACGCCTGAGGTTCCGGCAGCACATGTCAAACGAGATGGCTCACTATGCAACCGACTGTTGGGATGCGGAAATACACAACTCGACGGGATGGACTGAATGTGTGGGCTGCGCCGACCGCGCGGCTTACGATTTGACCGTTCACAGCAAGAAGACTGGCCACCCCCTCGTCGTCAGGCAGGCACTCAAGGAGCCCATCGTAACTGAAAAAGAAGTTGCTGAATTCAACAAGAAGACATTTGGCAAGACGTTTGGCAAGGACAGCGCGGCGATCCAGAACATTGTCAATAACTTGGATGAACCCGCGTTACTCAAGCTTAAGGGCGAGCTTGCCCAGGGGTGAGTGTCTTTCATTTAGCGGTGTTGGCTGTACAGCTGAGCTGAATCGTGTGACATCAATTACATAGGGCTGCCACGATCACTACTTCAGAAGGGAAGGAGTTCAAACTGACCCCTGATCTTCTGACCATTGAACGGAAGACCTTCAAACAATCCAGTGGGTGATCAAAGATCTATGACCGCATGGTATATCATCTGACATACCCATTCATTCAGTTCGTGAATACACTCCCAACGTCATCGAGCCTTCCTTTGGCCTGGGCCGTATCTTGTACACCCTCCTTGAGCATAGTTTCTGGAGTCGAGAACAGGATGTTGAGCGAGGTGTACGTTTCGTTGGCTCCCACTGATTTTGCGTGTGCATTGCTGAACTCGGCCTCCATCCATCTTGTTTACCGATCTAGGTGCTGTCGCTACCGGCTGTAGTTGCTCCGACCAAAGTCCTCATTGTTCCCTTGAGTGCCAAGGAGGAGTTTGCCCCCCTTGTCCGAGAAGTCTGTGAGTTTACCGTTGCGCCCATTCTCACAGACCTCTACACTGTGCTGCCTTCCTTCGTGCCAGACGCTGATGGCTGATTGACTCTTTTTCGTGCGTGTTTTCCCGCAGCATCGAAGTTGCGCAAGGCAGGTGTCTTCTCCAGGGTGGACGACTCTAATACTTCCATCGGGAAACGATATGCCCGTAACGATGAATTGGGCACGCCTTTTGGTGTTACCCTCGATTTCGCCTGTGAGTATCTACGCTGCCAATGGTCTAGGCTTTCCCCACTACTCCAGGTTATCTGATACATTCTCTTCTTCCTGCTTTTGTTTTTCACAGCCGTGCAAAATAGAACCATGACCTTGCGGTGAGTTTCCCTCGTCCTCCTCGACATATCCATGTGGCACGCCGAGCGATAGGAGATACCGCCGGTAGCTGTCTATCAGGCAGTCCGCGGTTATCTATCTAAATAAACTCGTGGCTTGTTTCTCTGTCTACATGGAATGGCGATGAGGAGCTTTACGTTCTCGGAGGCATTAGTACTGACGGCGCATTTTGTTTTGTTTGTTACTGTAGGGAACGTGATACTACTGGACAGCTGATTGGGCCAATCGACGAGGTGATTGCTGTCGTCACGGACTTGGTCCAAGGCAACATCGACTGGGCAGAGGCGTGCAAGAAGCTGCCGGCCTATGACGGTGTGCAGGCTGTGGAGTGAAGTGTTCCCTCAACCTCCTCAAGCCATTTGGGGTTTTTAGCGGCATCCAAGACCAGTGCACGGCTAGAGGCGTTTCAGCGTTGGGCGGCCTAAGCACAACAATTTGGTACGTAGACCCTGGTCTAGGGCATCGGTGGGTAGTGGTCAGTTACTAGAGCCAGTAGGAAGAGATATGAAGAAGAATATTACCGCAAGACAACTCCCCGTCCACATACCGCGCGCCGCGATCGTACTCAGGGCTCGTTTATTGCGCTCCGACGACAACACCGTGATCAACGCGGCAAGCTCAGGCTCAGAGACTAAGACCCTTTCCCTCAATTATCATGGTGATGATGTTTGAACGTTAAATCTGGACGATATGAAGCGATCTCTTCGTTTCCGCCGGGTTGCGAAGCTGACCAGGTCGCCCAGAGAATTATGAGAGGCGCGATCGAGGCGTCAGGGGATATGATATGGAGCGGTAATGAGCAGGAGTTGTTGAGACATCATAAATCCCCAGAGTTTTACCTTCTTTCAGGTCCACAGGTGAGCAGGACGCCTGTACACTTTGGCAAAACCTCGCGAGTCGCCCAGTGCTCGCCACTGCGGGGGTGAAATAGTTTCAGGTGGCGTCCCCGTCGCGACTCGCGTGTCGCCAGAGGACGGACAGGTTCGGGTATCCCCGACGACTGCGAAAGCGTCCCGGAGGAAAGGTCATGCGTTGCCTGAATGGGCGACAATTAGTGTTTCTGGGTCCCGCCTTCCCGATTCGATGGGCCACATCGCGCGCGGCGGTCCTGAACGTTTGACGAGGAGGGCATTTTTAGGCATTTTTGCGGAAATTTAGGTCATAATCAAGCACGGCGTATTCAAATTACACGCGCCGCGATGTTCTAGCTTTGACGGTGACGATGGTGGTGGAAATTTGGTGTTGTGCCACTTGCTCATCGACAAGGCTGGATCACCCAGAATGGCGAGCCCTTTCAATAATTCTGGTGAATGATTTTCAGACGCAACAATGCACAGCGCGACTCTCCCAGCAAAGACAACCGGGCAGTACCCCAAAATACCTCCGCGGTATCTCTAAACGGTCGTAGAGCGTGCCCGAACGAGCACCCATTGGTCGGCTGGACAGAAAGCTACCGGTAATTGTATAGATAGGTGAGGATAGAGATAGATATGCACATAACTCTGCACCAGCATCAAAACGTCCCCAGAGGAACCGAGTTGCCCTACTGAGTTGTTCCGGTCAGCAGACCGTACAGATACCAGGGTGAGGTAACGCAGCTGTGATCGCGTGCGAGATATTTGGTGATTTGGTGACCCAGCCTAGCTGCCAGACCGAGCTGTAGCGTATGGAAAAGTCGGATTGAAGCCTGCATGCGTTTTGGCTCGTTTGGATGACAGGTTGCTGCTTGTTGGTGGGGAGGGAGGCTATTTCGAATTCTTCCGCCGCGGAAGAGGACAGACGCGGTGGTATCATAGGAGACATCAGTCAGTTGACCGTTGACTGAAAGGACCTGGGATGTCGTGGAACACGTCCGCTGCGGTCTCAGGCCTGAGGTCATGAACATACGACGATTGCATGTATTGCGGGCGCTGGATGAGGTACCGAGAGGAGAAGATTCTGTCCATCGGACAAAGTTGGGTGCACACACACGGGTTCTGTCTGGGATCAGCCGGGAGAGTGCTGCGTTTGTGGGTGTCGTATAGATGCCGACCTGTATGTTCCCGCCAGGAAGCAGCTGACTTGGACGAGGAAATCTAGACTTGGAATGGAGGGGGTGGTTGCCGCGAGCCCAGGAAGATACGCTGGCTGTAGTGGAGGGAGAATGACGTTCTGCGAGGTATACTGTATTGCCGGAGTGGCTGGTGAGTGGCCGGGCATGTGCTGGGTCTGGACTTTGTTGTGTGGGAATGGACGGAAAGAGGGAGGGAGTGGTTAGTCGGGGTAATGGATCAGAATCTGGATAGGTCGTGATTGGCTCATCTCTCCTCATCTCTCGCGTAGAAACCTCACAAACCAGATCTACGATTCACGAGACGAACCAGGCCCAGACGCATATAAAACCCTCCCATCTGTCCCCTCCAAATACCTCATCCAAGAGTTCTCTCTCCCTCTTTCAGAGACACTTATAGCCACCCACACACGTCCTCACACTTACACTTGTCTGCTTCGCTGCTGAACAATGTCTACCGCTCAGAAATCCACCTCGTCGCGATCGTCTGCCAGTTCAACAAACTCTATCCCATCCGAACAGCTCATCGCCCTCCCGAGTCTTGCGAACTCCCTCTCCTCTCTTCCGCAAGCCAAGAACCTAGACAACCTCACTCTGCACCAGAGCTCGTCTGCACAACGCGCTGCCGAGAGTGAAGCAAAGGTACTTGAGCGCCCATTGGCTTCACCTGTTGCCGTGTAATGACGGCTCTCTCGCGATTCAGCTGAGGAAGGTCCTCTCAAAATCGAACAGCTCAAGTTCTGTTCCTCCGGCATACCTGCCATCAGTGAGTATACATTCCTGCTCACTGTTTCTTGCAGTCGCTGACTCCTTTGTCTAGTCACAAGCGCAATATGGCGCAGACTCTCCTCCGCTAATGATGCGCAAACCAGTACGTCCCCCCCTTTCTGTCGATCCATTCGATCGTCTGACTTGTTTGCTTTCAGCTCAAACAAAAAGCATAAGCTGCTCGTCAGCTTCTCTCTCGTCGTCGCCCTCTCTGCCATCCTCGCTTTGTCACCATAGATTATCTCTTTCTCTTCTTCGTCGGGACTTTGCAGCACGCTCTGCTTCTACATACGCGGTCCAAAAGCCTCTCTCACTCTCCTCTCGTTCTCATGCATATTCTCTCCACCCACTGCATCATTAGACATTTCCTCTCCCTCTCTCTCCCTCTCTCATTCACGTTATATCCATGGCATCGATATCCTCGCATTTTTCCCCTACTACTCGCATCGGGCTCTTGCATTATCTCTACACTCTTCCTCATCTGGCCAGGTCCAATTGGTTTCTAATGTCGGTAGTACATATGTCGCTGTCACCCATTCGCACACCACGAAGCGCAATATTCATACACACAAACATTATTCACTTCGTGTTCTCTCGCGGGAGTCACTTGCCCAGGTCTGACCCTGACCTTGCCTCATCGAAGGTACTTTTGTCTCACTATCATCGGTCAAGGCACGTTCCAAGCTGACAGTTCTGGACATCAATTTCCGGGGTCACCACGTTCCCGTGAACTCATGTGTATGGAGTTGGACTGGCAGAGGAGTTTTGATAGGGACATCTACACCTATCGACTCCGGCACCGGCAGCGCTCAACGGCGCACCGTGCATTGATGAGAGACCCCTGCATTCGCTATCAGATGTTTCCAACCATCCCATTCTGGTCCTTTGACTTGTGCTGGCTCTCTTTTGCGCGATTGCCGTTTCAGAGACATGATATTGGTACGTTCGCTCCATTGACATTATCTAGTGAGCGCTTGCCAATCCCTTCTTGCAAACTGCAGCGCGTACTTGAAAATCACGCCGTTCGTGATGAACGCTGCCGACCTTTTGATTTCTTACGTGACATGAGCAACATGAATATCTCATCCTCATTCTGCACGGAGATTGCGAATGTTCAACAGCATGCATTACTCTCCGCAATTAGACGCGTATCGATCGGACCTGCGCCGAATTCTCGGCGAAGCTGTCTGTTGGTGAACCATTCGCCCACCATTTTGAACAATCATTTACTCAGTGAGTACGGCGGCGCCCTGTGCATTGATAATGTCACTTAAAAGACTTGTATATCCCTCGCAGAACGGACCTGCACATGGTATCACCGCATCTGCAATATGTCATCCATTGGAAGTGCATCCTCAAAATCCGCAAAGGCACAATTCCCTCTGTGATTGGCCAGGGCCACCACAGTGAACCGCAGCGCATACATGCGATTGAGAACTGATAATCCAAAGTTGTTCGCCGAAACTGATACTGATATGACGCGCTCCTGTCTGCACTTGTATATGTCCATCCCGCGGGAGGCATGCGGAAATTTGCCATCATGCAGCTTGCAGTTTGTATCGTATAGGTCCCAACAGTAACTGACAATCAACATCTGCAGGGCTACGTGCCAGTGCCGTTCTCCAAGTCAGGATATCGGATTGGCCGAAGATGGCAGGTGAGTGCGTTGAATCCTCGACGTCGTCGTATCAACACCGCTCACAACATATCAGAACATACAGAGCGACCAATCAGGAGTAACGCTCACAACAATGCCGATGGTGTACGGATACTACTATATTCTCACCGCTCGCAGGTACTTTACGGTCCGCAAGTTATTCTTTGATCCAATGACTGCATAATGCCCACATGAGAACATGTCCCATCGCTGATTGAGAGGCTGTAAAACTCAACCCACAGCCCAAACATATACAGACATCCCTCGGAAGTCCGACTTCGCACCTGACGCGTCAATTATTCAGAGGCATCATCCACATTCAGACTCGGTTTCACGGTACGTCGTCCTATCAAGTGTGTGTACCAACTGTATGCACTCTTCGTTAACACGCCTATCACCAGAGAACACTGCCTTCACTCAATTCCTCGCTGAGGCTTTGATGCTTTACGTGAGGAGTGCGTTCTGTACGCCACGATGCAAGCTACACGGCGAAACTCTCTATCAGCTCCGGACTGGACATGGCAAGTGCGAGCGTGCAAATACCGGGCGAGTCTCAGGCTCAGGGAGGGACGCTATGCAGGGATTCCCCGAGTCCGCATCAGCGCTCTCGTGTTCTCAGGGAAGGTCGCGGGTATGTACTGAACTTTACATCGTCATTACTTCACGTTCTCACCTGGATGAAACATCTCATTGCTTACCTTCTACTTATAAGTTCCCCTGATATTCTAACTTTGCGGTCCCTTTTACTGTAAGCAAATCATTTGCTCAAAATCTCTATCTTACACGTAACCTTCTGGCAGTTCTCATCGGTCGTCAACGTGTGCGACATAGGAATAATCCCATGGGTATTGGATGAACAACCCTAATGGCTAATGTCTATGTATATGAACGACAGGTACCGAGCTTTGTGGACCGTTTATCGCTCGCCATCAGAATTCATTATGGCCTCACTCGCCACAAACCTTGAATCCTGAATCGGTCGGTATTTATCAGGGGGGAGGTCGTACTTTAAGTTTGGGTCCGATGCGCCATCTAGGTTCAAAGTCGCGTTAACCGATCTCACTGCTTACCCAACGCAGAGGAGACGTTGGTGGGTGAAAAGTTCTCTCTCGATCTCTGATGCCTACTGACTCTCCTTTCTCAACAGCTTCTCGTGATCGAACTGAACCCGTCGGTCCGCGAACGTTCAACCTTCAGACTGCACGCTGCCATTCAGATCTCGCTGATGGGGGATTCTTTTCGGCTGAGGACCGACCCAAGCATGTGCGTACCGCAGCAGACAGATTTGGGTAGGCATTCAGTTCTCCCTGTGCGTCGCAGAATACTAACCCTTATGGTCCCCCGCTGTTTGACCTAAAGGTTAAAACGGCGTTCACGACTCGAGCGAAACGTCAAAAGGACAGGCGAGAACAGGATTTACGGCTTGGTCTTCCTTTCTTGTCTATCGGACCGTAAAGATAAGATAGGCGTTGTATTCTGCGCACAATCAAGCTGCTACGAGAAATCCTAGGGCAGCTTTGACAGCGATAGGGTAGGAGATATTCACAAGCCGCTCCAAGATTGCTTCTTCCTCACGTCTTTATCTCCAGGGTTCAGCAACGTCGCGCGCGCCCCGTGTAAATCCACTACCACAATCTGCTCAAACGGGCACCAAGGACTTCAACTCTCCGGAGGCAGCCTGAGGAATGTTTGTCAAGACCTACAGCTATTGTCGCCGCGTTCATGTCATATGTGAGTCATGTTTAGAATCTTCTCTCGTTCCCCTAGACCCAAGCTCACTCACTCTTGAAGCTTGAATCTTAAAAATCAAGTTTGTTCTCAGCCTAAGCAACTCGTGTCGCGAAGGAACATCGCTCCTCTGCCCGGGCCTCCCACCCCTGCTCGCAGCTGAACACCGGAGGCAGTAGTTGGAGCGCATGAGCCTCCTCGAGGACTCGGACTCGGGATCGATTTACCGTGCCAATCTGACTGGGTCGGAGATAATCCGTACACGAACGCTGGGCTGTGGTTGAATCGCTCTCTAAGTAAGGTATCCTTTACACTCCTCGCTCCGACAACGCCTGAGCATGACCCTCAACTTCCACAGGTTCGACTTTCCATGTGTTTTTCTTGGCCCGAACTCCGCCTCTCTGTCCAAGTTTATCCAGCGACGATCCGTGGTGGCGGCTTAAAGTGTAGCTCGTTATGCATATATTGAAGAAACAGGAGCCTCCCTGAGATCCAACCGAGTCAATCTTCCGGCCATGCTGGGACGGATATGCGGCTCACCCCCTCCTTCTCCGAGTTCTTCATTTACACGGTTCCCCCGAGCTTCCAGACATTTGGTGGAGAAGCTTCCCTGCAAGTCGTACCGAACCTCCCTGGCCCCTCCTTGACCGAGGGAATTGCGCCTTGCGCTTCAACGTGTCGGGGTGGTAATCGGCATGAGTATCGGTTTATCCGTGAAGAACTTTTTGCGATGTCGTCTTTCAAGTCTTCGGACGAGAAATCTCACCCCGCAACGTTCCCCGAATGTTGAATCTTTCCATTCCTCCCCCATGTCTGCGGTGTTACTTTCAATGCTTCGAAGACGAAAGGTTTTGTCGGTCCGCGTTCTTTTATTTCTCCTTCAGACAAACCTGATCGTGATCGACATTTGCTTCCGCAGATCGTACATATAAGGCCGCAATGCGCTGCTGGACTTGGCGCCTGTGTTCTCTTCCCTACCGTATTATCAACCTGCTCAGAAACAAGACCTCGATCCCTCGAAGGATGCACTAGATGAAGTCTTTGCTCACATCTGGAACCTCATCCGACTCTTCAACGTACAGCGCCGCATGTTCCAAGTTGTCTCAGTCTTCGTAATGCTATTGTCAGCAATACAGGGTGCGGCTTGCACCGCCAGAGCATTGTTTCAGCTCACGATCAAGCAGTCTTATCAGTTGTCTCAGGCTTTGTTAGAGATGCTGTACAAAGTGCGTGCTCACAAATCTTCACTATATATCGCGAGGACCAGCTGTATTGATTTTACTTGGTGACAACAGGCATAAGCGAGGGGGTTCATGTTTCGGACATGGCCCCTGTCCGATCCTTCTTCCTTCACGACAAGAGATCCCACATCTGCGCACGACGATGGGTTCTCGTTATTGTGCTACCCTTGGCAGATGCCCCTCATCATTGTCAGTGGCATGATTGTTCGCCGTGAAGGAAGCCCTGCCGGGCCCATCCGGGATAAGCGGCTGAACGCGGCGCAATGGGCTGGGCTGAGTTTGGGGCAGTCTGGGGCAACAGGGAAGCGGTGGGGGATGACACGGCCGCGACCCGACTTGAGTTGAAACTTCCATGGCGCGGCGCACGTCTCGGACGAACCCCATACGCGTGACCCTCTTATGGCGTGTAGAGTTACTCTTCGTGCGTCTCTTTTGTTCCAGTCAGTTTCCGTTGAGGAAGAGAATGCCTCCGATATCTCTGCGATCATGTTATTTTTGTTGCAGTTGACTGTTAGAGTTACGGTTGGCGGTGTCTCATGCTTTCGCGGACGGCGCCGCTTGTTCGCCGTTGGGATATATAGCTGACTTCGTTGATGGGGAGAAGGGAGGTATTTCTTGCACACTCCCTACTCAATGACTTTATTCACACTCGACCAACTCATAGATGACATTCTCGTTCAGCTCATCGTGGCTCTGCCACTTTGTGACCTGCTGGCTATCCGACAGGTAACCCACTCGGAATTTACTGAGAACTTCAGCTTTGTCTCTAACGTCGCTGTATACAGACATGCAAACGGTTCTCTCATCTTACCAAACTCCGTCTCATATGGTATACTCGCTTTTCACTAGATGTTCTAGCGAGACAGCTGCCTATTCCCGGCCCATTCCTCCATGTGCATGATATTGCGGCAAATGACCTGGAATGGAGAACCCGTAGAGCCCTCCTGCTAGACAAGTGTTGGCGTACACCATCATCACGAGATTTACTCCCGCATATTCAGCTGTCAATCTCCTCAGAGGATGTATCCAAGGTCATCCTATTATACGGAACTAGCAACATCCTAGCGGTGTTCCCGAGCAAATTGCATCTGTGGCACGTTGACGCATCCGTGCACCTGTCACTACGTACGGCGCATTTCTCTTCGGAGTGGGTTTCCCCATCTCCGGGATCTGACCTGGTAGTTGTTCGTGACCTGTTCAACACGGGTCTCCTCGCAGTACAGTGGGTACCCGTCCCTTCTTTCCTTACAAAACCGTAAAATGACAGTCTAACGAATCTATTGTAGGTCGCAACATTCGATTGAGATCTTGACTGTAGACTCGTCACAGAATTTTGTATGCCGGAAACGACTATATCAAGCTTGCGGCAAACTGGTAGGATTCTACGATCAATGGCTGTTGCTGAAAACGGGAGATCTCTATACCGAACAAGAGGCTACCTCGTCTATTGGCGTTACGCTAGTATGTAGTTGGGACGCAGAAGACGACGGGCAAAAGTATGTTCTTCCTTGGATCCCCGCCGTAAGTCTTCCTTTAAGACGGTCCAATGCGACGATTAGCTGAAGCCGGCCATTCAGTATGGCGAATTCGTTGGTTTCACAGTCTTCTCATCGTACCTCGTCATCATATGGGACTCGTGCCTCGCCACATTCTTACTTCCAGAGTCAACTCCAATACCCGTCGGCGGAACAACGAGAACTATCCATCCGTCCCAGCAATTCCGCTTCCGACAACGCATTCGGGCCCCAGCGACCATAACGGCCTGCCGGTCGCGTGCTATTCCTGGTATCAAGTATCCACATCCTGCACCATCTGACGCAGTAGACTGCTTGACCATCATCGCCAGGCCAGCCGAGCATCGTACCATGTTAGGACCATTCTCTCCTTACGGCGGTGCCGTGAGCCGTTCGCTGCTCTATGTGGCGAGCAAGCCTTCGGAGCCGCTGGCATTTGGCCTGGCGAGCATTCCGCTCCATTTGGCTGGGGATTTTCAAGCTATCTCTGCTGGGCCTAGTGGCAGAGGTGTTTGGATGGAAGAATACAACATTCGTCAATGCAGTGCGCAGGATACTCTCACTGGTGGTGGGTTGTTCACCACGGTAGAGTGTGACGACTATTCCCATCCGTTGGCTACTTTGGACTGTGACGCTTCCGAGGCGGAGGTGCACCTAGACTTTGACGATGGAATGGGTCGGATTGCGGTCGGCATTGGCAGGGACATTCATGTCATCGACATGCTATGAGGGCTGTACTTGCATTCGGGATAATGTACGATGTTTGCTGTGTTTCTGCATTGCCGAGTGAGTTTTTGTGACTCGGGCCGGGTGAGAGGGAGGTTCCCATAAGTAGGCCCAGTCCAAGTTGAGCTTGTCCCGATACTGTCACCTCCTGCCTTGCGGTTTATGCACGACCTCCACATTTTCTATTGAATGCTCTCTATTTCTATCTTGTACAGCAACTTATACCTATCATTATAATGCCGCCATCCGTCTCAGACACAACAGTAGACTCAACGACTCCCTCTATCAGTCCTTTCGAAATACATAGGTCCGGTTCCATAGGCTCTAGCACCAGTGGTCTTACCTCCGACGGTATGTTCTCGCAATCGCCCTTTTGTCCACAGCTACGGAGCTGAAACAGTAACATAGATGCACCTGACCTTGGTGCTTTCATTACTGTTTTCCGTGCATTGAACACCCTCCATCCCTCACGCGTCCACGGCACACGTTACAACAACGGCGATGCCACCCCAACCTCCTCTTTGATGTCTCCATCCGAATACGACTCCGAACTACCTGGCGGGTCCACCGTGTGGTCACACCGCCCTATCGCATCTTATCTTTCCTCTGGTTCGCCCGAGTCCCCTCCGTCTAGTTCGTCCCCCGAACCAACCGAGGCCGATTCCACGTTAGATCCTTCTCTTGAGAGCACAGGGTTCGGGGCCGCAGAAAGGAGAGACGGGGAGGACGACGTGTTGGATGCTACGTCGCAACCGTCTCTAGGCCTGTTTGGTGCGTTGGATTTCCTTGCAGCTGAACGGGCAAAGTTCGTGGCGCAACGAGACGCTGTCGGCCAACGTGGCCATAGCTCGAACACCTCCGATGGTACATGGCAACACGCAATCTCCCCTCGCCGGAAGCGGAGACGCAAGCGCAACCGATCTGCAGGAGTCAGCAAACACCGTCGCCGGCGACCTGAAGACTCGCCCATAACTCCCGGAGATGCAGACGAAACAGCTGAAGGTGCTACCGCCTCATACGACGATGCAGATGATTCGTCTTCTTCCTCTGGGGGCGATCCATCGTCCCAGCAACAATATTACAGGTCGAATCCTCCCACTCCTCCCCTAGAACTACAAAGCCACCACACGGCGAACGTTATACAACCTCGGATTCAGCACTCCAAGTCTACTCCTTCCCTGCGGTTACCAGCTTCTATGCCTATTGATGCCCGAGTACTACAGATACGCAATCTAGCACATAAGCTGCGAATGCTCTTCCCACAAGACGCGAAGGCCCTCTCTGCTATCCTTGCCAATGATCATCCAAGCCCTTCTGAAATGGTTGACCCTCGTGGTCCGATGCCTCGAACGAAAGACACACTGATTCATGTCTTCATTGACCAGTGCGTTTTCCTCTCCTTCTCAGACTGAGCCCCTTGACTGACTTCATCATTTCAGTTCCAACATTCTCTTTGGATTCTTGACTTACCTCAAGCGACACTTCCGCCGGATGGACCGAAGTAAACCGAAACAGATATCGCATGCCGCACTGGCTCTTATATTAGAACGCGGCCGCCCTGTCACTCGTCGAGTCCTTGTCACATCCTCGCCTCTGTATCAGCCAGTGGATACCGCTGAACAACTGGGGTACGAAACCAGTATTCTTCTTCGCGTTCCGGACTTGGGTGACGCCCCTGACCGTCAACAACAAAGCTCAAGTAGCGGAGACCAGAGTCGTTCACAGCAACATACCCCACACAAACGCCGGCCGTACTCCCATGCATCTAAATCGTCGACCTCTAAATCATCACTTGCGAATGGCTCGCCTCCAGATTCCGACCCGAATAGCAGCTCCCACAGTGGTAGAATCCGTTATCGCGAACAAGGGGTGGACGAACTACTTCAGCTCAAGCTTCATCAGGCCATTGCAGACGTTGACCGCGTACCATCCGGCGCAACAATTGTGTTGGCTACCGGTGACGGCAATGTCGGGCAATTCAACGAGGAAGGATTCTCTGGGTGCGTAAGGACGGCCCTGAAGAAGGGATGGCGGGTAGAGTTGTACGCATGGGAGGGGAGCTTGAGTAAAGCTTGGGGTCGAGAGTTCGGAAATAACGAAAGGTTCGTGATCCATTCATTGGATCGCTTTGCTATGGATTTGTTAGAGTTGTGATGGGGACATTCTTTCACAACCGCGACGCGTCATATGTACGCGCATGTACTTTTGGGAACGGAAGTGTCGATTTCTTCTCACTCAAGCATTTTGATACCCTACACACCCCATATCTCTGTAGTCTCTCCTTTCTTTTGCTCATGATAATGGCCATAGTGCATCACATTTTTGCCATGTCACACAATTTCTTCGTTCTTTCTCTTGTCAGTAGTAGCATCACCAAACTTGTCTGCATATCCTGTAACATGTACCAGATCGCATTTGTCATTTGTATCCGTTCCAGTTGTATAAATAGTCAAACGAAATTATTGCATCACACGAACATAGCTTGATGGACAATTAGTAACTTCTAAGTGCTGTAGCCTATTATCCAAGTACGCGGTACAGGATGATTTGAGTGATGAAAAAGCAGTGAAGGAGTGGGACGAGTGGTAGTAAGTAAATAAGCCATCTTCTGTATGCCTGCAGCTCAGAGGCCTGCTCAGAAAAGTGTACTGTTCATATCCCCTTCAATTAGTAGCCTCTGTCGTGTTCTGCACTGTGGCCCCCGTACGGATACGCACAATGTCCTCGCGGGAGAGATTTGCTTCGTCACACAATGAACGGAAGATGGAACCTTCTTTGTCGAAAAGGTTCAGTGGGGTGTCGAATTCGGCAACCTTGCCATCATCCATGACGACAATCCGGTCGTAGTACACTATGGTGAGATATGAGCAACCGATTATGAATGAAAGCAACAGGAGAACTTGCCAATGGTGTTCAGTCTATGTGCGATACAAAGCAGCGTGGATGAGGCAAATTCGGTCTGAATGGTCCGCTGCAGTTTAGCATCCGTTTCGACGTCGACGCTGCTCGTTGCCTCGTCCTGGGAACATGGGTAAATATAGACAACATAGTTTGTGATAAGTGCGTACCAGGATGATGATCCGGCTGCCTTTGATCAAGGCGCGACAAAGGGCCAAAAGCTGCTTCTCCCCGGCGCTATAATTTGAACCTGAACAACAGTATGAGCGAGGCTCGACGAAGGGAAGAGGTCCGTAAACAAACGAGCCTTCATCAGTCACGGGAGCATCCAAACTGAACTTCGCTTCCGCCTCGCTATCCACTGGAGAACCTTCCGCGGGCAACAACCAGGCTCGCTTCAGAGCAGAGATGATTTCAGCATCAGTGCGGGTTCCCTGAGGGTCCAGATTTTCTCGTAGAGTGCCCAAGAAAAGAGTGGTGTCTTGCGGAACAAGCGCCAAACGAGTCCGAAGTGTAGTAAGCCCGACATCTTGAAGGTCACGTCCGTCAATTGTAATCGAGCCGCGTTGCGGGTTCACAACTTTGAACAGCGCCTGAAGCAATGAACTTTTCCCAGCTCCAGTTCGTCCGACGATGCCGATCTGATGTTTTCAAATGAGAGAAAGCCTTGAATGAGTAGCCTTAGTATAATGCGCACCTTTTCCCCTCCGTTCACATCAAAAGTGACGCCTTTCAGCACCAAAGGTAGTCCTTCTCGGTATGCCATCTCCACGTTGTTGAAAGAAATGGCACCCTTCTCTGGCCAGGTCGGTGGAGGATCGTCAGGTTTGGTGGTGGCACCTTCCGAAGGTAGCTCGGTGTAGTACAAAAGACGTTCAACGGCGTTGAAGTTCTGCTCATTCTTGGCGTATGCTTGGACCACTTCGGCTGATGAAGACATTCATGACCTATTGATTTCAAAAAGCCTACGGAGAACTCACAAAACACCTGTGCCACTATTAAATAGTGAGTGAAAATGGCGAGAAAACGTGAAGATGCACGTACTGCTGAGAGTATAAGTCAAGACGACTCCCGCACTGGCGGGATGAATCGACTTTCGTTCACCAGCTCCGAATAGCGCTATTCCCAGGACTAGGAAGTTCGCTATAGTTTCGAGTCTAAGCCCTAACCATTCCTGAAGGGCGATCGTCATATACAAGGCGCGATTCTCCATGTCTAGACCATGCTCCGCACGATGGATGAACCGATCCTCTACAGAGTAGCCTCAGATTGTACTCAGTCCGGTCAACGTTTCTGCGAAACACCTGTATTAGTCTAGTTCGTATACTGTCGTGAAATTACAAACCTGAGTAGGCGGCGTACAAACGAGACCGCATGAGAGAATCCAGTCGTTTGGTCTCGACTGATGTTCGCACAGTACGGTGCACTGACTGGCGTGATCCGTACGGCCTCCAGGCCAGTCACTTCTCTATTTTGGAAGACGGAGAGAAAGCAACTTACTTCGATCACCGACGCAAGCAGGATGAGTACGGTCTCAGACTTTACAGCAAATGGACTTTGTGTCTCATACTTTAGCAAGTAATTGGCAACTTGATGATTATTTTGCCATGAGGAACTGTCCGACATGAATTAGAGCGAGGATTCGTTCACCAATCGCAAAGGAGCAACATCATGATTATGCTTCATAGGCAGTACTGTTCCATCGAGGAATGACAATTGTCATCACCGAACGAGCTCAAGGGTCCCAAGTCAGTATATTTTTGTACCGTTCAGAATGTGTTGTGGATGGGCGAATGGTATCAGTGATACCCCCTGTAGAGTGCCTTTTCCATCTCGAAAGCTTTGGACAGTGCAATTTGTCGCGAATGAAAGGCATCAGGTCTTCAATGGGACGTCCGATTCGAAGCATCTCGTGCGCATGCGTGCATTCATTGACAAACTTTCCCATAGTCTTCATTGTCAGATTTCGAGCTGTGTTCTGATGAGCAGATCGGGATGAGCACTTTAAGTGCGACATGGTAGGCGTGCATGGACACCTACGACTATGCTGACGAAAGGATCGACAACAATGAATGGTTCGTCTTCCCAGTTAGGTGGTTCCATCCAGTTGTCCCAAGTAAGGTCGAGCGTGTTATTGATAACTCCTGACACGAACGAAGTCTTGGACCTTTGGGCTTTCTCGGTCTATTTGGATAGGTCAATTAATGAAGCTGTAGGTGCGGTTCGTAAACATACACCGTACTAAACATGATAAAGTCAGCTGGGTTGTCATGAAGAGCAGAAGCGGAACGGCTTACTTTCACTTCTGCGTTATGTTTGCCATTTGCCACATAACAGAATTGTGAGCGGAAGTTGGTTGAAGGCGTAGTCCTACGTAGAACAATACCACCCTCTCGTATATCCACGAGACAGCGATCATAGTTGAACTCCTCTGTCCAGAACCTACGCAAGAAAACCAGAAATTATCAAAAACTAGTTCAGACCGTTGAAACACGTGAATGTACTTGAACCACATTCGTAGCGTCTCCGCCACCGACGAAAGTTGTCTTTCTGGGGTCCACTCTTTCATTTGCTCGAAACGAAGGTCGCATTTGATTCGAATGGACCTTTTGTGTGTCACCCAGAACACCTCTCCTTCTCTGTCCTTTGGCCGTCCTCTAATGTTTCCATGAAGGTTGGGAAGATATCCCTTCGTCTACAGTCCAAATCCGGTCAGTTACATAATATAATAACGACAAAAATGCGAGGTACCTGCAGTACCGCGATGGTCATCAGAGCCAGTGTATAGCTCGAGAACGTCGGAGTCCCTTTCTTGGCTCCAGGATCATTCAAATGTAAGCTGTTTGCCCAAGCCTTGATGGCTGTAAGAGCAGGTCGTAGCACGGGCGACAGCGCGCAGTAACGATTGATGAGAGCAGAGTTGCTAAGACCCAGTCTGTTGTTGACGTTAATGTCGCCAGTGAGTCCCGTCGTTGGATCTTTGAACTTCACTATGGTTAAAACGACCACATTGAGCTGCAAGATTAATCAGAGTATAAATTTCGGTAGAAACGAACCGATAGGTACTGCAGCATTGATTGGAACAACGTCCGCGAAGCCAGCCCTTCGAAGCGCCTGTGCCGCCGCACTGCGTAAGAAAGTTGAATACATGATGACAGGATCAAAATAGCGTATAAATGCACTTGACTGAGTATATCGCTGTGATATCTTCAGTTCGAGGCATGTACAATGTATTCGTTACACTTACCGGGTAAGACGCGAGTCTGCTCAGAGACACCGATGGGACTGTGAGGGTCCTACATCATAGTTTGTAAACCCAGGGGAATAAAGGAGACTTTGGCAGATACATACCACAACGACAAGATCCAAATCACTTGTGTCGGTATCAACACCATATGATGTACTCCCAAACTGCTCTAACGAGTACTCAGGTCCAAATTTGTCCCTCAAAACGTTTTCGATGCGCCGAATAGTTCTGATGCGCTGAAGGTGAGCACGGGCAGACGATCGGGTCGTCTATCGTACAATGGACGGGTTAAACTGCTTGTAGATGAGAATAGAGCTGTGAAACCTACGTCATAGAATTGCTGAAGGGTGAAATCATCGTGATCTGTGCTAATTGGTCAGCAACCAGACCAGGAATACGGTGAACCGATGGAACGCACCGAAACCTTTTCTCTTAGCCTCTAAAGACGTTGCGAAGAAAACTCCAGAGGGGCTATTTATTTCCAACGCTTTCAAAGTCTGGCCCGCCTGTGCAATGAACGCAATCCAATGGCCTTCCGAGAGAGAGGCAGACAGTCGCTGAAAATACTAACAAACAGCGTTCAGCGCGTCTTCAAGACAAGAATGAATTATCCGTACGGGAAATAGCTGGTCATCTGTGAAGTTTTCACCCGCAATGGGTGGGATGAGAGCTTTTTGCTGAAGGTCTTTATAGAACCTATTCTCGTGAGCATTGAAAGGTACGAGTCAAGCAAAGAACATATTAAATACCTTAGGAACCCGGCAAAGTACTGCATTATGCTACTTGGCCAATTTTCGTCAACTTTAGAGCCACCAAAATTCATTCCTGGTTGCCAAGAACTGCCTTTGATGGGCGGTATCCAATCGTATGAATAGCGTTTGGTAGCTGGATTCTAAGAGTCTGTGTATTGATTGATGTAGCCACATTGAGACGAATGGTGGACGCACCCGTAAAAACCAAAGAACCATGAGAGGTATCCAAAACGTTGGGGTGTCTCGAAGCTTGCCCGTTTCGGCCCACAAGCGAACGAGTACCACTAGGGCTTGCGCTTGCTTGTCGCGACGCAGCGCATCTTTGAGAAGTTTGCTCAGAGTGTCAACTTCTTTCACTGACAGAGACACCGAGAATGGTATAGGCGGATGAACCACCACTGGCAAAAAGGGTGAGCGCGGATCTGAGAGCAGCTCTTTCAAGTTCGATGGTGTACGAATATGTGAATCAGGAAACACGAGTAATAGTTGACTGGTGATCTGCTTCCATAGAGAGCTCATGCTGTGCCGTCGCGTTGGAGTGTTCGTTGGGGGAGAGACACTGTAGAAGCACACAAATAAGCCGCTCGGACAGCAATCGCAGAGAACTGGATGACATCGGATGACGAGGCACTGTGACTTACATGGGCTGAGGGCGGCGGCTGTCAGCTATCGTGCACAGCTTAACAGAGTCACATTCACGAACCGTAAGAATGATATCAGATGGTATTTGAGCAGGTAATACTCCATCGTGCCACGTAAGATTGTTGACAACGAACATTTCCTGAGCAGTGATGTTGGACACGAAAGAAGCATGGGAGCCAACACCAGCTAAATCTGGGATGAACAGTTCTCCTTTCTTAATACCCTAGACAAAGTAATCTCAGAGAACCACACAGAAGACGACGTACGTGCTGCTCACCGACAACAGGAAATCAACATCTGTGCAGAACCTATCTGCAGATGTTTGCAACGCTGCACGCGATGGTCCAGTGACAATGCCACGAGAGATTGGTGGTCTCCCAATTGGCCATCGTGCTTTCCTCAAAGCTAATCCTCTCGAGTAGGTAATCGACCATGTGCCTGTGTGCCATGGATGACGGTGCATAAGGCGAGAATAAAATGCCCGCAAGTGACTATGGCAGAGGTTCGGGCATTTGGTGACGATGTTTGTTAAGCGCCCATGGAAGTGCAGCCCTGGGCTGTTCGGCAATTGCCGTGCACACAAAACTTACTCTCCTCCGATCTCAGCACGCTCAAAACTCAAAAAGCCCAGCAGCCACTTTCTTCTAACTCCCTGTTTAAACGGAAAATATGGCTCAACGCTGGGAATCTGATCTCGACGAAGATTTGCAAGACGTTGATCTCAACCTCGCAATCGGCACCTACGGCCAAAATGGCATCTATGAGGATGGTGCGTCTCATCCTCGATCTATTCACAAATCATCCTCCTTCCTTACCTGTGACGTATAGCTCAGCCTCGTATAGATGAGGCTACTCTTCTTGCCGTCCAACAACAGATGGCACAACAGGCCGCATTTTCGGTAGTCCCTGATGTTGTGAAACGCGTAAGGATCTTGGTATGGATAACATTCCATGCGCTGACGATCGGATATCCTACCCTCTAGTTTATTGTGCACTTCCACCAAGCTGTTTTGGACAATAACCTCGCGGAGATTACCGTTGCGTACGAGAGTGGGTGGAATAAGCTGACGGAGAAGTATTATCAGAAGACGGAATGGCCAGAGGCAGAGGTTATTGCTCCCTTGGTCAACGATGGTGCGTCCCAATCTTTCCTTCATCGGATCTATTTGTTTCCCTTAACTTTGCACTCTTTGACAGACCAGATCTTTCTCATCCTGTACCGCGAGCTCTACTACCGTCACGTCTATTCACGCCTACAACCCGACATCGACGACCGATTCCACTCATACGAGAACAGCTGCGAGTTATTCAACTACTTACTTAGTCAGTCCACCCCATGTTCTCGTTCTCGAAATTTGAGAAATTGACAGGTTTCCCATGATAACAGACTCGGACGGACCTGTAGCTCTCCAGCTGCCAGAACAATGGCTCTGGGACATCATCGACGAGTTCATTTACCAATTCCAATCCTTCTGCGTTTGGCGGACAAAAGTCAAATCGAAGACTGCTGAGGAACTTCAACTCCTCGCGGATGCTGGCCAAGTCTGGAGCTCATACAGTGTTCTCAATGTCTTGTACTCCCTGATTCAGAAGTCTAAGATCCATGAGAATATCGCTGCCGTTCAGGAGGGAAAGTCTGCAGAGGAGATTGCGTACGTGGCGCTTGGATTTCATCGTGAATGTCATGCTAACTTCTTGCAGTGAGATCGTTGGCGAGTACGGTGTCCGTCCTCTTTACCGCATGCTGGGATACTTCAGTATCATCGGCCTATTGCGAGTGCACAGTCTGCTGGGCGACTTTACGCTCGCATTGAAGGTGATGGAGGGTGTCGAGCTGAACCAAAAGGTGCGCATACTAGATATCTATGAATGGCCACATCTAATTCTGGCTTGCACCACAGTCACCTTTTACCCGCGTTACCGCATGTCATGTAACGACGTACTACTATGTCGGCTTCTGCTATATCATGTTGCGCCGTTATACTGACGCCATCCGGACATTCGTGTCGATCCTCAACTTCATCCTTCGGATGCGACAGTACCATACAAGGAGTTACCAGTATGACCAGGTACGTTTTATCTGCCACCCATAGAATGAATCACAGTCATGAACATACCCTTCGGCTACAGATCAACAAGACTGCCGACAGGATGTACGCATTATACGCTATCTGCAACGCCCTTTCTCCAAGCAGACTCGACGACAACATCTCCAACATCGTCAAGGAACGCTACGGCGAGCAATTCGCCAAGATGTCCAAGGGGTAAGCGGTTCCCTGCCAGCCATTTATCGACCAATCAACTAAATTATTATGTAGCGAGGAAGGTATCCCCGCCTTCGAAGAGCTTTTCATCCACGCGTGCCCCAAATTCATCAACGCCAACCCTCCCCCATACGAAGATCCCGATCTCCTCGCCACTTACATAGAAGAACCTCCCGTCGAGCCCGCCCAACGCCATCTTGGCCTCTTCCTCTCTGAAGTCCGCGCCCAGGCACCCGTGCCGACGCTGCGCAGCTTCTTGAAGCTGTACACCTCTCTGGACGCGTCGAAGCTTGCTAACTTCTTGGACGCGGATGAGGAGGAGATGGTGCAGCAGTTGATGGTGATGAAGCAGGCGAGCAGGAGCGTGAGTCGTGTCGAGGGGGAGAAGAGTCTTTTGGACGGACAGACTATCCCAACGAGCGATTTGGATTTCGTCATCGACGAGGTGCGTTCGGTCCCTTGCCCGTTAGCGTTGATTTTGCACTCATGAGTACTGTAACAGAATATGGTTCACATCGCCGAGTCTACCGTGGGTCGTCGGTACGCAGGCTGGTTCATCCGAAACACCGAGCATGCTCAGCGTGTGTACGACACCGTCAAAAACGCACCTCTCCCTCCTAAATCCGGTTCCGCATCCACCCAGCAACATCACCAACAGCAACAACAGGGTTCGGCTCCTCCGAAGTCTGCAGGTCAAAAAGTGGCTTGGGGAGGTGTGAAGGTCAACTGAGAGGACTAGGATCCCATTATGTGTCTTTCGTCCCACATATGATTGTAGCTATTAGACTTGGGTTGTGTTTCGCTTTGTTGCTCTGCTCACCCTGTGTTGATAGTACCGTTCGTACGATACTTACTATGAATATTTCTTGTTGTATACGTCCGAGAAACGAAAGCATCAAGATCATTACCGTCGAGTGACAAGCAGAGGAAAGTGTGATTCTGAGAAATATGGTATAATGGGAGCAGTCATGCCAATGGGGTGCTATCCAAGGAATGCCGGAGGTAAAACGTGTGTGTGTGGGTGGGTGGAAGGATCCTCGATTCTCCGAGACCATGCGATCATGTCTTGAACACGATAATGAGGATGAGCAGGACGAGAATGAGCAATCCAATCATCACCGTCGAACCTGGACGCACACCAAACCGATCAGCAACACGACCCCAACGCAAGTATCTCTAAAGAGAACCGAAAAGAACTCACCGTTCTCCCTCGTCCCCTTCGCCACCCTCTCCAACCTCCTCCTCGCACCTCCAAGCCTTCTCTCCGTCCCATCCACCTCTTCCTCCAACCCTTCCAACAACCCCGTATGCACGTCCAACTCGTCGTTGATCTGCAACGACAAATCCCGTTGACGGTTGATCGAATGCGAGAGCGTGTCGAGGTGGAGGTCTTGTTCCGAGATGAGTTGGCGTTGGAGGAGGAGGTGGTCTTCTGTGGAAGGTTCGTCTGGAGGCGGGTAGGCGGCTTCGGGGTCGTCTGTGTAAGGAGTGAAAGGGCCGGAGGGGTCTGACGAGGAAGAGGGTGTGTGGGTGTGTGAGGCGAAGGGGTTGGCGCGGTCGTGTGCTTCCGGGGGCGGTGGTGAAGGTGATGCTGACGACGAGGACGACCCTGCTACCGGGGATGGGTCTGCCAGACTAAAGCACCACCGCACCACACAATTGAGACATAAATACAAGGATGGGGTCAAAATGTATCAGTCTTCAATCGTCACCGAACAGGGCAAAAACGCACCTCTCCACACCAGCCCTCTCCCCGTCGACACCCAACATCCCTCTCATCCTCTCATACTGACTCCTCAACAACCTCACCGCCTCCGTCTTCCCCTCCTTCTCCTCCAACGCAACTATCCCCGTCCTCAGGTTCTTCAAATTCCTCGCGATCTGCGTCAGGTGCGTCGAGTTGCCCGAACCGGAACCCGAGAGTGTTTGGAGACGTTGCCGTTCGAGGAGAAGAGACAGCGTTTGTGTGGATTGGGAGGTTAGTTTGGCTAGGGTTGCCATTGTGTGAGGGTCGGGTAGGAGTGCGGGAGAAGGGAGGTGAAGGTGGTTGTTTGACTTGAACCAGCAGCGCGGCCGCAGTTAGTTTATTAGGAAGCGCTCGTTCTTTGACAGCGTCGACTGTTCTACCTGGTACCTGCGGTGTTCGTTGACACCCATGGGATCCAGAGAAACGTGATATAATAAAACACGGACATGAATCATCAGTAGGTATGTTACATGATGTCGAAACAGACGGAGACCACAGACAGGACGTTACTTGTATACTTATGACACACGAGAAACAAAAACACAACCAACATGAACAGGAAAGGAAAGCACAGAGTGAAAAAAACTGAAAGTTAAAGAGAAAAAAAAAGGAGTCCACGACGACCTGAATGGTATGAGGTCGAAACATAAGTAAGCCACGCCCTCCAATGCACAAATACACATTTCCGATTTTCTTTTCCATTGCCATTGCCCTTTCCATTGCGTATCGCGTCCGAAGAAAAAAAACCCTTAAACTTACCCTCACATCTCCATCTCCATCTCCATCCCGTCCCACTCCTCCTCCTCGATCTTCGCGTCCCGCCCCGTCTTCCCAGCCTTGCCCTCATACATCAACTCGTCCCTCCACGCGCCCCGCGCAGCGCTCGTCCGTCCCCTCGCCGCGAACCCGCCATACTCGCTCTCCCCGTCCACTTCCACATCGATCACGTACTCCTCTCCCTCTCCCTCGTCCTCCATGTCGCTCTTGGGGACCGAGCCCGATCGGGACCTCGACCCGGACGTAACAGACACAGACCGCACGGACGAACGTGGTAAAGACCACCCTCCGCCCGTGCCATACGACTGCACGGACGAAGAGTGGAAAGGCGATTGCCCGCTTCCGTAAGTAAGAGACACGGGTGATCCCCACGGATCCGAGGTGTAGCTATGTCCATGAACGGTATCCCGATAGACACCGTTGCTCACGGGCACTGGCACGGGACGCGACAAGGTCGCTGCGTCCTGAACTTCGGAGCCAGTGGGGATTCCGAGGACGCCGGGACGGACGTGCGTGACGCCACCGGACGAGGGGATGGAGTAATCATGCAGACGAGGTCCAGTGGAGAGAGGCCTGGACGGGGGAAGGGTGACTGAGTGTCCGGGAAGGGAGCTCGACGTCGGGAACGCAGGCCTCGCGTCCAACGAAGACGAGCCGGGACTCTTCTTGGCAGCGCCCGAAGGGGACGTCGCGGTCGAGGGCGGCGGGAGTGCGCCTCCAGACAAGAACGACGGCCACAAGGACCTGTCCTCGGGCAGCGAGGTTCCTCCACTTGCGCTGGGGGACAGGTGTGACAAGATCGCGGCAGCCTAATTCGGGCGACACGATCGATGTGACATTAGAAGGGTGTGATGACGTAAAAGACAATACACCGGCGGGACTGACCTCGAGCAGCTGAACCTGCTGGTGCTTGCTGAGAAGGAACTTCGAAGCCTCTCGCCAATGGGGAGAATGCTCCCAGCCTGCACCACACACACATGGAAAGTCAAAACCCCCAACGCGAAACGATCGTCCATTAAATGAAACTCACGATGCTTGATAAGACAAGATGGGTGACGATAGACCTGGAAGATTCAGACATCAGCAGGGGCACATTAAAAAGAAGTAGCAAAAGGTTGGGGGGTAGCACCGTACCTTTGAGCAACTCTCGCACTTGAATATCATCCCCCGCTTCTTCCCATTCTTGATCGCGATCCCGCCGGCGCTAAGCTCCGTGGTCGTCGGCTGCTGCTGAGCACCCCCGTCGTCCGTCTCGCCCCCGTCCACCTCGCTCTTCATCACAGCGTCTTCAGCCAGAGAAGACGTCGGCGCAGAGGTAGACAAGGAGAGTGTCGCGAGGGACGTCAAAGCGGACGCTGCCGTCGAGATAAACACAGGCCTGTATGTATGCGGAATATTATGAAAACATCAATAACGACCCTCTTGGTCAAATGCTCATCCTAAAAGTGGGTGAATGAACAACGCACGAAGGTCTGCTCGCCGCCTCTTTCGCATCGCTCAGCCTCCTCCTCGCCATCCCTGTAGACGACAACCTCCGATGCTTCATGGACGCATGCAACTTCCCCGTCGAGCCCACGCTCACACTCGACGTGTTGTTGTTGTTGTGGTGGTGGTTGTGGTGGTGGTGGGTGGGTGTCCCATTGAGGCTTGACGCGGCCACGGCGGCGGCGGGGGGAGAGTCGTAGGTGGTGTCGACTGGGATCCGCTGTGCGTTGGCCGCGGCAACGGACAAAGAGAGCAGACTTGTGTGTGCGGCGTCGGCCTTCATACAAGGGTGAGGTCAGCCCCGGTTGCGCCCCAATGAGAGTGAGTGCGTTAAGGTGGGGGGGAGTGGGGGACATACCATGATCTCAGGTCACCTTCCGTCACAAAAAAAGACAAGGCGATACGAAATGTGTGGTATTGCGAGAGAGAACGTATGTGTGTGTGTGGGGATTGTGAGAGAGGTGATGAAGAGGGAAAAGGCTACTAGTCGGAATCGAAACGTGTCATGTAACAGGGATTCCCAAGTACGGTTCGTTCAGAAGAAAGCGGAAGCGGAAGAGGACGAGGACATTGTGGTGGTAAGCACTTGGAAATTGGCTGTGCGACCCCGAGAGGCCCTGTGCAGAACCAATTCAGAGTCCGACCAAATTTAGTGACATCCCTCCCATTCATGCCGCTCCACACTTTCCAGCCCCTCCCCGTCACACCCGCCCTGTGCATTCTCGCTCTGGTCACGCTTGGGTGTCACACGCGCCTAGACTGCATGAGACCGAGGAGAGCCACATGAACCAGAAAGACACCGAACGAGACCTCTTTGTCCTCGTCAGTTGTGCACATGGATGAGATTTATTATCATGAGAGGGACTCCACGAGAACACTTTAGACTCGTTCTATCCAATCACCATCCATCCCCATCGGAAACGATCCAGATCACTTAAGGGCCTGTTCGGTAAACTGGTGTTGGCAAAAGAATCGGTTTATTTTGACCATATGTAGTAAGCGTTGCAAAAGTCGCAGTTGCGCGGCAATGTTTTTCAGTGATGCAAACCGAAAAGAAACGGTTTATTTTGCCAACGCCGGTTTACCGAACGGGCCCTAACTTACTTCCGACGACCCGTTATCTGCGTCCGATGGGTGGGGTTGCGGAGCCCTCACCACATGTGAATGCAGACGAGCGCGAACGACGATAATAAATTTGCTTTGCGGTTTGCGTTGGTTGCCCTACTTACGCCTAGGACAACAAAGTAAAAGTCCGAAGGAGAAACGATTACTTTCTATATTACAAGAAGGTGGCGAATTACGAATAACAAAAATGAAAAAAAAAAAAACCGTTGACTGTCCGAGGAGTTGCGAGTGCGAGGCGTGCGATCCAATGCGCATAAAAAGCTAAGAATAAAAAAAAAGGACACCCGAGTGCAAAGAGCGAGGGAGATATGCTGAACGAAGAACGAAATGCAAAGAGCTTGCTAATACTTTATCGAATTCCAGACAATTCAGGACGCCTCAGCAGTCTGCTGGAGGACTCTTCCCGCTTGCTCAGACCTGAGCTGGATATCGCACGCGAACGGAGTGGGTAACCTAAAAGTCAAACAATCATATGTATCAGTGATAACCTTTCTTGATGAGATGGAGCAAGGGGAGACTAACCGGAAGACAGAGTTCTCAAACATGATCTCAGGCTCAACAACCTTGCCCGCCTCATCTTTTGCCTTGCGAATATCAAACGACGCGATCATGGACGTCATCACGATCCACAGCGACTGCTCGATCAGGTGCAATCCGGGGCAACGTCTATTCGTTTAAATACCCGCCATCATCAGTAACCGAAATGAACAAGACGTGAAAGACGTACAGTGCACCACGGTCAAAACCGACGCCTTGGCGCTCGGTCTTGGCAAGATGTATCTCCTGCTGCCACAAGACGGATTTTACCCCGGAAATGTGTTAAATATGCTCGGAACGTTGAAAGGGGAAGGACTAACTGATTAGTTTGTCAATAAATCGACGGGAATTTTTTTCGAGTCCGCCAAAAGTGAACATTCCCTTATATGGGTGATTACCTAACGTGGGAATACCCCGTTTAGGAAGTAGACGCCCTTCACAGACGCCTCACTGACCACACCGACAGTCTCCAGAGTAACACATAACACTTCCACGGTCACCCTTTATGCTGCAAAGTGTTCAAAATATTGTTAGAGCATTCATGTAAGTGGAAATGATTGCTGGAAAGGCGTTTGAAAACTCGAAAATTCTGGTCAAAAAGTGAACTGGCGCTTAATTTTCGGAGATTTCATTTTTACGCAAATTGGGATGGGTTTCTGTCCTAAAGTGAGAGGAATAAGCCTCAGGCCAAAAATTCCGCCTTCCCGAGAGGCGCCTACTCTTGCCGTGGTGCACTGTACCTGCGCCCGAAGCCGAACACGTAGTTGCGAGGATCCCTGCGCTTCATCGTGGCGTCGTCGACTTCGACCATGAAGCGTTCCGGCTTGAACTGTTCAGGGTTAGGATACACGTCCGGGTTGCGCAACATTTTCCTACGGGGCATGAATGCCAGCGTCAATGCACTGAAGCAGAGTAGCAGCGGAAACAAACTAGACACTGACCAGATGTTAGGGAAAATCAATGTGCCCTTGGGAATGAACATCCCATTGTAGACGTCATCTTCCATGAGACGGTGAGGAAGACCTGAGGGCACAACATCGTCACACACACACCACCAAAAATACTTCAAAACGGCAACTCACCGAGAGGGACAGCGACACTCCACCTCAACAGCTCACTCATCAACGCTTCGATGAATGGCAGAGAGGGTCGATCCGTGAACGTGGGCAAACGGCCGGTTCCGACTACGGCATCCAGTTCTTCCTGAGCGCGGCGCATCATGTCAGGGAACTGAAGCATCGTCAAAATGAAGTGCTGGACCACGGTGATGGTCTATGCAAGTGTCAGTGGCATGAACGGAAGCGGATGAGATAAGAAAGATACGGACAGTGTCAAGACTGGCAGAGTACATAGAGTTGGCGGTCCAGCGGATGTCGAATTCCCGTTGAGAATCAACCTTGTCACCGGCCTCTTCGAGCAAAGTAGAACAGAAACAAGCCAGAGCGTCACCGTCGCGCTATCAAAAGACAGCGTCAATATGTTGTAACGACAGAGGGCGGTGATGGATGTACCATGCGCTGCTTCAAGGCCTCATAAGGTTTATCCACGAATTCTTCCATCTTGGCCTTCCATTCGATTGCCTTCTTCTTGAAGCCAGCGCCGGGGAACCAAAGAGGGAGATATTGCACTACGATCAAAACGAATGTCAATGAACAGAACGCGTAAACACAGAAGATGGGTACTGACAAGCTGGGATGATGTCAACGGGCCAAATACCGCCGCCAGAGGCAATTTGGTTCGAGAGGATATCGACACATTCCTCAGCGAGCATGAGGCAGGGGTCGTCCTTTGTCTTGACCTGGTAACCGTAGATGACGAACAAAGTGAGAGAGCCAGCGTACCTGAAGCAAGATCAGGACTGTCTCGTATGGAATCCCAAAGAACCACTCACTTGCGGACATAATCCAAGTAGTTCTTGGGGTCGGACGCGATGCTTCGGAGGAGTGTGTGTGTCTCGATCTCAAGGAGGGGTTGGTACGTGCGAATGGCGGTGGGGTTCAACGCTTGCTGCATCAGCCTACGCTGACGACGCATCTTGTCGCCATATCGTTGGAACGCGACCTATCAGCGAAAATGGACGCGTCAATCCCTCGTTTTGCTACAAAAAAAAGTATCAATTCACGAACCATGTTCTCGCAGCCGCATCTAAAATATTTACACAGCGCATCAGTGATGGTATCAGAATGATCAATCGCCATGAGCACGTACAGTTCACCGGCCATGACCAAAGCGGGCTTATCAGAGTAGATTGAGCCTCGTTTTTCTAGCAAGTCGACAGTGACATCATAGCTGTTCAAGAACACGAGACCTTGACCAAAGACATGGATGTACACGATATCACCTGGAACAGGGTCAGAGTTGTGCACGCACACGGGATGTGGGAGTGGCGCTCACCGAATTGATTGGCCCAGCTGGCTGCTTTGAGCCAGAGCTCTCTGGCAGTCAAGTCCAGGATGTTGCCAATGAGGGGGAGGGGTTTTGGACCCGGGGGGTAGACGCGGTTGAGCTTCTTTGTGTGCTCGTTGCGGACCCATACGTAGAAGGCAGCGGCTGCGACTAAACCAAGCAAGAGGCCCATTGTTAATGGCGAGGGCGAGATGAAGAAGGGGGCCCAGGGGTGAGAGAGGAAGAGACGGGAACGGATTCGGGGTATAAGAGGAAGATTTGGCGAGAGCTTATTGAAGCGTAATAATGAGAGCTTCTGAGAGGGCAGAGCTGAGAAAGTGAATTGGATCAGAAAGCGCTTGAGGACGAGGTACGGGTGTCACTGAATGATAGTGATGGGTCCCGGAACGCCACAGGTGGGAAGGAAGGGAGAAAATGAATGTGGGGTTGAACGAGTGGCAGTGGCAGGCTCGGGAGGAGAGTACAACAGAGGGCGTTGACTCTTTGAAACCGATGCGGGTGCAAGGGGGGAGGATATGTGCAGAAGATGAGGGATAGAGGGAAAGGAGGAGAGAGAGGAGGAGAGACTAAATAGAAAACGGGGGTCGGGTAAGGGGTGGAAGACGTGTAGTTACCTAAATGACCGCGAAGCTTCTTCCGCCCGTACGAGTTTCATGGTCGAGCTAGTGCGTCGGGGACAGCGATGTGTTCGGAGATGTGGTGGGCTCTGATGTTCATGGGGATGGTTTGGACCGTGTCTGGGTTGGTGGCTCACTGGTAGGTTCTCGATGTGCGGTGTTGCACGGAGTGGGTGGAATAGCCGGGACGCGGTGCCAGTGCTCTCGGTTCTTCTCCCGCCTCCCTGCACTCGGCGTCCAGAGTGATCTCCTGCAGTGGGCGTTGCCATGGGGCCCGTCCTCGCAGTCCTCTTCGTGGCCAGGGAGTGCGTTCGCCAGAAGGAGAGAGAAACCGACGATCCTGTTCGTCAACGTCACCCTATGCCATATAAGGCAACCACCCTTCCTGCGTACCTCACTCAACGCCACACTCATCCGATTCGGCTCCCTTCTGCTCACAAGTCCTGGTCACGCCGTCCACTGTCCACTCCTTCGTCCCGTCTTCCCCTTCAGCATACCATTCCTAGAAGGACTGCACCGCGCCCCGGGTCAGTTCTCAGTTCGATCCTCTCCCCGTGATCAAACTTTCCTGTGCAGCGATCTAGTTATCCATAACCGCAAACAACTCCTTTCTCAGCATGCACCCATCTCTTCCCCAACAACTCAATGATCTCCGCATCCTTCAAGAATTCGTCTCTGTTGCATCAAAAACACCCGTCATGCTCAACTCTACGCACCGTGTATGCCTGCGCGGACTCCGCCTTCTCGGAAGCTGTCTCCGGCGTGAACGGCGGGAGATGATGTTGGCCATGGTCAATGTCGCACTATACTCATACATCTTCTTTCATCGCTCATCGATGAGCTTCGATCTTCGTAGAGCACCACTCCGTGGCTGTAAAGAAGATGAGTGAACGTGACATGTTATTGGTACCAAATGCAATATTCATCGCACACCCAATAATCTACTTCACACGACTCAATCTGCAACACGCCCTTCTCGCCGCCGCGCACCGTCAGCTAAAACGTCCCCTGTGCGTACCAACCGAGGTATCCACCCAAGGTGAAAAATACGACGACTCCTTCCCATCCAACGCAAAGTGCGCTTCCGGATCCACAGTCTCACCCTGCCCTTCCACGGGCAACCTCACTACCGGGAACTTCATCCACAGCAACGCCGCGGTCATCGTCCCTTCGGACACACGCGCAAAGATGTACACTGTCGTCGAGTCCTCGATGAACTCTGCTACCACGAACAAACCATCCAGCAGTACGTCTGACCTCCAGAACAGACCTTCGAGATTCCGCTGTCGAAGAACCCGGTGATGAGAGAGCACGTCGTCTGCAGCTCCGAGGTTCCCCAGTCGTACCAGTGCTGTCACGGTGATTCCAGGCGTATCGAGGGGAGAATGTCCATAGCTTCCCTGTACCCGATCGCGTCCTCCGTGACTCCTCTGTCGACCCGAACAATGGCGATCTTGGCGAGAGAGGAACGCCAGTCCACCCTGATCTCTGATACTAGTTCGGCCAAGACGTGTCGGGAGGTTGGCTTGGTCGTGGAGGTGCGTCGACGGACGGATGCAAATATGTCTTCGGAGCCACCAAAACGACCCTTTCACTTCCGCCGGCTGCGGGCCATGAGACTTGTTTTCCCAGAGACTTTTGTTGAAATAAACCGGGCAGACCGCCCTCTGCGCAACGCAGTACATGAGCCACTTTCTATTCGAGCGCTGATATACTGCACAGCCGACTGGAACGGGATGTTCTCGAGGCTCCAGCGGAGTGACTCGTTATGCATGATCCTGCCGACGAAGAGTTCCAGAACGGCTGTGCAGGTCTCCTCGGGTGGGGACATGATCTGTGAGCGGGAGAGCAGGGTATGGAGAGCTACTGGTTGCTTCTCGCCAGCCATGGAACCGAAAATCTTGAGTGAGTTCTTGGGAACCATGGGAGGTGGGCCAACCCCGGGAGAGATAGTGGTGCTTCGAAGATGCGTCAAGACGCGGTGCGCGAAATCCGTAGTGATCTTTCGCGACGGTGCTCAAGAACAGCTCCTCAGAGGGCAAGTTATTCAACGCATACATCGGCCCGTGTGTCGATACGAAAGATGCCAGAGTCCAAATCGATCTCGTACACCCAGTCAATCCAGAGGTCGTTGTGTGGTTGGCGCAGACGTGCTTTCCACTGACTACTGCGAATGTGCTCGCCCCTCAGGCTGGTGTTGTGCTCACCGTCTTGGGGCACACTTTCGCACCAAGTACGTTTCTGTTGCTGCCATCTTTCGAACGCTTCGCGATCACGCGGAATTTGTCTGAGGATCTCGCACCCTAGGGATTCGGGGTGTGCATTGTGGCTGTGGATACTGTAGCAGAACCGGCCATTGTGCTTGTAGACAAAAAATGCGCTTGTTTCCATGATCACGATGATGCTGGGGAAACTGAGGTTAATAAAGAAAAATAGGCAGAGATGCAGGCCACTCACAGTATTCAGTATCTTAAAAGTCATGAGACGGCGGTAGCTCAAAGTCTCAAACACAAGTTTGGCTGGCAGACACCCAAAGGCCAAAGCCCCTCAGACCCTCAGGCTTTCGAACCGCCACGTGACAACGCATAAGACCCTGATCCGGGACCGTCCGTGACTCTGAGTCTCTTTTTTCGGTTTGGAAATAGCCATTAGCGGTTGAAAGTCATCGGCAGGAACTGACGAAGTGTTTTGGTTCGCTGGACACTGACATGCGCTCACATGAATATTGGGAGAGCCACATTCAGTCACTGTGGGGTTACTTATGCGCGCACTCTGCTAGCCACGAGGACTGGTAATTTGTAATCGATTAATCTTGCATCATGATCATTGTTTCTGTTCTCATGATGTTTCTGAAAGACCACTGGCGCGGATAGCTGCCGTAGGGAGAGCAGTACCCCACATGCGAGCATGGATGAACTGGGTGAGCCCTGTCGAAGTATGATAAATCAGAGTTGAAAGAAGAGCTATCATTCGTTTGCGACGAGTAGCTCAGCAGCAGCAGACCTAGGTTTGATAGTGCATGAAAACGGTGCCGGATTCCTTCGAAGATTATCAGTAGGTATATACGCGCGACGTTGCGACGTATGGATACTTACGACACGATCCCGGTCGACATGTCCGGTTTGATAAGGACAGGAAGCCCGTTCTCATCAAGAGCGTAGGATATACTAAATGTATGGAGGACACAGGAGATTGCGCTATATAGCGTGTTTGAAGCCATCGCGGTTCCAGGACAGATGCTAGAAAGGAAACATAAGTACATTTTTCGAGTCCCTCGTCGACACTGGCCGGAAACATACCGACGTCCAAATCCAAAGGCAGCTGTTGCCGGATCTCGAACATCGGGGTCGATGTGACCATCCTTCAGAAACCGTTCGGGCTTGAATGTTTCAGGTTCAGGGAACTCGTCTGGGTTATGAAGGATAGACCTATCGTAGACCGATGATGAGTCTCGTGAAGTTAGTGGGTTGATCGTCAATTCTTTCATGGTTGAGCGAACGAACCAGGCATTCTGAGAAAGTGTGATAGAAGTCAGTGTCTAGTGCAGCGCAAGCGCTTCTATCGCACATGAGACTCACCCCAATTACTAGGGTACCTTTTGGTATGTGATAGCCTCGGTATTGGTCATTATCAGTCGCCAGATGAGCAGCGGCTGCGAGCAAAAATGGACCTCAGAATACCTGGTTCCTAGTAGTTTGGAATACACTGACCTAAGGGTGCCACCAACTGCCATCGCAGCGTCTCCTTCACGATAGCCTCGATATACGGAAGGGCCTCCCGGTCATCGAATGTTGGCAATCTAGTTGGTCCGACGACAGTATCTAAGGTAGCTTGCGCTTTCCTCTGCACTTCCGGATATAGCACCATGGCAAGGAAAAAGGTTTGGAGTGCCGAAGTTGTCTGTAAAGAATCAATGAGTACACACAATCGCGATCAATACACTTCAGAAAGACTTGCCGTATCAGCACCAGCTATCATTTTCACGAAGTAAGCCAAAGTCAGTTCGACGGCTATGTGCCCTACACACCAGCATATGCTATTGCTGTGCAGTTTCTGGCGATCGTCTCTTGCTCTTCTATAGACAAATCGCTGGCAGGATCTGTGGATATCTTCTCAAGCATGAATGCGGAAGCGCTCGGGCCAGCCAACCCGGTCCTCTTTCGTTCGTCACTGTTGAGTATCCAAAGAGAGCCTTTCAGCTTCCACGGTGACGTACCAATGTCTCCTTCACCATCTCGAAGGGCTCGACTAGCATTGCAGTTGCAAGCTGACGATAATATGCGCCGACCTTCTGGAATCCCGCACCAGGCACCCATGCAGGAACATGGCGCACTTACAGCAAGTAAGACGATCATGTTTCGCCTAAGTAAAGAGAAGGGGGCTTACAAGCTGGTAGAAGGTCAACTACTCATTTTCCAAGAACCCCGCCTATGGAAAACCCATGGATGGCACGCTCTGCGAGGTCAATCCACTTGTCGTTACCATCCTTGACACTAAATCCGTATGTTATCTTCATTATAGTTGCACCAGTCGCTCTTTGTTCTGGCTGAGAGCTGCTAAATGAGAAATAATAGTTGGTACTCACTGTCTAATATGACTGAAGAACTGCTCGGGTGAGTCTTTTAGACGTCTGAGCAAGGCTCTACTCTGCTCGTCATGCACTATTCTGTACTGATCTGCTGCACGTTTTCCGAAGTATTTTTTGAACGTCTTCCGATGTCTTCTCCATCTTTCACCGTAGGGCATGAGCACGAACATCCAGTCAAATTTCATTCTGGAATGGGGCAAAGCAGTTCAGTTTGGTGACACTGACGATCGTACGGGCAAAGCTCAACGTACACATCGTTAAGCATAGTGGGATGAAAGCGATCAGAGTAGTTGGAAGATCTTTTCTCCATCAGGTCTGAAACTGCCTGAGCCGACCCTAGAATGACCATGGAGAGTCCAAAGATGTTGAGATAAACGACATCGCCTTGCGTGAGGGATGATCAGAGACGATCCTGCGCCGAATGGATGTTCTATATGACGTACCATACTTCTTCAGTAACCCATCATAATACAACCAGGGCTTGTCTTGCGGGATCTCGAGAAGGTTGCCTATGATTGGGAGTGCTTTAGGGCCAGGCGGCAACGGCAAATCGAGGGGATTGGCCGCTCGAAGCTGTTTCCAGCGTCTCCCTTGCGTGACGACAGTGCACACTGCGGTCAAAACAAGTCCGCCTATAAGGGCTTGAACTGTGTAGGATTGGAGAGACATGATCGTTCTGGATAGCGTTGAGGTCGAGTTTGTACAGGAAGTATTTATGAGGTTTTGGTGCGGCGCCGAGATCGGGAGAATCTTGACTATACGTTCGGACATGGTCATGGGGGAACACTATTACCGAAGATGAGTCAGTGTTAAATAGAGATCCTGTTGAGATCATGTACACGATTGAAGTTATGCCTTCGCGGAAATGATCTTCCAAATGACCCTTCCAATCACATCCACACCATCGTTATGCCAATCCGCCCTCTTCCTCGCGCTTTCTGCGGTATCCTTATCAATGACACCTGTAGCAGCCCTCGCATCCACAACTGTAGACACTATGCGCTTTGTAAACTCCGGGTGGCCTTGAACAGTAAATATTTGAATGTCTCTCAAATTGAGATCCGCTGATGGCTGGACGGAAGGGTCGTTGAAACGAATGAATCCTTGGTTAGGCGCAATCGAGGTTGAGCCAAGGAGATGACATGATTTAGGAACCTCGGGGACGTGGTCTCGGTGCATTTGTTGGATATTCTAAGAGTTTCAACGATGCGTGCAACAAATCGTTCGAAGTTGAAAGAGCACGCACAATTTGTGGCTTGCCAAAAAGTTGTTGCCCAACATCGGAAAGGTCGACGGTCGTGGGGCCGACCTCCCAAAGACCTCCGTTGGGTACGCATTCGCCACCGAGTGCGCGAGCGAGGATCTGGTGACCAAAGCATATGCCTAGAATACAGTCGTAGTGTCAGAAAAAATGCCGGATGCTCAGAGCCAAGCATACCAATCAGCTTGATGTGTGGTTTCTCCTCAGCAACTGAGGCGATATAAGCCACGAGGAGGTTGATCCACTCAAGATTCTCATAGGCAGAGGCAGCTATATATAAAAATCTCAGCCACGGGCTAAACATTGGAAGCAAAAAAAACCCCTACCTGAACCTGTCAGAATAATCGCATCGTACGTGTCCAAGTCTTTCGGATACTCCATCTTCTCTCTCACATCATATGGATCAAGAGAGTATTGAATGTCCGGGCGAGATTTGCGCAAGAGGGCGTTAAATATATCTGTATAGTCGCCATCTTCAGCTCTCACAGCGGGAATAGGTGTATCACATAGGAAGAGGGCAATCCGGGAGGACATGATGGTTACAGCGACTCTTTCAATTTGCCAAGGCCTGAGGTTCGCTTGCCACGTATCTAATCTATGGGCGTCTCAGTGATCACCTTCAAGTTGTGGACATTTGCGTGTTCCGACCCTCCGACATCTCAACAAGAAGTACTAGTAAGCTCCTTTCTCCAATAGTTCTTAAGGAACTTTTAACACATAAGCTACTAGCGCCGACAAGCGGCATTGCCCTCTACCTTGGTACACGCTCGACAAGCCCTCCACAAGGCTGCGGAGAGGGCGAATACAGGAATTCTAAACCATGAGCCAATGTATAACTTGACTGTCGCGCCAACCGCTGCCAGGCGTCGCTTCGCTCCGCTGGCAGCTTTTGGCGCGACGGGAGCGGGGCCGGACCGGCCCCGCTGGTGGCTGACTGGCGTAGTTCAACTCACTGACCCCCGCAATTCCATAATTGCTACACAGATACCAAACGAATCGATACACGGTGGCTGAGCCTCTCTGAGACTTGACAATGAGATTTCAAAAGTCGAGACTCGAGAGGACTCCGAGAGGAGGATGCATGGCGTGATGATCATGTGACAAAACACGTGATTCTTCACGTGACGCGATTTTTGGCGGAAAACTGGTACGGATGTGCCCCTAGAAGACCCCCTACCAAGGTAGAGGCGATTTACCTTCCATTTGCCAACGATCAACTTGTGGACTCCGTGCGACCTTTTTGGCTGCTCTAGAACCATTTATCAACGGCGCGCCGGACAAACCTGTCGTTCTTCGACGTGCATTGCAGCGTTTGGTGCCTCGCAAGATACAGAACTATGTGAAGGGTTTCGAAACACAGAATAGCGCAAAACATCGGGGCTAGTATCCTGACATTGCGTGAGAACGCCTGCCTCTTGATGTGCACTTTGCCCCACATGTGGTCTTATCATCGACTCCGCTAACGTTCATATTCTGTTGCAGATAAGAAGACCACGCTTCTACTGCTTTCTCACATATAAAAGCACGATGTACGTGCCACTAGAAATCCGGGTTGGGCTTTCCGACGCGAAGCAGAGCTCTTCTCTGTGCTTGTACCTTCTTCGCTCTTCGCGCAAGATTTACCAACAATGTCCACCACGATCTTCAATTCGACTATCAGTGCGAATGTACCTGTACTGCCTCAGGGTGCGGGCTATGGTGTTGGTCTGTACCTTTACATGCCTTATTGACAATGGATGCTCACACGACCAACAATGTTGTGATACATAGTTGTTGGTGAGTGCAATTCCACCTGGCGCTCCATCTGCTCCCTGACGACTTACGTTTGCAAAGGCATTGGCCTATTCTTTAGTGCTCTGATGATAGGTCTTACCGCAGTACAAGCGAGGTACACTGGGTTCTCCCCGAAAACCTCTGAAGAATTTAACAGTGCATCTCGGAGTGTCAAACCCGGATTGATTGCTGCTGGTATTGTCTCGGCATGGACTTGGGCTGCAACGCTTGTGAGTTCATCTCAGGGACTGTGTCCTTATTCTCGACTAACATTGTATAAGCTTCAATCCAGCGCTGTTGCGTACAAGTACGGTATCTCAGGTCCATGGTGGTATGGTGCTGGTGCCACTGTCCAAGTTTTGCTTTTTGCTCAGGTACCAGGTCTGATTTGCATTCGGTCATCATTTGCCAACTAACGTGACATTACAAAATCTTCTAGCTGGCTGCTAAGCTCAAGCGAAACGCGCCATACGCGCACACCTGGCTCGAGATCATCGACGCTCGTTGGGGCCGTGTAGCTCATTTGGTCTTCATGTTCTTCGGGTACGTGGGCGAGCCATCAATCCTTTGCCACGCCATGAATTCTGACCAGTCCTTGAGATAGACTTGCTACAAATATCATTGTATCATCCATGTTGATCCTGGGCGGATCAGCGACTGTTACCGCTTTGACTGGAATGCACACTCTTGCCGTACGTATTTATGAACATACTCCTAGAATGGCCGAAATCTCACCCAACCGCAGGCGTGTTTCCTAATACCATTGGGAGTCGCAATCTACGTCGTCGTCGGCGGTATGAGAGCAACACTGCTATGTGACTAGTACGTGTTCACCAGCACTGAATCACTCGTCTGCTAAAGTCTGACCAGCATTGTCTAGCACCCACACTGCCGTTCTCTTTGTCATTATTTTCATTTTCGTATTCACTGTATACACCACCTCGGACAAGATCGGTTCTCCTGCGGCAATGCATCGACTGCTCACTGAGCAAGCTGTAATCAACCCTGTCCCTGGCAATGCTCATGGGAGTTACGTGACTATTAGAAGCAAGGATGGCTTGATCTTCGGTGTAATCAATGTTATTGGCAACTTCGCCACGGTCTTTCAAGATCAAGCTGTGGGTCTTCTCAAGTTTATGAGAGCTAGTCTGACACTTCCTTACAGTACTGGCAACGAGCTATCGCCAGCAGGCCCGCAACTTGTGTCAAAGCGTATCTCATTGGCGGCTTAGCTTGGTGAGCTGTATTTTGAGCTCTAGTATTTGAGAGAATGCTGATGTCAAGATCAGGTTTGCGATCCCCTTCATGTTTTCCACTACCCTCGGCCTTTCCGCCGTCGCGTTGCGGGGAGATCCTTCCATGCGAGTTCTCTCGCCCGCAGATGTCTCAGCAGGGTTGCCTGCCTCTGCAGCCGCAGCCGCACTTCTTGGGAAAGGAGGAGCTGCGATGTTGTTGGTCGTGCTCTTCCTCGCTGTGACCAGTGCAACCAGCGCAGAATTGATCGCTGTCAGCAGTATCTTAACATACGATGTCTACAAAGTATGGATGAGATGTCAATTTGGATAGGCTGGAACTGATAAAACGGTGTTTACAGAAATACTTCAACCCGAAGGCAACTGATGAGCAGATTTTGAAGGTGTCGCATGCGATGGTGAGTCTTCACTCCCCCTCCCATTCTTCTCTTCATTGAAGAGACTCATTTCATACAGGTTGGCTTGTTTGCTCTCGTGATGGGGCTACTCGGCTTGATCTTCTTCTATATCGGGATTTCTATGGGATGGCTCTATGTCTGTGACCCTTCTCGCATGAATCCAACTATTCATGACCGCTCAGGCTGATACATTTTGTAGGAGTTTATGGGCGTCGTGTTAGGATCCGCCGTTGTGCCTATTGCACTCGCTATCTCATGGCGCAAAGCAAATAAGTGGGGATCTATCTTAGGCGCAATCATTGGATTCTGCACTGGTTTGGTTGCATGGCTCGTGACAACGGCCACGAAGAACGGCGGTGTAATCAATGTCACCGTATGTTCAATCCCCAGCTGTATGACTGTGGACTAACAGCAGTGCCTTTACACAGACGACTGGGGGTGACAATGAAATGCTCGCCGGGAATTTGGCATCCATAGGTGTCGGGGGGATTGTGACCTGCGTCGTGTCCTACTTCGTATGTCTCTGAGGACACACTCTCTAACCTTTTCTCGCTGACATGTGACACAGTGGCCGGAGAACTTCAATTTCGACATCACCCGCGCCATCAATGCTCCCGCTAAGGCTGAAGAGCACTCTCGCACACCGAGTCTTGGTGACGACGAGAAGAAGGCCGTGCCGAACCATGAGGTTTCATCGGTCCACTCCACAACTGTCCCTGGTCCACTGGCCAGAGCCGAAGAAGAGGATGAGCTGAATCCCGTTGCGCTCAAGAAGGCCTTCAGATTCGCAGCATGGAGCTCGGTAATCCTAGTGCGTATAATTATACAGAACTTCTATACACGAATCAGACCTTTCGTGCAGCTTGTTGTTATGCTCCTCATCATTCCACTTCCTCTCTTCTTCGCGTCGACAATTTTCGGTGAACGCGGATTGGCTGCATGGGTGGTCATTGGTATCATATGGACCTTCGCGTCTGCGTTCACTGTCGTGTTGTACCCACTCTGGGAGAGTAGAGGTGCATTGTGGATGATCACAAAGGGCATGGCCAAGGTATGTTCAAGTGTGTCATCGCATCCAGTGCAGTGTGCTGAGATCAAAAACAGGATATCGTCTCAAGAGGAAGTGGCAAATACGAAGCACCAGTAGATTCCAAGGCGTGAGCGAACGCGACTTGTGTTCGCGACTATGTAACGCAAGTATGTACTTCCAGGGACACGTCATTACGATGTATAAAACGAGATGAATAGAATGAGTGATTTATCATATTGGTACATAGCGAAGGGGGAAGCAGGGAAAACAAAGATAAAAGCAAACGAACTATACCGAAAATAAGTCAACAAATTCACAAATTCAGCGGCGGAGGCTCCTCCAAAACCGGTTGGTGAGACGCAAGATTGGCTAGTTCTTGATTGTAGAAAGCCTCCAGGGTATTCGGGTCCGAGCAGAATTGCTGCAGCTTGACACGGATTTCCTCAGCAGCGGCAGCAGGACGCTGCGCCTTCATGGATGATCCCAGCTTGACCGGGGTCATCAACCTGTTGGTAAGGAACAAGAATCCTCGCGAGCCTCCTAGCACTTGTACGAAAGCCACGCCAGAGCGGTGTACCCATTGCGAGTAAGTGAAGGAGGAGCGACGATAGGAGTAGAAGACGTCAACCGAATCCGGGTAAAAGTGCGAGGCCTCGATGTCCAGAACAAAACCAAACCTCCTGAGGATGGCTGATTCAAAGTAGTTCGAGCTCTGGACGCCCTCCGCGACGCGACGTTCTAGATCTTGCACGATAGGCGGTGGCATGGACAGTGGTAGAGGGAAGCAGGATTGGAATGGATTTCTCTCGCGAATGTCGCTGATTTGAGAGACGTAGGACTCCACAAGCCTGAGGCCATACTTCTCAATTGTGCGAGACCATTGCCGAACGAGATCGTCAATACACCGAGCTGTGGTACCGATCCATTGGAACTCGAAGTGGAAGCAGGTGGAAGGATTTTGAATGATATCGTGATGAAGGATCACCCATTCGGAATGATCACTTCGCTGTATTTATACGACGATTGAGAAGCAGGATGCGAGGGAACAGAAGAGAACTGTACCTTATTAGGGTCAATGTCAATCACCATGCTTTGGCTCATGATGAGTCGCTTCTTTATTTTTCTCCCTGACAGAGATGTGCGTGCAACAGGGGAAGAGATGATAGCCCCGCGATTAGTTTGGTCATCTCCAGATACTAGCCGACTGGGCCGCACTCCGAACCAACCACCTCTTGGTGTCATAGGAACCATGTATTCTCCACGAAGACAGTAAAAGTAGTGTCTATATGAGAGTGGTTCAGCCCAAGACGCCCGCAGATTTGAACAGAAATCAGGCTTACCCGTCAAGGAAGCCATGAGCACCCCTACAGTGATCAAAGAGCCCTTGTTCTTGAAGCTTTGCGCCCCATTCCGTGGCCTGTTCACGATTCGATACGTCCCGGAATTCTCGGATGAGCCACGACACAAAGTCAGAGCCAATGAAGGAATTAGGGTACTTGGCCGTGTGCCAGCGGTGGTCCTTAATAGGAACACCGTCGTCCTCTCGCATAGCTTTCGCAATGGCCTGAAGACTCATATCAGCCACGTCTCGTTGGCTCTCTTTCTTCTTCTTCAGAGGCCCAGCGGCGTGGATATCGTCCAGTTGTGAGATCAAGGACTCGTCAAGGACTGAATCAATGGGACCCAAATCTGTGGTGAGGAACCGAACTGGTGGTGTAGGTTTCCCTTTATCTTCAGGTGATTGCCAACGGAGTTTAGAAAATAGCTCTGCAAGCTTGTCCATTCCCATGAGACGAATTTCCTCTTCGTTCAGTTTCTCTCCAGCGGGACCAACGTTGGCCTGTTGCCCTTCGTCCGTTGGAATCACCACGAATCGTGTCCGCCAATAGCGGAGGGACTCATTCGACTGGTTCTCATAACCTGCCACCAACATATCCAGGCTGCACAAAAGGATAAGGGTCAATCGATCTGAAAACGAGAAGGGCGTCAGAGAAGACACTTGCCTGTTCCAACGGTAGTCTTCCAGACCATGCGAGATGAAAGACGTCTCTAATTCGGTATACCCCAGTCCAAGCTTCGGCCAGATAAGGCACTTGTACTCGAATGGCTGAGCCCGAGGCATCCGGCGCACATACCGACGGACCTGGATGGAGTCCTGGGAGTACGAGATACGATGTATCTCGTTGCTCATGCTGAGATACACTGGGTCATAAGGAGACCGAAGAACTTCTGCCGCGCCTTCTGGTTTAGGATCCATCGTATCATCTGTAACATAGGACGTGCTGCGCCGCAGGGAGTTGGACATATCCGAATCGGAGAGACCGGGTAGATTGGAGGGTCGTAGTACAAATTGGAATCCTTGTGCGAGGCGTAACGCTGCCATGCCTCTCATAACAACTAGAGCCCATGCACGACGAGCCGATTCAGAGCTACCAGTAACAGGAGGAGGTTTGACGAGGAATGAGTGTCGCATTTCAGGTGGGTCCACGACGAAATCGTAAGAGAAGACGTCATAGGACGTCTCCAGCTCTGACGCAGGTGGAAAGTATTCCACTGTCAAGGGCAAGCAAGCAGGCGTGATCATGGACTTCCACTTGATCTCGTATTTTGACAGCGGTTTGGCGAAAATGTGCTGCCACCGTCGAGCCAAAGAGGACGCAGTGTACGGGACGACGCTCAGGGGTTTGGAAGGATTGACCCGGATGAGAGGGGACCCTGTCGCGTTGAATCCTCCACTGAGATTCCCACTCCATCGCTTTCCGAAAGTAGGCTCGTCGCGAGGTGGCGTTCCGACTGGGGAATGTCGAGTAAGGGAGCCGCGGTGGGGATGAGGGATCTCGTCGTCCCAGTTACGCCCACTGCCCGTGCGGCCAAGAGCTCTGCCCTTAATAGCCATTGGTTTTGGCATCGTCGCTTTCGAGATGGACGTCTGAGGGGTCGTCGTTACCGAAGGGGCTACGACACGTGCAGTTGGTTCTGAGGTTGTTGGGCCATCGATGGCAGCAGGGCTGCTCTGTGCAGAGCCAGCTGCGGATACGGGAGACGTTTGTGGTTGGCTTAACCCACTTCTGGTAAATGTACTGAGAAGCCAGGACGGTGTAAACCTTGACTTCGCCGATGGACGAGATGGGCTCGGGGTACTGGGGACCGTAGCTTTCGAAGTGGTAGACGTAGATGATAGGATGGAAGATTGCGAAGGAGAGGTACTCAGCCGAGGTAGAGCACCGCCAATCATAAGTTGATCAACATGGCTCGAGTCATCAGTGTCCGTAAGATTGACTGTAATGCGCTGAGGGCTTTCTTGTATGGCTGGAATCCTAGACAGCTCTGTGATGCGACTAGGTGCAGGCCGTTTCGAGTTATCGATTGACCTGGCCGTGAACGATGCGCTAAGCATGGAACCACTGCCGGAGGATGCAATCGAATTTCTGGCTGTGGGGGCTGGCTTGGGATCTTGCCTGACGGCGAAAATATCCATGTCAAACTTATTCGCCTCCATTTTCCACAGATGATCACTTGGTCCAACGCTGTGAATTGGAGTGGCAGAAGGGTCTCGTAAATCCGGGAGGAAAGGCAGCTCTATGCTCGACAGAACGTCGTGGTCAAGCAACCCCAACATCTCAATTTCTGGCATCTTTGCCCTAGCAATGAACCTGGACATATGATGAGCATCAATACATCAACCGAAGAAGGGATTGCACTTACCTATCTTCCCTGAAAGGGAGGTCCATCTGCTTGTCCCAGAAGGATACCGACAACCAAAACGGCTCCCACCAGAAAGTCGTTTTCTCCCGCACGCCCTCGCCGCTGCCATCGTCTCCGCCCCATAGAGGATCCAATGCACGTAGACCGATTCTGCCAGTTGGTTCCGGTTTCAGCTCAGGCTCACTGCCTTCAAAAGCGAAGATAGGACTTTGGTGCAAAGGTGGCTTGGCAAGAGAAACGAGGTCTATTGCGAAACCTTGGTCAAGCATACGGGTGGTTGTCAGGCGAAGGAGTCGCTTGGATACCCGGAAGTAACCAGTTCCAGGTGTGATAATAATAGTAGAGGCACCAGTGAGTGATAGGGAACGGTCGATGTAATGGGTTTCTGTTGGGTTGAATCCAAGATTGAGGGCTTCCAGGATAGGGCCTTCGTGCGCGTATGAGAGTCGACCGACAAGACGAACATGTTCAGGTGCTGTCTCGGGGGACAACAAAGCAGCTCGGTGATGATGATGTGCCAATAGAATGTCGCGTTGAAAGGCCCAGAAGGAGTCCTTCAGACTGAAGAGAGTTGGCTTCCAGTCATTCACAATCTCCAAATCGGTGATGACCTTGAAGAAGTCCTTGTACCACTTCGTCTCCTCGTCTCGGCGTAACGGACCTGCGGCATATTCAATCTCAGCCTCGTCATAGTACACCCTAGAGATGAGCACGATGGTGACTATGTGGGTTGTACTAGCCTCCCGCCATTTGGAAAAGAGTGCCGGAAGGAAGGAATGCGCGATCTTCTCGTTGTAACGTTCACCGTCACCCGCAAAATCCCAAAGCTCGCGACAAACCTGAATGAAGATGGTCACTTTGGCTGAGAGTGATCGATACACGAATTTGGTGCGCGAAGTCACATAAGCCGTTGGGACCTAAATAATCGGATGAAAACAGACCTCAGTGGCAATTTCGGATGTCATACCTTCTTCCCGCCGATGTAAATAGCCTGAACCTGAGCAGCGATCACCCCAATGAATGACAACTCTTGGAACGCGTAAGCGCACTGCCCAACAAGATGACTGGAGAGTCTCCACATCTCGCTTCTGCCTAGATACTGGTCTTGAAAGACCAGTTCGATGAGGTCTGCACCCCATTTCTCGGGATCGACCTGACGGTTATGTTAAGCAGAGTGTGGTCAAGAGCGCTGAAGCACACACCTTGGTCAAGACCACCTCTCCATTACTCTTTAATCCAAACTTCTCAGCGATAGGTCGCGGGACGGAAATCTAGTCATCCTAGTCACACCCGCGGGCTGGGACTGAACGCTTGTTAAATGCGATACCTGAAGTTGGTACTTGGCGACTCCTTCGTCCTTGGGTACAATGAATAGGAAGCCCGAAGACTGGTCGGTGTTGGGTGCTGACAGTTGGAGGAGATCTCCTTCTGTCAACCCTGGCCAATAGGACTGATTGAGAGTAACAGCCAAAGATTCTTTCGGGTCATGGACCCATACTGTTAAGACTTTGGAGTCCCCGACTTGCAGAGGCGCAATAGGAGCTGGAGTGTTCTTGAAGATGCTCTGGGCAGTATTAGATCGTCTTCGTCCACGGAGGTGAGGAGCTTGGGACTCAGAACGAGATATGGACATGCTTAGAGAACCTCAGAGTTCTGAAGGATACATATATGTAAATATACTGCGATCACTGATAGGGAATTCAAGAGCTCACCATCATCCAAATAAAAGTTCCCTGGTCGTCCTCAGCCATGCCAGTGACGCGCAATCATGATGAGCGCTTCGCCCCCGCGCTTGCGGGACTCTTTAGGGCCGGTTTCGACGCGTCACTTGAAACTTGGCAGTTCAAGTTACTTATTGGAATGATTCCAGTGAACAAAGCTGGGAGGACTGCTCGTTGACTTCTATTCTGTAACGCATACGCTAATATACACTCTCTCCCCTCTATAAACCTACCACCCCTAGATGTTGACATGTACATTCCGTCGGCCGCTCCTAAGTGCAAATTCGGGATAAAGTACAAATATCTTTCCTAGTTGTGACGAACATTACAATCTAGAAGTCTAGTGAACAGGTATAAGAATATGCAAAAACTCCATGATATCATTCAGGCGAAGGGTATCCAAGCTCTCACTTTAGAGAAGACCGAACCCTGCTGAGACTGACCATCCGTTGGCTCGTCAGGAATCTCAGCGAATGGGTAATCCGTGTATCCTACGGGGCTGAGTACCGTGTAGAAGGTGTTGCGGTTGTATGGTGTGAGGGGGATGTCTCTCGCAAGGCGGATAGGGAGATCGGGCTAACGATGGCACAGCGCATGTTAGATGTTACCATTACGAAATTTACTGGGGATTGCACTCACGTTAGAAATGAAATACCGTCCGTAAACAGCGATATCACCCTTCTCTGCCATCTTGAGGCCGATTTCACGGTTGTATCCACCGGCGCTCAGTAGAGGACGTGGAGCCCAAATGTCTCGGATGAAGTCGTTGGACTGTAAAGCGGGAATACCAGACGCGTTAGCGGACGTTTCAATTGAATGCTATGATTCCGAGAGGATCCCTACCTCTTCATCTGTTGGATTCCTGTCCTGATTGCCTGAGACTCGGGGCTCTACGACGTGGATATACGCAAACTCAGGGTGGTCCTTCTTGATGTTTTCGACAATGTAACTGAATTGAGGTTTGGGATCCTTCATTCTCATTCCTATGCAATTCCCAAGTCAGCCTCGTGCATGTAGTAACAACTCGGCTTTGGGCAAACTCACCTCCGAAGTCACCCCAAGGACTAAGACGAATTCCCGTCCTCTCGGCACCTACTGCCTTTGTGACAGCATCAACAACCTCCAATGCGAATCGTCCTCGGTTCTCGATGCTGCCTCCATACTCGTCTGTGCGGTTGTTTGAAACGTCCTGGGTGAACTGATCAACAAGGTATCCGTTTGCTCCGTGGATCTCGACACCATCGAAGCCTGCGCGGTGAACAGCGTTTGCCGCCGCGGTGGCGTACAATTGAACGAACTCCTTGACCTCTGAGGAAGGAGGGAATGACCGTCAATCATGGCAGCCAAACGGATGGGCGACACAGCTCACCTGCTGTTGTCAAAGGTCGCGGCGCGACGCCCTTCCCCTCTAACGGAATATCAGAGGCGCCAATGTACTCGAAACCTTCCTTCACAATAGTGTTCGGGTCAGCCTGTCTACCGAGTGCCCACAGTTGCGCGTATATGAACGAGCCCTTCTCATGGACGGCATCTGTGATCTACAGTCGACGTGCGAAAAAGCACACAATTAGTTTCTCAGATCCGGCGGAGGAGATAAGTATAGGTGCGAACCTTCTTCCATGCAGCGACCTGGGCATCGGTCTCCAGGGCGGGGACGTTTCCGTAGCCACCGGCCTTGGTGGCAATGAAGGTCGCCTCCGTGATAAGTAGTGTCCCGGGGGTACTTGCACGCTGCGCGTAGTATTCGACACCGAGGTCGGTGTGAACATGTTCAGCATCTGCCCGATAACGGGTGAGAGGCGCCATGGCTACCCTGTGCTTCAACTCGATGTTGCCGACCTTGACGGGTTGAAAGAGCTGGGGTATCGACGCAGACATGGTGAAGAAGAGTAGGGAGAGTAAAGATGTGAGAGGGATGTATGGCGGTATGGTTGGGTTGGAGCACAAGGAAGAGAAGTTGGTGAAAGAAAATGAACGAAACACAACTCCGTTTTATAGTTGTTCCCAGAAGTAGTCCCTGAACAGTCTGCTATTTCTGATTACCAATCCAACCACCACGTCGTCTCGCAATTCCATGACGCGATCCGGGCTGTGATACTTGTCAGCGTGAAGGAAGCTATCGCGCTTACTAACCCAACGAGTCTTCTTTCAAGTCCAACTTTCACAGTTCGGTGGCCGTGTGTGTCCGCATCCCAGGACCGAGGGTTTGCCGCGAGGTTGTGACCAAACTCGAGTGAATTGTTTCATGGCATGGTAGGAGCAAGATGAGGGGGAACTGAGCATGATTCTGTCGCGCATACAGTGGAGATGTATTGGACGTCGGCCGTGTTCGATTGAACAGTTACGCGAAAGAGAAGGACCTGCTTGGCAAATCGCTGACTCAGCCATTTCGCTGGAAAGCAGAAGCCAGCGAGAATCGCAGGCTACGACAACATGACTAACGTTCTGTGTTCAATTTTCTTAATACGCTCAGGTCAATTCGACGAGGATGTGGCTGCCAGTGATGGTGTGGTCACGTATTGTTCGCCTGAGGTCGAAGATGTATTAACGAGTTATCTTATCTTATCTAAAGCAGCCCCCAACACATCTCTCTCGGCGCAAAGCTCGCAGTTCCTCTTCCAGCATGGCACTGTTGAGATAAGAGCAACTGCCTTACAGCGTCAGGACCTCGATGTGGGCTAGGAGGGAAGGCTCTGATAAGGGTGCCAGCGAGTGAAAACCCCAAGTTCCCGACCACTTACTCACTGTACTCTGTGGACTGAGACATCCTCCCCGTGACCTCGAAGGATGACTCTCACTGTAACCTCCGCTATGATACCCTCACAGTATTCATCGTACGCTATTCCGAACGACGTGCTGATCAACCAGTTGGACCTGAGGAAGCACATCGAAGGAGGTGAGTCACTGCATGACCCCAAAGCTCCCAAACTCCACTGTGGCGCTGACGACTCGGACCACTTGCCAGGGTACTACGCAGAAACAGACCGACAGAGTGAAGTGATCCGCTCGCCGTTCGCAGGTATTTCCCGACAACGGCCAGCCGCATGTTTGTAGGAGGAGAACTGATTGACCCAACTTTGGACTTCTACTAGATGAAGCATTGCGACCGTTGGCAACGACCATCTATTACCTCTTGACATATGACTATCCAGATGGACTGTTTCATATGAACAAATCCGCAGTCAGTGCCCTCCTACAATACTTCCATGTACCAAAACTCACACTGCCATAGACTATGCACGTCCTCCACCAGGGCCGCGTGGAGTACACCTTGATCACTCCAGGGGTAAACGGCGGTCCGCCCACTGTTGAGGTTAAGGTGAGTTAAGAGCCGGGACAACAGCCACCCAAACTAGGAGTAACAGCGTATGCGCAGGTCATGGGCCACAATATCCACGCCGGTGAGGTGTTGCAACTCCACGTCGGGTCCAACATCTGGAAGAAATCACGGTTGCTGCCCGAAGATGTTGCCCAAGCCAGACTCGATCCATCCAAGCAGCAGCACACCGGATGCTTGATCACGGAGGTCGTGTTTCCTGGGTTCCACTGGGAGGACCATCAATTCCTGACGAAGAGCACACTGAAGGCCCTGTGGAATGTGGGGAGTCCCGAGTGGAAGAGGTGGGTGCGGTATGTGAAGGAGGATTAGATCAGTAGGGTACTGGGTTTTGGATGCGATAGATAGAATGGATCGTAAATTACAGACATGATCTACCGTCGAAAAATGCACTTGCGTGTCAAAGTCCAACCATGAAGCGAATCAACAAAGCAGACAAAGCGAAACGAGACGAACGAGTGGGGGTCTGAGGTCATATCTGGTCGTAGGGAGTATCGTAGCAGATGCTGAAAGGACGTGCCGAATCGAGCAACCGAACTATGTTGGCGGCGAAGCCATGATCCTCTCAATCTCCAACTGAACTCGGACCCTCGCAGAGATACCTTCGGGATTCTTGCCGCCAATGAGATGATCTTTGGAGCCTCGAAGGCCTTCTGTTGCACCACCATAAAACATGCCGAGTAGTTTGACCCACTGAGCGCCCCATGTATGCCTTGCTTGTGCACCGCCGACCTCCAGTCCCACTAAAAGTCCCACAATCAGCCGACCTTTATAACATCTTCAGCTAGAAGGGTCATACCGTATAGTAACTCAGGAGCGACACTGGACAAGAGCAGCTGTGGGGCCTTTGCCATCCTCGCGAAGTATGTCCAGTACCTTGACATAGAGAAGGTCGGGTCCAGAGGTTTCGGGTGCGGCGTCATAATAATTTGGAAATAAACCCTCATGATTCCCGCCACCCTCGCCGTATACTCCGCGTTCGTCTCCTTGCGATCTTCAGAGTCAGAGTACCCCATCACTTTCCGCCTCTTCGCCTGATCGCCCTCCATATCCGACCCATCGAGGTCTTGTGCAGGAAGAGCTACAGGAATGGCCCAGCCACCTGTCCGCTGGACGAGTTTTGCCCAGAAGATGTCTCCAAATTGTGGCAATTCGGCGAGGAGGATAATGACCAGCTGTGCGATGTTGATTGCCGTGCGCTTTTCTGCGGCGACTTCAATCTCGGTTTGCAACAGAATAGCCTTTGAAAGGGATGACAGGAGGGCAAAGTATATCTCTTCTGGAAAGTTGGGATTGGGGCGCATGATTGTAAGAATTTCTTGGGCCTGCATCATTGTGAGTCCGCTGCGTGAGATAAATATTAAAAAATCACGCACTATGCCTGCATTCCGTTGAGGATCGTTGTTTAGCTGCCCAACCTTGGATACCATTTGTCGACGAGCTGCACTCCATGCAGACTTCTTTGCCCTATCCGACTTCACAAGTCGCATGGGAGTCCCCTTCAGTTTCTATGAAGAACATTGACGCGTGAGCAACGCAAACAGGCTAAGATCGAACTTTTGACCAACCATCAATGTTGACCTTGCCCTCTGCCAGTCTTCCAGAGGTGTCTTCAACCCAAACTTCTTCCGCTCCTCTTCTTGAGCTGCCTCTCTCGCTTCCTGCTCTTTCCTCAACTTCAACGCCTCCGCTTCCCTCTCTTGCGCCTTTCTCTTTTCCTCTTGCTCTCTCCTCTCCTTCTCCTCTCTCTCCTTCTTCTCCTGCAACAACTTCGCCCTCATCGCCTCCTCCGCTCTCCGCCTTTCCGCCTCCTCTTCCAACTTCCGCCTCACCTTCTCCTCTGCCTGCGAAATCACTTTCTCGACACTCGACCACACTGCGGTAGATCGTTTGTCCCATCTCTCCTTCAACCCCCTCTCCGTCTGCTCCTGCATGAGCTTAAAATTCGACAGTTGTGCTTGGACTTCTTCCATTTGCTTCGTGTGAATCGCTGCCAATTGTCTCTCCTGGTGGGATTGAGACTGGAGTTCGCTCCGGCGTCGCAGTGCCGTGCTAGCCGTTTGCTCTTGACGAGCCGTGTTCTGTGAGGGGAAGTATACAAAGGACGTCAGTATGTCTACCGCAATGTCACTGAGCGCGTACAAATGCATCTTTGCGTGTCTGCTGTTCCCAGTCCTCGTAAGCGTCTCTATACTTCACTCGCAGACGTATGGACGCGATGGTGTCTTCCATGAAACATTGTTCCTCAATAGTTTGCGACGGCCTGCCATGTCTCTTCCTGTGTACACCCCAAGTTAACCCCACAAAGTTAACGAATGCAACTCCACAGGAGGAAGTTCGGAGGAACGCACTGTCTGATAGGTACTGGCACCTGCGACTCCGATTCATACGCAAATGAATCGGACGACGAGGACGAGGACGACGCCACAGATTCCGTATCCGAGTCCGAGTCCGAGTCCAAATCTGAGCGATTTCTTGGGATTCCGAAGCCCGACCGCCTTCGAGGAGCTTGTCTGTGAAGTCATATGGATGTATGAGTGTACTGTGGGCGCATGTTTGGGGCGTTTCACTTGCTTACCTCCTGACTGGTGATGGGGATGGGGAACGCGGTACACCAAAGCGCATGGTCGTGCCTAATTACGAGAGCACAGAGATGTGTGAAGATATGAAGTCTGATGTGGAGAATGTCTGGCAACAGGGTGAGTCGAGCGGAGAGTGGCCAACACGACCCTCTTGGGAGCCGCCACAGTGCATGGCGTCCACGTGGATGGAATGCATTTAGGCGCTCAACAGTCAAGTTGAAGGCTGGCTTCAGCCTCACACAAAATCGCTCCAAACTTGTCATACAACTCAATTGACCACAGACGACGACATAACCCATACAATAACAGAAAAAAGAAGTAAAGACACAACCCTGAGGAATACAAATTCGTTTCTTCTGTCCGTTTACAAGAGTAACAAACATCATGGAGGAAAACTAGTGCCATACAACTTGGGACACCTCGAAGAAACACTGTTATTAAATAAATGGAATCGGGGAATGAATGGGGAAAACGGGTGGGACGAGACGTGTGTGACTTGGTCAGTGGACGGTAGAAACAGGGCTGAAAAAGAGGGGGTCTGCGAAATCGAATGAGCAGATAACCACCGCCAAAAAAGGCCAGTGGAGGAGAGGATAATGGATGCAAATCATTTATTGGCGAGAAGCCGAGCGGGATGAAGAGGATGAAGTTGAGTACCATGATGGAGCATGGTAACTGGTCTGGATGCAATGAAGTTGATTGAAGCCGCGATCTAACCCATCACGCTGGGATAGCTGATGCTCTCGCTGAGATGCTCGTTCCCGGGGTTGTAGGTGAAGCCCCTGAACTGATCCTGTACAGTTTCTGAAAGCGGTGTGTCGTCCACATGCGAGTCTTGTGCTTGTTCCCCGGTGAATTCTTGATCAAAGTTGGCAACATCAAGCACAGATTCCTGTGTTCATCCGGTCAGATACGGGTGTGATGACAGAGACACAATATGATGAGGTACGCACAACACTGGGCTTGAACGGCGGTTGGATCTTCTTCGCAATCAGCCTATTCCAGTCAACATGCTTCGCGAAGAACGGATGCTTCTTGATCTCCTCTGCACCACCAGCACCAAGACGTCTTGCCGGGTTCCTCTGAAGAAGACCAACCATGACGTTACGTGCATCGTGTGGCATGTCAGGTGGGAAGACAAGAGGGTCGGACAGAATTCGCTGGTACATGAGATTGACGTTCTCGTCGTAGAACGGTGGCAGTCCCGTCTGGTGTGAGCGTGGATAATGAGCAACGTCGTTGTGGTTATCAGGGATAAAATCGTACCATCATCTCGTACAGCAAGACACCCAGTGTCCACCAGTCAACAGTCTTTGTATAACCTTGGCTTTCCAACAGTTCCGGGGCAATATACTCTGGTGTTCCGCAGAATGCTATCGCAGCGATGATGAGCCACAGTAAAGTTGTCGCAAAAGGCTGAACAACCTACTATTTGTCTTTTCGGTCTCCGACATGTTCAGCTTACACAGTCCGAAATCGCACAGCGCAATATGTCCAGTGTAATCCAGGAGGATGTTTTCAGGCTTGAGATCACTAACCGACCATCAGCTACCTTCGGGCGAATTCGAGAGTATCATACGGCTACTCACCGGTAGACAACATTAAAACTATGCAAATGCTCCAACGCGCACAAAAGTTCAGCCGCGTAAAAGCGACTTCGTGCTTCATCGAATTTGCCTTCCCGCTGTAAATGGTAGAACAATTCGCCGCCGTTCACTACATGGGGTCAGCCTTCGGTCGATTCGGCGTACCAGGATGCTCACCGAATGACATGACCAAGTAGAGCTTATCCGGGGTTTGGAAGGAGAACTTGAGCGGTACGATAAACGGATTGTTAACGAGCGCCAGGACGGTTCTCTCGGCCAAAATATGTGTGATTTCCCCCGGTCGCGATGCGATGTTAGCCTTGCGGATCGTCTTGAGCGCGTAGATCCGTTGAGTGTCCTTCTTCCGCACTTGCATCACTTTTCCAAAGCTTCCCTTCCCAATAACCTTGAGCAGGTCAAACTGCTCGATAGCGAGAGATTCATGCCGAGCGGGCTTGAAGTCGATCTTGAGGTGAAACGCGCCAGAGCCGGCGGTCGCTGTGTACCATTGATCTGATGCATGCTGGGAAGATCAACTAAGGGTAAATACAGTTGTGACGGTGGCAGTGTGGCGTGGGCGGACGTACATGAGCATCAAGAACAGGCGTGAGGTCGACACGGGCCATGAGTATATCGTTACCCATATCATCTTGACCCTGTAGGGACTGTGCTGTCCGCAAATACGCCGAGACCGAGATGGTGGATGAACGGGACACATCGCTGCAGGGTTCAGTCAGCAGTTAGGCACAGCAGTCAGATATCACGGCGTGCGCACAAGTCCGCCCTGTAGTTCCACTCCGGCTTTGAAAGATCTCCTCCCAGCGCATCCACGAGAACTTCGTTCTTGTCGAACTCCAATACAACGTATGGTAACCACCAATTACGTTTCCGTTGCATACTGTCGCGATTACTTGCGGATCTGCGAGGTGGTGCACCTTGATCCAATGCCTTTTGGACTACCTCAGGGACCTGGACACCGGGGGGAAGGGCCAGCCCACGCCCTACCGCCAACCATATTCATCAGCCTGGCAACCTCGTTGCATAATCGGGCACTCACCTGAGAAGATTCGGATGGTGAGCATACCAGTTCGGAGATGAGACTCTCCGCCATCAGGAGGTTTTGGCGTCACAGAACGAGAGGGTATAGGGGTGACGGAGCGAGAGACGACGCCGTTCTCCTTGCTGTCTTTTGATTCTACAATAGGGATGTATTCAGTTCCATAAGTCCCAATAGATCGGGCTCCGACGAGACCCGAAGCACGTACTCTTCACTCCGAGTTTCCAGGACATGCTGGATGGTTGAGATGTGAGGGTGAGGGCAAGGAAGAGAGATGAAGAGGATTGCGCTACGCCGTTGTGTTTGGGGGGTTGCGAACCTGTGAGAGATGGATGAGCGCCGCCAACAATTGTGGTCAGCTTTATATTTGCATTATCTTATCCAAAACCGTAAGATCTCAATCTCACGGCTATCATCGCGTTCACTGTGACTGGAGCTGCTCTATAATCCTCCCTGACTCAGCCTGATAGAAGAACGACAAAGATGTGCCTGCAATGGGTCGATGTACTCATTGAGCTCGACAAGAGTCGAAGGAGGCCATGTGCAAAAATGAGCTTACTGACCTTCCGGTGATAGAAGGACTCGGCGCTTCAGGACCTCCCCAACAACCACTGCTATTGTGCATAATCACTTCCGTGTTGCGGCTTGGAGCGGCCAATCGGGGGTACCTGCCTCTGGAGGAGCGACAGACTCGGAGGAGGAAGATCAAGTGTATGTAATGGATACAAGATTGTTGCAACTCGTCTTTGGCCGAATTTCATTCGATGGATTCGAATATACACTACATGTCCCTTAGCTGGACTGAATCATGAGTACGCCGACGTTGACTGTGTCGATGAGTCCTCTATGGGCTTTGGGTCTGCCAATTGACTGAGATCAAGATCGTATTATGGGCGGCGTCTGCATGCCGATCTCCCTTTGTCTCAACTTCCACCACCAATCTCTCCTGGTTGCAGCAGCATGTCCAGTGTAGAATATGCACCGGTTGAAACGGCTGAGATACCAGCTGCACATGCAATTGAGATTGCTGGTGAGCAGTGTTGACCGATGACGCGATCGACTTCTGACGAGCTGCACAAGGTTTTCCAACGGATGAAGCCGCTTCACTTGAAGCCTTCCAGTGCGCACAAATATAATTCACATAACCATTTCTGTGTGCTCAGCTTTTCTGCCAGATCCCGTCAACGACAGGCTCCCGATCTTTTTCTTGGTGCATACATCAGCACTGACCATAATCCGCATTTCCTCATCGGATATATCTGCTCGACCCTATCCCCTGCCGAATCACTCACTCATGAATCCATGAGCACACACATACCTGGATCTTCCTCCGTTTGTATTCACTCCATCTGTGTTTCTGCCGAACACAGACGCAAAGGCGTAGCGCTTGGTTTACTCAAAGAATACCTCGTACGCCTGCAGAAAGCATCAGAACATGGCGCGCCATATAAACGGGTTCTCCTCATCTCGCACGAGGAGCTACTGGGGCTATACGTCAAGGCCGGCTTTGAGACCATAGGAGAAAGCGCAGTAGTTCATGGGTCCCGACCGTGGTTCGAAATGCGCAAAGTACTCCAGACAGTGGCGCCAAGTTTGGAGATTGCTGCTCAATCTACTCAACAACTGCCTCCAGGACTATGGGAAGCTCTAGAACGAGCTTCGACATCCCGCAGCAGACCCGTTGTTCGACTTCTGTCTTCCTTCCCCAGCGGCGTGCAAGACGTGACCTCAGACGGCACGTTGAACCAACACGATTTGCTATGTCCCCGCGAAGGTTGCGGAAGCATCATCCTCAAGGCAAAGGTGGCTTTATTGGAGGAAAGGCCAAGCGCGGAGCTTGAGCCTCAGGGTCGCGAGAATCTTCAGCTCGCACCCCTTCCGAGACCACCTGCGACTACCCATTGGTGGAAAGTAACACCGAACGCCATGGTTTTCGAAAACATCGGGTTCTCTCGTTCGGTGGGATCGCAAGGTAAACATGCGTTCTTGACGCTTCGGACCGATAACTCAATTTTTCATCTAGTCCCTATCCCGAATGGCAGTAGCAAAGGGATCAAGCTGTTGTTATGTGCAGAATGTGACCTTGGTCCGCTCGGATGGTGTGAGGAGGGTGGGAGTGAGTTCTGGTTAGCAGCCAGCCGCGTTGGGTACAGACAATGAACTGAACCTTGTAAGATACCGAAGAAATTCATGTACTGGGGTTTTCTAGAGTATCTGACAGTCAAGATAGAAGACAGACCGAGCGGGGGTTTACAGGTGGACACATCAACAGATGATACAATCACCACCCCCACTATGCCTGGCCCTGCGCTGCTGCCGTCGTATCTGTTCCAGAAGCCTTGCTCGCTCGGCAGCCTCCTGTTGAGCCTTCCGTTCCATTTCCACCCTCAGCCGCTTCTGCTCCTCCTCCACGCGTCGTTGGGCCTCCAGTTGCTGCTGCCTCACTCTCTCCAACTCAATTCTCGCCTTCTCCTGTCTCTGCCTCTCCTCCGCTTGTCGAGCCATTTCCCTCGCATGCGCTTCTTGAGCCCGCCTCATTTTCTCCTCCATCTCGCGTCTAGCTCTCTCCATTTCTTCTACTCGCCGCTTCTCTTGTGCGCGGGCTTCAGCTTCCATAGCCTCTCTGACCCTGCGAAGTTCCTCCTCCTGCTTACGCTTGGCTTCCTCGATCTCCAGATCCATGTCCTTCCGGAGATCCACACCTGCCGTCGTATTGTTCACGGCTCTCCCTTCATCGACAATTTCCTTCTGGATAGCCAGTGCTTCTGGAGGATTGTCTACAAACCTCTGGAGAATCTCATGCGCCGATTGGACGGTGTGCATGTTTCTCACCATATGCGCCCCCTTGTCCAAAACCGGTTTGAATAGGATGTCGTCAGTTGCCAGCTCGCGCTCGCGGGCCTCTCCTACGCTCTGCTGGACCTCACCCCACATATTCGTGACGAGGAGTACATTTCGCAACGTCTTCTCTCCGCAGAGGCTTCGGAACATCCCGAAGTTTCGCTTCGAAACACCAGTCATCCTGGTGTCCGAGATGCGATGCATGTATATGATCCCGCTGAGCTTTTTGTTTTGCCGGTATCTGCGACGTGGATTGGATCAGTCCCCTCGCAGCCCTTCACTTCAGCGTTACGGACTTACGAGTCTGCGAGAAAGTCGGCGATCATCCTGAGGACCTCTGAGTCACTCTTGGTGGTATCGTCAAAGCCCGGAGTGTCAATAAGCCGCATCCTGCGTCCAGACAGGACGAAGGGCTCGGATATCTGCACTACCGGCGTGCAAGACTTCAGCCCTTCTCCGACCTGGAAATTGGACCCGCTGGCGAGGTTGACGAACTGAAGTTAGGTCGTCAACATGCGTCGAAATCATTTTAGGAATGGAGGTATACCGTGGATTTACCAGTCCCTGTCGCGCCCATAACGCTGTGGATCAACTGGTATGAGGTAGTTGTCGTCGGTCGCAAGACAAACTGTACATACGCCACTGTGAGTTCTTGTTCAATAGCCATGATGAATCAGTAAGTGCTAAAGGACCGTCCTCAGTTAACACATATGTTTATATATCAAGCTGGGATCCTCCTCCCGCAACCCAAAGGCGTTCTGGGTCTGGATTCGAGCGGATATCATGGGAAAAGGCAATGTTTCGGACACTCCGTATGCCATCATCGTTTGACTGATAGAACTCAATTCCGTTACATCAGATGTGTATGCTGCTTCACCATGAAAAACATGTGAGCATGGCGCGGCGTTGCTCGTCTGCACGAGGCTGGGCAGTTGCAAGTGCTACAGGAAACCACGACATATGTATGTATTTGGCAACGGAAACATAGAAACGAGTCGTTCACATTCCGCCGACGACAACGGAGAAGTACACCAAGAAGGGGGAAGCAGTTCAGAAGATGGAACAGCCTCCGTCATGCCTCTCATTCTCCAGCCTCCAAACCTCTGCTTGCAGTCTCTCCCGCTCAGCCTCTTCCTCACGAGCCCTCTGTTCATTTTCCTCCTGCTGCCTCCTCCGTTCCTCCTCGGCTTGTCGTCTAGCCTCTTCCTCTACTCGCTTCCTTCTCTCGTATTCTCTCTTTTCGTTCTCCCGTCTCCGCCTCTCCGCCTCCTGGCGAGCCATTTCCCTATCGTGCGCTTCCTGGGCCCGTCTGATGTTCTCCTCCATCTCCAGTCTGGCCTTCTTCATCTCCTCCGCGTGTCGTCGTTCTTGCTCACGAGCAGTAGCTTCCATGGCCTCGCGGACCCTGCGGACTTCATCCTCCTGCCTGCGCTTGGCTTCTTCGATCTCCCGAGTCATCTCCCTCTGGAGATCAACGCCCGCAGTCGTATCGTCTATGCCCCTCCCCTCCTCGACTACCTCCGTCTGTATAGCCAATGCCTCGGGGTGGTTATCCACAAACCTCTGGAGAATGGCAAGCGCCGATTCTGAGCTGTTCATGTGTCTGGCCATGGCGGCTCCTTTGTCCAAGACGGGTTTGAACAGAATATCGTCCGTCGCTAGCTCGTGTTCTCTGGCTTCGCCCACGCTCTGCTGTATCTCTCCCCACATATTCGTGACAAGTACAACGTTTCGCAAGGTCTTCTCCCCGCAAAGGCTCCTGAACATCCCAAAGTTGCGCTTGGAGACACCGGACATCCTGGTATCGGAGATCCGATGCATGTAGACGATTCCACTGAGTTTCTTGTCTTGCCGGTATCTGCAGCATCAATTCATACTCAGTACTGGCCGGCAAAATGTGCTCTCAGGGGACTTACGCATCCGCGAGGAATTCTGCGATCATCCTAAGAATCTCTGAATCGCTCTTGGTTGTATCATCAAATCCTGGTGTGTCAATTAATCTCATCCTTCGTCCCGCTACGTCGAAGGATTCCGATACTTGCACAGCAGGTGTGCAGGATCGCAGCCCTTCGCCGACTAGGAAATGAGATCCGCTAGCCAGGTTGACGAACTGAAGACCTCTGATGAGCCTGGGCCAATTTAAGGGAATGAGACTCTCACTGTTGATTTCCCTGTGCCAGTTGCACCCATAACACTGCGGAGAATCGGGCGGGGTGAGGGCAAAGGTCTGTTGTAGACAGTTCACTTACGCTACAGTCAGCTCTTGGTCGATCGCCATTCGTACGTGTCCTTTGGGTTGGGTTTGCAAAGTTCAAAAGAGAGCTGCCCAAGATGTAACTCTTCGCAGTGCTCGATGTGTATTTATGAGTGTAGGGAGGCAACGCGACACTCCATCAGTAAACATGTTCAAGATGAAATCAGAATCCTTCAGACGCTGCGGTTCGAATGTTACTTGACCTAAATAGGTTGCGCAGCTTTCGGATAGGCCTCTGAGACAAGGATGCACTTTTAAATGCAAGGAATGCTCGCACAACGTGTTGTGAAATGGAAGGCTTTGCGTTCGACCGCCTTTTAGGGTGATCAACGAGTTACTGTCATGTCTTGTGAAGAGCAGGTTTCACAGCAAACACATTATGGCGTCCATCTAGAGGCATCAGAAAAGACAGAAGCAGAGGACAAACAAGTCTTTATTGCAATCACGCACAAGAAGTACAGCGCATACTCAGCAGCAAGATGAAAACACGAGGCAAAGCAATTGGTAGGGGGATTGACTTAAATGGGCTTGATCTTGAAGTGAAGAGAGATCAAGGAGAAAATGAAGCACTGGAAAGGCGTTTAAACTCAGCTTTGACCAGACCATAACACAAAGAAATCATACCCGCAAATCCTGCACCAAGTAATAGAAAACACGTAACCCCTCAGGATCCTCACTATCCTGGATCGCCATGAGGGACCCAATCTTTGCAGTCTGCACGTGAACGTGGTCAACACCGGTCTCGTTGCATCGTTGGATCAGCGCACCTCAAATGCGATGTGGTCATTGCCAATACGGATTTCAAGCTCCTGCTTTCCAACAATGTCCTTCTTGGGCCAGTGGGCGTCGTCTTCCCTGTTGATACACGTGAAACTTCAGAGAGCCTTGGTGAGAGCATGACGGAGGTTACGCACTTGGTAATGTCGCTGGACTCAATGATTCTCTTCAGCTCCTTCACTACCAGAGGTCCAACCCACACTGAACAATGTGTCAACGACGCGTGGCTGAGATTTGCTAATAGTATTCCTCACTTTCTTTACGAATCAGACTGTCATTGCGGTAATTGGAGTTATTGGCGTATCGCAGGCGTCCGTGCGAGTACTCGAATTCGAGGAACTCGTGTCCGTGTTTGCCAGAGTGACCTGTACTAAATCATACCAACAGAATGTCAACATCGACCATGTTTCAATACAGTTCGATATGCTTACTAGTAACTTCGAAGAGACGGCGTGAGCAATCAATGCACACGCCGTGAGACATTTCTTCAAGAGGGTTCGTACCGAAGGTAGAAGGGGTCGTTCTCGTAGGAGGACATAGTTGTCGTTTGTCGATGGTGGTGGAACAAGTTCAAGATGCGTCTGCGAGGTTGGCGCCCATAAAAAGTCGACAGGCGCCGCTTCTGGAAAAGTTGCATTGAACCTTCTCCGCGTCGACTTCACGGCTTAACTCTTCAAGAGAGCACTGTTGTGCTTGATCAGACAGTCGCTTGGTTATGAGTGCTGAAAGTACCTCCCTTGGAAAGCGCAAGGAGCGAGAGGATGAAACTCCTGATCCTCATAAAGGGTGAGTGAGCTTCAGCTCGGCTTGATTATCTCCTGGGTTTACTGAACTGCTATGATTAGGAGCACAATATTCGTATCAAACTTGCCATACTCTGCGACCTCCACGGATTTGAATACTCTATTCTCGGACCTCGGACCAGTCCGCTCTGCTTTTGTTGTCTTGGATCACAGTACAGGCTCCTCAAAAGGTGTTGGCTATGTCTCATTCGCAATCAAGGAGGACGCCCAAGCAGCGTTCGACAAAGTGAATGAACACGGGGAGGGTATTCTACTGGATGGACGGAAATTACGGGCTGCTTGGCCCGATAGCTCCAAAGTGAGTAGAACGTAGATATTCTGCTCCCCGCAGAGGTTCACCGTAAATTTGATCTTCAAGCAACATCACAACAAGGATGCACCAAAGAATGAGTCCGTAAAGAATCAGCCTAAACCACCACGACAACCGCCCGCTTCCAAACAACCTGCAGGACCGAAAGACCCCTTAGCAATTCGTACAATTGTTGTTAGTGGCCTTCCAACGTCGTTGGATTCGAAGACACTGTGGAAGAAAATGCGAAAGTACAAAGGTGCCGAAAAAGCTGATTGGCCAATTCAGAAGGATGGTGTGGAGGATTCAAGTACTGGTATGTCGTGACTCCGTGATAGGTGTCGTAGCAACCATATGCTAATACCATATTGTAGCACATGTTCTATTTGCGACTCCTGCAGCTGCATCTGAAGCCGTGAACAAGCTTCACGCTCACGTATTCAAGGGTTCTCTCCTCTCCGTCACCCTCAAGAAACGTTTGGATGGTCTTGCGAAACCCATTGCGAAAGCTGCGTTGAAAAAACTGAAGCAAGAGAGCACAGAAGAGACTTCCGCGTCCTCATCGAAATCCGTCGTACCAGCTCCTAGTCGTGCAAGCCGTCTTATTGTTCGCAATCTACCCTGGAACATCACGGAGCAAGATCTCCGTTCCGTTTTCCTGCCTTACGGACCTATCCATTCCATCCATATCCCGCTCGCACCGCCCAAGGAGAGCGAGGTCAAGCCCGAAGGAGACGCTAAACCGAGGCAGAAGGGATATGCGTTTGTGTGGATGTTGAGTAAAAAGGATGCGGAGAAAGCTGTGGAAGGTGCGAATGGTACGAAAGTCAGCGCCGGGATGGCAGATGCACTGGTGAGGGATAAGCAGAAAAAGAAGAAGCTGCGGAGGGAGGAGAAGAAGATCAAGGAAATAGAGAAGGCGAGGAAGGAGAAAGCTGCGAAGGAGACGAAGGAAGGCGGTGAGGATGAAGAGGAGGGCGACGAGGAACAGAGTGAGGGGGAAGTTGAAGAGGTGGCCAGCGAGCGAGTGATTGCCGTGGACTGGGCATTGAGCAAGGAGAAGTGGGAGGAAGCTAAGACGAAGATGCAGGAAGAGGAATATGAACAGGCATCTGGCGAGGAAGACGAGGAGAAAGTATCTGGTTCTGGTGAGGAAGACTCGGGAGATGAGAGCGATAGCCATATCGGTGTGCACGAGGGTGATGATAGTGACGGTTCTGAAGATGACGACGACGACGACAAAATGGATGTCGACGAGCCACCCACTGGTCGACCTACGCTTCCACCACCAGAAACGGGAACGACACTATTCGTGCGCAACGTGCCTTTCGAGGCTACCGAAGAAGAGCTGAGGACTACGTGAGCCTTTTGGTATCTAGCCTGTTCACACCCTATTGACTGATTGATTTTGGCAAAGGTTCCGAGCGTTTGGTCCTTTGCGATATGCACGTGTCACGATGGATCGCGAGACTGGTCGCTCAAGAGGAACGGGCTTCGTTTGCTTCTGGAACAAGGCTGATGCGGACAAGGCTGTTGAGCAAAGCGATATCCTCCGTGCTGAGACAACTGGAGGTGAAGGTGCTGCGGTAAGTAGTCGTGAAATTGGGTCATCATTCCTTCTCACCATTTTTCAGCCAAAGAAAAATCCGTTTAAACTTCCATCTCTCCTTACTCCGGACCCATCCGCTTCTGTGGCGAAGAACCTTGTTCTGCACGGCCGGACAATGGATGTTATCCGTGCAGTTACTCGGGACGAAGCCGGCAAGCTGAAGGAGGAAGGAGAGAGGCGGCGGGAGAAGGCAGACAAGAGGAACATGTACCTCTTGCGTGAAGGCAGTAAGGATGATATTTTGGAGACATATCAACAGGCTAAATTCGTATTTCAGTCATCCTTCCTAACACCCCCGCAGCCGAAGGCATGAGCCCCGCCGAGGTCGACAAGCGGACACAATCCTTTAATGCTCGACGTGCTTTGCTCAAGTCAAATCCTTCTCTTTATGTGTCCAGGACCCGTCTGAGTGTCAGGCAGCTGCCTCTGTTCGTCACAGAACGGATGCTCAAGCGACTTGCAATCCACGCTGTCCGGGCCTTCGAGACTGAAGTCAAGGCCAAGCAGAGGGAAGGTTTGAGCGCCGACGAATTGACTGAGCCTGTAGCGGAAGACGAAGACGCTGATGCAGCGAAGAAGATCGCTAAACCGAAAGGTAAAGGGCGGAATACTGGCGTTCAGCAAGCCAAAATCGTTCGCCAACAGGACCGTGTGGACGCGGCCACGGGCAAGGGACGTAGCAGAGGGTATGGTTTCCTGGAAATGACTACGCACGCAGATGCCTTGCGCGTCCTCCGCTGGGCGAACAATAATGCGGGTGTCATAAAGCTATTCGAGACGTGGTGGAAAGAGGAAGTAGAGGATCTGATCAAGCACGAGAAGAGCAAACCAACTACGGACGGCCGGCTGGAGCGACTGAAGAAGCTGCTGGAGGATGATGACCGGAGGAAGGCTAAGGGCAGCCTTATTATGGAGTTCTCTATCGAGAACGTCCAGGTTGTGAAGAGACGTGCTGCACATCAGCAGGAGAGCAAAGCGGTGGGCACTACTCAGTGTAGTTCGCATAGTGGTGCTGATTTTTCTTACAGGAAACTTCTGGCGCTGACGTTAAGAAGGCCAAGCGCAGCAAGTCCTCTGCACCGCCGAAAAAAGAGGCCGCAGATGATGAGCGTCCCCTCAAGAAACGGCACACCACCGATTCTGAAGCAAAAGAGAGCTCTGGGTCGTCAACGAAAGGTGGAGACCAGCTTGGGTCGTTGATTGGGCGGAAGAGGAAGGAGCGCAAGAGCAAGAAGGGGAAGTCATAGTGTGGTAGTTGCTACAATGTGTATGTCGCCGGAGATGATAGAACGCGTCGAGATGTCAACGCGTCGGATGGGCGTGACGCGCTGTGACGTTGGCACGTGTCTGTGACGGTTGCCGTGGAGTGATGGGCGCTCCTGTGCTCGTGAGTGGGTTGTCACAGTCAACGCTTTGTTCATCGCCGCCACACTTGTCTTCATCCCACCAACCTCTGTCATTCGTTTATTTCCATTGTAAATGTCCCCATGGCTGCAAATGGTCACCGCGCAACAGGATCTGTCTCTCAAATTCAGAATCACAAGGCTCAGCTTGCGAGCGCCTACAATGAGCTGGGCAAGGAGCTTTCATCGCAGAAGATCAGAGTTATAGGCAATTATACGCTCGGTAGGGTTATAGGCGAAGGTATGTTCATTTGAAATTAATGAGGTTATAGTGGGATTTGACAGCGATTGCGTTAGGCACCTATGGAAAGGTTCGCCTGGGCATACATCGTCCTACCGGAACCAAGGTCGCTATCAAACAGATTCCGAAGGCCATGTCCTCATCCTTGACCAGAGAAATACACCACCACCGACAACTACATTATCCCTACGTCACCCAACTATTTGAGGTCATCGCTACGGAGTCCCACATCTGGCTTATCACAGAGTTATGTTCAGGCGGAGAGTTGTTTGATTATCTGGCAGAGAAAGGGCGACTAGCTGAAGACGAAGCTCGAACATTATTTGGACAACTGTGCTTGGCCGTCGCATACGTCCACGAGAAAGGCATTGTCCATCGGGATCTCAAGCTCGAGAATGTACTATTGGACGAGAGGTGCCGGGTCAAGCTAGGAGACTTTGGCTTCACTCGTGAATTTGAGAAGGGTATCCTTCTAGAGACATTTTGTGGAACGACGGGGTATGCGTCTCCGGAGATGTTGCTGGCAAAGAAATACCTAGGGCCAGGCAAGTACCTACTCCCGTAACCTATGACGTTTGTTGACGCTCTTACCCGACAGAGGTTGACGTCTGGTCATTAGGTGTTATCCTATATACCCTGCTCACCGGGACCCTTCCCTTTGATGATGATGACGAAACTGTTATGAGGGATAAAGTCATCAAGGGAGAATTTGAAGATCCAGAATGGCTTTCGAATGGTAAAGTCCATATTCTACCTTCATCCCCTGCAGCGCATATATTCACCTTTCTCCTCCCGCGCAGAGGCCCGCGACCTGATCAAGAATATTTTGATTGTTGACCCTACTAAACGACTCACGATTGCACAAATACTCGCTCACTCTTGGTTTACGGTGTCCGGTCCCACTTCCAGCCTCGTTCCCTCTTCCCCTCCAGGCTCTCCAACACGATTATCTGCACCTTCCATGGGGGCGGTACCACAACTCACTAATACTACTTCGGTAACCTCCAATGCTACCTTCCACTCCGCCTCTTGTGAGAGCTTCCCAACTACGCCACAAACACCTGATGACCCCTCCGACGATCCCTTCTCCTCTTCCGCTACCGCAGAGTTGCGCCAACGTCAGAGTGAGTTAACTCTGAGAAAGCTCACGGCGAACGAGCGCAAGACTCCCACTCCAGATACTCTTGTTGAACTGCCCGACCACAGTCTGCAAGCGAACGGCGACGTTCGTCCTTCCCTTTCCCGCGCCACCACCACATCCAATGCATCCACTAAGGGGCCCCCAAGCGCATTCCCGACTCGCACACCCGCAAGGACCAAACGCCGTTCCGTGTCATCAACCCTCTCCACTGCCGATGCTGCTACCAATACCACCTTTGATATATCTAAGATTCCTTCACCCCCTCAAGATTTCTCTTCTTTGCTCAGCACACCGGCTCCCATCATTTTCTCCACTCCATTGGAGCGCGACCTTCTAAATAGCCTGAGCTCCCTGGGGTTTGATACGGGTCAAATTGTGCATTCCGTCCTAACAGATGCATGTGACGCAACTGGGGCTCTATGGTGGATGTTGAAGCGCAAAGCGGAAAAGAAGTCGCTTGAGGAAGGTATCGGCAACACCATAGCAGAGGTCGCGGATACCACGGCGGAGCAGACCGCAGATGTTGATACTGGATCGGGCGACAAGGAGAAGGATGCAAAGTCCCATGCAATTGGCCGATCATCTCCCTCACCGCTCCCAGCATTGGCTTCCACAAGATCTGCTCCTGAGCTCCAGTTCATTCCCCCAACTCCCACTGCAGCGAAAACAAACACTCGCTCCAGTACCCCACCACGCTCAAAAACACCCACAAGTGGTGCTTTGTCGCCAACCCCATCCCTGCAAGCTCAAGACGCAGTGCGTTCACATCCGTCAACCCCAGGCGGAAGTCTCAAAGAGAGAGACAAAGACAGCCAAGGGTCGAAAGGTCGTAAAAACCGGGCGGGGAGCGTCAGCATCATGCAACGAGCTACTACTGCACTCGAAGCTGCGGGTCTGGTACGGAAAAAATCCGCAGAAGCTGTCCGCGATGACAAGGAGAGAGAGAAGAGTTCTGAGAAGCGTATGGGGAGTGGCGACGAGCCTCGTATATCTGGTGGATCTAACAAGCTTGCCAAATCACCACCGTTGAGGGCATTGAAGGACATTAGCATCCCGAGTACCCCCAACCATAGTTTTGAGCAGCCCGCATCTGCACAGGTAGGATCCCCATGGGTCATAACGAATGGCAAACTGTCACCGCCACTCACCCCGGGGACCTCACCAGGAGACACCCTTGGCGCTCTTCCCAACATCGCAGAGCACGGCAAGCTGGGCCAGCATAGGAATCGGGCCAGCCTGCTTTCCGCATTCAGGATGTGGTTTAAGGAAGATCCCAAGGGCAAGCGCAAGGAACAACCCACACTATCGACCCAAGGTCTGTCGTATGGCAACGGACCAACTGTCGGTAGTCCTGGTTCGAGTCCCGTTAACGGGCGTGGGCGAGGCACTGTCAAGCAGCGCAATGGCACGGGGAGGGGGAAGTTTGCGGCTGGGAGAAAAACTAACCCTCGGACCAAGCGAGCGTCCATGTCGTCCCGTCGCTCAAGCAGCGTTAACTCTAAGCGGTCATCTATCACCTCTACGCAGTTCGCCATCCTAGAAGGGGCACAGTACTCACCAGACCAGATGGCCCCGATGAGTCGGCAGAGGAGTGATCCAAGTCGCAGCAAAGGGAGCCGGACACCAAACTCCGAGAGGGATGAATACGTTTCAAGACCATCATCAATGCAGAGCTTCCACCATCGTCATCACAAGTCCCCTTCTGCCAGCTCCTCTGGATCAATATATCCGGGGCGAGCATCTCCTCTACCAAAGTATCATCGTCGCGCCGGATCCGGCTCCTCCACAAGAGTCGTACGTCAGATACCTCCCTCAACCTCGATGAAGAGCGGCGGGTCCCATTTGCGCTCCAACTCGGCATCGTCCAATCACTCTTTGGCGTCGTCACGACATGGCTCCCTATACGACCTGTCAGAGACCGAAGGCCGACGTGCCTCTCCGAATAAGACACCATCAAGAAACTCGTTTGACGAGACACCTCGTCGGGCGGCGACCTTTGTAGCGCAGAAGAGGCAGACACCATTTGCACATCCTATCAGCAGCGGCTATCTTAATTCCCTGGGTCGGTCCAGTTGGAAGAAGTCGTGGGGAATGGAACCTCCAGGATGGCAGACTCGATCTGCGTTCTCCGCCGTGGAGGTGCTCGCTGTTTCTGATGGTCCTGGTAGTATCCGAGACGTCTTCACGGGCAGGCAGTCAATGGGAGACGAGTCGGATTGGATTGACGAGGACGATGATATGACGGGCTATGTTGGAGGACTTGGTCAAATGACGACGTCTTCTTCAGCGCCGACATATCTGCAAACCACTATCGACTCGCCGATGTTGCCGACCATGTCCAAGCCTCCTCCCCTGAACTTGAACAACAGGACAGTACCTTCATTGTCCTCCTCAACAAAGCACCATCCTACGCTCCCGACAGCGAATGTGAACTCCAGGCAGGGTCGCGGAAAGAGTGGTGGAAGGTCGCCTGCTGGGAGGAGTTCACCTCTTCCTGGAGAGGCTGCCTTTGATAGCAGTGGTCGACGGACACAACTACCTGCAGGGAGGTCGGGACCGGCTGCGATTCAAGAGGAAGACGAGGATGAGGAGGAAGACTGAGTGGTTCCCTCCATTGGTTTGCTTCTACGATCCGTCATGACATTTCTTACCCCATTCCGTGTGCTCTCGCTCTCAATCTTCAGACCACCTCCGTCTCTGATAATGTATGCATCCTATTACTTCGTGTGCCGCTGCCTGACCATTTACATTCCTCGTTCCGCACCACTTTTCGTTCCCCTTGTTTATCGTTATCAAGTCCTCCTCTTTCCTGTGTAGAATATATATGACGTATTCCCTTTCATCTCACCTGGTTTTTTCTCGGACGAACACTTCCACTCGTTGCCTCCTTCATACTCGTCGCTGGTATAGGGACTTTGCTAGCATTTTAGATACCCCGTCGCTGAATAAAAACGAGAACATCCGTAAATTCCGCGAAAGGACCACCCTGCGCAGTCTGATCCAGAGCCAGTAAGCGCCAAGGAGGAAGGTTGTGCTGTGTTTGGCGTGGTCGCCGTGACGCCGCGCCTGCCACTCTTCCTTCCTCCACAACCACCACCAACAACGACGACGCCCTCCTCCTCCGCCCTCTCAATATTCTAACAAGGTCAGTGCGCCCAATCACTCCCTCGACGACGACTAAGCTGACAACCCCACTGCCCGCATCCTCCAGGTCTCATTTCGCACGCTATTAATCATGTTCGTCTCTCTCAACCCGCATACTCCACCCTTCACCTTCCCCGCCCAAACTGTTCAACCCTTCTGACAATCACACTTGGGTATTTTCCAGGTCTGAGCCCTACGACCCGTATGACCCTTATGTCCCCCGCACCGGTAACCCAGCCGGCGGTGCAGGCGCGCCAGGAGCCCCTGCCGCTGGCAACTCCAAAACCGCGGCCATCCAGCAGCAAATCGACGACACCGTTGGTATTATGAGAGATAACATCACAAAGGTGGCAGAGAGAGGAGAGAGGCTTGATCAGTTGCAAGACAAGACTGGTGCGTGTTTTCTTGTTTCATGTGGTGTTGCACGGGTGTGGAGAGTAGGGAATGCTGATGATTGCGCTGGTTACTGTTGGGTTGGTTTTGTGCAGACAATTTGGCTGTTTCTGCACAAGGTTTCCGTAGGGGAGCCAACCGTGTCCGGAAGGTGCGTCCTGTTGCTGCTGCTTGACTGCGGAAAGGCCGGTGATTGATTGCTGTCGTCTGTTACGCAGAATATGTGGTAAGCAGTGCTTGTTTCATTCGTGTTTGATCTATTTTTGCTGAGTCGTTGCCTCTAACAACCCAAAGGTGGAAAGACATGAAGGTGTGTATTCGTAAACATGACGATGCTCCTATTCGTCGTTTCTGACCACCCCCTTGCAGATGCGAATTATCATCGGCGTGGCCATTGCTATCATCATTGTGATCATCGTTGTATCCATTGTGAAGGCTACACAACACAAGTAGATTATTCTCTCCACCACCTGTCCTATGCGCCCCCATTTTCTTCTTCCGGCGAACCCGACTCACTACTATCCATTGGCCACACTTGTCTTTAGCTTCGTCTAGTCGTGTTGTATCTATGCAATTCCTGCCTCTTTTCCTACTGTAATGTTCTCCTTCGCACCATCACTTCGCAGTGGTGAATGCTTTTGTGGATAGGCTGAGTACTATAACCAGGACTTTGTTTCTTTGTGGGATGACGCATATGGGCGCTTCGACTTCGTGAATGGACCGAATTGTGGGGTGCTACAGCTTGTTCACAACTCGAACCATGGTCATTGGGCAATGCCACCAAAGCAGTATTCATACGCAATAACGGCTCACCCCCGTGGTCAGTAAGTATCCATACGGAAACCAAAAGAGGCCAACGAGTAGCTCACAGTGAAACCCACATTTCAGACCAGTCACCCCACCTAGCCGAGTCACTGGCTACCTCATCATCGTTGCTTCGCTCATCTTCTTCATTGTCGGAAGTTATGCCACGCTTTTCAGTGCGTTTATGCCATTGAAGGGCTGGAACTGGGTGAGTGCAGCTGGTAGAAGTGAAGCGCAGTGGGACCCAGCACTAACGTAAATTGTAGGCTCTGGACTTGCTCACGGAGGACACGCACTACAAGTACTTCATCCTCTTCCTCGTTCCTACGACTGCGTACTTTGTGATTGCGAACTGGGTAGGCTGGGAATATTATAGGAATTCCTGAATACGGATTAATATTGTGGATGCGTGGGCTACCCTTGACTCCTCACACTGAAACGCCACAGCGCCGTTGGCACGAAGACTACCTTGATATGTTCGCAGAGTGTTGGCCGCGGGGATGCGCAGGTACTTTGGAGAATTCTACCTTCACATTGCTCACAGTCGTATAGCGTCCTCATGAAGCTTCGCCCTTGCGAAACTTGACAGTGCGGCGTGCCAGCACGGCATGGTGGTGACAAGATCCTTCACATCGCCTGGTGCTGCCTTGCCCAAAATCTCGTTGTGATTCGCTCTTTAGTGAGCCCGATCTTGCACACCATTGCCATGAGTTGAATCTGACCGTCTCCTCGTGCCTTCAGTAGAAGCCCCACCCGATCCTCCAGGTCGCCAATCACACTTAGACTTTTCACAGTCATTCGGATTTGCACAGACCTTATGGCATGCAGCCCTAGCAGCATCGAGATTCATAACAACGGCTGGATGATGTATACATCGAAGTCATGTCGCAGTAAACGCACCAGATGCGCACCCCTCTACAAAGCCAGTAACATGCCTATCGCCGGTGTCATAAACGACGATCCGTCACGCCTCTGTTGAAACATACCAAAGCATTGCCCATCTCACCGCAGCCCGCGCATTCAAACATCATGTCAATGGTCCTTACAGGTATTCCGCAGCCCCACTGCCCGTCACGTAGCCTCGTGTACGTGCTCATCCTATTTCGAAGGCACTACACTAACCCGAGCGACAGGCGCGTCACACGCAGATCTTCAGACACGTCTGTGATGCAAATCAATGTCCCACCGACGTCCTGTTTAATATGTACCATCACTCCCACACCCACATCAAACCCACGACGTCACTTTGTAGCCTCAGCTATTATAGCTATAGACAGCGAAACCGGAACTCTACCCACCCACCGTCACGTAGCCTCATGGCCACACGCCACCTTTCACAACTCCAAAGGCACACGATATGGTTTAGTCCCACTGCGCCGTGTCACGTCGAAACCACGAGGGACTGGAAGGAGCTGATTTATCTCGATTCTTCACATCTCAGAACGTGGAGGTCAGGACCAGAGGTGTGGAGCCATCGCGAAGGTTTCATTATAACCACGGTGCGAAGTCCTGGAGAAGAAGGCACCTGGAGACATGGGATTGTTCCGCGTGCACGGGTGGTGTCGCCGTACGCGTCTTCTGATCGAACCTTGCGGGGGTCAAGATTCCGGTTTGCGTTTTTGCCTTCTTTCAGTTCCGCTTTTGAAATCACCGTTCCGTACAGAGGATACAGGTAACACGGCGCGTGTGGTGCTGCAGGCTTTGCTTCTGGAGGTATGTTATTCCCAAGTAGCCCAACCTCGAGTATGACTGTGAACTGCCTTGCAGACACCGATGACTTATGCTATCTCCGCAGGATGTATGTGCTCCGAGTCTGCTTCGTCTTCCACGCAGTCAGTCGGTGACTATGATCACCTCGGCGTTTCCAATCCTCTCGCACCCATTCATGAGAAGCTCGACATATACTGGCGGCCAAATGACACCGACGAGGCCGAAACTCTCGTATGAGTTGCCGTGACCGTGACACACATAATCTGACAATTCTTCCTTTGCCGTCTCCCATGCCCGAGTGCGCTCTCCGGCGAGGTATGTACCATATATAATTCATTTCGTTTCAGTCAGCACATTACTCCGCTCTGGCATTTGAATAGTGGTTATCAAACGCGCAACAGCGGCGAAGTGTCCCTTTAACGATGCTATCAGTTCGCTGGCAACGCGTTTGAGGTTGACGTTACCCTCAAGCTCTCTCATCGACACGAGGGACAGCATAGTCCAGGCAAACACCTTGCCTTTGCTCCCGTCCGACATCCGCACGTTCACCAATGTTGAATACAGCATGTGGGATTACTCTCCTTGATCGCCCAATGCAAGTGCGTCCGGGTCCGTTGGAATACAAAGGCTCCGAACGCGCGGATAGTTCAGTCCAGAGGAGAGAGGGAAGGGCCCTGAATGAGAAGCACATCATCACCGTAACGGCAGCTATCTCCATTCCCCCTTCCATCCCCCCAACGCACATGTCTCGTTACCTACCGCAATTCACAATCCGCGTTCACACACATCTGACCGGACATCCGAAAGTCCATAGCATAACCCAACAAACTGTGCCCTATGGCACAATCGCATTGCAGTAAGATAAAAGCGCGGGGTAAGAACAAAAGGTAGGTAGATCGTACGGGGACATGAGCCAAGCAAAGTGGGAGTCGTAAGTAATAGACGTGGGGCAGGAGTAGGTAGGTAAGGGGTAAGAGTAAGGAGGAGGATGAGAGAGATAAAGTCCGAGTGCGTAACTGTCGAATAAACCCTGGAGGTAGCTCCCTGCAACAATTTCAAAAGGGAAGAAACCAACCAAGAAGGTAACCCGAAAATCTATCCGTAAAGAAAATCCGTGATTGTGTCGTAAGTGAGATGCTGAGATGCGAGAGGTGAAGATCCGAAAGTCCAAACCCGGAACAGACGGATGAGGGGGTGGAGGTGGGGGAATTGGAGGATGAGTGGGTGGACGAAGAGAGAAAAGAAACCGAGACAGATGAAGGAACAAATAAAAACAGGAGGAAGTGAAAATCCTTTGCTACAGAGCTCGCAGCGAGAGGCTACGAGCGGGGGTATGTGGGATGAGAGGCCAAAGACTGGGAAAGGAAAAGCGGAGAGATTAGACGGTGTGTGTAGGTGTCGCAGTGTAGGGGAGAAGAGACGCACAAGTTCTCAGCGGCAACCCGCAGAGAAAGAGAACCAAACCGGTACCAAAAGGAAATGAAAGAGGAATCGCAAAAAGAAAGAGATGGAAGATAAGATCCAGGCGTGAAGAAGGGGAAGAAATAAGGGCGGGGGGATCAAAGACTAGGTATCAAAATATATCTACAAAGAAAAAAGGTATGAACAAAGCACAACGACGTGTGCAATAAACGATAACCACAAGCCGAGAAAGTCGAAGGGGATTAGACAGCAGTAATGTGTCATTAGCGACTATGATGCAAAACGTGAACCGAGAGCGGATAAAGGAGCTGATAAATAGTAGACAGGAAGGAGCACCGCCGTGAACCAGACGCAACCTAAGACGCGTTCACGGGTATCGGTGTCTTATAACGATGGGGTGGAGCAAATGCAGCGGATGCATTAGAGATCGTGCGAGATCGGCCAGGGGTAGATGGCTGCGATGTGGGCATGCTGCTCCGTCCCATTGACGGCAGGAAACCGGACCGACCAGTCGGCGGGCTTGCTGTCTCGAGAGAAGGCATCCATCGTTGGATCAGCTGGACGCGTTTGCTGTCCTTCTCTCTTTGTCTCTCCTTCGCTTCGTCCTTTTGGGTTTGAATCTCATCCGAGCTGGATTCGCTCGACATGGATCGCATCATTTTGGTGGGGGTAACAATGTGTCCAGAGATGGACATTGACCGGGTCTTCGCAGGCGTGGAAGGTCGGGCGGACTCGGACCGGACTATATGTGGACTCGGTGTATAAGCTCCTGAGCGCACGGAGGGCGTCATAGATCTGAGCGAAGGGGGGGCGACAGAATTAGAGCGCATGGGAGCAACCGATGAAGGGCGAGTCGGTGTAGTCGTCGAGCTCATCCTTGATGGAGGTACCGACGAATGAACTGGCTGTTGATAAGGGGTGGGGGATGTAGGAGAAGTGGCCCGAGAACGAGGTGAAGTGGGTGTCACGGACGGAGAGCGGGAGCTTGCCGGCGAAGAGTACCCGCTGGAGGTAGTCTATGAGAATACCAGAGTTAGAAGGATATTCATGAATGAGAAATGGTATGTACGCACCTTGTAGCGGCTCAACTCCGACCGGAGACTTTGGCATTCTTGAGCAGTTTGAGAGAATTGAGATCGCTGTAATATAGACATCAGTACAGGATGATCGTTTAGAGTTGCACCTATAATGCGTACCAGACTGAAACATTAGTCAGTAGGAGTCATCATATTTGGAATATATCAAAGATACGTACCTGCGGAGTTCACTGTCGAGCTTGGCCTTGCCAGCCTCGGCTTGGTCTACCTGATCCCTAAGCTGACGTTCAATGTTTCTCTGGGACTTTGTTGCCTCGGAATGAGCGATATGGTTCATGAGAATGGCACGAAGAAGGAGGGCACTCAGGTGAAGCGATGTTGACTAGAGATGGGAGGTCAGTCACAAACAAATACCATAAATTGAGCAAGTAGTGGGCGCACCTTATCACCCTGTTTGTTGACCGCAAGCCACTCCTGTAACTCCTTATGCAGAGCCTGCACCTCCTCCACCGAACACTTCTTGGCCGCAATCCGAGCGACCTTGTGCTCCAAGACCTTGGCATCGGTTCGCGTCTTGAAGCCGGAGATCAGAACATCGTCTTCGGTATCATCAACGATGTTGTCATATACGCCGGCGAGGCACTGTTGCCGGGGGGTTGACCAACCGCTCCCGCTGGGACTGAAGTCGATTCGTATCATGCGAACGGCGTCACTCGCGAAGGACTCGCGACAGAAGGGACATGCCGGCGCGTGCTTGGGATGTGTCTTTTGGATGATGGAGTTGCAGCAGCTGAGACAGAGGACATGTCCTAGAGAGGGAAGATCAGCAATGACGTCGTGCGGCACGACGAAGAGGGAGAAACCTACCACAGGGAATGCAATGGGGGTAGTTGTGAGGACCATACTCCTCTGCGCAGACGTCGCAGAGGGAACTAGGGCTTAGAGTAATCATAAGGAAGGACGTTCGTGTAGCGTAAGAACTGGAGGGAAAACATTAGCAACGAGGGAAAGAGGAGTGAAAGGGTATATAAGCAGGGAGAGAGCGGGCATACTGGGCCTTCCCAAAAAGGCAATTCACAAACAATGCACAGCCCACATGGCGATTGCAAAATTTTGCCCTTTGCCCGCGAGCTGGGGGTGTGAAGAGAAGAAAGGATGGGCCACGAACTCACCTCCTGTGTGTAGTGTGTTCCGGGAGCCTCCTCCAACGTCAATCCGAGTTTTGTTTTCTCCACACGCGATGCTGTTGAACCTCAGCGGCGAGATGACGGTGAAAGCATAAAAATTCGTTCTTGCAAAAGGTGGCCTGGTGGTGAACTGTGCGAATCGGTCAGCGACAGAGCTTTCTCTGGGCCAGAGAAGCACCAAGGATGCAAGAACACTCGGATGGGGAGGACGAGGGGGAGCGTGGTCGTGGTTGAAAGTGAAAAACCAGCCAAACCCACCCGCCCAGGGATACCGACTTTTTTCAGACTCCGAAGTCCCAATTTAGGGTTAGGGCTACCGCGCTTGTCCCTGAATGCTGCGCCCTGGCGTGATTATTCCGACCGGGGTTTCTGTCACAGTGAGTCACACGAGCAACAACAGTTCTCCCCTCGTCGCCGTCGTCGCCGATGATGAGAAGAGAAATCACAAAAGAGGGGCACTCAGTCGCCACAGTTCCCCTTTATATACCCACCGTCGCCGAGGGAATGGTCAGTTGAGCTCTCGCTTACGTCTCGGTACGTTTATTGTCTCCCCTGGGCTTTGAACCATCTGATCCTGATCCCTTTCTTCCTGATCCTCTATAGACTCTACCCTGCTGCTCTCCATACCTCCCAGCGGAACAACCCTGACGTATTGTCCCACCGCCTTGCGCAGCGTTCGCGTTGGGACCCGTATGTCGGTGTCGAAACTCCCTGGTGATTGTACATACCGCCCCAGCGTCATCTCTCAGGCTTGTCCCGAGCCCTGACTCGGTCCACCCGGAATTCACTAGGCGTCGTGATGTCGGGCTCTGTGGGTGCTGATTCAGTCTCACAGCCTGGAAATTGTCAGCTGGATCCGTGATATTCCATCTCAGCTGGTCGGGGACTCTTGACTCGACTCCGAACGCTCTTCTGACTCTCGTCCGTTTGCCGGTTACGCATTCACCTTGTAACTCTTGACTCAACACAACCCGTCTTTGATCATGATCGCTCTCCATCTCCGTTCTCTTTCTAGCCATACGACACAACAGCAATCACTCATTATTCAATTTGGCATGCAAGCGCATTCACCCCACAAACCCTGGCCACTTTCCCCACAGTGATGTACTGGATCCTCTCATGTCGGCACGGAACTTCTACACATTCGCACTCTGCGGCCAGATTCCAGGCATATGTATGCTGAAGCAATCCTGATATGGCCAGGCACGTCATCGCAGCTGCTTCGCGGGATTATCACGAGACCAATCTCATCTGCATGTCCCAAGACACGCTTCATTCAACCAATACGCCGTCATGTCTTTGAATATAAGGAGCCATTTGCGCCGCTCGGCTCCCCTTCATCCCCCTCGCTCGCTCTCCTCCGCGATGCAACTCAGCTACGGTCGCAATCATAGCTGCCGCATGCCAGTTCACAATCAGCAGAACGATCCCAACGAGTATCTTCAGCTCGGTGCCCGATCTGCATTAAGAACCCCAGTCTCCTCGTCGATCCGTGGAGTGCTGCTCTTTCATCGATAAGCTCTCGATGTTTTCGCAAGTGGCGTTTCTCCAATGCTTTATCGTGTTCTATGATTACTTTGGCTTCATGGCGACTTGCAACCTCCGTTCCCGAGGAGGCACATTCATGGCTCATGGATGATGGATGCCTTTGTGCGGAGCGCAGTGTGCTCTTATAGGTTCATCCGGGAGTGGCGTCTGCAGATTCTATCGTTGGTCTATCGTATACATCGCAGCGTGCAGGTCGAGACCTGAAATCGAGACCGCGACGCTCGGTGGGTGGTGGCTATTGTGCCCAATAAGATCGAGCGTTATTCATTCTCCATTGGTGAGCATCTCACTCGTCAAGCATTCATTCATTTTATCTCGCCTCCCGGTTAATTTTCCAGGGCTCGATCCATACAAAGAAGAACAGCCCATCGGTGAACAGCCAACATGACACCCGGCTTCGAAAAAGACGATGACGGAATCCAACCCTCCTCATCGGCCACAACTGGAATCCTCCCTCCTTCTGTGCCAACACAGCCATCTCACTCTCCGGAGGGTGATCTCATCTATCCGATAATGCAACTCTCTCCAACAGGGCAGTTCGACTCCAGCATGACGGGATGAATCCAGCAACGTGGGCTGAATATCTGAATATGCGTGGACTTCGGGCATTCGCAGCATGTGAGTTCGTCAGAAATAGCTCATAGATTCTCTCAACATGGATGACCACCGATTCCAGGTTGACCCCTGCACGTGTTCGCTTTGACTGGCTGGTACTCAATAATCTAGCGTCCGGGGATCAAGAATGCGGAAAGAGCACTGGGAAGCTTGGAAGGTAACTCCAGTGCACCCTCGCGGAATCCGGATAAGCAACGGGAGAGAACAAGCACGCGCTGGACGCGTGTTTTGATGCACTCGCATTCGGCCGAGGGGAACAATGCACAATCTACCACTGACGAAAAATCCTTTTGGCATATTCCACCTGTTTTCTCGACCGTCAAGCACTCTCTTATCTATGGACACTCAAAAGATAATCTATCCTGTCGGTGTGAACGAGTGTCAGTTCGACTTTAGCGAGCGCGTTTGCAACGCGTGTTTTTGCGCTTCCAAGTCAAAGTACGTTACCCTGCAGTCTTCCGATGGTCGTTTCGCCCCTCTGGCTTATACACTTTGGCTTTGAAGGGTATAAATTCTCTGGAAGACGTGAAATACCTTGAGATCTCGTGTTTTGCGCATGGCCTTGCTTACGTCCAAGGTGCGTCAAGTATTTCATACCTGTGTGCGCGTAAGCGTACATACACTCTAGGACATCGCGGTGCAGATGAACATAGTCTAATGAAAGACTCTATTTCATCTCGCTCTCACCCTGCGCCGACCCCCGACGCACTTTGTCTTCGTCTATCGTCAAATCCTGTCGATACGATACCCTCGGTGTCCGGGTGAGTTGCCTACTTTCCTATCTCAAATCCTTATCACGACACCATCCGAGTCATATCTCGTCTTTGTGTTAATATGTGAGACATGACCTGAAATTGGGGTCTATGCGTTATTACGGAGCGCGTTGTTGGGCTGATTTCTTTGTGGCCAGGTGTTTATCTATTACTCCGAGCAATGAATATTGCGAATGACTCCGAACGAGAGTTGTTCTTTATATGAGACCGGAAACAAGGTTTTTGACGAAGAGGACATAAGGAGAACATGCTAAACTCAGTTGAGCGCATATTTGTTTCAGTCACTCAGGGACATGCGTGACCCAGAGAACTGGGGCATTTTTCGGAAATGATATTTCAACGGACAATGATACTTCATTCTGGTTTCAAAGCTTAAAAGTCTTACTGTACAGTACATCCGTGATACGAGAAAAGAAGCGTACCCACTTCACTTCATCACACGAGCGAAACACCCATCCATCAACCATTCGTAACCTGAGAATACCGGCAACGGTGACGCGGGGCTGTCAATGTTCAGCACAGTTTTCAGAGGACGTCGATTCCCAGGTATCCACATGCCCCAAAGACAGCGGCGCCGATGAGTACCACCGTCACCACCCGTTTGAGTACAGTCCGGGCTGTCATGCGCCGGGCACCCGCCGCACCTGCGTTGTCGATATTATTGATGTCCTCGGGAGTGAGTTCTATGTTCGAGATGCAGAGAAGAAAAGGGGTTGTGAGATTGTGAGTCAGAGATTCGTCCGACCGGAGTAGGTACTTAGAGGAGATTGGACGCACCAATGTCTCCTGCGGTCAGGTACCCTTCTAGACGTTCTTTCTTTGTGCTTGACCTGAGAGAACATGGGAGGGGTGTCAGTCACACTATCGTGATAATTATAACGTTTGCGGGTAGGCAGGTGGGACGGGAGCTGGAAACGTACGTCACTACGACCGCCCCCTTTGCCTTCGCCCAAGCGAGGAGTACCTGCTCGGGCTTCACGTCGAGTCTGGTCGAAATATCATTGACCGGTCCTTCGACTGGTCCTCCAGGTCGTCTTGTGAGGGGGCTAACGGAAAAGCAAACATTGAGACATGTTGCATCGCAGATGATGATCATTATGAGACAGACACTCACATCAAGACGCTGTAAGCTTCCACCACGATATCATTTTCTTGACAGAACCTAACCAATGGCGCCTGGCGGCCAATGACATAGGGATGTAACAGGATCTGAGGAACAGAAAGGTTGATTCAAATTTAGGTTCCAAGTGATAAGGAACGGGAGAAGGCATTTGGTCCAAACCCCACCTGATTGGCTGCAGGCTTGATCTTCGCGGAGGCCAGCAAAGTCTGGAGGTGATCAATCTCAAAATTACTGACACCAATGCTCCTGCGATCCTCCATTCAACAAAGAAAGTCTTGGAACCAACACAGCGTGAGGCTTACTTCGCATAACCAGCCTCTTTGATTTTCTCCATCTTTGCCCAAATCGTGGGGATATCAGGAACAGCCAACCTCGGAGAGTGGACGAGATACAAGTCCACATACTTCACGCCCAGCTGGTCGCCTTTGTGTTAAGAGCAGTAGATATGTGCAGCAACTAAAGAAGTGACGTACGTTTTGCAAACTATTTTGAATGGAGGTCTCCACATCCAACCCATTCAAGCCAGAATACTTGGTGGTGATGTAGATATCCTCACGAGCAAGGCCGCTCTCATGAATGGCCACTCCAGCTTCCGCTTCGTTGCGGTATGATTGAGCGGTATCTGCAAATTCAAGAGTCAACTCACATCGCTGATTTGGATCACAGTCAGAATTGTGCAGCGCGTCGACTACGTACCCACATGGGTGAATCCAATGCTAATAGCCTGGTCAACATTATCAGTCGCCGTCTGGCCATTTCCCAATGTCCAAGTTCCAAATGCGATATTTGGAATGACGTTGCCTGTCGCCACAAGTTGTGAACTCTCTCTCTCGCATTGAGTTGACCGAACAACAAACAGCGTACCGTCGTTCAACTTGATAACGTCCCAGGGCATGGTTGAATATGGTGGTCAAGAGGGAAGGAGCGGCGGAGGAAGGTGTGCATGATGACTGGGAATATCCCCACCACTGGCACCAGCCTCCACATGGGCCTGACGTATAGCACTCAGACGTATAAATAGGGTGGGACTCGGAGTCTCCAAATTATCGCTTACAGCAACACACGTTCACGCGTGGCAAACATGTACTGAACTCTGCAGAATGGCGTCATGGTACATGTGGACAAGAATAAAAATGTGAGTATGTACAGATGCAGGGAGAATGTCGGTTGAGACATGGCGAGGTATACAGTAACTCCAAATAAATTCTAAAAACAACCTCATCTCGGAAACCTCCATGAATTATTACTCTGTAGCCCATCATTACCATCCCATCGAGAACCTCGTGTATTCGCCGCAGAAATCGTCTTGTTTGTCGTTGCTGACGAAGGTCGGACCAGGAGGGCTTCCCCAGCAATCCGTGTAAGTCTTTCAAATGCTTCAGCCATTGCTGGAACAACCAGAGGATCACGACATTCTCTTCTTGCGTCTTCCCAAAGCTCCTCCGCCCGCTTTCTTTTCTTCCTCTCTACTTCGAGATCAGCTACGTCAAACCCTCAGCATTCGTCTTTCAGCATCTAGGGAAAGGGAGAACGTACTAAGCGCTTCCTGCCCACCAGTTGCGGCTTTCGTTCTCGTCGCTCCGCCATCTTGCTCTTCCGGAAAGGCAGCAGGATTGATGTGTTTCAGTTGCTTAACTAGTTCCTCCTCCTTTACTTTGAGCGCTGTCATCTGTCGCCGCACATCCCACAATTCCCGGGTCAAGGTGGCTTCCTCCTGCGACGTCTGGCGTTGAATTGGTTTCGCAGATACCATGGCACTGGGACCCTTGGGAGCCGGACGCGTGAGGGCTTCAGTCATAAGATTCGAGAGGTCCGTCCTGTATGAACTGGGTGCTATAGGCGCAATCGGTGCAGCCGACGCCGGTGTCGGTGCAGACGATTTCCTCAAGGCTGACGGCTCAGTCGGTGGCGAACGTTTGTGCACAATCCTTTCTAGTGACGGTGTATGTCGGATACCAGCATATCTGTCGCGAAGAAGTGTTGGTCGTTTCACAGAAGCTGTTGTGGCAGACGGTGTGAGGGTTGTAATTGAGCCCAATGACGTTTCCTCTGACTCTTCCTTCTTGACAACCACCTAAGCCAAATAGAGTCAGATCAGGTCAGTAGCAGCCTTTCCGGTCAACACATTCCACGTACTTCATTGCCAGGAGTGTCCTGCTTCAGGAGTGCTTGCATGGACGCAGAGTTCTGCAAAACTGATAATGCCTTCATCAAGGTGTCGGTCGGAGCTGATAGCAGATTTGGTGTATCTGGAACCGTCGAAGCATTCGAATCTGTTCTTTGTAATGCCGAACTCGACCTTGCATGCGCCGGAACCACTACCCGGTCGTCCTGCAGTGGCAGTGAGTACTTGGGATTGTGCGCATGACGATCGTACGTCTTGGGACGATAGGGATTTGAAGATGATGATGAACTTGGCCGGGGTGGTGATCGTGACCTAGATCGCCTGTCATAGTCTCTCGGTTTGATACGTGAGTCGAATAATACGCCAGTACGATTTCCGCTATTACCGAAGTAGCCTTTAGTTTCAGCTGGGGTGATATGTTCAAATGGTGCAACACATACACAATGGTGAGGAGCATGTAGGCTCTGCGATAGGGAGACAGTATTAGTTGCTGCTTGCGACGAGATCATAAAGACCATACATGTTGAGATTAACAAGGATTTGCTTCGTTTTCTGGTCAAACCTGATCGACCGTTTCAACTCACGGATAATACCCTATAGGAATAGACCAGGCATTCAATATCTCTGTGCACGTACTTTTAGGATGTACACGGTCTGTAGAAGATCAAAGCCACAACTTTCAAAAGGAGATGCCCCACAATAAAAAAGGTGGCATCCGACATAAGGGCTCGGGACCGCGTGGTGAAGGTGTCCATCAAGTCAAGCCCGAGGGTTCACCTCGACCAGCACAGGAAATATGAAGATCCGACTGCAATACGCACGCCGTTTTCTTCATCATAGTAGCACAAGAAAAAGCCACTTTTGAACACGGGTTTGGTCCTGTCCGGTTTTGATAGGGAGAGCCTTCGGAGGAGGCGGTCGAGTCGCTCCGGATGTCGGGGCGGTCCTGGACGATGTTCGTCTGCGGAAAGCTCTCGCGCCTGTTCACCGCACAATTGAATGCGGAGCATGTAAACCATCTAGAGTATAACGATTGATGATACGTTGTATGGTGAGAAGGGAAGCTGGTAGACAGGAACATAGCCACGCACCATGATAGACCCCGCCCCAATTGCTCTCTATTATTCCGAACGGTGTTGAGAAGAGAGAGTACAGGGTGCGAGCGGCGATGAAGATGTTCGAGTTGTCGACGATGTCGGGAGTGCAAGAGGGAGCGTAGCAGTGGCATCGAACGGGGAGGAGCCAAGCGTGTTGAGGGCCACCGTGCGGTTCGAGAGGGCGCGACATCGTGCTGAGCGGAGCTTTCCCATTCCGGCATTAGGCGCAACAGTCAAAGTTCACTTTCCCAGCCCTGCGGACAATAATTATACTCTAGAACTAGAACAGGGCTCTACAGTACATACAGTATTATGAGATGAGTAGAGAGCAAGAAATTATTACTACCGCCAAGGCAGCTGCCAGTGCGAGAGGCTGCGAGTGTGCACCGCTACAAATACAATATCCGTAGAACATACCCAATCAATGGGCCTTGTCTTTATCTTGCATAGCGTTAGACGAGAGGTGAGCAAGCTTCTCGAAAGCTTGTAGCATCGCCGGAACGATGAATGGCATGTTTGCCTCCCTCCTCATATCCGCCATCAGCCGCTCTGTGTGAAGCCTCTGGTTTCCCTCCCTCTCCAACGCACCCAACAGCCCCTCCTTCTCCTCCACAACCGTCTTGAGCTTCTCCTTCAACTCCCTCAGCTCCTTCCAAGCATCGCCTGCATCCTTCTTCCAGATTTCACAGGCCTCCCTCTCGTAAGCTAGGTTCTCCTCCAGCTCTTTCTTCGCCCTCGCTTCTTCTTCTCGATACCTCTGAGCCACTGCAATCATACTTGTCTTCGCGTCCGTAGACTCCTTGAGCGATTCCTGAAGTTGGGTGTTCTCGGAACGGAGTAACGCCAAAGCCTCCTCGGCAGCGACTAGTCGCGCATCCTTCTCTTTCCCCTCCTTAACCACCATCTCCTGATCCGCCTCCAGCTTCAATCGCTTAGCCTTCTCCTTCTGGTACTCATCGGTCTTCTTTTTGAGCGCATAACCGGATTGTTGTGCGTTGGCATGAAGCTGCGACTGCAAACGCGCTACTTCCTCTTTTGCCGCGAGTATTTCTGCCTCTTCAACACTTGGTTCACGGCCTACAGCGAAAATTATGACATGATCAGAGAAGGAGCCATGTCAATGAATATAGAAAAACCTCAATGTACGTTTGGTAACGGGATTGGCAGGCTTGTCTGTCGTCGGAGTCGCTAATGGGCTGTTCGTGGTCCGTGGACGTTTGCTGCCTGTTCGATCAATGGTTTCCTCAATAACCGCTTCTGCACCCAGTTTTCGTTTATTATCCTTGAACAAGGGCAGTGACGGAGCAGCGACAGGAACGGTATCTGTGGAGTTTAAAGGCAGCTGTTGCGCGGTTGATGTCGAAGCTGCAGGGCTCTGTAAATAAAATGAATGAAAGCTTCAAGAAGAATGAAAACGTAAGTGCCCATACCGAATGTTGTCTTGCAGCCAGCGGGACCGCGTTTGCGGACGTAACAAATGCGGAACGCGGCCGTTCACGAGGATCCCTTGATGTGGTAGACTTGGAGGACAGAGGTGTTGTCGGAGAATTCTGACCGCGAGTGATGGTGAAAGAGTCTGGTATCGAAAGCGTAGGGGGTCTTTGCTTCAACGACGGTGGTCCGGTGGTACTGTTGTTTGGCTGCGAAGAGACTTTTGGTCTTGACATCCCTGGTGGAGCCATCCCTTCGGCCCTCGTGCTCGTTGACAGCCCCTCCCTTGCCCCCGCGGTTTTTGGTTTGGGTGGAAGTCCGGGAATGGGATCCGAGGGTACCCTCTGCATTGAAGGGGCTGAAATATTGGAAGTAGTAGCGGTCGGGTTGTACGGTTTTGCCCGCGGTTTCATTTGGACCGTTTCACGTCGGCGAGAGGGCAGCGTTGCAGTATCGTGTACATCTTTAGAGACGACTGGGAGGGTGACTGAAGCACCACTGGTTGTACGCGGCTCTCCAGTTTGTTGAGTTCGCGAGCTGACGCTGGAATCGGCTGCCCTTGACGATGAAGCAGAGTATGAAGGCCTGGCCACTAATGAGGAGGAAGTGGCATGAGGGCTGGTACATGAATGTGATGCTTGAGTCTGGGATAAACTTGATTGCCTTGTGGGCGGCCTCACTGACAGATAAGATACAGACTGAAAGGTTGATGACGCAGCGGAGGGCGTTGGTGGCGGTGATGGAACTTGTGCGGCTATGGATCGAGGTGCTACAGGTGTGGTGGGCGGCCTTGCAGAAACCACGCGTGGGGTGAGCAAAGGAATATCTTCCGGTGAGACGAGTTGGCCGCTGTCGATTAGGGTCGCGCTCAACGACGAATACACTCGGTTATGAGCGCGGTTTACATACTTTTCACAATACTGTAGCATCGATCTTGAGGAAGAAAAATTGAACTCAGTACAAGTCTTCAACGATAAAGACAACGCGTGCACGTACATGCCTCGTTCCTCCATCACTTCTCTCAGCTCCAGTTGTGCCCTCCGAGCCGCGGCGCGCAGATCATGGTAAGTCGGCTGAAAACGCGACAAATGTCACTTCATGAGATGCCAGCGATGGAGTGGGTTGCTGACCAGGTTTGTCCGTAAGGCTGATCCTTTCCATGTGACAGCTGCTTGAGTGCCTCTCGGAGAGAAGTCCACCGTCAATTCAGGACTTGTACGGGTAAAGAATGAAGGAAACCGCAGAGCAATAAGATCCTGGACACAAGCAGGACCAATGTAGCTGTCCACCTCCACGTTTGGGTGGGCCTCATATGCGTGAAACGACTCCTGGATGCGTTTCGCTCGAGGGCCTTTGTACTGAATGCGAAGGACACAAGAAACTGATTCTGGCGGTGTGGCGTGCTTTCGCGTATCTCCCCTTGGAGCAGCCATGAATGTGGTCGGTGACGGTGGGGAAGGTGCTGAGTCTGCTGAAAGAAAGGTGGTGGCCGACCATGGCATTGCCAGTGGGTGGATTTTAATGTGGAATAAATCCAATATTTTATTGGTTACAACGCCGAGCGTCTGAAAGTTCCTCACATCCGATTGGTCGATCGGGGACACAATCTACAGGACGTGTGGTCATAATTAATGCAGGTCGTCGTGCTACTCATACATATACTAGAATACACAATCGTTCCCTATGCTCATGCACCCTCCATCGCAGCGTTGGTATACCGTGCAATCCTCTCAAATGCTTCCAAAACCCCGGGAACTACGAACGTCCCATCAGCCTCTCTCTTGAAGTCCGCCAACATCCGTTCTGACCGATGAAGTTGTTTGCCTTCCCGATCCAAAGCCTCCTTCAACCGCATATTCTCCTCTGAGACCCTACGCCGTTCCTCCGATTCGCGTGCGTATTGCTCCTTCAGTTCCTTCAACTCCTTACGGGCATAGAACGCACCAGCGAGGGCCAACGAAAGAGGAGACTTTCCTGCAGCGACAGCTAATCCTTCAAATGTCTCGAGTGATTGCTCGAATAAGCCTACATCGGCCAAATCGCGCATCAAAGTCTCAATCTCTGCCGCCTTATCGTCCCGCCATGAAGCGACGTCCAAGACTGATACCCTGTAAGTAGGTTCCTTCGTTACTTAGGCTTCAACTCACGTTTCTTTGTCTCCCCAATATTGATGAGATTCGGGCCTGACACAGATGTTAGCTCTGGGTCCCCATTCAGCGATAGTTCATCCGGCCGGGGACGTTTCGCTAGCGAGGAACTTCCATCCTGAAGTTTCCGCTTAGTTGCGGGAGACCAAGGAGAAGATGCGGCGTCGATGTCATTGGGGCTTGCGAGGGGTTTAGGTGAAGGTGAAATTCCACTCTAAACATTTGTTAGAGAAGAAGAACTTTAATGTGAAGGATTTCTTCACCTTTCCCCGTTCAATGACTTGAAACTCGCGATTGAAAGACAGTGGTGTTTGCTGATGAGGGTTAACTGGAGAAGTACGATCGACAGTCAGAGGGGGGGCAGGGGAAAGACGTGAAGCGAGGATGTCATGAGGATAAGTGTCAGGGTTTACTGTCGGAGAGAGACGAGAGGCAAGACTTGGTTTGGGATATTTATCGTCCACCTTTGAAAGTAGCACTAATCTGGGGTCGGAAATGCGCGAGGAAAGTGCCGGGGTCGGACTTCCTTCGTGTGGCACAACCTGCGAGGATGACGCGAACGGTTCCGATAGTAAAATATTGCTAGTAGATTGCACGAGTTCTGTATATTGCCTTATTGGTGACTCTGTCAACCTGGCGGACTGTGACCGACTATATGCGCTGTTTCCGGTCGCCTGGTATGGATCGTTGGTGGAAGGACGTCGTCGGAGATCCCGTGTGACAATAGATGGTGAGACGGAGGGCAAGGGTGCTGTCTTCGAGTTCATGGGTGAGTTCGGTGCAGATCCAGAAGAAAAAGTGAGCCGGAACGTGTCCGTCCCAGTGTCCGGCTGAACGGGGTGAGTTGTGGGGAGCGCTGCCATTGGAACACGCTGATCCCTGACAGCATACAGTCAGCTACACGACGCATTCTGTATTAAGCAGCTTACCATTCGTAATATGAAACGTCAACGCTGAGGCTTTGACTAAGACAGGTCATTCTTGGCTTGAAATAAAATTGCTCACATATTACGAGAATCCTGCAATCCTTTATACAGATCCCATGCTCTTCGAGCGTAGAATTTGAGTAGTTGATGATGATACTGAATACCATAGTCGAATTACACAGAAACAGTGCATATCAAGCAATGTACATACCGAATGCTCTTTAATGGCGGCCCAAGTTACTCGCGTTCTCGTTCCCTTGTGGTCATAACGGACACCCTCCATCGAAACGGCCTTCGGATCGAATTTCATGAGCGTGAGGTCCTCTCTTGCCAATAAAGTGAGTTTCTCCACATCATGCAATCGCAATCCCTGGCCATAAGCGTGAAATATTTCAGTTGCTCGTCTGCCCTCGTAGTAGATCGTGAATGCGGCCGTAAAGGTAGTGTCTAGGGGGGCGGGTCGTTGCTTTTTGGCGTTCTTGGACAAAACCATTGCGTGAAAGGTAAATATGGGCGGATGGATGGTTGCGAGAACATCAATAGTCGAGCAGGAAAGCGGAGCATCCCAGATGAAAGACTCCGAAGGCCTCATTGCCAGTGCGACTTCGGTCCACGTGATCTAACACGGCACGTGGTAGAAACGCTCGAGATATATAGTACTACCGAGAAATTACAGCTTTGAAGTGCGTTCGAAATGTTACCGATGTTCTCCTAGTGCGAAGCAAAAATACAGTCTTGGTCCTTCATACAGTTGTCCTTCCTTCCACATCATACTCAGTACCCAACGCTGATGAGATAATCAGCCAGAGCCTCGACGACGGGTGTGGCCTCTCCAGCTTGGATAGGAGTAATATATACCGCGACCAAGATAGCCTGCTTTGTCTTCACAAGGATACAGCCGTCGGCCTTAACAGTGGCAAGTAGTTTAACGAGATTAATAACAGGTGGCGTCATGAATAGTACGAATGAGTCGCACCTGCTTCTTGAAATAGATGCTGCGTTCGTTGACCTGGAGAGTAAAGAACTTCTGGCCGGCCAGGCGAATGCCACTCGCTAGAGTAGCATCGGCATTAGCGAATGCGTGCACGATCGCACTCTGTTCCTCAAGTGAGAGCTGGACCAGAAACAGAGCGGCATTCAGGGGCGATGTGCACAATATAGTACCATTGTGACGCACATTGAATCCTGCGCTCGTCGCCCAAACACCACCGGCTTGTCCGATAATAGCAGCCTTTGATATTTTGCCTGTTCCGACGAGGTTTTTGTCGACGTAATCTGCGGTGAGGCAGACAGACCGGATGAGCGTAATGTCATGCGAGAAGATATCTCCTGAACTCACCTTGCCAGGACATTACTTGGTATGTTAGTGTGGGGCGTGAGATGGGAGAGAGAGAGGTAGTAGACACTGGTCAAGAGCAGTTGAGGAGTGCTGATTGGGAGAGGAAATGGCGGGTTATAATCTGACTCTCACCGTTTCGGCGATCGCCATCGATAGTATCATTAATCCACCGCTGTGGTCGCTCCTAACCCTAACATCCGCTTCTCCATTCTTTTGGTGCTGTAATCTTACCACCATTTACATTGCGTTTGTAGCTTTGTTGTAAGTGTAGAACAACGTACATAAGTTGTAGCAGAGCAGATCCTGACGTCAGAGGGAATGAGCCAATAAAGCATGTTGATGGCCTCTCGCCAATGTGCATCATCCAGGTTATTGCTCACGCCCTGACGGCCAACTTGAAAGTGCCTACTTGAGCCTGACGAACAAAGTTCGCATATCGACATGTCAAGCAGCTGGGATTGAGATGGAGGGCTTCCTAGGATGGTTGCTGGTTGCCTGAACTTGTCGGGATTTCCCACGCGCCACGAGCGTTGAAGTTGTCAGCTGCTTCCATCTCTTTGGCGACTGACAACTGGTCAAAATCATAATCACTTGGGCACCAGCTCCAGTCAGCTCTACTTGTCTGTCGATTACATACACTGCCTCATCACTTGCGATATCATCAGTAGTAACCTCGCTCTCTTTCTCTCCGGATACACAGATTCGCGCCGCCAACATACCAGGTTCACTGCCACATGCCCGTCAACACTCGGCTGCCCTGTTCGCCTAGGATGGTGCTCAGCGATCTCAAGAATCGCCATCTCACAACACCTGGAGGCCAGAATGGGACCCCTGGCGAAGATCGTCACAGCAGACGCAAGAGTTTTCTTGTAGTGCCAACCATTCCGGACCACAGGACATCCAAATACCTCCGAAGACACTCGTCCGCATTACCCGAAGACTCTTCCCATCCTCGTCGTCAAGTGGATCCGACTCCGGCTGGGAGAGCTACCCATGCCCGCCATAGATCTATTCCCAAATCGCCAGTGTTAGCCTTTGGCTTTATGAAGGCCCCTGTCAGCAACCACCTCGTCACATCTTCAGTCGTTCCTCTTGCGTCGTCTCCAATGGCATCTACCTGTTGTACATGTGATACGTCTATCATGAAGAACGTGAATCAGGACGCCATCACCAAGCGGAACAGTGCACCAGTCTCTGTGGCGCCTATCGCCGTGTCTTCAATGGACCAATCTTTGATATCTCCTGGCGTTGTTGCTACTCTGGAATCCAAGTCGTCTTGTGCACCTGCGACTTATCGTACTCACCGGGCGACTGTTCCGAATACTCCGTCACCTGCGGTGTTTCAACAGCCGTCCACCTGCGCTGATACCTCGTCTTATGTTTTCCGCCATCACACTCCAGGGAGATCAGAAGCAGACATCGCCCCTTCATTGACAAATGCAGGTCCAACATCTGATGATATCCTCTCTCTGTCGGCGGTTATCGATACCGAAAGAACATCTCAAACAACTCCACGCCAGAACCAGGGCGCTTCTTGCAATACTCTTAAGCTCAGTCGCCATCCGTCAGTAAACCGTGATGCGACATCCTTGTTTTCTAGCACGGTGTCCTTCGCTGCGTTCAAGACTGGTCGTCTCGTTCGTGATGATACCTGGCAGCTGCCCACCGTTTCCGTGACCAGCGACTACCCTACTCTTCTTACGGAGACACCATCCTTCATGGTCACCCGCAACTCCCCGACCAATACGGCACTCTCCCCTCCGTCGTATTACGACCTTACGCCTAGCAGGCAGGGTAAAACGAAGCCACATTATTCTTTTAAGCCTCGTGCTGGTCTTTGTGCCACACCGGCCAACGAGGATATTGACGCTGTTGACAAAGCCCTCTTGTATGCGAAACCCACATATCCTCTCGCTCAAGGTGGCCCAATCCCCATGTCCCAAAGCCGTTCTCTCTCTTCCTTGATGGTCTCTTTGGAACTGGCGAACCCGTCGCTCAGACAGTCTCTGCTCAAGGAGCTCCCCGTTGTTGCTGCTGAATCCGCCGATAATCCATTCGACGTTGCCATGGCGCAGACCTCTCCACCACCCTATGATATCCCGGAAGAAAGTTGGAGGGATACTTTGATGCTACTCGATGAGCTGGAGATGCTCACGGTGGAGACAAAGGCACTTCCCATTCCGCGACCTCCAGCTGTTCCTCCCAAGGATGTCAGTGTTCATCTACCTGAACCGACGTCCCTCCCGTACTATGATGAAGAGCTGTGTCTTTCACCATCGGTACGTTTACTTCAACTCTTTTGTAGACATCCAATTGACATCTATTGCAGGCTATTCCTGACGACGACGAGTTCGATGACGCTCGCAGTCACCACAGCGACTCAACCATCAACACCGCCAGACCATCCAGCGATTCCAGCCGCACTCGTACTCCCTCTCCACCTCGTACACCGGTGGACCCGTTCTTTGCGCCACATGTACATGTCATCTCACCTAACGAAACTATGGACACCCTCACAGACCCTGCCCTCCCAGGGTCTCCCTCATCTAAAACTAAGAACCATTCCGCGACATATAACCATCCCACGCATGCATACCCACACACCACACGCACGTCACCTTCCAGATCTCGACCTTCCGCTGCATCCCATTTCTCGGATTACCCCACCCATCCATCATCAAGTTCACCCACACACCGACTCGCCTCATCACCTCTCCCCTCCATGAACGCACAAGCAATACTCCCCAGATCATCACCCATACTACTCTCTAACTCGCTCGACCGAGCTCCCACCCCACCTCTTGGCCCCCGCCCACCAACACCCGGAACCACTTTGAAACGACTCTTCAGATCCCGTCCTTCAACTGCGCCGACGATGCACGCTGAGTCGTTTTATCAGCCACCGGCACAGGCGACACCGGTGAGTGGTGGCAGGACGAAGAAGCTCTCGAGGTCGGAGAAGAAATATAACGGCTGGGGAGAGTCGTTCTTGGAGTTCTGAGCATCCGGCTCCCGTTGGCTGCTCGGTCTCTCTGGTTTCCCCCACCATCCAGGTATCTTTAGCGCATTTCAACGCTTGAGCTTTAGTTCGCTTCGAACCTTTCGTTGTAACTATTTCCTCCACGCATTTTCATTCCCCAGCCCGCCCATCCATATGCATGCATTCGTTCGGATACCTCTCATTGTCTTAATCAGATATCTTCTTGTTTTTGTCCGTGGTGACGGATCACCGCGGCTTTCTGTCTAGTGTATTACTTGTAGTATCATGATGTTGTAACTTACCATAGTGAAGGAAGTTCTTCTGAATGATGACCGGGAGATGTCAGCTTGGAAGAACCGTATTTCAGTACTTGCGAGTTGTCAGGGAGATTCGTGATCGTGTTGAATGTTTTGACCCACTGAACGAAGAGGACATTGTTGGTACAATTCATTCCAAAACTTGCAAAGTACAATTGTGATACGCGGTACAACTACAACGGTCGACGTCTTAATAAGAGGTCACTGACCGATAACCTGCTGCTCAGATACTACGGTTTGCGTCTCTTCCAGCTTTCGCGTCATGATCTCTGAACTCCAACTCCTTCTCCGCGCCAGCCTTTTCCTCTGCGGTAGGGAACTTGGAGAACATATCCTTCAACTTATCGAGAGGCGCCGCAAGGAAACCAGCCAACGTCTCCAGGGGAGGCTGGTTCGGTGCGCTGGGGTGAGATCTATATAGCATCGTAACGGTTCAATACAAACACGTCCACAACGACAAGTGAGACGTACCTGGTGGGGACGAACTTCTTCGTGGTCTTGAAGCTTTGGGCAGCCTGCTTGCTGCCGGTGTCTCCGAGAACAGGTTCCAACATGGGAAGGTCGTTAATTTCTTCGTCATCATTGTGATGATGAAGGTCTGCCATTATACGCTCGATGAGAGAATGGAACTCAGGGGTGCCGGGTTTAAGGCTCTCCAGGTCATGCAGCTCCTTCTTGACTTTCTATTGATAGGGGGTTGGAAGGGGGTTGAATGGCAATATGGACGGAACGTACCATGTGTTCCTCTCTGTCATGGTCTGCGAGCTGTTTGCCTTTGGCTCCGAGATGCTTCTCCAGCAGGGGGTAGACGACGATTTCCTCTCCCACGGCATGGCGAGCAATCTCCCAGGTGAGCTGTCGTGCCCATCTTGCCTGAGCGTCGACGTCATTTCGTTCCCTGGCAGACTTGTACTGGTCGTGGTACTCGTACATCTGGTGAGCGGGTTAGAAGGGCAGCGAGCAATGGTGCTGGTCAAGAGATACCTCTTCGTGGTCATCCTTGATAGCTTGGAAGAGGGTCTTCTGAGACATTGGTCGTGCGAGTTGGAAAGAGGCTCTGAGCGATAGGTTGCGGGATGATCTGAGTGCAGTTCGAGAAAGCATGGTGGTGATTCTCTGAGGAGACACCGCCTCTTTATACCGACCATCGTGTGCGGGACCTGCTCCGCTTGTGGTACGCACTGGATGACGAGCAGCAGAACGATGACATCGCCCATTGCACTCTGCTTGATGTCATCGAGCTCCATCCAGCCAATCACATCGCCGGGGTTTCGCATCCCATCGGTGCCCGATATGGCCTGCCACGTGCATTCAAGACATGTGGTCCCCTCTTCTTCGCGAACCTCCTCCTTGTGGTGAGCTCGTATTTTCGGATTCGTGCATTCCGCAATCGAGCACTTTTCTCTCTCTCTATCGTCCTCATCCCGGCACTATAGCCGATGCTGAGAGACTATAAATCTCTGTCGCCACGATGATCCTCTCGCGTCGACGACGTCTTTCCGTTGCATCAGGATAAGCTAATCATGCTCGCCACACCAACGCTGGCCATCCTCGCCCTGCTGGCTGCCGTCGTTCTGGCTGCACCACCCGTCCCTTTAGAATCTGACAGTCGGATAACACCTGCTGTGCACAACGTGTTTGTCTCCCAGAATCAGGACGATGTACAGCTCCGATTTATCCAGAACTCTGGGGTATGCGAGACCACGCCTGGCGTGCAGCAAATGTCCGGCTACGTTGACATCGGCACCGATATGTCCATGGTAAGCTTGGCCATCCTCCGAGTCTTTGTGCCTTGCTGATTGGGTTTTCCTGATAGTGGTTCTGGTTCTTTGAAGCAAGAGAGAATCCAGAGACCGCCCCATTCACTCTGTGGTCTGTAAAATACGATCTACCGTGACCGCGATGCAAAATTGATTTTATATCAGGTTGAATGGCGGTCCTGGCTGTTCATCGATGATCGGCATGTTCCAAGGCAAGTCCACCTACCCCGGAAAGAGTTTATCTCTGTCTAACGGCAGACCACAGAAAATGGACCTTGCCAAGTCAACTCGGACGGGAAGACGACAGTGTTGAACCCCTTCAGGTCAGTACTCGTTCCCAAGCCTTGCGCAATGGGTGGCGGTGACACGACTTGAATATTAGTTGGAACAACATCAGTAACGGTGAGCGGTTTCCGCTGTGTTTTATGTGAAAAACTCTCACGCGGATGACTTGGGAACGTAGTTATCTACATTGATCAGCCTATTGGTACCGGTTTTTCTTTTGGCACGGTCAACGTCAACAGCACATTCAATGCTGCACCGCCCATCTGGCAGGCCTTCCAAATTCTCTTTGAAAGCCCTCAGTTTAACAAGTTTCAATCAAGAGAGTGCGTTCTCATCACACCATATAGTCGTTTCTTCATCATCTTCTGGACGCAGATTTATATTTGCTACTGAGAGCTACGGTGGCCATTATGGACCAGAATTCGTCACCTTCTTCGATCAACAGAATACGCTTATCGACCAAGGTAAACTGCAGGGAGAGAAAATCGAGGTCAGCGCGCTCATGATCAATAAGTAAGTTCGCAGCTTCTTTGACCCGAATTCCTATCATGTTTCTGTGCTAACCAGTGGCTCATAGTGGATGGTTCGACCCTCTGCTGCAAAACAAAGCATACGTGGACTTCGCGACGAATGCACCGGGATATGGTCAGCTGCAGTCGGACGCCGTTCTGGCCCAAATGAATGAAGATTTCAACAAGACCGGTGGTTGTCGAGACATGGAAATGGCTTGCTTTGCTGCCGGAACTGAAAGTGCAAACTCGGACAAGATCTGTCGCGCCGCGGACAACTTTTGCGTGAGTGTTTCCCCGAGTTCTTGAGTTGGAATCTGACGTCATGCTCGTCGCATAAAGGTGCAGAATATTTTCTCTCCTGCAGTCGGAAACAGAGACTCCGACGACCTTCGCCAAAGTGCAAACTCACAGAACCCGTTCCCCCCAGAGTTTTACCTCACATTTTTGCGCAATCAGACCGTCCTGTCGAAGATTGGTGCACAAGTGAGATGGTGCAATAATTTTGTCTATGGCTAGATTACTCATCATCGGCTCTCAGGCGAAGTTCTCCGAGTGTGCTAACGCGCCGTTCAGTCAATTCTCGAAGACCGGGGATGATGCACGGACTCTGCTCCCTCAGTTGTCGGCTTTGGCAAACTCTGGGCTGAAACTTCTGATTTGGGTACGTTGGGCTGCATTCTCTCTACCCCACAGCTGAAATTTAATCCCATTGAACGGACAGGCGGGAGATGCGGATATCAAGTAAGTACTAGCACATGTTCATTCTTCTATGCATGGTTATAATCACGGGGACTGTCTAGCTGCAATTGGCTCGGTGGTCACGCCGTCGCCCTGGCTATGGACTGGTTCGGAAATGAAACGCTGCACAACACGCCCTTCACCAATATGACGATCAATGGCAAGGCGGTAGCTGCAGTCAAGAATGTCGAAAACTTCACATTCGCGTGAGTCACACTCCCTTTCAGACCGCTCAAATTCTTCCTCGGAACTGATCTCGAAAATCAGGCGAGTCTTTGCTGCAGGGCACGAAGTGGTAAGTCGACAGGGAGACTCAACCGCTTGAAATTGGCCCTGACCCATCTGTTGGACTCTCTAGCCGGCGTTCCAACCTGAAGCGGCCTTTGAGATTTTCTCTCAGATATTAAGGAAAGAGCAACTCCATTCCGTATAGACAAAGGATCATTTTCCTTCGGACGTCGAAAGATAGAAGTGGGTGTTTGAGTCATGACCTTACGTTTACCTCGACCGAGGACCTTGGGCTGGACTTGATATTTACGAATATCCGTCGGTATACGTTGCCTGGACATGGTTGCGTCTGCTTGTGTGTAGTCCATGGTCCAATACGTGCAGGTTCGGCGATGTTGGCTGCGGCTGATAGGATAACCAGTTTTGTTGGAGAGGTTCTCGCAAGGTCCGTGATTTAAGGACTTGATCCCCATCGCCTGTGTCCATCCTCGTCAGGATGAGCGCGTTTATATGTGTGTCCATGATGTGTTCAAGTTCAGCGAGGCTAATCTTGGGCTTTATTTGTACCACGGCAGGGTTCTAGGCTCTTTGGTAGCGTTAGGTCGTCGGGGACAGCAGCAGGTGAGAAACTAACGTACATGAATCCATTGGACAACGCCCGGGACTGTGTGCGTCTTGCTCGGCGTCGACCTAGCACCGGTCGTTCACGTTCACGTTCAGGCGTCAGGCTGCCTGTCGAGAGTCGTTATAACTTCGTTGAGGGGCATCGCTCAAACTAAATCCTTTCTTCCGCTGTGTGGTACCTCCAAAAGGTGAGAGTTGCTGGCGAGTTCAGTTGGAGTTAAAATTGACGCGACCTGTACATGCACCACAGTCAGTTCAAGATGTCCAACTTAGAGTCTCCTGTTATCATCGTTGCGACTCCTTCACTGCGTCCCATCGAGACCGGGACTCTTCAGACACCCTTGGACCTCATCTCACCCATCTCACCCATCTCCTCAGCCGAGTCATCGCCAGGCCAGCCACACACATTATCACTGTCACGCTCACTATCACCAGCATCATCATCCAACCCCCTCGGCATGCACTCCTCGCCCCCACTCTCCACTTCGGTAATCATGCCGCAATCTATAGTGGATCCAGAGCCGAAATCAGACCAAAACATGGAATACCACTCCACGGTTGAAGATATCGTGCGGAAAGCGGACGCGAGGATGAAGATGTTGGACACGTTGCATGACGCGATGCAGAGAGAGTTGCACGATATGTTCGACAGACACGACGGCGCGACTAGGGCAGCAAGGAGGTTGCAGGAGATGATTCCAGTGAAGGAGAGAGGCGACTCGGCGGTGGAATCTGTTGATGCCATGTTGAACGTTAATCCGAGTCCGAGTTGATACAAGTCGAACATTGAACGTTGACCGGGTACTTGGAATACAGTATCGTGTTCCAAGGTACATCCGGTTATCTTTTTGGCAGGTCAATCGGATTTTGCACGGCATTCTATCCACCACAGGTCCACAGCTGATCGAGTCCCAAATGGGGGAACTGACCTTGGGCGTGGCGCGTGGGAAATTATAACATTGATCTTCACCAGTTCAATCAACGAGTCTCTACAATCACTCCAGTTTCCACAATACTGTCGGTTCTAAGTTTTATTCTCTAGTGATGGATCATGGGTGAAATGGGGGTGAGCGCTGAGCGCTGAGCCATGCTATTTGACCGCAAATTACCGCAGCATTATGATCAACGATCCTCCACCAGAAGGCTGAGCCGACTTGGTGTTTCAAGAACTCAGTACTCAGTACTCAGTGCTCAGTCCCGTCCCATCTCACTGCTCGGTATGGGACCTCGATTGATCTCGATGGAGGGAAACTGGTGGGTCCAGCTCAACCAATATCACGTTGCAGTACGAGGCTGATACAATAAAAGGCTGGTGTTGGCTCGAACCAATCTCCCTGGACTGGAATCACCTTTTTCTCTTCTGCTTTCCCTCTCTTTCGTGACCGTCTTGCCCTCGCTCCTCCTCTTTTTTTCAATATGATTGGCGGTGCCATCTTCTCCTCTGCTGGCTCGGAGTCTTTAATTTTAACACACTGGCAGTGGCTTGTGGCCTTTCCATTGGTCTACATGATATGGAATTGGATGGGTCCTAACGGTGTACGCGGGAGTCTTTTTCATCCTTCCGAAATGTTTCTGACATTCAAGTTCCCTAGGTCCGCCGTGTACCAACGATGGGAACGTCAATCCCCATTCTTGCATACCTCAACGGGCTACGATACACGAGAAATGCAAAGGAAACGCTTCTCGCCGGGTATGCCAAGGTGCATCACGGTGCTCTCCAATTATTTCCTTCTTACTGACTAATGCCATGTTAGTATGCGAGAACGACTGGTCTGTTCAAGATCGCCATGGCCGACCAATGGCTCGTCGTTGTAGCTGGTCACAGCCAGCTCGAGGAACTGAAGCAAATGACTGACGATCAAATATCTAGCTACGGTGGTATTGACGAGGTTTGTCCCCGCTTCAAAAAAAGACATTATGTTTAGGATGACATTAATGATGACTCTCGCAGCTCCTATCCGCCACGTATATTCTCGGATCTGAGGTCGTCGCAAATCCTTACCATATGCCTCTCGTCCATGCGAAACTCACAAGGAATCTGAGTGAGTTTCATGGCACGATCAAGGAAGAAATGTGGACCGCTTTCGACGATATTGTTGGTTCATCCGATGGTGGGTCGGCGTAATTGACCTCTATCAGCCTCGCAACTTACTTTGATTTCAGAATGGACCAGTCTCCCCGCTTTGGAGACGGTTTTGGCCATTGTTGCCCGCACCAGTAATAGAGTATTCGTTGGTTTACCGCTCTGTGCGTTCCGACCGCCCCTCATCTACACGAAAGCCATCGCTCTGACCCTGATGTACGCCCACGACAGGTCGCGATGCTGAGTTCTTGTCTATCGCCACAAATGTTACCTTGGACATCGCTCAGTCGAGATTTGTCATTAATCTCTTCCCCCCGTTCATGAAGCCGTCAGTCCCCCAACACGATATCTCTACATCATAGAGAGATACTATACTGACGACGTCAGTAGATTAGTTGCAAAGTTCGTCAATAAGGTCCCGTCGCGACTCAGACAAGCGTACGCCTTGATTGGTCCGTTGGTGGAAGCGCGTCGGCAAAAGGCCGAGGAGTGTGCAGCAGACAAGGAAGAGTGGGAAGATAAGCCTGTAGGTTATGTTCTACCTAAAAGTGTTTCTTGCAATACTGACGCGAGTGGATCGAACAGAATGATTTCTTGATGTGGTTGATAGATGAGGCCGTCAAGAATAACTACACCAATGAGAACACAGTGCTGTACCTTCTGATGGTAGAATTCATCGCTCTGCACACGACAGGAATGGTATGTCGACATGAGCTTTGGAAGCACTACCTCCTATTGACACTATCACATCACAGAGTTTTGCGCATGCTTTATTCTATTTAGCCGCAGACCCATCACTGGCCACACCATTGCGCCAAGAAGTGGAGGTGATACTGGCAGAAGAGGACGGTGACATTGGAAGCAGGACGGCTGTCAGTAAGATGAGACTGATCGACAGTTTTTTGCGTGAATCACAGAGGTTGAATGGCACGAACGCAAGTACGTCGTTTATTCCGGGCATCTCTGATCTCGAGGCTGAGATGTTTTGGTCAAAGCATCAATCTGGCGCAAGACATTGCAAACGATCACGTTCTCCAACGGTATCACAATCCCTCCAGGTGTTTTCCTGTCAGCTGCAGCGACTGCTACGCACCTTGATGAAGAGCTGTACACAAACCCGGAGGTTTTTAATCCCTGGCGATTCGTTGAACCCGATAATGCACGCAGCTTCGTAAGCCTTGGCTCGGACTACATTGTATTTGGTCAAGGCAGGCATGCATGGTGAGTTATGAAGCATCGGCTGGGTGATGAGACTGACTCTGACATGTGACCATTCAGCCCCGGCCGTCACTTTGCTTCTTACCAGATGAAGCTTATGTTGGCTCACATCGTCTTGAACTACGACGTGAAGCTTTCTCCAGGTTCCGAGGGCATACGTCCACCGAATAAGTGGATAGGAAACTCGATTATTCCTGACCCTACGGCGAATGTTCTATTCAGGAAGCGCAACGCAGTGTAAGCATTAGACTATCCAGCTGTAACGGCTGAGCTGTTTGCATCCCCCATATTATTTGTATTCATCGCAGTTACGCACGTATGTACTATTTAGCCATTGTAACGTGTCCGTATTTTATTCTCTTTCAAGTTGTCTCCTTTCCAAGTTTCAGTTGAAGTACCTCAGTACATGACCAAATTAAACGAGCGACGACAAGACGGCCAACACCGTCCTTTAGAACAAATTTTCGAAATAATCTCGTCGGAGTCTCCATGTGCGATTTCGATGTCATTTTGCACATCAGCGATGCTGTGTACGGCCGTTTCCGAGTCATTCCGGCCTCCAACCCTCAGTCTCCAAAGTTTGGTGGAAACGATGTGGCCCATGGGTGGCATGGTGTCAGATCTCCATCCAGCCCCGCGCACAGTGATCTTGCATTGATCTCTCATGAACGTACAGGGACCTGAAGAAAGGAAATGCAGACAACGCGGAAGGAAACGGAAGATATGAAGCATCATTTTTGATGGCGCAGTCTCCGCTGACCGAATTGACAGAATCTGTTTACTAGGTGGAACTTTGATGGAAGTACTGACTGTCCTCTTGTCGAGATGATAGTCGGTTTCTTCTCACAAATATGCATCGTTTTCACTCGTCACGGGGGGAGAGGCTATTGGTCTGCTCTGCACTTTGCGCCACCTAGTCATGTTTCATCCCTGGCAACCTCAGCACAGCCAAAACACACCGCCGGACCTCCATCACGCCTCGATCCAGATGAAACAATGAATCACCAATTCGTAAGCGACGAACCCCAAACCTATAAAAACCCTCTGTGATGGTCTCGGACACCCCTTAGGCTGGATCTCCTCTTCGACCTTCGTTCACCCAACCTTTTCTTTGGCTTCTCCGCATTTTCGCTTTCATTTTTACACGCACGACACCCATTCACGACCTTCTTGACAACCAAATCTTTATCGAGCACCTTTGATCCTTGACTGCGCTCATTATGGGTTACGTTGCCTCTCGCAAGTTCTGCTGCTGTCTGCCGGTCAGATTCGGCGTGTTCTGCATGGCTATCTTGGGGTTGGTGGCGGGAGTTGGCCTTGGCGCATTGGGATGGTACGAAGTGCACCAGCACGGTATGTGCAAAAGCACTAATTTCTGCCCTCTGAGACTGATGTAGTCTTTTTCAGCTATTGGCAAAGTAATATTTGACAAGCGTGAACTGGTCGCTCTCTACTTCATTTCAATTGCCTTCTCCATCATGGGCTTGATCTCCTTCATTGGGTGCGTTTGGGAAAACACAGGTCTCTCCCTCATGAAACTCACCAATGTGTATAATCAGATTGATTGGCTCAAGCTTCAAAGTCCGCGGCCTTGTTGTCACCTATGCCTACTCTGTCACCGTCAACACACTCGCTCTGATCGGTGTCGGTATCTTCTTCGTTTGGGCCCTCTTCCATCGCGACAGCTCCAGCGCCGCTGACACCTGTGCCGATGGGATCGATGGAGAAGCTGGCAAGGTCGCACACTGGTTCTGCCAGAAGGGCTTTGATGTCATTCGTGTCCTCCTTGTCATTGCCTTCGTCATCATCTGGATCTTCCAGCTTGGTATGCACCTTCTCCATTCCTCCTGGTAGCGATACTGACGAATTATTGCCTATAGTTGGCATCTTCATTGTCTTCGACTACGTTGGTCAATTGCACGAGGAACGTGAGGCCAAGGAGGACGAGAAGGAGAAGCAGCGCTCGCGCAATGCGACGCCCCAGCCTATCATTGTCACCGAGCCACCTATGCGCACGACATATGAGGCATCGGGTTGGACATCCGCCAAGTCCCCTTATGCGTTCAACATGCCCGAGAACGCGCATGGTTCCCGCTATGGTGACAACCGTGTTTAACCCCCTCACCAACCCAACCCCAAACGACCGCCATAACGCCCCGTAACGAAAGCGCTGCCAGCTGCAGTGGCAGATCATTTCACACATTCCCTTTTTCTTCTTTCGACATTGCGTTTATTTATGAAGCTACTGCGGAGTAGACTAATGATATGAATTGAAGGTCGAACTGAAACATATATTGTGTGATCAAGTTGAGATCGTTCGTAATGGTAAGAGAATCAAGCATAGTGATCTCGAGTGGTAGGACAGCATATGTACAGACCCCAAGCAAACCCAAGAATCTCCGGGAACAATCAAACTTGTCCAAGAACGTATGAATAATAAACAAGTCTGGCATACCGCTTTACCTCCACGTCGCGGCGATATCCTGTGTGGCTCCAGCTGCCTGGGGTGTCTCATCTTGACGATTCGGATCACTCTCCCAAACGATCTGTATTCATCCATCGAGCCCACACATTGCGATGGCATCAGCATGACGAACTGTGTTAGTCTGTTATAGTCATCGTTATATGAGCAACTCACACTTCCGTCCTGTTCTTTGCGGATGAACTTATATTGGAAGCTCGTATTTGGTGGGATTTCCACACTGACCGTCCATACAGGGTAAGTAGCTGATGAAAGAGGAATCTGATAAACCCCATGAGACCGTTTCAATCTATGAGTGTCCTCTTCACATGATAGATGTAAGTAGACCAGCGTACCGCAAGGTCGGTATTCCAACTGCCTAGTTGTGGTATACTTCCTACGAGAAAGATATTCTGTACATGAAGGCGGTATTGTAAACCATGAAGGGGTATCTACGATTTCAAATATGAATTCAATTTACCTCGCCAAAAGTCGTCGTTGCGGTCTCAGCAAAGTTCAGCCTGGCGTTTGTTGTGGTTCCTCTTGCCCCTGTATGAATCGCTATTGCGCTCCGTGCTGGGACAGTCGTGCTCAGAGACCCGTCGGATACGGTGAATCTAAAGAGAGGGTTGAAGCTAATGATACTAATAGAAGGTGACTCATCACTCACGATGATCCGTTGCATTTGCCATCTGAAATTGAACCACTGATGACGTCGCAGTAAGAACCATCAGGTAGAGACGTCGTGAAGGTAGTGGTCCAGGCAGAGTCTGCGTTGTTGATGGCGACGAATCCAAGCGATCCTAAGGACAAACACTTATCACTGATGTTCTCTTTCTACCAGCCAAACGTTCTGACTGACCTCTACCAAAAGCGATTTGCTGGGACTGCGGTGACTGCCAGTTTGTCATTGGCGAAGTACCGACGTTATTCCTGAATCCGACCATTCCGGTAAAGGCTATCCAGCGGTGCTGGCAGAGCCATCCGTTGGTCCCACCTGTTCCAGAGCAGGTTGCTGCACCTGAATATTACGCTCGCCCAGTCAGCCGCGGATATATAAGTACACTGAGAGGTAACTTACCGCCGTCGGGTGAACCAGCGTCCTTGTCAGTGAAACCTACATAGCTCGAGAGGATAGTAGGAGTGCCGTAGGGGTGGGCAATTGAGAAGATGGTGGCAGTTACGTATGTATTGGAGGGGGAGTTATTATTGAGCGAGTCTCCGTTCTGAAAACCGGTTAGTATATAGCCAAACCGTTTGTAGCGCGGACTCACCCGTTCGGTATCGTGATTCGCAACAAAAATGTTGGCTTGATCGCCTGAGACCCATCCTAGTAAAGTAAATGAGGACATTGTGGAGGAAATACTAAATGGCCAACCAACCGTTACTATCCAAGTTCTGTAAACCAGCAATATTACCACTGAGGAATGCGTTTTTCACCGCAGTAGTATAACGGAATCTTGATGGTATGGTGGTAAGATTTAAACAAATCTGTGAAAGGAGACACATACTCTTGAACATCACCGATACCCGTGTACTCGCTTGGTAAGATGGGTTCGCCGTCTCCGAAGATGACCTCTTGCGTGATATATGGTTTCCTGGAGAGCCGAGACACGATATTCTCTAGATCTGTTGCTGGGATATCTTTTTAGGAAATCAGTTAGGTGAGCGGCAACAGTAGGGTGGCGATGACTTGAGCATACGTTTCGCCGCGTCCAACCGTAAGCCGTCTACACCGAGTGACAAGAGATCGTTCGCATATTGTGCCAGTCGTCCACGTACATATTCGGTGTCTGTTGCCAAACTAACCACGACGGGAACCGTCAAAATTGTTCAACAAGATGACAACGGCCTTTCTTACTCAGCTAAATTGACAAGCTCGCAGGTCTGTACTTCTTGCCGATCACTATAGTTAACGATGTCGTCCCCTGGTTCCAGCCCACAATGATGGAAGTCTTGGGTCTGGTATATACCCGGGTAGTTGTACTGTGTGAATGACGAGCCAGCGACACCTGTACCGGAGTCAGAGCCAGCCATATGATTGAAGATTGTATCTGCGGAGATATACCATCATAAGCATGTTGTACATCTGTTTGAGAAGCCAACGTACCAGCAATCACTTTCACGCCGGCTGAATGGCATGCATTTACCATGTTTTGGAACTGAGATCGGTTTCCGCGCTTGGAAGCGAGCGTGTATGAGACTGGTTGGTAGTCTGTCCACCATTGGTCCCCTTGGACGTGCTCCTGTGCCGGACTCACTGCCATGATTGCGCTGATGAGACTGAGCAGAGGGGAAAAGTCGAACAACTGACCTTGAACAAAGCCATAACCAGAAGGGCCGATGAATTCTGTACACTCCCTGGCAACACTGTCCCAAGTCCATTCGAACAGTTGAATGATAACGCCTTTCGAGCCATCTGGAGTGCGACTCTTGATATCTTGCCCGTCGATGAGGACCGATCCCGTTGAAGCACTGGCACCTGCCACCCGTATAGCAGCAGCAAGGAGGTTCAGTATGGCAAACATCATCTTCAAGATATCTGCTTTATGCCTCTACTGCTTACTCCAGGTTTTATACGACGGGGGCGAGCGACAGCATCGCTCACTTGATACCCCCGGTCCCGCGTGGTACGATCCCGGCAGCACTGGCATCAAGCGGCATAACAGAGCGATGCGCACATCGCCTAAAGGATACGAGGACAATCTGCTTCGTCACTTTCGTTCCCGAGTTTTCCACAAGGACCATTGGAGCACAAACTCCAGCATGCAGTGATCATTCGTGCGCCTATGACTAGAGAAACATAGCAACAATCAGCCGACAAGTATACACTTATGTCGCCTGACTGCACAACCTACTCTTCTTGTTCGTGGCGAAGACGAGTTTTTCCGAGCCCATCGTGGCGACTGCAGTGAGCGCTAAGGGGCGCCCCATCTGGTCAACAAGAAGTTGTTCGCTGGTGGCAACTCGGAGAACTAGACGCCGGTAGACTCAGTCACGCACGCGTTCGTCACAGTCACGTGATAGATGTCACCGACAAGTCCGCGGCTTCGGGAGTCGGGACCGGATGCAAAAGGTCTGCTTCCTCCCGCCACTGTCCCGCCCCCGCCGCCCGCCTTCCATCCGTTCCGCTCATCCCTTCATCCGCTCCGAGAATGCACACTATGTATTTAAGCCCTGCCAAACCCACTCTGGATGTCTCATACCACTCAGCCCCCATCATACCATAACACTTGTGCAGGCCACAAGTCTCATCACACTCATAGCACTATACCGTGACTTCACCCATCGAAAACTACAACCGTCATTCATATACCATGGCATTCTTGAAGAGAACCTTTGCCAAGCGTGACCCTTCGACGTCATCCAAGAATAAGCCTGGCCATTCCACCTCACCCCTGGCCCTACCGAAGGGCATTCTCCGTCGATCGTCAGTCACATTTCATCCTTATGCATGTCTACACTATTCACACGAAGTCATGCAGAACTGCCATTTCTGAAGTGCATCAAAAGACAAACACTACCGACAATGATTATCCCGGTATCAGGGCGCGTCACTCAAATATCCTGGCCAGCTATATCCCTCCAGGCTGGCACCCTGGTTTGGATGAACCCGTAATCAAGGGGGAAATCAATTACATTTCCGTGAACAACGTCCCCACTCCTAATCGATATCACCGAGCGCACTCCACCGTGCCATTTCCTCACCCGCAGCCGAAGTCTGCTGCGAGAACACTTCAGCTCAGCCTGAAGAAGAGCCACAAGCGCTTCACCGACTTCCTTGATTTTAAAGAAATTATGAGCGGCGAGCTCTGGCATTTCAAAGAACAGGATGGGGTAGCAGATTGTGAGAGAAAGAAAGGCACGAAATTCATGATCCTGCAGGCCGAGAGGGACCGGTTCAAGCAGCAACAAGACTATCGTAAGCCGATATAGCCCTTTCTCTTTCTCTTCTGTAACTCACCGTGGTTTCTTCGGCTTCCAGATGTATTCGGTGGCCATATTAAAGTCATCCATGATAAAGCCTCGACACCAGTTTCAGTACACGGATATCAATTCAGGGTGCCTATCGTTCTGGCGGCTTGTGTAGAGGAGATCTATCGTCGGGGTCAGCATTTTCGGTATATCTCACCATGTTCATAACACTGATTTTCCCCACTCGGCAGGCATGAAGACACCCAACTTGTTCTCGACCAAAGTTGACCGTCGGCGCATCTTGGAACTGATCGCTGAATACGATCAACTTACCGACAAAGCCCCACTCCCCGATTTGCGTCACGAATCCATTCATATCGTCGCAAACCTGCTCAGGTTCTGGCTTAAGGCCGTACCTGTCCCCCTCATGCACCGCACGATATTTGATGGATTCTACGCCTGGTGTGTCGAGCCTTCGCTCGCTCGCGAAACCGAATTCAAGTATAAGATACACACCCGCCAGCGTAGAGGAGATGATGGCGAGTATCACTCCGAGACAGATACGGAAGCTGAAGCGGAAGAAGCGGAAGACGAGGCTTGCCCCGGTCTCCCTTCCTTCAATTCTCGCAAAAAGCGCCTCCGGCGCAAACAGCGTGCTATCGAGCGAGAGAAGCGTCGCATATTTGCCGCAGAACATCCGGAACTTGTTGTTAACAATCGACCATCACATCAACAAAGAAAAGCGCAAGTGTACAGGGAGCTCGTACACCTGGAAAAACCCCAAGTCAACCAGGCGCGCCTGATGTCGCTGCTCATCGCCCCCGATTGTTTCGCGGTGATGAATTACTTGTTCACGTTCTTTGCGTCCTTATTGGACTACCCGGACAACAAGCTCACTGCTAAATACCTCGCCGACCAATTCGCTTGGAAACTTCTCGGCGGCCCCAACAAATATGTCTCCATTGAGCTCCTGGAGTGGCTATTAACGAGATGGGAACACATCGCGCATGCCTTCAAGAGTGAGGAGGCTCTTGACTGGGAGAAGCGGAGAGAGCAGAAGAAATCGAACCAGCCCCGTCCTTCAACTTCGTCCGCACGGACAACTGCAGATGATCCATCTCCTCAGTACCAATCGCCGCGACGTGGATCCGGCGCGTCAGATGCGCCATCATACCATTCCACATGGTCTGGTCCTCGCTCTCAGTCCACCTCACCTGGATCCCCAAGCAGTCGTCGGACATCAGCATATACCACACCGCCGACTTCTCGTTCAAGTTCGCCCAGATCTGCTACAGTGCCCAAGCCCAATCCCGCACCAGAAGCCGATGTACCTGCCGTTTCCCCCCGTCTACATGACTTCAACCCTGGCGAGCCCTTATGTGGTCCTCAACCAACACCGGCAGCCGTTGAGATGACGAACCCATTTGAGAGCGAGATCAATGAAGAGGAAGATACCCCCGTCATCTCCCCCTTCGACTGGGACGTAGAGTATGAAGCAGAAGATGAGGATGAAGAAGATGTTGCCGACGTCGAGGATGAACCGGAACAGCCGGAGAGGATTGCCTTCCAGGCTATCGCAAGTCTTCTCCACCCTAGAGCAGCCCTTGAACGCGCACCTTCAGTGCAGAGCGAGGTCGCAAGCATCTACTCTCAAGGTTAGTGGTCACAGTGCCATATTTGAGTTTCTGGCATTGACCAAACTTATCAACAGATGACGATGGTGACTATGACTTGAACGATATCATCAATGGCTATACATCCCAACAAGCCAGTCCGTCCTCCTCTCAATTGGACAAAACTACCACCTCTCGCCCTCGACTCAACCGATATCAGTTCCCATCATCGTCTTTCAAAATTCCGCCGATGCCCCAAGGTGACCTGAGATACTTGGCGGTTGCACCGGATGAAGATGATCCAGAAATGCTCAGGAAGCAGTTCGACGAGGCAATGTTGGCCAGGAAGGACGCGGAGAGGAGGCTGGATGAGTTAAAGAAGAAGTTTGCTGGTGATATGCAGGATCAGCTGTGCTGATTTTTGTGTGTATGGACATTGGACTAGGTATCATCGGATGGTCACCGCAGATAAAACATGTACCACTAGTTAGAGAGTATAGAGAATCAAACGTAGGATCACAAACACCTAGCCACTTGGCTCCTTGAGATTTACTCTTCCGCGAATGATGACTACCTCACCAGATCCCCAAATAAGTATCACTTTGGGGTGAATAGATTGTAGGGAAAATCGGTCAGGTTGCCAATGAGAGCAACGGGTCACAGTCGGGTACCTCCAAAAGATTCCTACAAACGCTGAGGTAAATACTCACTCATTGTGATAAACGACACTCACGTCGCCACATTTAACCACCGTAAGCAGCTGCATTTCCGATAGTCGTCGGAAACCCGCTCCCAGCCTATCTAGCACCGTTTCAGTGAGGAGAGACCCCGTGTACTTGATTAAAACGTTTTTCAAAGAGCTAAATCCAGGATCAGAGAGAACCTCGTCCAGAGGCGAGTACTTGAAGGGCAGTACGCTCTGTGGGTCGTCGAACCCCATGGAAAATACCACCTCAACGAGAGAAGGTAGTGGGGTAGAGAGTAAGTGTACAACGGCTGGGTGGAGTGGAGCGTCGAGGGTAAGATATTGAAGGCTGACCAGCCCTGATAGGGAGACAGGAGCTACCGCAAAAGACGTGAATAAACGGTGAGTTTACTCTAAAACGCATATTTCTTCTACTCACGTTGGTTGTTTAGATATCGCGACCAGTGCCAGGGTTGTGAGAACCTCATCTCGAGGTCAACCAACTGATTCCCAATGCCGTTCAAGAAGCTTTGGATGGATTCCACGATTTTGGGGGTATGGGGTAGGTCGGTTGCGATCATGCTAAAATTGACTAGCAGTGAGCGCAAAGTCTTCATCGTCTGGGTGTTCTCTAGAGACATGACGAACCGCGCCGCAGCGAGGGAGGAGATTCGAAGGGTTAGCCGTTCCAGAGCAAGGGTGGACGTGATTGCAGACGTAGGATCACTTTCTCCGTAGAGATTGGTGTTGAGGAGATCCAAAGTCGACAGATGTGGGAAGTCGTGCAGGATGTTTATCAGCGCGCGTTCTGTGACACGGATGCTGAGGACGAGTCGACGAACGCTGGAGAACCAGCCAATGTCGGACGGGGGTACAAATGCAAAGGATAACGTGTGGAGATTGGGTAGATTGGCGGCAAGCAAGCGAACGTTCTGTTTGCTGAACATCCATTCATTCACTTGAATGTTACTGCGGGCAGTGCCACCTGGGTATATCGTGAGGTATAACTCCCGTATCCATGGTCGAACCTCTTCGTTTTCCTCGAGGATCTGGACAAAATCCACAGCATGCTTCTTCTTTGCGAGTACCACCACGCGGTAGATGAACGGACGAGCTGCGTGATACCATCGTTTGCAGGTTAGCATACACGCCCGGATGGTCTTCTTCTCAATCTGGACCAGATCCAACGTGTATACCAATACGTCCCATGGCAAGAACTCCGAGATTTGCGTAGAATAGGGTGCTAGAGGAGCTAACTGTCCTTCCATTCCCTCCGCATTGATGGACATTGTATGAAAGGGCTCCGGTTGTGGTGGTATGCGTCGAAAGTGGTCTGGTTAGTTCAAGCGCCAGTACTCAGGACTTCTCTACGGCTAGTACACGAGTACATGGTCCGACAATATGACTTAATTCCAGGATTCTAGTGTTACAGACATGCTACACACAATACAGCGTAGAAATACTTATGCGTTTATTCCAATAATCCCCCAACATGTGTGTTGATAGCCTCTACGCGGCCTTGAGCTTGTAGCGAATAGCCTCAGTAGCAGGCTTAACAGCCAATGGTTCCACCGAAGGATGGTTGATAGCCTTTGCGAGACGATCACCAAGATCCTTGCTAACAGCGGCGAAGACGGAGACTACAGCCATCGATGATGATCAGCGTGTGAACATTACTGCGAATTGAAACAAAACTCACGCTGCCTGGCCTTGACGATTGGGCTCTTGACGTTACCGAGGTGAACGGAAAGGTTATAGATGAGATGTTCCCTGTCAGTGTCGCTGAAAACCTTCTCGTAGAGAGCACGAGGTTGCTCGAAGTCGACTGCGGAAGGTATACATCAACATAGCAACTCTGAGGCCAATGTGAGGAATACTGACGTTCGGTCACGTAGCTCAAATCGACATTAGCATCACCGAGCCAGATCTCGTGCTTGACGTCCTCATAAGCTTTACGCTTGTACCTAGAAGCAGCACTATGAGCCCATATTCGCAGCGATTAAGATGGAGACACATACTGAAGGGGAGCCAAGCTGCTCTGGTAGTTGGGGCGGAAGCCTTGGTTGTTGAAAGCCATGGCACCATCACGCTGGAAGTTGGAGACGGGGGCAAGTGGGGCATTGACGGGGAGCTGACCATAGTTGACACCAAGACGGTGACGGTGGGTATCGGGGTACGAGAAGAGGCGAGACTGGAGAACAGGGTCTGCGGAAGGCTCGATACCAGGAACCAGGTGAGAGGGTGAGAATGCAGCCTGCTCAATCTCGGCGAAGTAGTTCTGGACGTTCTTGTTCAGGATAATTTGTCCGACAGGCCTGAGAGGGAACTCCTTGTGTGGCCAGACCTTGGTCAGGTCAAGGATGTTGTAACGGAAGCTCTCAGCTTGCTCCGCGGTCATGGTTTGCTAGCAAAATCCGTATCCTTTAAGCACCAGAATATGTCGGGATTGACCAATAAAAGACATACCACAAAGACGTTCCACGTTGGGAACTTGCCAGCCTCAATTTCAGTGAACAACTGCTCGGTGGCGTAATCGGGATTCTCTCCCGCGAGCCTCTGAGCTGTGTCGTTGTCAAGGGATTTGGCACCACCCTCTCTCCTGAGATGGATCTGGACGTAGTGGAATTTGCCATCTTTGTTCACAAACTTGAATGTGTGTCCGGAGTAACCATGCATATAGTAACCATCAGGAGTTCCACGGTCAGAGAAGAGAATCATAACCTGATGGATTGACTCGGGGTTTTGGGACAAGTAATCCTGAACCATGCACGTTAGACAAATGGCTCATACGGTCCGGATTTCTCTCACTCACCCAAAACATGTCAGCATCCTTCAAGTGGGTCTGAGGGTCACGCTTCTGAGTGTGGATGAAGTGTGGGAACTTCGCAGGATCACGAATGAAGAAGACAGGGGTGTTGTTGAAAACCCAGTCCAAGTTACCCTCGTCAGTCTTGATCTTGATAGCAAAGCCTGCAAGAATATCACGCTCTCAGCCCATCCATCACGATTCCGACTGTTCAGTCCACTCACCTCGAGGGTCACGAGCGGTATCTGCGGAACCAGACTCGCCACCGACGGTAGAGAAACGGATTGTCAACGGAGCCTCATTGCCAACCTTCGAGAAAAGGGAGGCAACGGTGAGGTCCGTGATATCGTGGGTGACCTTGATCACACCATGAGCACCAGATCCCTTAGCGTGGACGACACGCTCAGGAATACGCTCTCGGTCAAAGTGGGCGAGGAGATCGATGTGGTGGAAGTCTAACAATGCACAGTAAGTGGCAAGGACAAGCGATGTAAGAGAGCCGACGTACCTTGCAACAGGAGGGGTCCAGTGAGGCCAACACGCTGAGCGGCGTAAGGCTCGGCGACGGGAGCACCAGTGGAGGTGGTATAGACAGCGCCGACTTGAGCAGACAAAGCTTCTTGGGATGGCATTTTGTTTTGGTGCGTTGGGTGGTTGAGGAGAGATTATGGGAGAGACGACAAGGGAGCCGACAAGGATGTGAGTCCGGAAGCGCAGCTATTTGAAGGTTCGATCGGACTCCATTACTTGAGAACTATTGAAGCTGAATGGTATCACGTGTGGGGTGAATCAGCAACCAGTCATGAAGCAGCCATTTGTCGGACCATGGATAGTCTGACCAAGTTGGTCTAAACGTTCCGGAGATCGCTCTCACCCTCGTCATACCGTCGCGGTCTGGTACCACGGAGGTTTCACGGAGTCCTTCGTCACGCCCAGGAGGGTGAACTATCTGGACAAGATCTGGTCAGCGATGTCGCAAAGCGGGGACTTGCGGAAACACAGTTGGCCCACAAACAGGTGACGATTAGAGCCCTGCCGCGCCTCATCTCGGCCACAAATGCGGAAGGATTTCAATGAAGCCAAACCATTTCAGGGGTCATCTGGTGGGATCCTGATGAGACTTTCCTTAGGGGAACACTGATCATGGGATTACTATAGCTGTGCAAGTCAGATAATGAGATCGGGAGGGCGATGAATGAGGTGGGACGTACACTTGGGCACGATACGGGTGGGTGGAGACGGACCTGTGGTATAGACGGGTCAACGCGGAGGATTATGTGTTCAGAACCCATCATATAGACGTGATTTATCGTCTGATGCAACTGTCTTTGTTTGAACACGAGACCAGATGGCGAAAGAATACGATTTCACAGAGGAACCACATGAAAGGACTATGCCTTGCTGAGACAAAAGCCCAGAAAACCGGGCAGAAGAATCGTTGACTTCAGTGCCGAGTGCCCGCTGAATGACCTGGTCGCACACCGTCCCAAGAATTCCCATGATGACCAGAAGGAAATCTGACTAGAGCTTCGACAGAGTTTCCACGCCTACTCACAACCGCTGCTTCGAAGAGTGACTGGTGCATCTTTCCGTGGTGAGATGTTGTACCGGGCGATTTGGACGATAGGGCTGCCGGCACAAGTCAAACCGAGGGACAATATAAACCCTTCAGGTATTGAAAGTTTAAGATCAAAGACGCTGTGTTTGTGTGGGTAATTTGTGCCCAACAGCGAAGATAGGTCGTGGCGTGCATCCCCGTAAAGGCACGAAGTCGACATCCAGGTAGCAGGTTGTCTTCGCGTGAATATCATGAAGATCATTTGTGAGAGTGTGAGGTTCTGTATTGAAGAGCATGGAGCAGTAAGTATGCAAAACGGAGGAGAAGAGGATTGGGCTTGAGCTGGCCGCTGGAGGTCGCAGGCAGGCCTGTCGGCGTCCGAAATTCGAATCACAGGCAGATTCTGCACGGGCGTCATGTCCACGTGGGTGTAAGAGTTTGTGGCGGCGAGTCCAATCCAAGTTCCAACTCGAACCTTTTCACTCCTTCCTACCTCCTTCCTGTGCGCACCGCGACGGTCTTGACTCCACATTGGTATTTCCCCCTTGAGCTCGGAACACCATGGATCTATTCTCTTTCTTAGACGCTCCGGAGGAGAACGACGAATCCATGGAGGATGTCTCCATGTCTGAAGCTGCCGCTGCGACGGAACAAAGAGACGATTCAAAGAAGCGCAAGGCGATTGTCTCATCCGGCTCAGCTCAGGTATCGGACGAGGTTCGGAAGGATGACGAACCCGGTCCCTCTGCGCCGAAAAGGCCTCGAATGGCGTCCCCAAAACCAATTGTGGTGGACGAAGTAGAGATTGAAGCAAAGCGAGAGGTCGCAGCAAGTGCTGGTTTGATGGGTCCAGTGGAAGCAGGAGCGCGCTTGGAACTAAGGCATCAGGTGCGTACACACGACTTGTTTCCTTCGGCGTTTTATTGACAATATCCAAGGTTCGCCATCAAGTTGCGGTACCACCTGGGTATCCATATACGCCGATTTCCAGCCATGTACCTCCTGCAAAACCGGCACGCGAATACAAGTTTACACTTGACCCATTTCAACAAGTTGCCGTTCATGCTATTCAGCGGAACGAAAGCGTCCTCGTGTCCGCCCACACTAGTGCGGGTAAGACCGTAGTTGCTGAATACGCGATTGCACAATGTCTCCAGAACAAACAACGAGTTATCTATACAAGTCCAATCAAGGCCAGTAGTTTAGACATCATTTGTAAGTTGTTTGTATTGAACGCAATGGTATATAGGCTTTGAGTAACCAGAAATATCGAGAAATGCTCGCCGAGTTTGGGGACGTTGGACTCATGACTGGTGACGTTACGATCAACCCGTCAGCGACATGCCTTGTGATGACTACTGAGGTTGGCCATTGTGCTTTTTGACACATCTTAGTCGTTAACGCTATCTTTATAGATTCTACGCTCCATGCTCTACCGAGGTTCCGAAATTATGCGAGAAGTAGCATGGGTCATCTTCGACGAAATTCATTACATGCGCGACAAAGAGCGAGGCGTCGTTTGGGAAGAAACGATCATCCTTCTTCCGCATACCGTGCGATATGTCTTCCTTTCCGCAACTATCCCAAATGCCATGCAGTTCGCAGAGTGGATATGCGCCTCCCATGACCAGCCGTGTCATATTGTCTATACAGACTTCCGACCGACCCCGCTTCAGCACTACCTCTTTCCAGCAGGCGGAGAAGGAATCTACCTGGTTGTCAACGAAAAGGGAGAATTCAGGGAGGACAACCTTAGCAAAGCTATGGGTATGCTGCAGGAGAGACAAGGTGAGGACCCAGCGGATCCCAAGTCCGGGAAAGGTCGGAAAGGAAAGACTCGGAAAGGCGGCGAGAAGAAAGGTGAGCTTAGTGCAGTGGTCAGATCTATGTGCTTCCTTCCTCTCATGCTTATTATAGGCCCCTCCGACATTCAGAAAATCGTTAAGATGATCATGCTCAAAAATTACAATCCGGTCATCGTGTTCGCTTTCAGTAAACGAGAGTGCGAAGCACTTGCGTTGACAATGTCAAAATTTGAGTTCAACTCAACAGACGAGCAGGACTTGGTCACGAATATCTTCACCAACGCCATTGAAAACCTCGCCCCCGATGATCGACAGCTTCCTCAGATTACCAACCTTCTACCCCTTCTCAAACGAGGCATCGGTATTCACCACGGCGGCCTTCTTCCCATTCTCAAAGAAGTCATCGAGATTCTCTTCCAAGAAGGCCTTCTGAAAGTTCTCTTCGCCACTGAGACGTTTTCCATCGGTCTCAACATGCCTGCCAAAACTGTCGTCTTTACCGCCGTAACCAAGTTCGATGGGAGGGAGTTCCGAAACCTGTCCTCTGGGGAATACATTCAGATGTCTGGTCGTGCTGGTCGTCGTGGTCTCGACGACCGTGGTGTCGTCATCATGATGTGCGACGAGAAGTTGGAACCGGCCGCAGCGAAGGAGATGATCAAGGGCGAAGCAGACCGGCTGGACTCGGCATTTCATCTGGGGTACAACATGGTCCTCAACTTGATGAAAGTTGAAGGCATCAGTCCGGAGTATATGCTGGAGCGATGCTTCTTCCAATTTCAGAGCAAAACTGGCATCCCGCTACTGGAAGATGGTTCGTCGTGTTGCTGTGCCATATATATTGACTCATGACATTCTTTCAGAGCTGAGGCGGGAGGAAGAGAAGAAGGAGTCCATCGTCGTCCCAGACGAGGCTCAAGTTGCGCAATACTATGAATATCGTCAACAACTTGATCAGATGGCTTCCGACTTCAAGGAAGTCATTACACATCCGAACTACAGCTTACCCTTCCTGCAACCAGGTCGCCTTGTCAAAGTGAAGTACCAGAAGCTTGACTTCGGATGGGGCGTTATCATCAACTACCAAAAACGAGTACCACCAAAGGTCTGTCCGAGAATTTGATCGTGTGTGCTGAATGCTGATTTTTCCCGAATCTTATGAAGAACCGACCGGGACCGAAGACGGAGGAATTGCCGCCGCATGAACAATACGTGCTCGACGTCCTTCTGAACTGCGCCAATGGCTCCTCTCTTCCGAAGGAACGCGCGGTCACAGCCCCTACGCCTGGTGATGTCCAACCCTGTCCCAAGGATCAGAAGGGTGAACCGCTTGTCGTCCCAGTTCTTCTCTCAACCATCGACGCCATAAGTCATCTCCGGATATTCTTACCAAAGGATCTTAGGGGCGCACAGGCGAGGGAAACTGTTTGGAAGAGCGTTATTGAAGTACAAAGAAGATTCCCAGATGGTATTGCGTTGCTAGATCCGGTACAGAACATGCAGATAACAGATGACAAGTTCAAGGTTCTGGTCAAGGTACAGCTTTCAGTTCCATCGCTGAGAATAAATACTCATGGCACTTGCGCACCGCAGAAAATAGAACTCATGGAGGACAAGATGTTCTCGAGTCCCCTCCACAAGGACCCCCGTCTACCTGAACTCTATTCGCTGTATGCCTCCAAACAGGAGTGCCAAGCACGGATTCGAGAGTTGAAGAAGCGAATTACGGCGACGAACGACGTATTGCAACTTGAAGAACTGAAGTGTCGCAAGCGTGTTCTAAGGCGTTTAGGATTCACCACGTCTGCAGACATCGTGGATATGAAGGGTCGTGTGGCCTGTGAAATTAGCTCAGGCGATGAGCTCCTTCTCACGGAGCTTATATTCAATGGTGTCTTCAACGATCTATCACCTGAACAGTGCGCCGGATTGCTGAGCTGTTTCGTGTTCACCGAGAAGGCGAGTAACGAACACATCTCAAGCTCGGATTATTCACTTACCAATAATCTACATTTAGAGCGAGCAAACCACCAAGTTGAAGGAGGAGCTTGCCGCGCCTCTCCGCGTCATGCAAGACTACGCCCGAAGGATCGCCAAGGTGTCCCAAGAGTCGAAGCTTCCCGTCATCGAGGACGACTACGTGCAGTCTTTCAAGGTCGAGCTTATGGACGCCGTAGTGCAATGGTGTCGTGGAGCGTCATTTACGGAGATCTGCAAGGTATTACCCCGAACTATTGATATCCTTGACTTACAAACGCTCAACAAATTCACTTTTTTTACAGTTGACTGATCAGTTCGAAGGCAGCGTCATCCGTGTCTTCCGTCGCCTGCAGGAACTCATTCGTCAGATGGCCGCAGCGGCCAAGGTCATCGGTAACAATGAGCTCAAAGAAAAGTTCGAGAAAGCATCCGAGATGCTTGAACGACCCAACTCTGTGATTTTCTGTTCATCGCTGTACCTCTAGATATACGTATCATGTTACCTCGTTCGGTTTATTTTGGCCCATCATTTGTACGCCCATTCGAACCCATTTCTATTCCATATCATTGTTTTCTACGCACGTACATAGTTTCCTATTCGAACTTCCCCGATCCCTTGGTATCTGGTTGCAAAAAAATGAAAGATATACTTGCGTCTCGTCTCTGTCTAGCAAGCACCGTTGTCGGTCCAAACACCAGCTAAAAGCAAGGCGAACCGGTCAGCTCAGTGGTGAGACAAGATACTGGGATAAGTCATACCGGCACCACCAGGGGTGTCACCCTGTGTCCACCACTTCGCAGTCCAAAGATGCCCGTCTATTTCAAACATCGTCAACACTTTAGGACCAAACAAAAGTATAGAATCACCTACTAAAGACTGCTGTTTGTCCTCCGGTATACACCGACTAAAGAAGGGGATAAATCTCGTGAGCTCTCGCCCCGTACCAGAGGAAAGAATCCATCACATACACCTGATGCCCATGCAGCAACTCCGGCGCAGCTACCGCTACCGCCACCGGGACTACCCGTAGGACCAGTCGGAGGAGGTGGGGGAGCAGAAGTGGGACTACCAGGGTTGCTGACCGACCCCATGTTGCTACGAATGTTGTCCCACTTGCTGTTCGGGAAACTAAGGATGTATGGGGTTGATTAGGGTGATTCCGTGTTTTCACGACAGGCGTGACATACTGGATGTGGTTCTGGGTTTGGTCGAGAGTGCCATATACGCTGGCGGCTGTCTGCACGAGGGAGCTGGAGCCGGTCTTGTCAGTGGACAACTGCGACCGGAGAGATGATCAGCACGAATTCGTGGTTCCGAGATAGAGGATACTGACATCCCAGAACATAGTTCCAGCAAGGCCCTTGGAAGACACATATTGCGCCTTCAATTGCACGATATGGGGGGTATCATATGAGACGAGCTCCTTCTTGGCAGAGTCATAAGAGTAACTGGTCACGTCGGTGAGGTTCTCAAAGACCTGAAGGTACAATCCCATCAGCTGATGGAGTTCCGGGACGCCGAGGAACAATCGCAAACCTGAGCACCTGCCAGCGGAAGGGCAGAGTAGGAGTAGATTCCGGCTTCAACGGTACCAGGCCCGATCTAACAACGTGACCAGATGAGTGAAATTGGGTAAAGATAGAACGTCTGAAGTCACACACCCCATTGAAGGGTTGACCAATGCCAGATGTTGCCTCAAATGCACGTCCGTATAGAGGTATACCTGAGTGAAAAAGTTCAGCGGATGTACGTTGCAAAGTATCGTGGGCATACCCAGGTTGATCTTTCCAGGCGTAGCACCGTTGGCTGTGTAGAACTTAACAGCAGCGTCCGTCGAGACACCAGTACGGGTTCCTCCATAAAGGTTCGCCTGATTATCGGCCTGTAAAAGAAGGTCATGAGTTCTGTACAACTCATTCTGTTACGGCCGGGGGAAGGAGGACTTACGTATGTCAACCACGACCCAGCGTAATCGTATGCCTACAAGAAGGGTCAGTGGAAATATTATATCGCAAACTAGACTCGCACCATCAAGTTCCAATAGCTCAACGCTTTGTCCATTTGTGCGACAGGAAGGAACGCATAGTTTGCGGAACCAGCCGCCACAGCAGCCTAGTTTATTCGTCAGATTTCAGCGACATCGGACAACATTGGAACACAACTCACAGTGATCAGGTACGGAACATTGTCGCCTTTGTTCTTGGCGTAATTGTCGAAACCAGTACGAAGAGCGGTAAGCAAGTCGGCGAAACCTTGCCCTTGTGCGGTGTTGGCGGGGTATTCGAAGTCTAGATCAATGCCGTCGAAACCGTAGTCCTCGACGAGTTTGAGAGCGCTGCTGACGAACGTGGCACGCTTGTTCGCATCGGTGACAAAATTGAAGTGGCCGCTTTGTGAGTATGTCCAGCCGCCAATGGACAACGTGACCTTCAGGTTCCTGCAATACTGTACTCGCCACATCACCCCGGCGTGTCACATGTCACAAGGACCTCCACCGCTGCCGGGAACTCTCTTTGTCACAAGTCACCAATGGTTTCACCGCCTGCGACACTTCACATTGTATATAACGAAAAACAGCCTTTTGCGGCCTTCGGCGCATTATGGATGCACATCACAAAAATCTCCTGGAAATTTGAGGTGGTTGTAACCGGTCAAAATCGCTTGAAACCCGTTTCCAAGCTAATGTAAGGATTAGGAAGTAAATAAGGCTTAGAGACGCTTGTACTATCATGACGCGAAGTTACAAGCAGGCTGTAAGACGGTTCTGACAGGGTTACAACCACTAGCAATTCCGCTGAGGGACCGGGGATACCATCGCTTTGCCATCGCTAATCACGGCGGGAAACACTCTTGGCACTTCGACAACGCTCGTCGGTGCCATCGCTTGACCCGACTCGCCTGCTCCCCACTGATCAATACACATCTTGAGATGTTTTGGGACAACGAGGGCATCACATTCACGCTATGTAACTCGTAGGTATATGCGACAGGATACATTATAGTAAATCAAGAAAAAAAACTAGAATGTTCCCCACCCTTGACACTAGACCATCAAACTGCGACCGACCGTAAGCCCTGTCCCAGACACCTGATAGAAAAATGACAAACTACAAGGCCACAATGACTATGAGAGCGAAAGAAGGTAAGAATACACATACCCGAGAAGCGCGTAAACCTCATCACAGTATTACCTTGGTCATGCCCACTGCCTGAAGCCGTCACTAGAGTCCCATTTGATGTGTGAGCAATGATAGATGTGGACACTTGAACCTTTCCCCTTACCTTGTAGAAGACCAATTGTCGTGAAGACGTAGGGCCGGCTCCTCGTAAACAAGAGAATGCTCACCCCAATGTCGCGGAGGGAGTGCAAGAGGGCCGAGGGGAACTCGAAGAAGCCTTCGCGGCCCTCTGACTCGAAACATAGCTTCGGTCAAAGGACCTCGAGAGCCGCCTCAAATAAACCTCAAGGTTCGGGAACGAGTGGACTGTCCAAGATAGCGATCAAGTGGAGGATGGACACGAACGAGGGGGAAGGTGCTGAAGGTGAATGTGAGAGAGACGTGACTCTGTTTGAGTGAGGGAACAGGGGACTTATATGTATTTGCAGAGTGTTGCTGTGGTGCGATTGCCCTTGGAAAATTTCAGTTCACTGATGCGACGTCCAAAGCGAGCTCTGGGCAGTTGCTCGTCGTGCTTGGCAGGAGCTGTAAATCGTTCTGCGAGGTTGTAATCGTCTGCAGGTTGTAATCGCCACACAAGCATTGTGAGCGTCTTGAAACCATTCGGAAGATTCCGAGAGTGGGAAGCCCATGTAATCGGTGGGCGGTTTTTGTGATGCATCAAGAGCAATACGGGTTCAATTTCATCACTATAACTCCTCGTCATAAATTTCCAATGTGTTCGGGGGCGGCGGCGCAGCCGCCGCCTTCCAACTTTTTGTCACCCGCCGCCACTCCTGATGTGTCACAGCTTACCCACTGGTCTGCCGCGTTGCCGCGATGGGATACATTGTCACAGGTCACACCCACCGCCGGGGTGATGTGGCGAGTACAGTATAGTATTCAAGAAAACTGCGAGAATGGCTATACAGGTAGACCTTCCACACCTATTGGCCAGCTTTAATAAATAGAGCTATAATAGTGTCGCTGTCAGAGGCTGAACGTTGACGTATGATAGGAGCTCTTACTTGTTTGAGACAGCCATAGAGGTTATTGCCGGTCTCAGACCAAGAATCACTAGGGAAATGTTTCTATGTATCCGAATGTGAGCACCTGGTTTGGTGAGAACGGTAACATGTGTTTAAATACCTGCTCATCCGCATAACTGTCGGTTAAGCTGATTGCACCAGTATCTGGAGAAACATCCGCGAATGCATACAGGATGTGGGTTAAGTCCGAAGAAACAATATCCGTAGGCTCTAGAGTGCGGTTCAATGAGCGAATGACCCTGAGCCTGCAACACTGGAAAAGTCTCTTACGGAAGTTAGCTCCATATATACCCCTTGATGAGAGAGTAAATTAGTACGTATGAGGCGCGGCACTGCGAGAATCTTACCAGTTGGTGAAGTACGCAGCTTGTACCTTCGAGCCGGAACGCTTGTGAATGAGTTGTGGCGTAACGTTGCCCAAGGTGTATTTGTGTGGGACATTTTTGTAGTTGTCAGGTCGGTGCATGACCTGAGTAGCATCAGCGACAAAAGCAGCGAATAAGCCCGTTAGAAGCAGGACACGAAGGCCGTTGAAACCCAAGGACATGGCCATGATAGCTGAGCCGTATGGTTGGCGATAAAAAGCCAGAGGTTGGGGTCAACTTGAGAGAGTAATAGAGCTGTGGGTGCCTTTAAGGCGTATCGTATCGACCGCCAACGCATCCACCTCGGAAATATGAACTTCTGAGTCGCTAGAGACCATGCTGTAGCCTAGCGCGTGCTGTAGGGTGAATCCATATGATACTCAGTCCCAATGACCAAGCTACTGACTGAACTCACCTCCAACCACGCGGTGTCTTTTCTGTGGGTGATCAGCCACACTAGCGGAGAGTCACATAGATCCCCAAAAAGAGTACATCAAGCGTCAGCGTTGTCAAATTCTGTTTGGATAAAGGTCATGGTACTTGCAGCCAATAGATGAAATGCTGATACCGTCGCTCGTCCAGTATAACAACCATTGACAGATGCAGATGAGCCAGGGTGTTTCGCCTTTGATTGTCTTCCTTTCGTTGAGATAGAAGTCACCGAAGCTGTGTCACGAGGCAAGCCATGATATCGTGTCGCGTGTGCAGCGCCGCATTGGGCGACGCTGGGGAAAGTAAGAGCAACCAAGCATGCGACTGGAGAAAGAGAACCATTCACAATAGGTAAACACCACACTCTACGATGCAACATACCTCTAGCTCTATCCGATGCGAGGATATCATCATTGCACTTGCTATCTGTTCAGTCCGAGGATGATGGCGGAACGTAGGCGGGTAACTTGCTGGAACTGTCATACAAGCCTGAGGTCAGCACGACCCGCAAAAACTCCGAGGAGTCATTCGCACATAGCAGTGGGTCTCACCTGGCTAATCTTGCGAAGGTCTCCTTCAGGACAATGCTCACATCCTTCCTGTCAAAGTCTTATGATGGACCGACATCAGCAAATCTGCACAATCCTGAAAGCACTGAGAGCACTGACGGAATTTCGTCAGTGATCTCAGTGCCGACAGTCTATCAGAGGTTTCTCCGAAAATTGAAGAAAGGTCGTTTGAGCGGAGTTTGAAATTTTCGCAACTGCCCTGCCACGAATTGGACCTTGCTCAATTTTCCGTTGTCATCTACTCTTCCACTCCTCCCCCCCCTTCCCCCATAGTTTGGAATTCTCTTCTTTCACTCAAGTAGTGTGGGTATACTGTCCACTCCTGCACACACCACGCAACCTGATCCACATCGTCGCGCCGCATGGGAAGAAGACACATCACTCAGCCGAAATGCGGACGGGCGTGGTGGAGGGACTGAGCTGTGGCGACGAGGTTGGCTATGTTTTTGTCTCAAGGGGAGAGTGGGTGGGTGGGTTAGGGGGGAGGGGGGTATTGCACTGTGAGTTTGCCATATTCACTCTCACTTGACTACATCTCCGAGACTTCCGATTCAGAGAAACTCGCGTGGAGGACGATAACCCGGTGCGTTCGTCCGTCTCTGCCCGACGTGGACTTGCTGACCCGCCCCAAGCCCCATCAAGCAGCTCCTTGAGATCCTCCAGCTCGAATGGCAGGAGCAGGACGCCGCAAAGCCCGCCGCCACGACAACGAACGGCGCCACCAAGCCCTCCTTCCGGCCCTCCTCCCCTCCGAGCACCCTCTCCCTGTCCTCCCAGCTCGGCGCCGCCTCCGGGTCCTCCTCCGTCCCCCAGATCCAGCAGACGCAGATGCAGCCCCCCATGTCCGCCAAAGCCCGGGGAAAGATGCGCGCCGCTTCGACGAGGGTGCGTGGGTTCGTCCGTATTATCCCTTTTTCTTTCATGACCTCTCGTTGGTACGACCTACCGCTGCGGGGTTGGGTTTGGGTATGAGATGCTGCTGTATGAACTGCTCAAGCAATTGGTATTGGAATCACGGATGTGCACCCCTCCATACAGTAGCATTATCAACAACCTTGATGTACATATAAGCATGAAAAATGAAATAATCCAATAGTAGTCTGAGGAGCTGCTCGCAAATTGCAAGCCCTTTAGTATCTCCAGAGCGTTAGAGCATCTGAAAGACTGAAACATCTGAGAGGGCCAGTACTGACGAATAATTTTGCCGTACTGACAGCTGAGGCTCTGAAAGCCTCTGAAAGCCCTGAAACGGGCACTGAGACCCTGACCTCAGTGGTTTTCAGTGCTACGTAAAAGTACTGATGGAAGCCTTCAATTTCAACAAGCAGCCGACGCTTTTCGACGCCTTGGTTCCTGCAAATAGGATCGTTTAGGATCGTTAATAAGCATTGAGCTTGACGGGTCCTCGAGGTACATTTGACTTCGATTTGACTCCATTATCAAGCACTACGCTGACCTGTGCCACATGCACAGTTCAAAAAAGGGACTGTTGACGCCCATGACAGTGACTTGCCACAGTCTCTTTCCCTGGAACTTGAAGCTTCCGTATAGGCTTCCACGCAACATTCAAGTTCTCGAGCTCAAATCCTCGGATAGCTCTGGTGAGTTGTGTCCAGACTCTTACATTATCCTCAGACTTACGCACTCGTCGTATAAAATGATGCTGCGGACGTCCTTTAAATTCACGACCAACGTAGCGTCAGCAATTTTAAAGTCTTCACCCTCACAGCTCAGCCGCGTTTTACGCCATGGCGATAACGCGTGCAATGAGGGCGACGCGTATAACGCGTGAAACAAGGGGAAAAGTCTATACGCAATCCCTTCGCGACACTGACGGAGTCGATATCATTGAGATCTCGTCAGACGAGGAGCCATATTGCCATTCCAACTCTGAAGATGAAGAAGGAATAGAGTACGAGGATGAGAGTGCTTCTGACATTGGTGAGCACACACCAATTCTACACTGTACATGCCGTTGGTTTGACTTGGTATAAGCCGAGGAACCGCCATCCAGGCGAACAAGGAGCATGATATCTAGCATTTCCTTGTCCGCCAACACTGCCAATCTTACAAGCAAGGAATCCCCTTTCCAAGCGCGTAGCAACCATGAAACCACCCTTGGAGTATTGCCAAAGATGCCGCTTGAGGTGCTTTACGGGGCAAGTTTGCAGTTTTTCGTGGCTCCTGTTGTAAGAAGTGTATTGCTCATCCGCCATCCATAGATCCTCTCATATCTCATGCCAAAGGATATCTTGGCAATGACACGCACATCTAAAAACTTCTGTCAAATACTCCTATCCACCAATGCTTCTCGTGTGTGGAAAGAGGCAAGAGAGCGGTTACAAATGCCTTCTTGTCCATATTGGATGAGTGAGTTTGCATGGGCTGGTTTATTCTTTGGCAACACATGCCAGGTATGGTTGCATTTTGATACCCCAACCGAAGACTCATTTGAGGGTGTTAGGTTTGTGATGCGAAGAACATTCACAAGGTCGATTTCATGATACTGAGGCGGGTCTGTGGTAAATGCAACAAGAAACAGTCCGTTTACCGTCATTCTCCCCCACCGCTAACTCGCTAATACCGGTATCGATCAGCCTCGTCGTTCGTTCAAAAATTCCATCGCGCCTTCCCCAAGTTGACGACGTCACATTGCATTTTGTCGTATATACGAACGGTACGCGAGCGTCCATCATCTGAGCTCTGGCAACGTTTGCCAACTTTATCTTTAGTTGGACCAAATTCTGGTGGAAAACCCAGCACCAGTCAATTTTACTGGGATACGGATGTCGAAAGCATGGCATTGAGACTTGCGACAAGACAACGGACTCACCAAGGGCCACCCGACGCAGAGAAAAGGCTTGAAAAGTTCAGGAACGAGCGTATAGCCCGCCTTAGCTACTTGCATGAGGTGCCCGTCGTCACTCCTCTCCCGTTGCGTTTCAACTAAACCATCAATAACTCCAGCATCACCGCTTGTGGAAAGACTGGCTTGACGATTATCGCTTGCAGAAACAACAGGAAGAAAACGCGAAACAAACAAGACGGATTGAGCAGTATGTTATTCATATCCATGATCCAAGGACAGGATGCTCATTTCAGCAAGAATCAAACAGCGGTTCATGATCAATGGATACGAAGAGGAGGACATCACATTTTTGGACGATCATGAGGAGGGAAAGGGGAAGGCGGAAGTCACTGATAAAGGTACGTGCCTATGAAGTACATTTGGGGAGCCAAATTTGTGCCTAATCGCCCCTTTGATACCAGTTTGGGAGCGCATTCGCCGCAAACTTGAGCCGCAGATTTCCGAGCGTCGTAAAATGCGACTTGCGACCCATTCTGCTGATGTTCGTGTCGCCAGATGTTCAATCATACAGCATCGTTACAGCAAATACAAGAAGGCGGTTCACCCAAGCCAATGGAAATATTTCCCGCCAACCTTGGCAGTTACACTGCTCAAACCCTTCAGAACCATCGTCGAGAAGGACCCCACAGCGGCCATACCCGAGGAGGTTTACGATAACCTTCATAAGCAGCTCCCGGAGTTGCTGGTGATGCGCGCAGACAAGAGCAAGGCCCGCCTCGTGGACCTATTGACTACCAACACTTACTACAACCAAACAGAAGCTCCACCGCCTGATGCGATCAACCTAGTGACCTCTGTCTTTCGGTGCTCCAGATCTCATGCGGAAGCGGCGAGCTCGGGGCTAGAGTATCACTACCTCTTTGGCTGGGACGACATCGCCACACACTATTGCAATGACGATGACTATGCTGCATTTTGGGGTAACTGTGGTCGGTACGCGAAGAATCCAGAATCAACATTCAAGCAGTACCGCAATGGGCACAAGTTGATATATGATCCTCTCGCCGTTGAAGTGGTTGAAAGGGTGGTTAAGTTGTTGGGATTACTTCCTAGGATGACAACTGTGAGGGATATGGACCAGAAGACGGAAAGGTTCTCATGTGCCAAGTGTGAGATTGTCAAAGAAAGGGGCAGTCAGGCTTTCCGGTGGGGTTATGATTGGCGTGGTCTGGTCTGTACCTCCAACCCCCCCTCGCGCCCAGAGTAGGCTGACAGTTCCCAAACATTTGCTAGGTCGCTCATTTAACAGAAGACGAGTCGCATAATCCAGATCTGGCTTTTACGATCCTTTCCCCCGCCGATGCGCAAAGTGTCATGAGGTACGAGAGTGTACAAGCCAGGGCGTTGTGGGGTCTACCACAATGGAGTTGCGCCAGGTGCTCTACACACGTGGATAATCTCGTCACTAGGTGCGAGGTCATCAAGCACCTGCAACAGTCGTATGTAGCAATATTCAATAGCTTCGAATGCTTCAAGTTTCATGATGTTTCTCCCCTACAGGCATTCGATCTCCACCCCTGTAAACGGGGCAGACTTTGTGTCTCTCATGCGATGCCGACCGCACACCCAGCACAAAGACAAAGCTAGATTTTTCGTTGGATCATCAGCCAGTACTTTGAAAATCTCAAAATCGTTAAGAAAGGCACAGAATCGTCTTGACGCTTCAGTGGAATTATTTTGCATGAGGTGTCCACCTGATGTCGTTCGTCGTTTTCGTAAGGACGGTGTCACAAGTCATCTCAAAGCCAAGTAAGAATTTCATGCAGCACTCGTTCATAAAAGCTTTACTTACACTTTGTACTCTCGACAATTCACAGGCACAACGTGTTAGACCCGGAATTGGGGGTTGACTACGGACTCGGAGAAATGCAAACTCTGGCTGACTGAGCTTTTTTTCATTTTTCCTGCCTTCACTTCCTCCATGACACGTCTCTTGATACTATTCATTGCTTCCCTCCTGCACCACTGCAAACTTCTGTCACCCGAAATATGAAACTTGAACTTGAACGTACTGGTGGACTCTCGAAGCTCTTGCGTCGACCAAGGCCAGCTGGTGTTGACTATAGATAGTTTAATGAAGTAGTCACAAGCAGTGAGGTGTTGAGGGACAAGGACGTGTCCGTCGGGAGATGGTAGAAACATGAGGGGGTGCTCAAAGTGAGGCTGAGCGCGTTGATGCAGGTTTTGTCGCCGCGGTACAAATCCTCGCATTTCTCACAGTAATGCTTAGCGCAGCCAAAGTCACCCCGACAGCGACACGAGTATCACATTATTCCAGTTCTGTATGTGATACTAGGAGCAAAGGCTAACAAGAATCGTAAGAAACGAGTGGTCGCGAAACACTGCATACGTCTGCCATGCATCACACACAGTTGGAGACGGCTATCCCAAGGGTGGTCAAATCTCAGAGCTTCCAAATGTGGATAGTCTACAAGGCCGATTGAGTAAATCATGTGAAGGGCGGACAATGAGGGCGACTTACAGTCCTCGACTTAACGACCCTTAACATCCCTCCTCTGTAGAGCTGCGTAAACGATGATTCCAGCCTATCTGTAACGGTGTCGATGTGCAAGGGTCCAGAGTACTTGATGACAACGCCTTCCAAAGCAGAAAACTGAGTGGAGTCACAAAGCATGTCGTCTAACTCGCTGAATTTGGCTGGACGAATGCTCCGCGGGTTATCGAATTCCATCGAAAATGTAATTCGACGGAGAAACGGTAACTGGGTTGAGATCAAAGGTTTGACCATTGGATGGAGCGGTGCGCCAAGAGTGAGATTCTGGAGCTTGGTCAATCTTGCGAGAGACAAAGGAACTAGGTGCGGGCAGTGAGCAAAGTCGTAAACCTGACAAAACATGAAAGGAAGGGTGAAGGACAAGCGAACGCACCTGTATTCATCTTGAGTTCCTTCTCCCAGAATGAATCTTTCGGATCCGTACTAGTAAAGAGCAGTTCGAGCTCCACTAGTTGTCCTGCCATGGCGTTCAAGAAATCTTGCAACATTTCCATGCATGCTTGCATGTGGGTGTTCTTCAACATACAAACGCGGAGCACCAGTGAGCGAAGGGTATTCACTGTCGGGGTGAGCTGCAGCGACTTGAAGAAGGCCTCCATTTCATGATTCAAAAACGAGCTCAACATCAAATGATGCAACGAGAGCTGTCCTGGGGCAGTCGTGCATCTCCCGCCAATGATATCCAAACTCGACAGACGCGGATAATTGGCAAGCATGTCATCGAGTGTGGAAGTTACCGTGTAGCTCGAATGAAGTACCAGACGACGGATTTCAGGGAACTGGACCTTCTTCAACCACTCAGGGAAAACCCAGTTGAATTCCAGCGCACGGAGACCCGTGAGTTGGTCTGCGAGTAGCACCATATCCTCTTCTCCGGACTGCCAGCGGTCACGATAAGACATACGCCCTTGAAGCTCCAACCTCCTGATCCAGCCCCGTACGTCCGGATTCTTGTCAATGAACTGCAGGAAATCACCAAGTTGCTGTTGCGAATTCAAGACCACGGTATGATAGATGAGTTGTCGTGCGAAGCGATACCAACTCTTGCAGACCAGCATACACTTGCGAATAGTCCACGGATCGTTCTGTGCGTGCTCCATGGTGCAAATAATCAGCTCCAATGGAAAGTACTCTGTGGCGGGCACACGATGAGTGACTGCATTTGTGGATGGCTGCGCACTGGGATCGGTCCTCGATACGACTTTCGGTGTAGCCGAAGGTGTCGTGGAATCAGCCTTTCCTTTCTTCTTGGACGCTGCAGGCTTCTTTTCCGTCGGTTTCCTCTTCGTAGAAGCAACCCGACTGCTGTTAGTTGCCTTGCTTGCTTTGGCCATGTCAAAATGGGTCTGGTGGCGCGGCTGTTATAATGTGAGGGGTAAGTCAACTTAGTCAATGCTCGTGGACACTGTTAGACGACCTCACCTGAGGCGCAGTCACGAGCAGTGGGGTGTTGAGGAAGAAAACGCGTCGGAAGGTGAGGAAACGCGCAAGGAAGATGTGGTCAGGTTCAACTTCAAAGCGCGTCTACGCCGAATATTGGACTCTAACCGAAACCCCCTGTGTAACCAGCAGTGCATCTTTAAGCCCGACACCCATTCTTCAGCTCAGTACAGCTTTCATGCGCTCGGGGGTTAACTCTACAGTGGCAAAAACATCACATTACTCCAGTTCTGTATGCGATGCGAGAAAGAGAAAACGAATCCTAAGAAACGGAGATCAACGAGTGGTAAGGTACGCAGCTATACACATCCGCCATGCATCTCCCTCTCCCAATATATAAGACGTATGTGTAGGCACCTCTCAACACCTCGCTCTGACGTCATGGGCTGACCGTCCGTGCAGCTTTGCTATCCTTGGGATGAGTGAATGTATCTACTCGGTCGCGAGCTCGAGCTTGATCTTTGCAATTGCTTTAGCAGGGTTCAAACCCTTGGGGCATGTCCTGGAGCAGTTGAAGATGGTGTGGCAACGGTACAAGCTCATCTCGTTCTGCAACTTCTCCTTACGTTGAGCAGTGTACGAGTCCTATACGTGCGCATCCGCTAAGTAACGTGTAACCTGATGAAAGGAAGAGATGTACATACTCTTGAATCGGCCATCCAGCGGTACGCCGCCATGAGTGTCGCAGGACCGAGGTACTCATCCTGGTTCCACCAGTAACTCGGGCAAGAGGTAGAGCAGCATGCGCACAAGATGCACTCGTACATTCTATGACGGGAAAGACCATGTTCAGCTAAAATCCGGAGAAAAGCCCTATGACGTAGGAGCTTACCCGTCGAGCTTTCGCCTATCCTCAACCGACTGCAAGAACTCCCTATCCTCTGGTGGGTTGTCGTTCTTCAAATACGGCTCAATTGACTTGTACTGCTTGTAGAAAAGCGTAAGGTCCGGAACAAGGTCCTTGACAACGTACACTGTGTACAAGGCGTCTAAGTGTTAGCAAAACACATCCGTGACCGTCGCCCTCCGCCGTTCGAGGCAAAGAGCGGGCGAGTGCAAAGGCGTACTGTGAGGTAGAGGGTAGATCTTGGTATCCTTACTCGACTCCCTGTCGATTCTGCACAAGCACGCAAGGGTATTTTGTCCGTTGATGTTCATGGCGCAAGAGCCGCAAATTCCTTCACGGCAGGATCGGCGGAATGTCAGGGTGGGGTCGATTTCATTCTTAATCTTGATGAGTGCATCCAGAATCTGTATACGTTGAGAGTCAGTCCAAGCTGAAAAAGCCTTGCAATAAGGAAAGGGGGAAGGGGAAATAGAGCGGGAGGGATCGGAAGACGCACCATAGGTCCACATTGGTTGAGGTCGATGGTGTAGCTCTGAAGTGTAGGTTTCTTCGCGGGCTCATCAGGGTTCTACAGCACGCAGTCAGCACCACTGAAATGAAAGAAGCGTTTCACGAAAGGAGGCAAAGGACGCACCCAGCGATAAATCTTGAACTCCTTATTGACCACCGGCTTCTCTGTCGGCACAGCCTGAGATCTCGCCGCGGACGTCGCGAACGTCCTGAAGCCCTTGGAGGAGCGGATGGCAGACCTGGCGACGATGGACTGCATGATGACGGCGAGGAGAGAGATGAATGCGGAGGAATGTGAAATGCGAGCAAACAGTGGTCTGGGGGCGGAAGCGCTCGGACCAACTCGGACAACGTCGGCCGTTGGGGAATCACGTGGGGCTGATCAGCCAATCAGCGACTGAGAAATTGGAATGCTCGCTGTGTCGGCTTTCATGGCAACAGAAAGGTGGTGAAGAGGAGAAAATCATAATCGTTGAACTAGGTTACAGATACTACTATTTCACAACCGGCAAGTAGGGGCTTTCTAGGCTAAGAGAGACAAGGAAGAAAAGGAGACGAGGATGGATGAAGGAAGAGAGGAAAGGTGAACACGTTATGATGATGCCAGGGAACAAAAATGTACTCATGATCAGCAAAAAATCCGGCACTGCAACACTACACCAAAATCGACACACCACACACTAAGACACACATACACACCGAGCATACACAAGTCCATGGCGAGTTTGAGGGTCTTCAGGAGAATGGTGAGAGACCGCGGCCGCCAAAGACGATGACAAACAACCAGCAATCCCGGTCGGACACGCAGCCATTGCGTAGTCTCACTCATCACCGCTTCCGCTTGCCGTTAATAATGCCATCCCCACTGGCCCTTCCATCGCTGCCCCCTTCTTCCATCTCCCCACTGGCATCCCCATCGCCCTCAGAGAGGAACTCCGTTGACCTTGCGGCGGCAGGTCCAGGAGAAAGAGAAGCCGCTCGGGACGCCGTACCACGAGCGGACCGCTCGTCGTCCCCAGAGTCCAGCTCGTCCACGTTCACTCCCTCCGGCAGAGGGGGCAGCGGCATATCAACCTCCATGGCGTGTTCATCAGAGTCTGCTGCCATCGCGTCGTCTCGGCGGAAAGGGTTATGTGCTGGCAGGTTCGGTACAGGTGGTGCCCTGCGGCTCCTGAACCCTAAGGATCGGGGTCCGTCTTCGACCTCTGTTTCGGCGCCGGCGTCCCTATCCCTGTCTGCAACACGCTCACGACTTCCACTTGCTTGGATGTTGATGGCTGGTGCAGGGGCATCCGTCGGAACAAGGTTTGTCACAGAAGCAATGATAGCGCTAGCGTCTGCCACCGACTCGTTCTCAATCTCCACTTCAACGTCCTCCTCGAGGTTGGCGAATGTTCGGCAAAGAGGACATGAAAACGCTGGATGGTGCTGGTCCAGAAGTGGTCGGATGCACTTGTAATGGTATGCATGTGAGCACGGGGCGATGAACAGGGCTTGATTGATGGTGACCGCGAATAAACCTGTGTATTCAATGGGCGCGGTTAACAGCTGTCACTGATGCAATGGAGAGATGGAATACGACGAACATATGCAGCAGTCGGGAAGGGCAGACTTGGAGGAGACGGTCTTCTTCGCCTTCGAATTCGTCGGAACGGCGGGGCCAGCGATGGCCTTGAGTTGCTTGAGGGCGTTCGCACTATCAAAGGGATCAGTAGCTAATCTTGGATGAAAGGGGGCTTTACCACTCACTTGAACGGATTGGATTGTGCCTGCCATTCCCTCCCCATCTCGATCTTGATCTTCACGCACTTGTAGATATCCTCCGCCCCGCCCTGATAGTCCACACCCAGCTGCAGCATATCTCCATCCCGAAGTTCACTGGGTCTACTTTCGGCACCAGCAGGAGACAACCTGACGTGGTTCAAGAAAGTGCCGCTGCTGGACTTGGTGTCCTTGATGAAGAACCGGCCGCCAGCTTCGACCCAGATTTCCGCATGAGCACGTGAGACGACTTTGCTCTTGAATGCAAGTTTGTTGGAGCCGAGAGCATTGGCCGCGGCCATCCCAAGGCCCGAGCGATCAGTGAACCTGCCAATGCGGAGAGGGGCATCGCCCTCATGGACGTCGCGACAGATGGGATCGAACTTGAGGGACCTGCGGGAGTCGAGGTGTGGCACCAAACGAATGCGATGTGTCTGGCCTGATGGGTTTGTGCTTGCGGAGGGATTCATGCTGTTTGTTGCGGTGGCCTGGGGAGCGTGTAAGTGTGAGGCGCCACTGTTGGTGAAATTGCCTGCGGCGGTCCTCGCTACTGCGACGACTGCGGGTGCCTGGGAGGTAGTTGTGCTTGCGAGTGCGCCAGCTGAGCGCCGCCGCCTGAGCATGTTTGAGAATGCGCCAGAAGTGAGGTTTGCGGCGGTGAGGGCTGCGGCAGAGGTGGAGTTGGATGGGGCGAGGTTGGGGGATACGGCGTTGGCAGCCGCTGGACGACGGCGGTGACCTTGCTGTGATTGATCCAGGGCGGACGGCGAGGGAGAGTTTCGTTGAGGGGGAGAGTTGTTGTTGTCGTTGTTGACGACGAGGTTGGGAGGAGGAGAAGGGTGAGACTGGGAGGTGCCTCGGGGTCTACCGCGCAGGAAGCTTCCGAGGATAGACTGCCTTGCTGCAGCTGCAGGCGGTGACTCTCGCCCAATAGAGACCGGGTCCATCGCCATAATTCTGTTGTGTTGTCGTCGTCGTCGTCGCCCTCAGCGACAGTGGTATTGCGGCGATATAAAGGAGAGAAAAAGAGGATATGCCCTGAGACAGACAGAGGGATATGAATGGTCAGCCTTGGCCAGGGCGGCTCTCGGTTCAAACAAAACACACGCTCGTCTAAGGTCAGCCTCCTCCTCTCTCGGCTATTTCTTCTCCAGTGCGCGATATCTGCAGTGTACGGGGAGTGTCGAGTGTCGTAGAATGTCCCCCCTCTCCCTTTTCCTCTCAAGTATATGCTCGGAGACACCTATTTGGGTCTAGCTCTCTCGACTGCCAAGTGGGCAACTCGTCGGTCGTTTTGCTTCCGGGGGCAGACCCATCTTAGCCTTGATCAGTCTCTTTTCCTTCCCTTTCCTTTCCCTCTCACAATTCCATCCCAATCAGCCTGATTCAGCCATCTGCCGTGCCTACACTGGTCCATCATGCCAGAGCAGCCTCCAGGCGCGCGCCCAATTACACCTTTATACTTTGACAACCAAACCACCGCCCGACCGATGGGGAGTTGCACTTTTCCGAACACCCCCGAAGGTCCCGCCGTTCCTAGGCACGACTCCGACATGCAAGAGCCTGCGGATGCTGATCACACACCCTCCGTCGCTGGTCTAGGCTCAAAACCACTCCCAGCCAGTGCCGCCGGAAAGAGTACCACCTTCTCCTAGTCCCGGGCCCGAGCGATTACCCACGCGTACAGCTTCATATAAAGCACTCACGTTGTGATGAATGCCATCCCATTCGCCGAACAAGGACACTCCCCGGACGCTCGTGTGTCGCCCATCTATTCAAAAAAGTCCCGATACCTGCTCATTTCGAAGCTATCGGGTCGGTGTTTCATCCGGGTTTGCCATTACACCCAAGACCTGTATGCGACGATCCGCCTTCTTTGACCTTCCGATCTATACTGCGCCTCAACCGCATGTACAATCCATCCTCTCATAACAATAAATACGCACTCTCTCTTGTCGTCTTCGTCTGGGAAGGACCATTCCTCCTCTACAGGGCTAAATCGCCGGCAAATCGAATAAGATAATTGAGCCACATGTCTGCTTCATTTACCTCCCCCACACGCCTTCGAATGTTTCATGGACGCCCTCAGGCACAACACTTTTCCCACAATCAGGTCTCGTCTCTAGTATACAAGGGAGATCACAATTTATACAACCACTAATTACAATACAATACGCGACTCGACTCCCAACAAATTCGCCAATCGTTCAACAACACTCACGGTCCTCCTGCCAACGCCAGAATTTTCGAGGATGCCTGTTCAGCTACTGACATGAGCATGCCTTGAGGATTGCCAGTTGGCAGAGATGGGATGATAGACGCGTCAACGATGAACTGCAAAAAGTTGAACAGCACAGCGGATCAGCATATCAATCCACGTGGAAGGGTCGCAGAACGGGGCGTAAAGCAAGGCGTACCAGGTTGTCCGTTCCGAAGACTTTCGTGTTCTCATCGACGACTCCGTGCTGTGCATCGGCGGCGATTCGATTGGATGCCACCCAGTGGTTGGAGTTCATGGTTCCCTAGAACGACCGACGAGTCGACCGGTCAGTCTCTGCACCGATGAAATCATGGCTAAGAATGAAACTCACCGGATCATATGCATCGACTGCGGTTTTGCAAAGCACAGACAAGGGTGAAAGATATGACGTCAGTATCATGTTTATCATAGTGCAGAGACGTAGGGCGGGGTGGGTATGCAGATAGCAAATACGCACCGTACTGTTCAATCGTCATCTGTCTGTCTGGTGTGATCATGGTCATGCCAGTGACTGCATTCCAACATTCATGTGAGCGCCGAGAACAATGAATCATGCAACAAACGACGCACTGTCTTTCATGTTGGACACTACGTCGTTCAAAGCTCGAAGCAGCACGACCTTGTCTGTTGGATCAGCGAACCATGGGTTCACGAGTGGCTTGGCGCGAAGTGCGGCGTCGATACCAACTCGGCCTCGGGATGTGAGACCAGTTGACCTTGAGGACGGCGTTCAGTTGATGCCCGAGTACACATCCAGGATCATGAAAAACTTACAAGTACATGGTGATGGTGAAAATATTGCTAGCGTTGTAAGGGAGGGTGGTGTTGATAGATGCCGCACCTGGACGGACAGTGCCTTGGGCCTACATGTCAAATGAAATGTCAGAGCCGTCATAAGATACGTTATTCCAATGTTGGCTTACAATGCGAGTGATACCATCGCTGCCAGAGTAGGCACGCCAGAAATTGAGCTTGGGTGAAGACCCGGCAAAGACACCAGACTGATCCTTGAGGTATTGAGCAGCATCGGCGGCGCGAGGGCTTGCCCACACGTCGGCCCAATTCTCGTATGCGTCAACACTTGGGTGAGTGAATACCAACTGTGTTCAATATCCAGTGGTCAGTGGTCGGTCAAAGCTAAGCAGCACTTTTCGAAACTGAGCTCACGTTGATAGATGGGTTGTCCATCACGTTCATTCCAACCGGAAGGTTGATGAATTGACTTGGTGGCGGCAACTTCGGTCCTGCAACGGGGTCGGCCTTGACCAAGTCAATCATGTCGCTCGGGCCAATGCCACTCTGGAAGAGTATCCTCGCGGAACCGAACGAGCCAGCGGAGAGAACCACACGGCCCTTGGGGTTAAGTGGAATGATTCCGTCTCCGCCAATCCTTGTGTCGTTAGTCTGAACACCGACAATGGTCGAACCGTTGCGGACGACGTTGGTGACGAGGGTGTAGTCGAGGTAGCTAAAGTTCTTGCGGCCTTTTGCAGTGCGAAGGTAAGAGGCGACTGGGCCACCACGCTTACCATCGAGGAACTAACATAACAATCACATCAACGAGGTGAACGAGTCACGATGATGGGACTACTCACGTCGAAGGCACTGTGTCCGAAAACGTGATCCTTGGAGTCGGGATTGTCGTTGATAGTAATCTCAGAGTATCCTTGGCCTTTGAGTAGTTGAGCGACAACATCAAAACTCTCCTCCAAATACCGCTTGCCGTCCGTTGAAGGGTGATCCGTGCTTGGAAGACGCGCTTTCAGCTTGTTGGTGAATGGTTGATGGTTCCCCCAACTGAGAGGGAATCCGGAGGCTTGGGAAAAGTCGCGATCATTGGGAATCCAGTACAATCTGAGGGGAGCATGTTAGAAACGAGAGAGGAAATGAAGAGGAACTTTTGATACGTACGCGCCGTTGATTGATGTTCCACCACCGAGCAAGCAACCAGCGAACACAGTGATGTCTATGAAACAGTCGGTACGAGATCTTTTATAACTGATATATGGTGTGCTAACCTTTGCACCACCAGTATGGGTTAGGGTCGGAGAACATAGTCTCGAATAATCCGGGCACGTCAAATTTGGTCAACTGCAAAAGTGTGATGTGAGCATCTTGGCAAGTCTGCGACGAATAGATACCTACGTTGGTGCCTTCCGTCCAAGGAGCGGTATAACCACCGCCTGTTTCTCCGGTGCTAGGACCGCCACGTTCAATAAGGAGCACCTTCTTGCCGGCCTCGGAGAGACGGTCAGCGGTGACGATACCACCAGGACCACCGCCCACAACAATGTAATCGAAAGGCGTGGCCTAAGCTCAACACTATCAGTTATCTGTGAGTAAATTCGATGTAGTATACTTACTGCAACTGTTGGGCCGGTTGGCGTTGGTTTAGTGCTCGTCGGGCCGGAAGGGCTGCTTGGTGGTGGGGTCGTTCCAGTGGCTCCGCTGAGGTATGACGCGTAGTTGGATGTGTGTGCCGTTGAGAAATCCATGCCGAAGAATCCGACTACGAAGACATGCGTCAATCATACATAGGGAAAGCCTTGGCAAGAATATACTTACAATCGGTGTGCTCTTGAAAAGTACTTTGTGGGTTAGATGGATCGTCAACGCCAACCGTGGAGATGGCCCAAGCGAGAGCAGCACCGGACGTGACGTCGATCCCTCCGCCGGTCCAGCTTGTGCAACCCTGGCAACGGAAGACGAACTTCCAATGTGTGGCGTTGACATGCGAGGACGGCAGGGTTGTAAGGATAGGGCCGTCAAGTTCACTATTTTCGGGTTAGAGGCCGAAGTACCACAGAAACATGGTGAAAAAGGCATACGTTGGTACTGAGTACATACTGTCGATAGCAGGTGAGATTGAATTTCAAGTTCTCTGCAAATGCGTACTCACTTTGCAATGCGCGTAGAGGCAACGATCTCGTTCTCGTTGGGCCACGCAACGATGAGTGGGTTCTGCAACATCGCACCACCGATGGCGAAACCGACCCATTTGTTGGCAATAGGTGCAACAAACTCTCCGATGAACTCGGTCGACTGTGGGCCAGACGACGCGAGCGGTGGGAAGGTCAAGCCATACGTGACCTGGTGGACGGGGTCGGTGATACCAGTGAATTGCCAGCCGGTCTCGCCATCAATAAATTGTGTGGCTGTTTGTCCAAGGACTAAAAGGACGACATGCGTACTGGTGAGCGAGCTCGCATGAAGAGCTGAGGCGGTTACGGATACTCACCGGAGCCTGCAAGAGGCAACAATGCCAGAAGAGCTCGGCGCAGCATTCTGGAAGGCGACAGCAAATGGTCTGTGGCTTGCCTCGTCACTGAGAGACGTACCCTGTTTTAATACAGGGCGTCCGTGGTTCTTGAGCGAAGAACATCCGGTGACAATATGTGAGCTGTCATTGGCTCATTGCCCTCGTGAGCTCCCGCAACCGTACTGTGATTCGGATTTGCGCTGGACATGTACACAGTAACTCCTATATTGATAGAAGCAGAGTGGTTAGTAGCTGTGAAGTTGCGTCTGGTGAGCGGATCGGAGACACGTCGGGTTCACGCGACCGCTCGTGATCTGTAGGACGGCACGTACAAAAATAGGATCCACGTCAGAATACACCGAGGAATATACGTTGGCGTTGAATACGGCGCAAGGGCCGTGGTCAGGCCAACACTACGAGCACAGGAAGTTACTGGGGTTGGTGTTCGGGATTCTGGCCAGGTCAGAGGTGACTGGGATGCATCACGAGCAACCTGACCGAGTTTGTACCGATGGATAGCCAGACCAGTTACGTTGCAGGCCTTCTACATGGCTAAATGCCCCGCAATTCGAATGATACGAGAGAAGCAGCGATCCGTATTGACCGAAGCATCCAAGACTTGTTCCCCGCAGGGTGAGCGGGTCTCATGGTAGGCTGAATGGTGCATAAATAGCGTAAAATGCGCAGTCGTGTGGATGGTAGGTGTCATTTCGTGAGCTGTCAGACAGCGTTGCGGGGGTGTGGTCGGATCGGATCAATTGCTGGGATGAGTGTTGAGGGCAGCGCACAGGCTGCACATGGATGAGCAAAAACGGGATGAAATCGGCATTTTAGAAGGAATAGCGAGACAATGCTACCATGGAGTATCAGGGTGGGTGTGTGGTAGCATTCTTACTGGAGGGAATGTGCCTGAGTGTGGTGAAGTTGCAAAGCACGCAAGTTGGGGATGGATATTTGGCTGGACCTTCCGATCCTAACAACAGCAAAGAATAGTAAATAGCACACCACCACGTGGTTGGCAACACAGTCACGGCCTACCCATTGCGTTGTGAGGATGTACAGCTTGAAGGAACGCCAAGGAAGCACAAATGTGAAGAGTACATGACCATAGTGTATGCTTGAACGAACAAAGGAGGATTATATAGGTATGCAGACGATGAGCGACGACGTGGGATGATATGCAGCAAAATGGGCGAACGACAACAGCGACACAAAGGGAACGGGGGAATTTGGTGGAAAGTGTTTCGGTGGTGATCCAAATTGTAGAGAAGAGGTGGAATCAAGTCTGCATGCGGGAGGTTGGGGGTTGACTTTGGAGTTTACGAGAAATAAGGAGAGTGAGAGGAATAGATAGGGTAAAATAGCTTTCGAGAGTAAGATTGAAAGTCCGCCATAGTCATCAATAGGTCATGAAGTTCTAATTATTGGAAAAGAACTTCATAGCATTATATGATACAACGGTGATCCTCTGACAGGAACCGTGTTCAAGGCTGGCGGGCAGCGATCTAAAATTGGAGATGAGAAGCCTGGATAAAGAAACAGAAACCGTGAAGAATACCTTGTATGGCTTTCTCGCTTTCTCCGTACGCGATTTACCTATCAATCCTAAAGGAGGAGCCTCCTGCACGTTTTGCACTTGAAGGGTATCGGGATATTGTCCGATGAGGTACTTATACGTCTACGTAGATCAATATTGGCTCGCCGACTCCCTCGATCTCGGGTATAACGCATTTGAGATCAAATGCCTTTGCCAGCACAATTTTGAAGATCTTCTGGACATTGATTGAGGCCGAAGTTGAGCAGAAGATGAGGGAAGCATGCATTGCCTTCGCAAAACGCTTCGCCTGCGTTCACGCATAAGCTTCAGCACGTCAGCGATTGAGTAGCGACGGACCTGTTTTGTGATCTCCTCCTGCTCGTCTCGCGGGAATGTTGAGAAGGTGTCAAACTTAGTGCCGATCAGGAAGGGGATCGCAGTCTGGTGTATAGATGCACCGATAACGGGCCTTCAGTAAACAGGACAACTGTCAATTACAACAGTGCGCACCTTGTTAAAACCGCGAGCTTGTCGATACCACTCCTTTACTGAATTCAGAGTGGATTTCCGGGACAAGTCAAACATGAACAAGATTGCCACGGCGTCGTTACAGACTAGCGGTAGCATGTTAACGAACTCCCGCTGACCACCTAGATCCCATATTGAGAAGGTGATAGTTGTCCGTCGCACTGAGATAGTCTTCTCCATGAAATTGACGCCTGAACAAGGGGTGGCGTCATGCCAACAAAATGAGTTCAACGACAAAGAGCCAAAAACCGATCTACACACCCAGCGTCTGAATGTAATCCTCATCGAAACTGCCCTCCACATATTTGACCATAAGACTTGTCTTGCCAATCTGCGAATCCCCCACCATCCCAACCTTGATTACCACGCTGATAGCAGACTGCGCGTCAGTGTGGCATGCCTCCCGCAGGTACGAGTGACTGACCTGTTCTTTTCGTCGCCATTGGAGAGCTGCGGCCGTGAGCTTGGACCGGCTCCTGATGAGCCAGATGCTGTGGGGGTAGGGGACGATGAAGCGGACATCTCGACGGGGACAGAGGGTCTGGTGTGGGAGATGACGGATTAAGGTGTATGTATGTGCAAAACGGTTGCTCCTTCAGGTCTCAAGACAGACGTGCTTGGGTGCCCGAATGGCTGGGAGGAAACTAGCGGGGGCGAACCGGGTCGGTGAATGCAATGAGAAAGAGAAGGTAAAGGAAAGACGCGTCCCTGGCGTTGCGCTGGAACGTGGAACACAGTCGCGAGGAGCTTTATGCGAGAGGGTACACCCAAGTGTTGTTGTCGGTGAGACGTGGGCTGAGCAAAGCAGGGTGGATGGACGATGAACGCGAACCAGGCAGAGGGACAAGGACAGCAACCAACGCAGCCGAGGCGGTCTGCTTTCCAACATTTGGCGCCCTGCTCACTTCGGCGGCTATCATCTGCCTCCCGCTCAGAACTTGCTCAGAAGTTAGAACTCTTGCCGCGGCTTTGCTTCTGCTTTCATCTATGACTCTCTACGTATTCAAGTGTGCAAATTCATTCTAGGCGTAGTTGTATCCTGGATGTTCGGTCTTGATTTTTGTATTCCTTCGATGTCGAGGCGACATTGCAGTGCAATCACAGAGGATACCGAGTTGCGTATTGCGTATAGACGCAAGTAAGTCCATTTGGCTTGGACGCAGTTGCAATCTTTCACTCTCTGATATCCCATCCACTAGTCTTTCAGTCAAACACTAACGAGCTCGGCGAGTTCGTAACGGACGCGGCTCCTAGTATCAGGCCCGATGATGCTGACGGACAGCAAAATCGGAAACGGGACGGCATGGAGCGGAAGCCGCATAGAACATATACTAAGAGTTAACACCAACTTCACGGACGCAGATTGTCCTCGACCTACTCTTGTATATCCCTCTTGTTGGCTGGTCACACCGTCTCCGTCAGGTCGGGGAAACGGGCACTCAAAAGAAGCCACTAGGGGCTCCGAAACCATGTGAGGTGATTCGTCAGCAATTTACACTTCTAGTGGGTTCCTGGTATGCTCAAGCTTGGTTCGTTGGATGGTGAATTGATGATGCAACATTTGCATCGATCTGTTGTGAGCTCTATCCTCCCATGTGTGCTCTCACACTGATGTGAATCGGCTGGTCTAGGTCGCGGCCATCGTCTCTGCGGTCGTACAGTATATAAACGACCTGGAGTTGGTTTTTACACGATCATCGCCTCTCTCACCACTACTACCCCAGACCAGAAAGATATGAAGGTTTTTATTATTGGGTTCGTGCTGCGCGTTAAATGAATACTTAGAAAGTACTGAACACTCCATTACAGTGCTACAGGCTTCATTGGCTTGCCAGCTGCGCAGGCCTTGGTCCGAGCAGGTCACATCGTGTATGGGCTCGCTCGCACACCTGAGAAAGCACAGCTTCTGGCTGCTGAGGAAAGTGAGCCGACGCACGCTCCATCACAAACCTTCACTGTTGACTCTGTTCTGATTCCTCTCTCAAGTCATTCCTATCAGCGGTGATGCAACTGACACATCCAAATGGATCCATCTTATTGACACCGTCGATGTTGTGATCGAGGCCATTGGTGGTACTCCAGACCTTGCGAAACTTTCTATCGGCGTTTTGGAGGCTGTCACGCAAGCGGCTGCGAAGCGTCCCGGAGGTTCAGCGAAGATGTAAGATTCCATGTTATTACACTTGTACTACTTAAAGCTGACCTGTGGTCTCCTCAAATATTCAGTACATACATCTATACCTCTGGTGTATGGGTGCATGGTGACGATCGGAAGAACGTAATCACTGACACCACACCAATCACCAACCCAACCAGCCTCGTCACCTGGCGTCCAGCTCTTGAGCAACAAGTCGTTACCCAGACTGTCATAAATGGCATTGTCGCTCGTCCAGGTCTCGTCTACGGACGTTCTGCCTCTTTGCTCGGCCTCCTCTTTGCTGCCCGCAGTGGCAAGGTTACCTGGTTCGGTACTCCTGGTGGCCGTTTCACTGCGGTTCACACCGACGACTTGGCTCAATTCTATCTGCTTGCGGCGGAGAAGGGTCAGCTCATCGGTGGTAAAATCTTTGATGTTGTCAACGACAATACCGAGAGCGTGGACGACATTTTGACAAAGGCGGTTGCGGTGAGTGGAGCCAGCGGTTTCGAATACATTCAACCCACCAACCGTAAGTCTTCAAACAAGCTCCTTCGATGAGGCGAAACTGATCCAGCACTGTATCTAGCATTCGAGGTTGCGTTGGCCACCACTCAGCTTATTCGACCTCATCTTGCCCGTGCTTTATTGGGTTGGGTCCCTCGGAAGGCCAGTATTGTTGACGGCCTCGAGATCTACTTCGCAGCCTGGAAGGCAAGCCTAAAGAAGTGAGGGTGAAGTCATTCGTGAACATGGAAGAGATGCCCTCATGCCTGTGTATTTTACCACGAGTAACGTGTGCATATGTAACAAATTATTATGAGTCTAAGGTGAATAATGAGAAAGATGTACAGTGAAGGTGGGGGAATATCGATACAGTGGAATGAACGTCCGAATATCAGCATGAACAAGAAAGACGAAGATGGGGATTAAAGCTAAAGGGCGACATGAAACGGAGGCGAGATTAACTGTCAAGGTAATGGTAAACGCATAAAGCTGAATGGAAGTCCAAGAAATAAACAGAGGCAACAGCAAACATGATCATGCGCCCTTTCGGCGGTCTGGCGGTCCATGACCACAACGACAGGTCGCAATACTTTATTCATAGTCAACGCCGACCTGTGGTTTCAATATTTTGTGTCTTACGTCCACTGTAAGAATATGCTCATGCAAATGTATGGTTGAGAGACTTACTTGTCTCTAAGGTGGGCCAATACGCCGCTTGGAATGAATCGACGCGTCACATTCGGCGCGCACTTCAGGCATCGCTTCGTGGCAGGAGGATTGCGGGGGCCGTGACCGGCTCCCTTCTTCGCATTTGCTGCTTCTACAGGTGCAGGAACACTGAACCTCGCCGTGTGTCCGGTACGTCCATAATGCACAACGCGGGTGTAATCTACCTCCTCAGCCGGGTTTTCAATCGCGTGACTAGAGGGTTGAGAACATGAATTATGTGAATTTCGGGGAGATGTGAGCGATCTTACGAATCTCTTAGATGACGGAAAACGATATCCCTCATCTGGAGACCGTCCGAGTGTGCGGGGCATTTGGCGCAGGCCCACACCGGTCGTGTCCGTGTGAACTGATCATCAGAACCTTCTTCACTTTGTTTCAACAGTGCTGTCTCGGGTGAAGATAGTATTGTGAAAGCTGCATCTGAACGGTGACCGGACTGCTGCGCTAGATGATTCACATAGAGTAACGAAGTGATTGTGAGATATTTTCTTCCAAGGAAAGGAGTAAACCAACCAAAGCGCGCCAGGTATAACCCAGACGATACCATGCTCCGGCCCGCTTGGAAGGTGTACACTTGTTACAGGCGAACCGTATATCCGCAGCTTTTGTATCCACCTCCCTCGCCGTTGTTGTGCCCGCATGCAATCCCATCGCTTCCACCACCTTCTCCACTAACAGGACAATAAAAGGATCATATGTCAGCTGCCCTCCTTCAACATACGACTGTATAATCGCCTCATCGCGATTCCTTTGGCTAAATGGGCCCCAGCTACCCCAAAGACTCTTGTAGTCGCTCGGGTAATGATAAGCGGCAACCTCGTCCCAGCCAAAAAGACACGGAAGTTCTGAGGCCATTGAGTGGCAACCACGGATGGGGAAGTATCGGAATACAGAGGTGACCTTGTCCAGAGAAGTGGGAGGCACGTTCTCGGACAGGTTGGCTCCTTGTGCGGCGATCAGGTTCATCAGGTTGGCTCTTTTCTCGTCCAGTCGCGCTGCTAGTACCTCCGGTAGTTGCTCGAAGGCGGCATGGTACTCCTCGTCTGAGACGGTCTCACCAGCACTCTTCTCTACTATGGTCCTGAAAGGGTCGAGGAGGGTGATAACTGTCGTTGGAGGAAGGAACTTCCACTGCATGGGATCCACCGTCTTTTTGTATTCCTTGTAACCTTGGTCGATAACGGTGCACCTGGCGACTCGAACAACGGACGCTTCATGAGCAAGGCGAGCTTCTCGGCGGTTTGAAGCCTCTGGCTCAATTTTCGGGCGGATGCGCTCCCATACTGAGATAATCAAACCATTGAGAACAATTCCCTTACCCCCAGCATTCGCCCAAACACAGATGTACAGACCTTTATCAGTGACCACTGCTTTGGATTTTGCTTCGTCGTGCCATCTTAAAAATTCAAAATCTGCCTCGATATAACCAAGCTCTTGGAGTCGTTGCTTGATCCTGCACCACTGATCAGCTGTGTTTGCGAAGCCATGAATGAGCTACGTACTGCTCAATGTGACTTGTTTGTTTCGCATTAGCTTCTCGCCGTTTCTCCTTAGACTGGTTATCGAACCAACTCGCCCACAGGTAAGCATTCTGTAAGAGCACATAAAGGATCAATGCTAAAGACGTGCTGAGAATGTTGCAATGTACCTCTTCCAAAAAGTGAACACGAGCTTTCTGCTCCCTTTTAAAGTCGCCGAGCCATTTTCTTGCGTCAGGGAGCCCCATATCAACGTCACGCTGCTTTTCCGCAACCTTGAGTACCATATTCTCGACGTCGTCATCCCAGAAGAATTGACTGGAACTACTGTGACCGTGTGCCCAGCCTCCGACTGGAGAATTCATATTCGTGAGATCAAAGCGCAAAAGGGTTGTAGAAAGACGTACCACTAGTGGAAGGGACGAGTTCCATGATCTCAGTGTCAATATTGGGGAAGCGTGAGGACATCCTCGAGCGAACAACAAGGCTAAGATTTCTTAGTATCAAATACGTGGAGAAGTAATCTACGACACTCACTGGGATTTCTTACACTGCACACAAGCTCTCCGAAGTAACTGGAAATCAATCTTGTGAACATTCTTTGCATTACAGCTCTGAGATAGAAACCAGATGAGTTGTGACATTGAATGGACTCATGAAATTGACACAGACCTGACAAGTATTTCCAAAAAGTAACGCAGCCCATGCCGGTTCGCTCACCCAGCTGGGGCAAAGCGGTGCCTGGGCACTCTCGCGCGCAGCCTTCCAAACCGTGGTAGCGTTACGAGACATGAGAGTCAAGCGAAAGTTCTTGGAAGTGCGAGCTATTGCCAAGAGATCCTTCGAGGTGAGAAGTGAGAATATCTATGAGCGAAGATTCCCGTCAGCGTGAGCGTGGTATGTTCATAGAGAACTAACTGGCCTCGAACAACACATCTAAGGGCATAGTAGGTAGCAGACTAAGGCTCTTTTTACCCCTGCGTACCGGAGCGGACTTCGGGGTACTGGCTTTTGTTGACTTAGATGTTTTGCGCACAGAAACATTAGATGATTTCTTCGCGCGCTTTGTTGGACGGTTATCCTTAGATGCGCTACCTTTCGCTGAGGGTCCGGAACATTCAACGATAGATAGTAGACAACGAGAACAACGTAGACTTACACCTCGCCCCATACTCTGAGCCAGAATCACTGTTCTCCTCATCCACTCCTTCATACCAGTTGTCTGACAGAGTGTCCTCCGTCAGGTCGTCCAGGTCCTCGTCAGCGTGGTTCATCTGGACATCTGCAACTTCGACCTCAGTCTTGGCACTATTTTGAAGTGCTAGAGCATTCGATCGACGTGTTATACGCGTCGACATTGGAGTTGAGCTGGAAACGTGTCAAAAAGGCCACATTGAAATAGTCCTGGATTCAGATTGCAACGGCTGACCTATGATGCACTCGTGTAGAATCGCTACGTGCTAGTAATAGGACTGTTACAGACAGGGTGGGTGAGGCTGCGTTGAATGGACGATGAACGTAGTCTCTGGCTCTCTGCAAGGAGAGACACGGTAAACGTTTCGACACGCTTGGGCGGCTATTCATTGTCGCGACTCGCGTGGATAAGTTCTTGGCAACTTCCTTTCTTGCTTGTCAGAATACTTGTGTCAACCGTTCCTCCCCTCTGAACCTCCTGGGTCGATAAATCTGTGAGTCCTAAAACATGATCCAGCCCCAGATGTTACAGTGTTGGGACTATCTGAATCAAATATTCATCGTCCTAGCTTGTTGGCGAAAGCACGTCGATCATAGCGAAGGCCCTGTACTGGTACTTGCTGTTGCTCCAAATCTCCTCGAGAAGGCTAGAATGACAAGTCTTTCACGGGGACGTACACGTCTCCTTTGGGGTCACGAGCTTTGGACGCATCTCCACGCGATCTGCCGTTCTGAGTCTTCTGACAAGACGGCCGCGATTCTGTGTCCGCCTTGTGAACGAAATGAGCGTCTCTGTTCTTAGAATATGGCTTCACACGGGTGCACTTGGAGTGGGTGCTATGCACTTCTTTCTGCGCAAAACGCTGATCTGTTCGTCTCTTAAAGCAAGGTCATTCTTGACCAAGGCACTTCCCCTCACACCGCGCGAGAGAGGATACTATGCCAGATCTCAAAATGGTGAAGTACGGGCTGTTCGCCATTCATGACACAGGCGCACCTGCTGGAAGGGATGATTACACCACGCTGATCATGCTACATGGCTTAGTTTGGCACTCCGGTGAGACGAGCCCTCTTTCTGGCTAGCTGTATATTCACTCAGATAAATAATCTAATAGGGATCTTTGGTCGGATGCCTCAGTTTGCCGCCAAGCATGGTGCACGCCTCGTACTGATGAATCGACGAGATTACCCTCATACCAGCCCTTACACCGAAGAAGAACTGAAACCACTGCATGCAGGGGCTTCAGCGTCATTTGAAAGTGCACATTCGCTGCGGGAATATGTCAGGTGTCGAGGAAGGGATCTATATGATTTTCTCCAGGAATTCATCGTTGCGGAGAGAATTCCGCTCAAGGGCGGTATCATTCTTGCCGCTTGGTCCTTCGGAGTGGTATTCACTACATCGCTCCTCGCGAACGCTCCCTCCTTTTCTCGATCCGGCGACGTCAATGTGGCGTTGTACCTACGCTGTGTACTGAACTATGGTGAGTCGATTGAACCTTCATCGAACTTCGTTTTCATCTCATGTATGTCCTTCATGCTCTTTAGCCCCGCCGAGTCACGTACTTGGATATTCCTATCTTCCGGGCGGTTATAATCCCCTTGTGGATGAAACCATTCCTACCGAGGAGCGGGCGAAACGCTTTCAGGGATGGGTGACTGGCCATTACCACCACGGCGAATCACTTTCCACTCTGGAACTGCGTACTCCTCTCTCAGAGCCGAAGCCGACTATCGAGACTATGACATCAGAGGAGATAGCATCCTCGCTAGACGCAGCACCTGGACGTCCGGATGGTTCAGACGAGCTTCTTAGGAACGCTGGGGTACAGCTCGGGCTATTTGAGGAGTTGCGACTGCGGGCTTATTTTCCTTCTGAAACATCCTCGAGTGAATGGGACGATGTGAAGCTTCGGTATGTCTGGTGCGATCAGGCAGCCGGGGAGGCCGTCTACACAAAGTATCGTCTTGAGGCGGAATTTGAGGCGGCCGAGAAGGCGGGAAGGAAGAGGAGGTCTTTGGAGATGACGCGGGTTAGAGGAACGAACCATTTTGTGCGTGTCTTGCGTCAAACAACTCTAAGTGGTTGATACGGGAAAGCTAACTATCGGAATGTTTTTAGTTCCACTGGAGTCAGCCAGAACGTGCACTTTTAGTCTTCTTGGGAGACGGCAACGCGGCCGATGCTTTAGATTATCCAGTGCAATGACACATTCCATTTTATCGCCACCTGAGGATTGTAAGAGGTTTCGTTGGGGAGTACAGTGTGGCGCGCATCAAGGCGCAGGAGTGTGGTGCAATGTTTGATATGTCACGTTTCTTTCTATCTGCAGTAACACGACTGACATACGAAGAATACGGGATGCTCAATGTCTGTTTCGCCGTGATGTCACTCTGCTTCTATCCTCCGACCTTCTACCCGGGACCATCGGAGGTGGGGACGAAGCATCCATCTCGCACTGCGGACGGGCCACAAGGATTGCTTTTAAAACCCATTATTCCATACCTTGGCCCCTTACTAACATTCACAACCCAACATGGACCTCCGTTGCTCTATCTTCAACTCGCCTTACCGCACTATCCTCTACAGTGGCAAACCCGGTTCAGACGACACCGATTTAACACCGATGTACCACATCTACACCCCGTATGCCTTCAAGGACGGCACCACCGTAGTCTCCACCATTTCCCCTTCGATTGCGCATGACCCGACGTACAGATTTCGTTCGGGGAATGTGCTAGACATCAAGGACGGGACCGAATACGATGGGGACGGCATCGAGGAGATTGGACAAATCCGGTGGAAAAGTCTGGGCAGCACGATGATTGAATTCCAGGGAAAGGTAACAAAAGCAAGCGATCTTTTGCACCATCAAGGATTTTTGTGGAAGTCAGTACCCTGGCTTTCATTCTGCGTTATCGTGGTGTTGACGACTAGTTTTCTTTCTGTTAGAGACAGATCTTTCACCGGACCAGACGGACTGCTCTACGTCTGGCACAATTGGGAGACGGTAGGCGATCCTACGAATTGAAATTCCTACCCACATTCACAGGTGATAATTTCCAGTTGACTGTCAAGAAGTCCGGAGAGACCAAGGAAACAGTTGTCGCCCGCTTCCGTCAGTCAGCGAAGCTCTCGGTCAAGAATACGCTGAGGGACAATCTGGAGATCACGGAGGAAGGCATGCATATGGTGGATATGATTGTCGTGACGTGGGTATATCTTTGGACACAAGTGATGTGGTCCACAGTGGGGGTTCCGGTGGCGTCTGGTCTCAGTGTCAGCTTGAAGTAGTGTACTTTAACGTATGATACCATATTCTATGAGTGACAGCCCCCCCTTTAGGACAAAAAGCGAGGTGCTACCAGGGTTCGAACCTGGGTTTCGGGAAGGTGATCAGGTGACCCTGGGAAGTCAAAATCCCGAGTGATAACCACTACACTATAGCACCGATGGCAGGGAGGGCAGGAGCTGCGGTAGGACGAGAGGCGGGATGTTGGGTCCGTGCGTCGGTGAGCGTGGGAGAGCAGAGTCGGTCTTGTGCTGATGGGAGGATTAGCGGGAGTGGAAATGAGCGCCGGTGATTGTTTTGTCCCATCATCGTCCCTCTCGTCCTCCTCCTCCTTTCTTCCAGCCTCCTCCCAGCTTGGCCCGTCCCCCGCCACTGGCAGCAGTACTCCCTCCTTTCTCCTTCCCACAACGCTGCTCCCAATTCAACCGATTATTTTCTTTTAAATAATCTCCCTATCTATAAATCTCGTACTTCTCAGTACACCTCCTCCTCTCTTCTCTGTGCGTCCCTTTTTTTCGCAGCCAACTCACCCACACTCCTTTGTCCTCCCCCTCCCCCCGCCGCCCTCTCACGTTCGTTCTCTAACTTGTCCTTCTCTCCTTCACTTCATACACTCTCCTTTCGCGCTATCCAATCTCCATCACCTTGCCAACCGCGCCAACCCAATTCCCCGTATCCATGGACGACTCCCAAGCAGCTTTCGCCAATCAGTATCAACAGTACGGCATTGACCTCGACATGATGAAGGTATGTTCTCTCGCCCCCTTCTCCTCGCCCGGTGTTGTCAGAGCAGCGAATGGGGCTTTCTTCCCCCCACAAGTCGCGTGTCACACAATATGCGTCTCCATCCCCCATTTTTACAATATTGTCACCATTACGTGTCTGCTCGTGCTTGCAAACACAAGACGCGAAATCGTCCGTTAGTCTCTTCAGACAGACCTAGCGATCAGGGAATATCCACTCACCCGAAAGCGGTTTTTATGCTTATTTGCTGGCACCGTTATTGCGGGAGATCTTGATTTTTTTTTACCCCCCCTTTGCTGCTCTGACACCGCTCAGCGATTCATTTCCTCCGTTGTGACGGTGTCTCATCTCTTGCTCCTTTCTGCCCCTTTACTTCAGAGGTCTATGGATACCGTCGGTGGTCCTGATGCCAAAAAGGCTCGCTGGTCGCCTAATTCTTTCGCTGGAAACGGCCTTCCCAATAATTCAAATGGCAATCGTGACGCATTCGCGAATTACGGATACGGCCCTCAGGCCAACCTTGCTCAGCAAAACGCTAACGCTTTTGCCAACGGTCAGCAGGGAGGCAACTTCGGTGCCGGGAACGCGCTTTACTCCACCCCCTCCCTCAGCATTAACACCAACACGTCGAACAATGGAATCCAGTCCCAGATGAGCCCCAACACTGCTGGCCCGTATACACCTCAGAACCAGCAGCCCTCTGCCAACGGCAATGGCAACATGGGATACGGTGGATTCGGAGGTTATAATATGCTTGGAATGGGCATTCCTGGGATGAACGTTCTGAGCTCGTTCCCTTACAACGGGCAGATGGGTAACTTCAACCAGGTGCGTACACTCGTTCTTCGTTCTGAACCTCCAAATTCACACGCAATTATGCAGCAACGCTTGCCCTCCCTGCAGATCCCTTCTCCCGCGCAAGGACCGTACTCCCCGGCAGCTCTCAGTGCAGTTATGAACGCACAAAACAACGCTACTGGCCGTACCGTCTATGTCGGCAACCTCCCCGCAACTGCATCCGTTGACGAACTCCTTAACCTCGTCCATTTCGGTCCTCTGGAATCCATTCGTGTTCTTCCCGAGAAGTCGTGTGTTTTCCTTTCGTTCCTTGACGGTGCCACTGCCGCCGCCTTCCACGCCGATGCGCTTATTAAGAAGCTCTCGCTGCACGGACAGGAGTTGAAGATCGGTTGGGGGAAGCCTAGCCCCGTACCAAGCCAGGTAGCATTGGCTATTCAGCAGAGCAATGCCAGCAGAAACGTCTATCTCGGCGGTTTGGACGAAAACGTAACGGAAGAGCAACTGAGGGACGACTTGAACCGCTTTGGTCTCATCGATCAGGTCAAGATTGTCAGGGATAAGAACATTGGGTTCGTCCATTTCTTGAGCATCTCTACTGCCACCAAGGTACGCGCTATTCCATGCTCTCATTGGTCATCAACTCAAAAATCGTCCGTAGGTTGTGAACACGCTCCCCACGGAGCCCGCTTGGGCCGGAAAGCGTGTCAACTATGGCAAGGATCGCTGCGCATACATCCCCAAGTCCCAGCAAGCCGCTGCCCAGGCTGCTCAGGCTGCTGCCGCGCAATCGCTCGTTGCGCAATCTGCTGCCGCGCTGTCTCCCATTCAGAACAACATTGGTTCGGCCGTGTCCCCGATCACGCCTTACGCCATGCCGTTCTCAGATTCGCTCAACAGCTTGAACGGTATGGGCGGCATGAGCCCTGTTATGGGCGGTGGTGTTCAGGGATTGAACAGGACAGTATATCTGGGTAACATCCACCCAGAGACCACCACGGAGGACTTGTGTAACGCAATTAGGGGTGGTGTTCTACAGAGTTTGAGATACATGCAGGACAAGCATATCGCCGTGCGTAACGTTTCATTGTTTTTTGTGTTTGATGCTAACTCACGATCTGCTTCTTCATAGTTCGTCACTTTCATTGATCCCGCTGCGGCTCTCACGTTCTTCCAAGTCGCGTCTTATCAAGGCCTGACTTTGAACAACCGCCGTCTCAAGATTGGCTGGGGCAAGAACTCTGGTCCTTTGCCTCCTGCGCTTGCCTTGTCCGTACACTCTGGCGCGACAAGGAACGTATACGTTGGCAACATTGAGGACTTTGAGACGTTCAGTGACGAGAAGTTGAAACGCGACTTTGGAGAGTTTGGAGAGATTGAATTGGTTAATTTCTTGAAAGAGAAGTGAGTGTCGATCATTTTGCATTATTAATCTTCCCAATCGGCGTTACTGCGTCGTTATTTGTCGCTATGTGACCATATTGCTGACGTATCATGTCAACCTTCAGGAACTGTGCCTTCGTGAACTTCACGAACATCTCAAACGCGATTAAGGCGATTGAGGGCATCAAGAACAAGCCCGACTACACGAACCTGCGCATCGCGCACGGTAAGGACCGGTGCGCCAACCCACCGAGGTCGGGCCCCCAGGGGAGCTCGGGGATGCGCCGTTCTGCAAGCGGGAACGGGCCCAACTCAGCTGGGCCTCTGAGCGCAATCGACGGAGAAGGTCTCGACGGACTTGGAATCGAGAGCGACGGAATTGTTTTGGGCGAGTCGGACATTAAGGAGGATGTCGGAGATGAGGGTCGGGTCGATATCTAAGCAACGCGTCACTTCCGTGCGCGCATGCGGACCCCCTTCTGGTGGATTATTATCAAGATAAAGACGTCTTCCTGGGAAAGGAAAACGTCAGGATACCCCGACTCATACTTCTCGTTCTTCGAGAGGTATGTGACAACACACATCTCCCCGTGCTATGCTTCCTTCCTCTATCTGTCTCTCTCTCCAACGCTCTCTATCCCATACTGTACTCTGCTCTGCCTCTAGTGTCGTCGCTCTTGGCCCGTGCTCCTCCCGCAAACGCATTATCGTCCCCCGTCGACACATTGCTCTCCGAAAACGTCGTCTCGCTCGTCCCACTCGCTTCCCCCCACCTCCCCCCTTGCTCTTGCCCCCGTGCTTGTGGATGGATACAAAGGAGAAACTGTCAAGAATAGGATATTGTGTGCATGGTTGGTTGTTTCTTTCCATTTTTCCGTTCCCCGACGCCACCAGCTTCCCCACACCGGTTCATCATTCCCTTCACTCCTTGTTTGCGTGGCGTTGCTGTTTGTGCGATATACCTACCATTGCCATGTTGCGGACTTTCTCGGGCTCTTGGTTGTGTTGTTGAACGTGTTTATCAACTTGCCTTTCCCCCCTCACTTATGCCTACACCGTACTCTGTTCCTTTCTTTTTTTGATTCTTCGTTTCTTCATTCTTCACCTTTGAAATCCTCCCCGTGTTATCCTAAAGAACTTCACCCCCCTAACCCCCCATCCCCCCTCACCTCTCCTGCTTCTTGCTGAAATACAATTCTTGTTGAGCGTTTGCTGCTGCTCTTCAACGTCACTCATTTGTGGTTCGTGTTCGTCCCACCCCTTGCCTTTGGCATTTGGTTCGTTGATCTGCTGCGACACCCCCCTCCTCACCACGCACACCCACCCACAACCGACTCGAATCTTGTTTCGTGATCGCTTTTTTTCGTTGTTCCCCCTCTTTCGTTTCGTCCTTCGAGGGTGTGTGCGTGGCTCAAAAAGAGTATATTTTTAATGCTGCCTGCTTGCTTGGAAGGTATAACGATAGGTCGTAGTTGTTCTCTCCGTCATCCATCCCTCCCCCATCCCGATACCTAATCTGCTGTGTATTATAACCTCATCATCTCGAGGTTCAGTACTACTCCCTCTCATACGTGCTCGGCATATCCAACATCCAATGTAATCTCTCCCTCTGCCTCCCTCTCATTCTTTTTGCTCGTGCGTGTGATCATTAGACACGGTCAACAACTCGTGTGACGACAAGCAGCAAACTCATAACTGCGATGGTTCTCCAACGCAGAAGTTTGGTTTCGTCCCTCCATGACAGAACCTAGTGGTCTGACTCTGACCCAAGCCCTCGCCATCCTCATCCCGCTCACCATCCTCTACCTCACCTACCGCATCCTCGACCTCTCTCCGGGCCTCCTCACTCCCTCCTCCCTCCGTGCCATCATCTTCGGCGCCCCGAGCCCAAGCCCAAGTTCATCAATTCCAGCATACTTCTCCCTCCCCCGCGCACTAGCCTCGTACAATGCCTACCGCACCCTCGCGCTCTCCGACATCCGCGCGATGGAGAAATCGTACTCGCGGTTGACGTACAAACATAAGAGGGTCGGGTATGTGTTGGGGTATACGCGGAAGTTGGAGGAGGCGAGGAGGGCGGAGGAGGTTAATGCGGTTGTTTGTCGAGGTGTGGCGGGGTTATGCACGGATACCAGCGAGTTCCCTGCCACCGAATCCGGAGCGGATGGGGTGTTTTGGAGGTGGGGGTGGAGGGATGAGGATTTGCAGCCGGATGTGGGGAGGGTGAGGGAAGCGTTGAAGCATTTTGTGAGGGATTGGAGTATGGAGGGCAAGGAGGAGAGGAGGAGGATCTTTGAGCCTATCCTTGATGTCCTTCGAGAGGACCCTCAAGCGAAGGAGGGGTTGAAGGTGCTTGTGCCGGGGAGTGGCTTGGGGAGGTTGGCTTGGGAGATCAGTGAACTCGGTATGTGCAGATTTTTTGCGACTCTGAGACGAACAAAATGTGGACTGAGTTATTCTGTGTTGGACAGGACACGATACTACTGCGATTGAGTTGTCGTATTTCATGACTCTCGCGTTTCGATTCCTGCTCTCGTCGAAGACGACCCAGGCAACGGACCAGCACACCGTTCATCCATACGCGTATTGGTTCTCTCACTCGCGGTCATCCGAGAACACGTCGCGTGGAATACCCTTTCCCGATGTCGTCCCTCGACCGAAGGACAACCTACGTCTCATCGAAGGCGACTTTCTGAAGCATTCACCAGACGGCGCGAAGTACGACTACGTCGTGACGCTGTTCTTCATCGACACCTCTCTCAACATCATCTCCACTCTCGAACACATACATAGCCTCCTCAAACCCGGGGGAACATGGATAAATCTGGGTCCGTTGCTTTGGACCGGCGGTGCGCGTGCAAGGCTAGAGTTGAGTTTGGAGGAGGTGTTGAGGCTGTCGGAAATGGTTGGGTTTCGGATAGCGGAGGAAGGAGCGAGGAAGAGGCGGACTGTGGAATGCGAGTATACGGGGGATAGGATGGCGATGATGAAGTGGATGTATCAGGCAGAGTTCTGGGTAGCCACCAAAGCCGACGAGTAGAATGCGCTCCTCGAGGATCGCTACCCCCCTTGTGCATCTGTGAGCTTATGGCATAGAATCCTTTCCGTGCATTAACTGGATCCCTTAACAGTGTGAAACCCCTCCGAGTCGTCGATGACAGCGTCGGCAGCACCGCTCTGTATACCACCTCCCTCTCCCCATACTTCCTGCTGCCACCTTGCTCTCTGTCAGCCTCAACTCAACGAGCCAATCAGAGCGCAGTACCCTTGTCTTCTCTCCCAGAATGGCGAAAGAAAGTGGTTGACATTGGGATTTGGGCCGGGCGCCAACACAGGCTCTCCCGGTCCTATATAAACCCCTCCATCCTCGCCACCTCTCTTGTTTCCTTACCCCCATCATCTCCTCTCTCTTCGGAGGGGGGAGCGGGGGTCCGGCTAGCAGACCGATATCTGGACTCTTGTGAACGGCGGTGGGCCCGTTTGGCCCATTGTACCTGGGCGCTACCTCTACGTGGTCCTTGAGATGAAGTACCCGCCCGACGGGGTTGGGGAAAACTAAATGCGCCAAATTTTCTCGGGGGAGGGGAGACAGTGGGGTGACGTCCACTGTCTGTCCTGGCGCGGACCTCTACGTGGTCTCCGGGATTAGTACTGCGCTCCCGTTGTGGGAGTGTCAGGAAGCCAGCACGCGCCTTAAGCTTCAATTGTCAGTCAGCTATTGCTTGAGTTGAAGACACTGTATGTAGTCTAGTTGTACATTACTATCATTGTTGAGCGGTCACCAATAAGATCACAATATTTATACTGTGCAAGCTATTCGTTGTGGCGAGTGTTTGCATTTGTTATCAGTCCTAAGCATAGTGCGCGTCAATTATTGAACTTGAACTTGAACTTGAACGCAACATCCACCGAAACAATTACGTGACTTTGGCTGGCATGGATTTTCGGGGTGGCCTGTCGGTAAGGCATGCTTCATTCTAACCTCCATTCTGCTAATATTTACCACTTATTCAGGCTTCTTGTCTCAAGACCCAGTTACTACGCACGGCCCCATCGACACGGTGTGCTTCGCTTGATGTGGCTGTTGGGGACTTTGGTTTCCCATGCCCTCCAACGATTCTGGCAAGCCCATCCGCCAACGCGAGAGGGAAGGATTATACCCTCTCTTCTCACCTGCTGTTCGCGATAGATACGATCCTCTTCTAAATGGCGAGGCCGATATGGCTCGATGATATTGAGCAGGGCATTGATGTAAGTGTCTCGTGTTTCCGCCCGTGAAAATAGGATGATATAGGGTGGTTACAGAACGCTTCATAATATCGGCGTGCTGCTTCTTGGGATGATTTTCAGATTTAACCGCGGGTGCGAACTTTATCGCAATCCTCGGTCTGGCCATTTTTCGCGGTCGAGGTTGAATCATATGTAGCTACTCTACGGTGAGTTCGTCAAACACAATTCGCGAGCAATTCTATTTAACAAAATCGTGTCTCAGAGGCTGCCTTTACACTTCTCAAGCACCAGACTCGGATTCTGAAGCAGCCCGAAACACGCCCATGTGCGATCCATGAAGTAATAGCCTCGTTCTTTATCTGTTTCTGTGCTGCACTCTTCACTTCCAGGTCGCGAAGGCTCTCGAGTGTGTTATTCCATATTCTATGCTGATCGAGCCTTAGAGTGTTGATCATTGTTGGAGAGTGACGAGAGGCCTTGCACACGCGAAGACGATGGTGCAGACGAGGGGCGGAGCAGGTACATGGTCCCCAGAAGCATTTCTTGGGGATATCCTGGTAACATTTCTCGTTACTGGGAATGGAGGCTCGATGCAACGTCGTGACTTTCCCCATCCCTCAATCGTGCTGGAGCGCGCTGCTTTTTACAGCATGAACCACAGTCGGGACTTTATCGCTTCCTCAGGCTGTCAATATGTGGCGTTCGAAATGTATGCATTCAGCAACTCGACCCCAGACACGCGACAAACCTTACGCCTCATGTCAATACAACACCTCCGACAGGGTGGTGCAGTCTTTCGCACACCCTCCTGGCTCCCCCCATCATCCTGCACGCCAACCATCTTCGCAGACTCGCCCTCGTAAGCAAACCTCTGGCGTAGGGTCGTACCATATACTGATAGTTATCGAGCAAGTCCAATCACAGAGAATGGCAGAGGTCGGAGCAACTACGGTCAGTCTGCGACACACTGTTTCCGGCAAGTTCATTGCGCCTCACAGCCGTTGTAGGAGCTCGAACATCTTGAAGACTTCAGCCTCTGTCTATTGCACAAGTTCTTGGAATGGCCCAATTCGCCTTCCAACGTTATCCAGGATGTTCTCGACGCAACGTCGAAGGTAAGTTATTCAGCGATGTATTTGATACAGCTTCTGCCTTTTTCTAAGGCACTCGCTTTAAGCTACTCAAATTCCGCCTCAAGTCTAACCAAGAATCCGCCGGTAAATCGTATACAAGGAATATTGTGAACGTCGCCACGCAGTTGTCGCTGCAACGCAGGCTATTCCCTCCCACGTTCAGTGTTGACGAAACTGAATATACCGACAAGGAAGAACACCATTCCGGGGCCTTCATCGACCTTTACAGAAGTTCAAGTGGCACGCGCAAGGTGGCCGTCAAACGGGTTCGTTACGCTTCTACTTGGACTGCGGCAGGAAAGGAACGTGTGAAGCAAGTAAGTCATACCACTTGACTGTCATTTGACGCATAGGTGATGGCTCAATACTTATTACTTATAACCATCGCATCAACCAGGCGTTTTATCGTGTGGCACTACAACAAACCTTCTTAGAACACCCAAATATTTCAGAGTTCTTTGGAGTTTCAAGCCTCGGCATCGATGCCCCGACGTTAGCTATGATTTCACCGTGGGCAAGTAATGGGAACATTTGCGATGCCATCGACGCAAAGAGGTCGTCCGGTGAATTGGTCACGGCGCACAGCCTCAATGGATGGGTAGGTACACATTCTCCCCAATGTCCAGCTGTAACTGAAGTTTCGGCAGCTGCATGACGTTGCACTCGGAATGGAACATCTACATAGCCTCGGTATCGTCCATGGTGCTCTGCATGGCACAAACATCCTCATAAGTGAGGAAGGTCGCGCTCAGTTGACAGATATTGGAATGGCTACGATTGCCCAAGCCGTTGCCCACAACCTGAACCTACCGGGCTGCGGTGGTAACCGTTGGACCGCTCCCGAGCTCATTGATCCGGAGGAGTTTGGACTCACCTCAAGCGAACCTACGATATTCGGGGACGTGTATTCGTTTGGATTTCTCTGCGTTGAGGTAAGTTCGCCCCATCCAAGAGAGTATTTTGAGAGGCTTCTCACCTGAATGCCGATTAAGTTGTACAGTGGAGGACCAGCGTTTTACGGGCTTGACGAGTATCAAGTTGGCAAACGCGTAGTGAGGGGCGAGCGTCCGCCTCGTCCTACGGATCCTCGAATGTCTGACTCCTTGTGGTCCTTGGTGACTATTTGCTGGGGTCAGAACGCACACCACCGCCCCGAAATCGCGACTGTCGTGAGGACTGTGGCGATAATTCTTGACGAAGTTGTCGGATACGCGACACCCGAAACGAGGGACAGCTCGTTGAGCGAAGTTTCTGCGTCGTTCGTCACCATGTCGTCTGACATAGCGCAAGAGGTTGGTATTCTCGTGAAGAACAATGCAAATGTGGTCGACGATAACTTTGAACTGATTGTATGTGAAAACCGTAATGTTTCATGATGTTTATACGTTGACATTCATGCTCATCAGGAGAGACAACACCTCGCGGGACCTGTTTCTGTCTTTACTGGCATCAGGTCCTCTGCCCACCATCGAGAGCCACTCCACCCAGAGTCACCATATACACCTCCGCCTCGACTATTCTCGTCTCCGCCTGTCCCTTCAAGCTCAAACGTCAGCGCGATCAATGCGCCGCATTCGTATGACATTGCAACGCCGCTGACCAGCACTGGCAGGAGCGTCACGGTGACCGTCGAATCCCCACTCACTCCAAAGCCTGCGCCTGAAGAGGTTCAGATGAACGGGGAAAGCGTGGCCGTCGATGATGAAATAACGCCAGTGGAATCGGTAGCCGTGAATAGATTCCCCAAAGGAAAGAAAGGAAAGAAGGGTAAAAAGAAATAGGCTGGGATTCGACACAGAGTTTTGTGCCAGTGGGACTCGCGGGCGGGGATAAAGTCAAGAAGATTATTGCGGAGAGGTTGCGCACAGCAGGGTTGTAGGCGATATTTACTATAGGCTATGTAGTACTTGTGGTCCTAGTCAGATGCTTCACCTCTCAACAATGGCGCCGGCGCACTTCGCGTATAATTATATCGACTGGAACCGCGACATAAAATAATGGTGCACCTCCAAGACATTCTACAGCAGGGGAACTCATCATACGACGCGGAATATAATCTGTTGGACCAGGAGGTTGTCATACGAGATATCCACCATCTAGTCTCCTTCTACACTATGCGGAGTATCATCGGATAAAAGGAAACGCGGTGCCACAGACGCGTCTCTTGAGACAGGTTGCAACCTTTTGATTCTCCGAGTGGCGACCAGCACACACCCTGCTTCAATGCCTCTTCCGTAAGGGGCACACCTCTCTGCCTCTCTCTACACTCTCGTTCTCATCTCGCACCTTTACAATCAGCGAACACTGGTCTGAATGTCTCTCCCAGACGCGTTAGACGACGGTGAACTCTCCCCACTTCACCTCGGTCCATCCCCACTGCCCAACTTCGCACCCATTAGTATTGGTGCACCACTTCCACGGCGGGCTCAGCCACTCAAGTCAATTCCGCTACCAGACATGCTCCCCAAAGTTCCTATGCCTGGGGACCACGTTACGTCGCCTACCAGTTTGGAGGACGGTTCAGAAGTACAGGAACGTACGGGCTATTCGGACGGGAATGGATATATCCAAGAGGAAGGACCGTTTTACTCGGATATCGACATTCAGGCGAACGCGTATGGGAGGAGGAATCGTCCAAGATTGGACTCGGGCCCGAAAGAGTTGACTTTCGTTGGACAGCAGCCAAAACAGCAGCAGCAGAAACGTGTAGGACGCGGGTCAAGACATTGGAAGAATGCATCCTCCGCTGTGATTTCTACAGCCCCTAGTGTGCCGGAGACATACGAGAGTATAGTCTGCGCGCCGGATTTGGAGCAATTCTCGTTTGAGGTGAGTTCTAGCATACCAAGTTCCTGGTATTACTTCAACGAAATATGATTTGATTCTGGTCCTTACTGTGTGAGTTATCGCATGCAGGAACTCCGTGTAGCATGCTATTCTCAGTGCTTCCTCACCACTGGCGCACCGCCCGGCCCTGCCACCGATGTTGCCAGCACTTTGCTACCTTTGTATACACCACTCGTCGTACCAGTGCCAGTCGCTCCATCATCAACGGGCGAAAACAGCATCCCAATTCGAGATATTCTGATGTCTGACCAGGTAATGTACTATACTTTCTCTTGTCTCTGCATTCTGTCGAATGGACTATCGATCTGACCGTGTATCGTGACAGCCTAACCTCGTCGCCGCGTTCACTTTCAATATGCCTGCGTCAACACAGCATCTATGATGATTGTAACTTTGGATTCACCTGGACAGTTTCCTATAGAGTATAGTAACTATTATTTCAGCTGCTGCTATTTACCATTGGTTCTCTTCTTGCGATGATTTTGACCCGCAATGCTTTTGTTCTCTTCGCTGATATCTGGTTGAAGTTGACAGATATTCCATATTTTAGTGCAAGCCAGTCGTGTCACTCTTTAAGGTCTCCGTCCTCTAGCGGTGACCTTCTCCTGTACCTAGAGGAACTGGGGATCGTATTGACTACACTAGATCCAGATATCGGTTCACTCATACTGAATACAGAGTCGGAAGGACGGGAGGAAGTATAGGATCGGATAATATCCTTCAGGTCGGGAAATATCCCAAAGAGAGACTTATGACGGATTCAAGTCGGACCAGAGATTTAGTGCTGACAAGGGAGAACTTAGTCCTTCGATGAGAAGCCTACAGCTTTGCCCCAGTTGTAGTGGACAGATGTGCCTCGACCCACGAGATAATCTCGTCCGACAGCTTCTCCGGAATATTGTCAATCTCCTGGAACAGCTCGTGGTACGCGCCCTGCGAAACGTATCATTACTAGGACGATTCACGCTGTGAACAACTACGATGCGTACCGGATACGGCGTGTAAGTCTTGTCTTCCGACTGGATCTTATAGAAGAAACTTTCAGATGCCTTTGGAGATGTGACCTGGACCAAACGTAATCGTCAGCTCGATGAAGTGGAGGAGGGCTTGAGTGGCTTACCCGGTCAGCTGTTCCATGAACGAACAACGTCTAATAATAGATGTTACATTCTTTAGTAAAGATAGCACAGACTTGGGGTCATAAAATTATCCGTACAGGAAGTGTCTTTGGCCAATGCTTCCAGCCTGTTTCAAGAAGCTTTTCGCCCTGTAAACAACAGTCACTGAATCTTGTTGGCACCCATCAGATCTGTTTGCTCACGTACCCCATTCAGCATGTCATCTACGCCTTTCAAAGTTCCGGTCGGTTTTATGAGAGGGTCATTCATGTACGCCTGGTTTCTGGGTGGGTTCCTCGACAAGTCCTGAGTAAAGGACCGCATCAGTTTACTGTATCCCCTATATAGAGACAACGGAGCACGAAGTGAACGTACATCGGGGTTAACACCAGCTGGGATAGCCAGATTCGGGAGGATGCGACCGAGCTGACTCCCGGCGAAGACCACAATCTTTGGCTTCGGGTTAGTTAATTGGATGCATGGACTGCATGCAATGACTCCGGAGAGCAATTTCACAGTATCACTGCTCGGAGGACCACTGGAGCCCCGAGTGGGGAACGCGCATGCCAGACCGCCACCCTAAAGGACATTAACGCGTTGTGAGCGACATGGCTGTAGCTGGTGCGCTATACATGTCCGATGTCCGAGCTCACCATTGAATGACCCATAAGAAACACTGGCACACCCGGGTATTCTTTCACCAAATACTTCACCCACCACTCAATGTCCCCCAGCTGTTCCGCCCAACTCGTCTTTCCGTACGCCGCATCCTTGCTCTTGTGTTCCGCATCCAAAGCCGTTCGTCCGAACCCCCGCTGGTCGTACGCGAAGAGGGTGACGCCGCGTTTGGGGAAGGCGGGGAAAGAGGCTTCGTATCGACCGACGTGTTCTCCAAAACCGTGGACGAAGATGATCACTGCACGAGGTGGGGATGCAGCGTATGTTCGGGTATAGAATTGATGGGCGTTGGGCCCTGCGATCCAAGCTTCAGTGTACGGGAGAGCGGAGTCTGTCGCCGCCGTCGTTGGGGTCGTCATGATGGTGCGTCGTAATCGTAAATGTAAGGGAAAGAGGGTTCAAGGACAGAAAGCACGTTCAAGTGCGCCTTTTATGGGGGGTTGCGGAATGGATTAAACTTACCGATGACGGCGGGAAGGAAGCGCCACCATGGCTCGGGTCAGGGACGGGACGGGACGGTTCTCTCAAGTTGAAGTTACCCAATATCAACTCACTCACAACCGCGAGGTGCAAACAGCTTGAGATGAAAGAACGAGCAATAAATTGCATACATAAACAATCAAAATATCTCCCATCACTCCTCGTCTTTCAGAACCTCTTCGCGTCTTGATAGAACGTCGTCTGGAATCCTGGCGTCCTCGACATGGGTCCCATTCCCCCAATCCCCATTCCCATCCCCCTATTCTGCCGTCTGTAGTATGCCCTCGCACCGTAGAACAACGACAGCAGTGCTCCGACGAGAATGAAGAATTTCGCAGCTTTGACGACGAATGAGGATCCCTCAGCTTCCAGGATCGCACCGATTTTATCGCGCTGGTATGAGGGGTTGGAAAGGACAGCGGAGTGAGTCGTGACAGAAATAATACTATAGATGGTCGAATTGAGTATCGGCAGTGGGAAACGAATTAGACGAACATACTCGTGGTTGTCAAAGACGTCGCCAGTCATGGCGGAGAACCCAAGGAAGGGTGCGGGAGGGAGAACATCGGCACCTTGGATTGTGAAGCAGTCGGACCACTCATCCCCTATCACACAGCACTGTATTAGCACGAGGTCAACTACTGCAGAAGATTAACTCACAAGCCTTGTATTGGATTTTGACCTGACGGTAATTGATTCAGCAAAACGAACCCCTCGTGATAAAGGAGAACTGACTTACATCGAGGTAAGCCTCTTTGATATACGTAACTTTGAGTTTCGTAGCAACATTTGTGCGGCGGTAGTTGGCCTAGGGAGGTTAATGAGTAGATAGCCTTTGGAGAAGTGCGATCCACGTACAGAGCATGCGCCAGCCACATTTGGCTCACCATCAGTACCGACGTTATATGAAGTCTTTCCGTCTCCCTTTATTCCAACAATACGGGGGAAGGCGTACGAGTGCCTTGAGTTAGCATAACTGGAGCAATATAGCTGTCAACCGCCAATTCGCATACAAAAATAGCTGAAAGGAACTCACGTATCCAGGAAGATACCGAACCCGTTAAAGTTGTCAATGCTGCCGAACACGGGTCCAGGCTGGGCTCGGGCAGTGGTGAACCATACCGCCATTCCGTCGCCGAATAAGTGGCTCGAATCTCCGGAGAACTGGGTACCGTCATTAGCTGATGTCTTCTGAAGACAAGATTCAAGACATACCTTGAATTCCACCTCCATAATGAAGTTGGACGACGTGATGGGTAATCTTGACCATAGCCAACCCATTTGTGATGGGCGAGCCCTGGTAAGTCGGATATGCTTATTCGTGTTCTGTGGAATCGTTTCAGCGATGGACTTTAAGAAGACAAGGCAGGGACGTACGACGTAGGCATCTGCACCAAAGTCCCACCAGCTGTATGAGGACATGAAATAAGTCCACAATACACGTCATACAGAGTGAGTACGCACCGGTTTTGTAGGTCTTGGTCGATGTATGGGGCGTATATTGAGTGTGTTCGAAGGGACACTGTCTGGGGGCAATTATCATCAGCACCGTCGTGTGCGTTACCTGGCAAAGGATGATTTGAAGAGCTCCCAGGAACAGTTCTCGCATTGTTAGCTATGACCCTCCGCACAGCAACCCTCCCCAATACTATCCATCCGACTGCCAGCTTTCAGCAAGGCCACACTTCCCCGTTGGCCTGACCGTGCCCATGAATCGCGCCAATCGAATCCACCTCCACCTTGCACCAAAAGATATCACGAACCACTCACCCTATCAATTGTCTTGTTCGCCAACTTGTCCTCTCCCGCAGCCCATACCCTGCTCGGTAGCAATCCCAAGCTCAAAAACGCTAACACACCGCCGAGAAGCATGTCGGAAATAGGCCTGCTGACCAAGGAATAATGTAGAAAGAACGACGGGTCCCCGTGGAGGGTATTGTACAGCCGGCTGCGAGACTGGACAAAGGGGTAGATGAGAGCCCAGAGGCTGAAAGTCAAGTGGAGGGTGGAGGGACTGGGAGAGTTGTGACTTTGTTGGTCGCGTTTCGCCTGGGTGAAGTCAAGTTTCTCACGTGCTTCCTTGACGACGTGGCATTGCAATTGGTGGGTACACGGTACAGCGCGTTCACGAAGTTGATCAGCAGTTTACAGAACCGGGTCTCATTGCTCTACATAATAACGCGAGGCATAATCTGTACGATAGAAAAAAGTGAAGACGCGAGAGAACGCGGATTGTCCATGCGAACTATCGTCTAGACAGTTCTCTAATGTGAAGACCAGGAAGAACGTTTCAAATTTTGTCAATTAAGGCGAGCATGTAAGATGCGACACGCGTCATAATAAACAGCCAAAAGACATATCATGCAGGCAGCTCAAACTTCTGCCCTTGTAGTACTCTGTTTCGTGGAGAGCAGTTAGATTGTGGGAAGGCGCGAGAGTGGGGACGCAGACGCACTTTGTGAAGTATACATAGAAGAAGTCCAGGTAGAGACCCGTCTGTACCAGACCTGCCACCACAGCGATAGGGTCGACCGTGCCCTCCGAGAAATACCTGTTCGATACCCTCAGGACATGTACTAGACGCAAATAAAGTGTACGCTCACCTGTAGATCCAGTTTGGAATATACAACGCCCTGTACGCTCCCAACGCCGCCAAGTAATGTGTCGTGATTGTCTCCGCTTCACCCGTGCGTTGCAACATGAACAATTGTGGCAGAATGGCGACAGACTCGAGGAAGATAGAGAACGACCAGAGGATCTCGGAGGGTCTGAACCCGTAGTTGAAGAGGAGAGCGAGAACGGCGCATGGGGCGAGGAGATAGTCTATCCGGAAGGTATCGATGGAAGGGTCGTGGGTTGGTCGGAATTTGTACTTCATGAGGTACAGAATATAGCAGCTGCTGGAAATGAAGAAAATCTTCATGACTGTGTTGTAGAGCGAGACCCAACTGTAGAAGAGGTCGAGGTAGCGGGAGACGAATACTCCTGCGTAGAGCATTTGAGTCTTGAAGGAGATACCTGGAGAAGCGAACGAAGTCAGTCCAAGCACCTTCGGGAAGACGGGTCAAGAGACATACCTCGACATGAGCGTGTGGTTTGAATCTTGTGCAAAAGAATAAATATGGATGCCAAGTGGGACAAGTCCCCTGCACAGATGGTCAGAATGTGTAGCTTGACACGCCTCGACGTTGAGAGCAGATGCTCACCAAACAACCGGAACAGATTCATAGCTCGTTGTGCAGCAGGATGAGATGAGTGGTGTTCAAGTACTGGTCGGGCGGAATGGCGACGTGGAGACCTGGAAGCAAAAGACTCCCGCCGTCCAGTTCAACGTCACTGGTTCGACGGGTTCCTCCGTGGGAATCACCCAAAATATACCATATATGGCAATTCGCCGTGCGGTTCATCTTCACACGATCATGACGCGCCTCAGCCACTGGCAGTGGCCACAGCCATCTCTTCCTCCTTCATCACCACCACCTCCCTCACTTGGACGCGAAGCACTTGCACGAAATTAGCGGGTTATTATCCTAGTAAGTTCTCTTCCCAGGCTACTCTCCGGACACCTCTTTGGTGTTCGAGCTATGATGCCATAGTAAAAGGGTCGACTCCCAATACCCTCTCGACTGCATTCTCCATCTTCTCTGCGAGCCGCCAGTGTTCGAAACCCGACGAGTCGTTTCAAGAGACCATCGACCCGCCTTAAGGCCGAACCGACATCATTCACTCCAATATCTTGGACTCTTACCATGGCTTGCATACCGGCAGGTCCAGGGTTTGCAAGCAAAGGCCGAGTCTACAAGGCCTTTCTTATCGCGCTGTCGGGCTCTTCTGCTAGACAGTCGGACGTGGGGAAGGTCCAAAACGTTCAAGTCAAGCCAGTACGGACACGCCTGCTTACATAGCAACGTGCAAGTTCGTACTGGTGGTCTCAGACGTGGTTGAATTCTTTTATGAACGTGACATTACTCATTACATGAGGCCAACGGCCAAAAACATGGGGGCTGAAGACCAATGCCGTCGTGTGTGGTTCCGTTTGTATAACGGCAGGCGCGCAGAGCAGAGATGGATGAGTGTATTCTTGACTGTTATGGAGGCATGAGATTCTATATCCAGGTTTCTACCTACCTGAGCTTTCTTTCGTCATCGTCTTTCCTGCTCTCTGCACGTATGCTTACCAGTGCTTTCCCTCAGCTGCGCTCTCTCCTGTTCTGGACCCAGCAATGGCCTCCCTCGTCGGCTCACTAGCAGGATGGTCATATCTTCCCGACTTCGCCACGCGATTACTACTGCCATACTTCCACCAAGGATACCAGGCAGTCTTCAAGCGACCCCCTCCACAACAGAACACGCCCCTCTACAAGCAGCACTACCGTTACGTTTACGCAGCAGTAGTCTTGTCTTACCTGTTCTATAATTTTCGAGATGCTGCGCTATCGATGGCTCCCAATTATTATGAGATATTAGGCGCAAGTCCACGTTCAGACGAGGGAACGCTGAAGGCCGCGTTTAGGCAGTTCGCAAAGAAGAATCACCCCGACCGAGTGGGGCCTCAGGGCGAGCAGTTGTTTATGGAGGTCCGAGACGCGTTTGAAGCCCTGAAGAACCCGGTGACACGCTTTGCATACGACAGGTGAAGTGGCTGTCTCGAGACGAGTGACTCGCAAAGCACTCACTATTCTTTCTCCTTCCAGGTTCGGGCCTCAGGCGCTGACATGGAAGAATTGCACCACGTTGCGGGAATACATCCGTCATGGTCTGATGCAATCTGCTGGGTACCATATTGTCAGTATATGCGCTTTGCTATTATACTCCGCAGTCGGGAAACAAAGTCCAGTGTCCTTCGTAAGTTACCCCCTGATCTGGCCATGTACTTCATACCAACTTTCAAATATCAACAGTGGCGATATGTCCTCTTTGCATCTCTCTTCGCATACGAGCTCGTTTTTCTTCTCAGCCCTTCGCCTACGCCTCCCTCGACGACTACTCTCTCTTCGTTCCTTTTCACGGATCCCGCCTCGCCGTCACACAACAGCATCCTAGGTCTGCTCTGGCCAAACCGCGTCGCGTACCAGCACATCCGTTTCCTACATTCTCTTTTCATGCTTTGCTCCGTCGCCATCTCTCGCGTCTCCCCGGTGCTATTCCCTTCTCCACCCACACTGGAGCCGAAGCAGCTCGCAAATAAACTCAAAGAGATCAACATCTTGGCCCAGAGTGCCGACGCCGAAAGTACGTATCACTCTTTGCGATAATCGAACTTGATGTTCATGGTGCAATATAGCTTCTGCCATAGTCAATATCGACCTCCATTCCGTTCACGGGGCTCCTACTGGTGTCCAGCCGACCAACACCACCTTCCCCTACGTTCCGCCACTCGAGAAGCCTGCGGATGAAGTCATGTCACTCCTCACACAAGAGATGGAAAACATGGTCATCGAAGGCAAACTCCTCAAAGAGGCCGAAGCAGGACCGTTGCAGACTTCCGTGAGGATGGCGACAGAGCGGCGGAGACGCCAGTTGGATGGCGCGGGCGAGATGAACGGTTCTCCTCTAAGGATACCGTTGACGCCATCGAGGAAGTTGGCTGTTTCACGGCCTTTGGGATCTCCTGCACCGCCAGCTGGGAGTCGTCCGGGGTACGTTCGTGCTCGGTCACAGTCTTGCTGATTCGGATGAAGCATATTGGATAAACCGCAGTGTTGTGATACCTGTAGATCGCGTTGAATCTGCTGTAATTTATTTGTAGAAGTTCGTATTTATAAGTCAAACAAATATCAGTATCAACATGTATCCCAACAGTCCGAGGCATTCATAACCTTTTCCCTATTCCATACTTGTGAACTCATCCCTAAGCCTCTAAGTAGCCTCCCTGACGGATCGTACGACTTCGAATACGTTCTTCCAGTGCTCAACGGTTACTGGGTCGTTCACGTCTTCTGCAGGCATGTAGTCCTTCTGCGGGTCCTGCGCGGAGAGGGACTTGATCTGTGGAAACAGGCGGGCGAGATAACGACCAACAGTTTCAATGGCCGATGGAGGGAGTGGCGAGCCGCTAACTGAGAGTCGACGCAGGGGATGCGCATGCTGCTCCACTGCAATCAACTGTTCCAGGGGGATCGGCTGCGACACAGCAAGTGGGATACCCAGCTCTTCGAGGTAAGGGCAGGATGTCACAAGAGGAAGCAGTCCATGAAGGGTGACACGATTTGCCTCGGACTCGGCCCATCGTTTGTTCGGATTGAGGGAGAGAAACGCGATGTCCGGCCATGCACGAGCCATCTTGAGAACACACTCGTCGTCGAGTTCCCAACGGATCGCGAAGTCGATGTGAAGCGATCTCAAACGAGACAATTGAAGGAGGGGGGAAAGACAGTCCACTGGAATGGTGGCTGGAAACTGTCGATAATGGGAGCTGTGACTGTCAAAGGGCATGCCGAGGTACAATTCCGTCAAATGCGTCGGGGAACAAGAGCTGATCACGGCTTTCGTGAGGAGGTGAAGATACGAATGGACGGATTCGACGCCAAACGCGTCAGACGTGCAACGAAGGTGTTGGAGGGCTGGGAATGAAGAGTGTTGCAAGGGGATAACGAGGCGAAAGAGGTCAAACGCTGTAATCTTGAGGGTGGTAAGAGTGGTAAACGTCACTATATCGACTGACGGGAAACTGAGCGGCAAGATCCAGTGACCTTGAATGTCGACCATGGTAAGGACGGGAAGCTGCGCAGCCGTCTGCCACTCTGGCCAGCTCATTCCAGCCACACAAACGTCGAGACGTCGTAAGTGTCTTGCGGAGTCGAGCAGTGCGGTCCACAGATTCGAAGAGCTTGAGAAGTGGCCCAAGGCTTGGATGCTCAGGAATATTATTTGTGGCTGGAGATCTCGTATTAAATCAGGGATGTGAAATATGATGGAGTACACTCTGAGTCCGGTAAAGGCAGGACCTGACGACTTTGTGACAAGCGTTTGAAGATCCTTATTGGTTCTGTTCGAAAGGCTCAGATAACGCAAGTTCGGGAAGAGGGTCGTTGATGGGGGGAGCGAGTCCAACAGGACAGAAACGTTGTCTATCCGGGGGGCATCCCCAAGCCACCTGATCCTAGATGAGTACGTCATGATCTGTACAATATCTTCTTGGGATATACCCCTTTGGAGATGCTGCAAGATACCATAACAATGTCAGAACTTCATTCCTGCACGGCAACCCAAGCGACGCACGAACTGGTATCGTTCCTTCTTCAACAACCCAGGAATCGATCGGAGGAGAGGTACTAAACTCGTTTGCCTTTCCCATATCGCATCCAAGCAGGCCCTGCGAAACACCCTGGAAGCGAGTCCAAGTGATGTCACGTTCATATAGACCGTCCAATGCATGTCGCAGAGGAGGTCTGACCCACCATCACTAAAGTCACGGGTCTCTTCCGAGTCGTCTCCAGTGAGGAAATGCACGATAGGGTGCACCAGTTCTGGTATGAGGAAGATTTTGTGCATGTGAAACGCAGAAAGGAAGAGACGGCTGGCCCAGTGTCCGTAGCTATGACGGAAAATGGGACATAATGTGTCCTAATCTTTTGTAGTCGAGGTGGTCGAAATGGTAATTTCAATTGAATCGCCATTACAGTACGGATTGTAGGCTAGTTATAAGAGCGTATAATGAGTCTAAATAACATAAAATAGTATTTCAGCGCTTATTGATCAGGAACCGACTTTCTCCGTTTCTGACATATCAGATAAGATATCCTCAGCGCCATACGAGTCATACTGGGCCACCAAACCACCGACGTTTCTCTTCGATAGAGTACGTCCTAGTAAACCTTGACCTTTGGATCCAGTGAGGAGGTCTCCAAGTTGAGCAGGGAGATCAGCTCGTTGATGCTATACATATCCCATCACTCATATTGCCAGGTCTGTGACTGAACAATACTCATGTTTGCGGCTTTTCCTCACAAAACAGCATTGTAGCTAGTTGATCAACTTCTATATCGCAATTGGGTAAAGAAGGGCCCCTGGTGGGCGTTCCGTTCTCGTTATTCTGGGAACTTCTCTTCGCCAAACATGGGCACAGCGTTTACCTACTGTACCTCCCTTCGGAGATGCTACAATTGCCTACTCTTTGAACTCCCCACAGGACATCATAGCATCGTATCCACCCCATCGATTGCTGGCTCTTGTTCACACTGCTTCGCACGACGCACATTGTGACCTCTTCATCCCACTTGCCCTCCATCCCGCCCCAGGCACCGATACTGGAGGTCATGAGTATGGCTGCCGCAGATGCTGTGTCCGCCGGTTCGTCTACAGCACTCTCGATGCGCAGAGCTGACGGTCTATCTTCTCTTTAGGACACTCCGTATACGCTCGTGCTCGTCATATCCATGACTTCTCCGTCATTGCCTACCCCAAAGGCATCTCCAGTCCCATCGCAGATCTACTGCAGAAACCCCAACATTACAACCGTGACTTCTTGCTCCAGTTCATGGACGTGTGCAGGGAAAGCCCTGACTACGCCACCTCTTTCGAACTACTCAGTGTCTTTCAAGTTCTCAGTCCACTTCCTCAATATGCCAGTCACGCCAAACGTACTCGTACTAAAGGACGTGGTGGAATCGCTAATTCGTCCATGCACACAACTAGGGCCCTATTGCCAGTGCCCACCAGCAGTCTTGCAGCTGTCTCCTCTGATTCCGTCATGTTCGCCCCTCCTGCGACTCTCTGGTCGCGCCCCTCTGACCTTGATCCTTCGGATCAGGTGTCACCGAAGATCGTTGAGCAGAAGGTCAAGGCATTGCTAGATACACTCAAAGAGGATAATTTCGTTTTGACCTCGGATCAGACCATTGGTTGGATGAACGAACTTGTGATCGAGGAGGATGAACGTACTCTCGTTCAGATCATCAATCACATATTCGAAAAGGCTTCAAAAGAGGACACCTCGTCGAATGTGTGGGCGAACCTTTGTCGGAAGATGATGGAGCAGATAAGGCCTCGGAACTTGGAAGGTGAAGGCAAACTTGTAAATGGCGGGCAGCTCTTCCGCAGGTACCTGCAGAATTTTTGCCAAGAGCGCATGGAGGCAATCGGTGGAGGTTCCTTGCATACTACAACTATGCCCATAGCAAACACTGAGTTCTCATCCGTACCCCTCCAGAGTGTCGACCGCCGGGGCCTTATCAGGCTCATGGGCGAGCTCTTCAAGGTACGAATGCTCCCGGAGCGTGTCATGCACGAGGTAATCAAGAGGCTTCTACGCAATCTGGAGGATCCTGAGGAGGAGGATGTGGAGAGTTTGTGCCAACTCCTTTGCGCGATTGGCTCTCTCCTTGACACACCGAAGGCTCGTTCATTCATGGAGATATACATCCACCGAGTGCAGAAGTTGGCTCAGAACACAAAGGTTCACCCTCGTTTGCGAACCATGCTCAGGGTACGAGTTGATGTACCAAAAGGCATAGCCAATTTCTGATCTCCACTCTAGGATGTGCTCGACTTACGCGAACGCAAGTGGGTGCCAGCATCTGCACCCCGACCTGTGCCCAAGGCAGGCGATCTCTCCCAGTTCGGCAAGATCCAGAAGACAACGTCTATGAAGGATCTCAAGAGCCGTGAATCCACGATCTCGAGGACGAACTCCACCAATGCCTTCTCCATTCTCCAGAATGCGGAGCAGATCTCCGAACCTCCTGTTATCACCTCGAAACCAAGCCGTCCAGCGAGTCGCAAGCCTAGCGTTGACATTGGTCCGGGCGGTGTACCAGAAGCTCCAATGCAGCGCAGGAAACTCAACCTTCTTCCTCGCACTGTCAAGGCGGAGGAGGCTGCGAAGGATTCTCCAGCTGCGTCTATCGTCAACTCCGAGGATGACACTCCCGAAGCAGGGCCGCCGATGTCTGAGGAGGAAGTCAAGCAGCGGATCAATGAGGATTCGAAAGAGTTCTTCAGCATCCGTGACCTTTACGAGGCGGACGTGTACTTCATCAAGCTCCCCGTCGAGCACCGGCACAAACTCGTGGACAAGCTCATCTCCGTGGCCATTGAGAGCAAGGCCACCGACGCCGAGCTGGTCGCCAACTTCTTCACCCGTGCGGCGTCCAAGAACTACTGCTCACCTTCGACCTTCGAAGAGGGCTTCGCGCCGATCAGCGAGCTCTTGGACGACATTGTATATGATTCTCCCAAGGCGTTCTCGTTGTACGCGATGATGATGAAAGGGGCGGGATTGGACAAGGACGAGGAACGACGAGCGCGACTTGCGAGCAAGTTAACAGACGCTGAGAAACTCCTGGGTCTGCTATCATAGAATGCATCTCGCATTCTATTTCCCTTTCATCCTTATCCTTCGTGCATCTCATTTTCTTGTTCAAGCCGCTTTTACTGGTGGGGTGTACGGTTTGTTTTGTACTCTATATGTATCAACGTTGAAATCTCTTGTATCAGCCTTGGGGTCTGTATCTCTTAGAAATGTACCGCGGATATTCCTCCAATTTGCATTGTACTGACCGCCATTCGACGGTGAGACTGAGTTCTGAAAACGACCCACGAGGTCAACGTTTCGACACCTCACCACAGACTGACAAATCTTGCCATATACTGGCTAGGGTTACGGGAATGACACGCACGAGATACCTTGGTATTGCGTTAGTCTCTACTCTATTGATAAAACGCTGGGTGAAGAGGGAAGGGAGGGCAGGAGGGTACTTTCGCAGTGGATGAAGGCTGCTGCCCCGGTGGTAGGAGGTAATGATACAAGGATATGGTCCTTGGGGGATGAAGATGGAATCGAAAGCGACTAAGGATGAATGCACTATGGTCCTGTGAATGGTAAATGCGAGCGCGCTGCATGGCCAGAATGCGGGGCAAGACATGAGTGGATGGATGCAGGGTAGCGAGGTGCGACAGAAATATTGAAATAGGTGAAAAAGGTACTTTAGCTGCGAGCACTGTGGAGACTTAAGTGGAATGCGAACTTTGAACCTGGCTGATGGGCTGTAGAAAAGATGAGATAGCAAGTAATGTAAGATTGCAATTGCGAAGAGAAAAGAAGTGAAATGTCCCCGTGTCCCAAGGCGTGGTAAAGAGAAAAATCTCAAATGCTGTAGCTACACTGACTCAGATTTCCGCGTCATACTCCCGTCCTTCTCCTTAACGTGAACGGTTAACTGCGAATCTATGTCGCCTTTCTCCGGGTAATCCTCGGGTGGTGGCTGCAGTGTCTCGGTTTCTTCGGGAGCAGCATTGTTAGTAGAGCGGCGGATAGAAACTCTAGACTTGAGGGATTCCAAAGAGTTTGAACGGACACGTCTAAATGGTTGCTTGAAAAAGTACTCTTGCATGAAAGCAAAGCATGGTCTAACTTATTGTCAGGGACTTAATGTGAAGATCATAGGTGATGAAGGCGCACGTAAGAACGAGAGTCAACGCCAAGATAACATATGTCGACGCGGTAGGATGGTAGCCAGTAGAAAAGAGATCCTACGAGCCCGGTTCAGCTGATGACGGGAAATGACATGTCGGGAGAGGAAACATACCACAAGATGAGACCGATTGCGGTCAAACAGGAACCGTAAACCTTGGCTCATTCCCTTCTGCTTATTGATAGAGAGGTCAATGGCTAGACCGACTAAAAACGTCCCCACAGAGGCTGAGCCAGAAGTCTAAGGGGACAAGTATAATGATTAGAATGTTCATTCGATTAAAATAGCAATACCCACTATCGCCATCCGTTGCCGCAAAATAACCAGCAAAAAGCCAACTACGCCTGGAATTGTCACGATTATCCAATTGTATCCGTAAGTTGGAATGAGTAGACCTGGTCGGAGGAGAACTATGCGGACGCCGATTGACAGGCCACCAGTAATGCCCAATAACGTGATTCCTGCAAGGCGACCGATACTGAGGGCACCCATGATGAAGCCTAGTACGAAAGCCCCCATAGCGATACCTGTAAGGAGAACATCGGATATTCCAGTTGCATTGAGAGTGTTTGCAAAAGCAGTCCAAACTAAATCGGCAATTAGATCAGGAATACAACATACAGAACAGCGTGAACAACGTACCCAGTAATGTGCAGGCAATGCCGGTGGAAGCACCTGTCGTGGCAAAGGATAGTCGGATTCCAGCAAGTGCAAGAGGAATACCGACGGCAAATGACCACACTAGCCAAATGACAGCTGGCGGATCGAACCCGAAACCTGCGCCATCAGAAGCGCTACCTTGTGGTATTGCTAGCTGAGTGTCCGGGTCTGGTACGTAGAGAGTCCCGTTATCATAGGTAGCCAATGGAGAGTGACGTTTTGATAGAAGGTGGGGGACATGTTCGCCTGAATGTGGAAGGGATGCTGCGGCGGTGACGATGCTGGAGAGCACAAAAAGGGAGAAGAGAAGTCGTAAAGATTCGGGAGACGAGGCCATTGCTATCGAGGTCGGACAATGGCTAATTAATAATCAACGAAAGTTATAGCTTTCGAGAGAATTAATAGGAAGGGGATAGTGCGAGCGTGAGCAGTCGTGAGGCGGACGTGTTTCAGCGGCGAAGTGCAGACGAGGAGCCTGCGGGACAAAAGAGTGTGTAGATGTAAAGAACGGCTTGGGCCACAGAGTGCCCGGAGGGGGTGAGTCTAGGAGACAAGGAGCGGGATGAAGAGGAGAAGAGAGAGATGATTTTCTCGCCGTCACCTCCCGACTCTCGAATATCCACGCACGGCGCGGCGGAGGCGCATGGCTTAGCGATACCGCTTGTCGGTAAATCGTTTCTTCGAGGGCTAGATCTTGATCGTCTTCCCAGTTAATTTTCCGTGCCTATCAAACTCGCGTCGCGTAGGCAACAATGAAACATCCGTCGGGACGGAAACGCGTTCAAGCACGCGATTCAATGTCTCGATCACGTGCATAGGCGCTGATGTGCGCCACAAAGGCGTCGACGCGATTCCACTCCAACTTGAACGCCATCCAGGATGGGGGCATCGAACGCGGAGACGGTCTGCACGATCGTCAAGAGTCTCGGCGGACCAGATCTCTCTCCCGCGAAGATAGAATGGGCGGACGATTTACCTGCCGGGAAAGATCTTCTCAAGTGGATAGCTGACCAAGTCCCCGCCGGCTCTGATGGTGACATGCACCTCCTCGGTGCTGCATTGCAGCGCGTCACGCTCGACCACTCGGAAGTGGAATTGTCAGAATTACTCACTTAATTGGCATTCCTGCCGTCTCTGACATTCGGGCGGCTAGGTTTGCTCAGCTTGAAGCATCGCTCAAACGCAAGGAGAGCAATACGCAGGATCGCACGAATGCGTCCGGTCCCTTCACCTATGCCAAACCTGAGGGGTACGTCGAAGACCATCACATTGTGAACCTTGCTGTAACTGTAATTTCCCCTTAGAGCTACAGATGAACGCGTTGCACAAGAGCTTTCACTTCTTCAAGCTGAGGCCACTCGTCTCAAGGGACGTCTCCAACAGATGAAGTCCGTTTGCAGAGAATTTCATTCAAAACGTGGAAAGGGCTGATGATTGCGGCAGGACAGTGTCTCACAAGATAGTTCAGACTCGCAAGACATTGCAACAAACGCTCCAATTGGCCATGGAACGTCTTACTTCGCACCAGAAAGACCTAGATGATCTTTCATCAATGGTTCGCACCTTACATCCGCCTGTGTACATGTTTCCTTACTATTGGATACGCAGGTTGATTCTACCTTGTCGAAAGTCATAGCGGAGGCGCACGAAAGCCTAGATAAATCGCGAATCAGCGGTACACTGTGACTTTCTTGCAGTTCTGGGCACCTCTGACCACCATCGACCTCCGCAGCTGAATCCTTGCAAACATACAACGATTATCTTGCTCAAATAGCCGCTTCTAAGACAGCAATCATTGATGCCGCTCAGGACAGGATGCGCAGTGTTGAAGAAGCACAGCGCTCACTTCCCGACCCAGACTTTGTTGTCAGCGAAACAGATCGAATCTCCTCACAACTGCAGAAGCTTGGCCATGGGGATTTCCAAGATGGGCTCCTGGATCTATTGGTTGAGCAGGAACTTCTCTATATTTGCGATGATCTGGAGCAGTCTACCACGACATGTGCTGATGTCTTGACATCCTCAGAACGGGATACCAACGATGTTAATATTGAGATTTCACGGGATGGAAGTATGAGCGTTTCAGGGATGGTTCAGGTGGCTTGGAACCTGGATCAGTTGGCCATACTCAGCAACCGGGAGAAAGTACTAGATGAGGTGCGATTCCAATGCTAACCTTCTATCACAGCGCATATGTCTGACGAAGATACAGGCGCAGAAGGCTTTAGATGAGGACTTGAAGCCTAAGCTGATCGAAATACAGAAGATCCTGCACGAGAGGGTAAACGTTAACACGGAGACTGAGGCTCTCACCAACGCACTACTGGAAGAGATCGAGGATGCCATCGGTGATGCTGAAGAAGCAAAAGCTGCCACGACCGCCCATGCGGGTGTTAGCAGAGCCGACACTCAACAAGACCTACAGAGGGACCGGTTGAAGTTGATTCTGAAGGAACTCAAAGGTAGATGGTATTGCGTTCGTTCGTTCTCGCAGGGTTACCAACTTTGCCTGTCTAGCACTCCGCCCTACAGACGCACCCCCGCTCGTCCTTCTCGAGAATTCCGACGTGGATGACGAAGTGGAACGCACATCCCGACGGTTGGCAGAAGCCAGACAAGCTGAGGACGTCTGGCTCGCCGACGTTGCCTCACGCCTGTGAGTCGCAAATTATTCACTCGTTGTCATAACACAAATAGCCCATTCACTCTTTTGTTTATCAGACCGGACCTGGACCATCCCTTACTATCAACAGTGTACAAGAACTCACCGGTGAACACCTCTCCACCTTTTGCTAGTCCAGTAGACCTCGCCGAGCTTGAACTCGTCGCTCGCAGCCACGTGGATAGCATGACCAAATCCATTGTGGCGTTGCAGAAGGTATGCTTGTATGAAGTATGTTTTTCTGTCCCAGGATGGAGGTGAATTGATCGTTCGCTTTCAGGAGATCGAACTCGGCTCGCGTGCCAAACGGAAGCTTACTGGATTTGTTGAGAGCCGAGGAATCAAGCAGTGACTCTGCGAAATGGCATTCTGAGGAGCGTTTATTCTTACACATACATACTTTGATTGGGTATCCTAATTCCACATTTCCCCATAACTTTTTCTCCTCCGTTACATCAGCTCGAAGCCGAAGCCAATCTCAAGGGAGTTAAGCTTGTCCCAGAATCCGTCGAATATAAGATTAGTTTGAACGTTGCTTGCATTCCAGGGCTATATGTCGAAGGCACGATGGCATACTTCCCTGGTCCCAACTTAAGCTGTGGGGTGATAACACCGGAGTGCGCATCGGAGTATGGTCCTGACGTAGCCAGATGTTGACCGAGTTTGTTGTCGCTCAATTGGAAGAGGGTGACGTTGATGGATACAGAGCGAGTGCTGCTTGTCACTTGAAGGCGGATCCTAACGTGCAAAAAGTCAGATATCAGAGCAGTGATGGGTGACTGTCGTGAAGACGGTACATACTTTACTTCAGTTGACGTCGTGACTTTAAGCTCGTAGCATGGGTTAGAGGTGTACCGCTTGAAGGAAGGTCCCCCTGCAGCACTATCATCAGACCTATTTGTTCAATTTTTAGCAATAAGCACAAGAACGATACGATCGTAGTGATCTACTTACCATGCACCGGTTAGGGGTTTGCTGAACATGCCTGCTCCCTCCTGAGGTATAGGACTGAGTTCTATCTTGTGGGTGCTTTCCGCAAGGAGTGTGAAGGGTCCGGTATACTTGGGTTCGAATGCAGACACAACAACTGTATACTCGCCAACTGCACAAAACATTAACCAACGGATCACCCTCCTACGAGCGAGACAGCTTTCATACCTGGCATATCCTTGAGTACACTGGCAAATCCGTAGGTGTACGCTCCAGACGTTGCGACTATTTCATTCTGGACCAAGTCTGCGATCCTTTGGCCTTGGGACCAAACCACACTGATGTTGAGCGGGATTCTGCGGTCACTCTGGAGTTTGAGCTGTACTCGGGGTCGTTTCTCCCGACTACTTCCTCTGATTGAAGCCTTGTCTTGTTCAATGCGGAGACGATATTGGGGGTTGGCCATGTATGAGGAATGGGAAGGATTGCCCCCGGCCGTCTTGTTCGTGAAGGCACCAGTAATCTTCTGGGGTGTCAGATAACATTTCATGGAACTCTCCTCCGTGACTTACAGGCGGTGTCGAGTATGGTAATTTTACAGAATCTTCTACCCATGATGCTGGGATGGATGAGTAAACTGTCACTGTGAAGCCGACATCGTCATACTCTCCGTCGTAGGAACAAACTAGGGCCAAATCAGGGTTCGTGGCTGTCACACGAGATTTGGCCTGTGACATGGGCGATGAGACTGAGCACTACGGAGAAGTTTACCTTGATGACTTACCAAGACATGCGTGCTATTTGTGTATGTCCCCTAGAAAAATGATCAACACAAGCATTCGTCCTATATCTGGACTTCATTACCTTCATGTACATCTCGTTGACGTCACTCGCCTGTGCGGTTTGGGCAGAGAGTGCGATGAACTCTGATGTCCGAGTGGTGTCCACTACGTGCCTGGTAAGCAGTATCCACACGTCCTCCTCTGCCGGTTTGGTTGATTGAACTTTCAGCGATAGTTGGAAATGGTTCGCTAGATGACATATAGCCGATCAATGTGGCACTAATCAATGCCCAACGTCCACTTACGTTGCTCTATATTCGAAGGGCTCTTCCTCCACGACCTACTAAACGGTTAGATCCGATCTGGTAATATACAGTTGAGCAATTACCCATGGAACGTCAGCGAGTGCTTGAACATGCTTGGATTCCAACTTAGGTATATTCCGTCGAATGCATGACATACAGTATCCCATGTCAGGAGGTGGGATCCTACAAGTTGGTCATGAGCCTGTGTGCGAGGGAGGAATGAATAGTGTTGTGTACACACGTGCTACTGGGCTGTATCTCTGTTTGTCCTCTAATGATAGCGTATCCAATGAGAGCCCACCCTCCTCTTGCTCATGGGCTTCTTCTTCGGCGTGGTACTCCGAGTCAAGAACCGTCACACGACGATCCGATTCTGAGTCACTCACACCTTTAATGAAACCCATATTTAGGTCAGATGAAGGGGCAGCGAAGAAGGGAAAGAATGGGCTGACCGACAACTGCGTAGCAGTGAGCCGGTTTGAGATACATCGAAGATAGCTCTGCCGCGGAGGAGAGAGCTTCTCCTGTCCCAAGAGTGAGAACGCACATCCCTGAAAATGTGTTCGTTACTTTGTGGAAGGGACATTGAGCGATAAAACCTACCCAAAGTGTATCCATCCACGATGCGCTGCCAAGTTCGTTCTCGCTCGAAGGCAGGGCTGAGAGAGTGGTATCAATGGCACTGAAGGAACGGCAAACATTGAGCCGCTTACCTTCGTATTTCAAGCATTTCAGGTATCCACCCTGTCATCGCACTTCAATCATACATAAGGATCTAAAACCATGTTGCCTAACCACGGACTTACTGCAGATCGATGCATGAATTACTGAGAGATTGTCAGATACGATCGCAGGACTCAGGCAAGTATGAGAGAACTGACGATCCAGGAAAGTCGTATCCACCCATCAGAGCCATATACTATGACGGGCTTTGAGACAAACAGAAATCAAGTGAATGTGCGAGTGCGCTCACAGCCTTCTCCATGAGGGACGGTAGCACATGTTGCTTATTTCTTGTGGATACGCACATCAGTTCACCGTCGGGATAACAAGGTAGCTGGTTGTCGATTTCTAACCCTGCGTCAGAGCCGATGCTTGCAGATAAAAACGCGTATTACCTATCTACGAATTGATCGTAAATGGTGGCAGGTATAATACACTTGACAACAACGTACTATTCGTGGACCTCCGTTAAATATCATATCCCAGCGATATCGGACGGGATCGCCGGAATGCGGCGCATCGTCTACTGGAAGGGCTCGTAATCCGCTAGTGGCGAGCTACAGATTGAGACTTGCTCAGTGCCGCGCAAAACTGAGGATGATGGACAGTACCTTAGACTGGAAGCGACGATTGTGGTCAATACAAACCGAGATTGATGCGCAGACCGAACAGTCGGATACGATATGTTGGACAATATCCTCAGGTGCCAGCTCCTCAAGTGCACTTGTCTCGGATGAAGACCAGGTCTTCCACATTGCGCCTTGTGATATTTGCTCTGTGGACAGGGGTGGCTGAATAAAAGATGGCCTATCGTAGATTTTCAATTAGAAGCCTGGTTGCATGGTCGGATAACTTGGGGCATACAGAGATGACACCTCGTTGTTTAGGGGCACATGTATTTTGTTGACATATGACGATTTCTTCAACACTGCATACTGCGATTCTGGGAGAGTATGTTCAGCTTGGTAGAGGCACTTCAGCTGTAGTTACTCACGTTCCGAGAAGTGATTAATACTGACCGGATTCAAATCCATCTTGTAGGATTTGATCTTCTCCGCACGTTCCAAAGCCTTTCCGGCTTGAGCTTTGCAGGTAGCTCTGACACTTGGAACTGCGGATTTCTGCGCCATATAAAGGTAATTCTGTACCGTCTCAACGTAGAGACGGAAGGCCACGTCATAGTCGCGATGAAGTTCTGCACTCGCTGCCTTTGCGTAGGTAGCCTGTAAATGCCGGGTTGAATGAAGCGACTTCTTCCAGAAAAAGGATTTTCGTACTGACCTCAATACTTTGTAGAGTTAAATCACGGGAACCCGCAGACATGGTCGGTTCACGATTCTGTTCTTCGAGTCCATGAATTCAGCCAGTGGATCATCATGATGATCTTGGCCGCAGTGCCTCAGAGGCGCCCATGGTATACAAACGCAGCCAAACAACGCGACATTTGGCGCCTGTTATTGTCCTCGGCGTCTAATGTGTTTCGACTCGGAGTGGATGAGAACAATTGGTGTCGTCGTTGTACATTGTCCTCCAGTCGCCATGGTCCTCGACATCCAAATGCTGAATTTCTTTTTTGACCACCTCTTTTATTCATCCCTCCACGACATTTCGTACGACCCGCCATGACCACGCCGAATTCACCGTCACACTCAACATTCACCACTGCTACCCCTCCCAAGTCCAAATTCAGAGAGCACCTCTCGATATTCATCCCTCCTCTCAACTTCCCCATAGAAACCTCTCGATTCTCTCCAGAATCTCCTCCGACACCCCCACAAGCCCCCCGAACCATCTCTACCTGGACGAACTCGAGCACCATGCGGTCACCCGTGCTGCTATCAAAAGAGCGAGATATCGAGGCAGGTCCGAGTACCAGTCCTCGCTCCGTCTCTACTGGGACCACAAACATTAAGGACCGTTTTACGAAACTGTGGTTTGATGTGAGGACTTTGGGTCGTGATAAGGAGCCAGAACTGGTCCCCATTCAACCCGCTGTACTCCCTCCATGGTCACCTCTGCACGTCGGGAAACGCAATACCATGGCCTGCTGCACCGAATGCCCGTGTCGCAAGAAGCAGCAGAAACGCAGACGTACCAAGCGCAATAGGATCCTCATTTGCGTGCTCGTCCTCATCATTCTCTACCTCCTCGGCAACACTATATTCCTCAACGTTCGCGTCCTGAACACGTCTACGCCTCCTTCCTCAATCCCACATTCAGCTCCAAACACACTCTCCATAGATACTCAACAGTGCTTGTCGCAGTACAATGTCAATGCGCCCTCAGATCCGTTGGGTTACCCCTGCGGGTCGTGTCTTCCCGTCTTGCAGCAGGTGCCACCGAACTTCTCAGACAGTAATCCCCAGGATTCGCAGCAAATCCAGAATGCGGTACAATTCTGTGGGCTGCGTTCTATATTCGATACCTCCAACGATGAAGCGCAAAGCACCTTCAGGTCCGGAGGCTGGGTGGGGGATGTGAAGTTCTGTACTTGGACGGGCGTGTCCTGCGATGGCACTGGAAAAGTCTCTTCATTGTAGGTCCCCCTTCCGTTCCGTTCCCTCAATGTTATGATCTGAGACATTCTTTCTTCAGAGTCTTGACTTTCCCTGCAGTGCCCGCCGCTATCCCGAACGAGATCGGAGCATTGGATGGGTTGCAGGCCCTTCGTGTAATTGGGGACTCAACCATACCAGGTGCGTTACAGGCTTGCAACTCAGCTCTGCGCCCGGCTGACCCTCGCTATCTAGCCGGTTCCTTACCGAACACATTCACATCCCTCACTTCGCTGGGAACTCTACACTTGGAGTCGACTGCCATCACCACGATCCCTGATATATTCAACTCATTGAACAAGCTCGTCACATTGGAACTTGTTCGGAACACTGCGATGGGTAGCCAATTGCCAAGTAGCTTGCGTAGTATTTCTCTCCAGAACCTGTGAGTTCTCATTCATTTTATGCACAATTCGTTGCTCATTTTCCATTGCATTTGAGTGTCGTAAACGGCCAAGCTTTAAACAACCCTCTATCGGATCTCTCAACCAGTGCCCCTCTGCAATCTTCAATGAAGCTGATGTACGCAACCGCTTTTTTCAATTTGCTCCCTGATTGAGTCTCACCCAAACTCCAGTGATCTATCTTCCACATCTCTATCGGGCATCGTCCCAAGCACAATATCCGCTTTTACCTCTCTCGTCGAGCTTCATCTCGACGACAACAACCTCGCAGGACCGCTCCCGCCAAACTTCCCATCGACGCTGGCGTCATTCTCTATGTCAAATAACACTGGGCTGGGTGGCTCCAACACGGGGTCATTCTGTTCGCTGCCCAAGTTACAGAATTGTGACATGCGGAACACCGGCTTGGCCGCTCCTGGAGGGTGTGGTGTGTGTACGTTCTGAGATTCTACGTCCTATTCTCTTTCTATCCTTCGATCTTCGTTCTCTGCTGCCTTTTTTGGGGCGAATGGACAATTGTGGACAATCTAACTATGTAGCTAATAGTACGGACTGATTTTCTGCTGTCTTAGTATAATACTCACGACCACTTATGTGTTTTCACGAAATGATATGTGCTCAGTCTGAAAGCCTGTGCAAGTGATGATGGCGCTGACAACTGCCGATTATGGCAACTAGGAGATCGTCACCGAACCGCGTCGGCGCTGGCGAGTCTCTGCCACCACCAATCCACCATGACCGACTTCCTGCAACGCGAAAGCGACATCCTTGGCAACGAGTTCGCCTCCAGCAACGCCACCGGTGACTCTTTTGCCACCGCTGGCGGAGACATCGACTTTGACCGCGCAGCATCTGCTTTCCCCGACATCTCGCTGGATGGCTCTACGGACTTCACTGCGTCGCTGAATGGATCTTCTGGAGGAGCCGGAGCGGGGACGACGAATGGGTTCTCGTTCGATGACTTTGATACGCCCCCGAGAGGGAACACGGAGGTGAAGGTTACTGGGGATGACGAGATTGAGAAGTTCGAAAATGAGTTCCCGGATATTGAAGTACCTCAGGTACGTTTTACATTATGGATGTACGGTCCAGTGTGTTGACTTGGGTGCTTGGGATGTACAGGCCCAGCCTACGTATTCATCTCCCCCTCAACCCTCGTTCGGCGCAGCGCCGCCCTTCGCCCCCCGCCCGCAGCCATCAGCCTTCTCAAACACACCCATCTTGAACCAAGCAGTGCAAGAGGAGGAACCTGAGGCTATCAGGTGCGTTCGCTTTTCAGTTGTCGTATTAGACCAGGTCGAATGTTTCTGACATTTCGTGTTGCTTAGGGTATGGCGTGAGCAACAGGCCGCCGCGATCAAGGCGCGCGACGAAGCCTCAAAAGCCAAACGCGAGGAGACCATTGGAAAAGCCGAGCGTGCCATTGATCAGTTCTATGAGGAGTACTCCAAGAAGAAAGAGAGGAACATCCGGGAAAACAAGTACGTATTCTTCCTCACCTCAGTGACACTCAGTACTTATGCCGTATCCCTCTTTCTTTCCCTCTCTTCAGAGAACACGAGGAAGAGTTCCTCTCCCGCTTGACTGACTCTCTGGCCTCTGGCACCACATGGCAGCGGATCTGCGACATCATCGAGTTGGAAAACTCGCAGAGCAAGACGATCGCCCGGTCTGGTGCCGGCACAACCGACCTTACGCGGTTCAAGGAGGTGCTGTTAAGGTTGAAGAGGGAAGGCGAGTCGGCTCCTGGAGCTGCTGGTTATTAGATGATGTTGCATCTGGACGCGACGCGACGCTGGCATGACTTTCGTGTTTGCGCGCGTTGATTCGACTGTCAAATACCTTTTCGCCCGTCAGTTCCTCTTATCTTATTCGCTTTTTGGACGTTATACACATTCGCACGTGTGCGTTCCGACAACTTGGATCTATAGGAGACGTGAGTGCTTGTTTTACCTACTGATCTCTTCAGCAGCTCGGTAGGGCGACATGCTCAAATACTAGTATCCGTGATACCCGTGATCAAGACCAGTATGTCACCATCCACACATTCTTTTCCAGATCGCTGATCAATTGTTATTTACCTCTAGCACTTCGCGTCGGCCTTCTCTAACTTCCGAGCTTTCAACACAGGCATCCTGAGATCTTTCCGTGAGTAGGCTTTCCCATTGCCCAACCTTGTCTTTTCACCATCATGATGCACATCTTATGTATCACCTTCTGTTTCTGACGGGAGGTCGTGGTCTGTTTGTCGTTCTCTTCGACCGCACGACGCTCCTGAGTGACTTCGTGATCTTCTCTCTGAACCCTCCTCCTTCCTTTCTCCCCCACCATGTTTCATGCTCGGCTTTTACATGATTTGGATTAATCTGACTTGTGGTTTCTTTGCCCTTGCTCTAGACGTTAACGTGAACGAAACGAAAATGACATTTTCGGGGGAATTTGCTTGCTTTCCCTTACAACTGCCACGTCCCACCATGACAGGCCTGAGACACATTAAACCCGTCCCTTCACTCAAAGGCAACTCACAAATTCCCAAATCTAGCGGGACCTCCGCATCCAGGTTTCACTGTCGAACACCGGAACGAAACACACACGTCCAGAGCGAGAAACTCCGACTCCGAAGGAATCTGGATCGTCCCATAATCACCGTTGTTGCAGGCACGAAATCAAGTTGCGCGTGACGGCGTTTCGTGTCACAACCCTTGAGATGGAAAGTTGAAATAACTTTGGGGCGTGGTGTGTGTCCAGGCCCTTTTGGATATCAACGTTCGACGTTCGATGCCGGTGGCCGGTCGTTGAGATGTTGCAGCGATAGTGATCGCCGGGATGCTGCTGCACGTCAACAACTGTCATTTTGCTGTTGTTGCCTGCGTCGACTGTATGTATGATTCGTGGTGGTTTACGATTTCGTGACTCCGAGTATTGAAGGTGGGTTTTGGGTTATCGTTACTCTCGGTATATGTGCTGTCCTCGACGGGTCAGAGCACTGAGCAGTTGGTGAGTGTCTTCAATAATTAAATGCTCCACGGTTATTGACTTATTTTTTGCTTGATTTTCAATTCCCTGGTAGTATATCGGTTAGTACACGCGCCTGTCACGCGCGAAAGCGGGGTTCGACTCCCCGCCAGGGAGTACTTTTTTGTTTTCGCTCAAAGTTTCTTGCTTCTTGGCTCCGGAAGAACGTTGGAGAAAAGGGCGGCGCATAAGGGGAGGGACATTCTAAGGTATCTAGGATTTACCCTTCCTGATCGCTGTCCAGTTACATTGCAGCTGGTAATTGGCAGTGTTACGCCACGAGCTTTTGTGGGTCCAATGTTCTGGATAAAAGATGCGGGATGCGGGATCAAGCACTGTTCAAGCAATGTTACAAGGTCTCGAGCGGCGTTCGTTGCATTGTCTTTCTGAATCTTGTGCAATGTGTTTGGGATTCGGTGTTGGCCTGCCAAGCGAACCGTGTCCACAAGGTCCCTTTCTTGTCCCTTCTCCACCCATTCCCGCCACAGATGAGGGAAGCTTTTCATATCTCATAGCGTCGATCTTTTTTGGTTGCTTGCATCCGATCCCGAACAACACCAGTCACGTCATAGGTGGTGTCTGCAAACAGTGGACGACTGAAATTTATGCTTCCGTCGGGCTGCAAATTGGTTGCTTCCGAGGTCCTCTTTCATTAGGTCCGAAATCCCGAAAGATTTGCGAAGTCGTCAACGACGGGTGTACAGGTTATCATCATGGGTGTATGAACGTCCGGTTGTCGTGTGAGCGGTGTTTCTTGTTAATTTACCATCCCTGCTTTTGGGAGAAACGTCTGTCAGGGGACCCTGGACATTCGGACGTTCAAGTTGTGAATTGTGAGGATGCGGACATCTGTAATAAACAAGATGTGCGCCCTCCTGATTGTGAAAGATCGGGCGAGAATGGGTAGATATCAGGCATCATTGCGGTGTGATTCAAACTGGCCAGAATATTGTGTTTGGGCTGGTTCTGACCACAGGGGGAAGGCAAACGCCACCGGGGTAGTATGATTGTACGGTAGGATCTGAATCTCGAGGAAGGGGTGCGGTAGTTTGCGGCGTGTGCAGAGATAGGACCTGGGCCGTAAAGGTGGCGCAAGGACCTGAGGTCGCTGCCGAGATGTCTGATAGTGACGTTGGGTATGCGTTGGACATGGACGAGGGCGGCAGTGGCTGCATGTCAGGGCACGACCCATCGGACGCTGCTGCTGGTTGTGCTCGTCGTTGTGTGCATTCCAAGTATAGCTGCTGCGGAGGGAACACCCAGGAAGACCATGCGTGACAGGGAGCGTGACAAGCTGGGAATTTTAGTGTGACAGATGATGTGTGCCTGTGGCATGGGCGTCTCTCTGGTGGGATTGGGTGAACAGTCACAGTCCTTCTCCCCCCTCCATCATCTCTTCCGCCGTACCTCCCTCCTCCCCCTCGTCGTGCATGCTGTTCTGAACGATGCCAAGACCCTCAACCTCGTCCCGGCCGGTAACCAGCTCAGGTCGTCCAACTACTGCCCGCCCAGACACCGCCGACACCTACTTCGACTCCCACCACCCACAGTACACTCAATCCCAGGAATACGACGACATATACGAGGAGGACGAGGAGTCTGATGCCGAAGATGTCTTTGCTTTTGCTCGCCCCCCAACGGGCACCTCTGCTAACATGCAAACTTCCCTGTACTCCAACAACATCGCCCCAGACGGCTCAATACCCTCCCCTTCGGTCGCATACCCTCCACGAACGTTTGATCCCCTCAAAACACACGACACACACAACCCCGTTGCAGGCCCATCTGGCTTTCACTCACGACACGCCTACCCGTACCCTCAGAGTCCAGCCGTAGAGTCTCCTCCTTCAACAAGCTCTCAGCCAGATGACGATCCTTATCGTCTTCGCAGGGTAGCCCCGCCAGCCTCCAGCAGAGGTTCTGGAGCGACGAGTCGTCGCTCAGCTATTAGCTCTGCAATTAGCTCACGCGAGGTCCATGTATCCCTCCCACCTACGAGGGAGGTAATCGACGAAGAATTGGCGGTAGAAGGAAAAGACGGTCTCAAACCTCGCCCGCCGTCCTCTTCGACTACCTTTCCAACCTTGGACAGCAGAGACGGCTCAATAAAGTAAGCACCACGCCTTCTGCAGCTAACCCGCAGACTTTGAACCGTTGCCATCATAGGATGGAGTTTGACTTTGACGCGATGGACGAGGAGGATAGTCCGTACCCAGAAGTGCGAGCTGCGGTGTCCAATATCGACGATCCAGAAATGCCAGTGCTTACTCTCCGGATGTGGGTCATTGGCCTCTGTCTGGTCCTCACAACCGCGTGAGTCTCTCGCCTGTCATCTAGACATGATCCATTTATTTAATCTTACTTTTCAGTGCGGCGAATGTATTCTTCAACTTCCGTCAACCTGCGCCAACTATCATTCCTTCCATGCTCCTCCTTCTCGCCCACCCTTTTGGGAAGTTCCTCGCATTCTCTCTCCCCATCACTACTTACCAAACGCCGTCCCTCCGGATACCTTTCACGTCGCGTCAAATCGGTCCTTACCATTTCTCACTCAATCCCGGGCCTTGGAACATCAAGGAACATGCGCTGGTGTACATGATGTCCAATGTAGCCACAGGCTTCCCTTATGCGCTCCTTGCTATTGTCGTCGCGGAATACAACTATGAGCAAAAGTTAGGATACGGGTTTGGGGCGACGCTGGTATTGGCAACTCAGATGACAGGATTTGGATTGGCAGGAATGAGCAGGAAATTCTTGGTGTGGCCGGCTAGCATGTTATGGCCGACGAACTTGGTGACCTGCACACTCTTGAATACTCTGCACGCGGAGGAGGACAGTAATAGGGGAGGTTTGACGAGGTACAGGTTTTTCGTGTACTTATTCTTCGGATCATTTTTCTGGTTCTTCCTACCTGGTGAGTTTGCCCTTTTCTCCAAGTTCGATAACCTGGGGCTTACAATTCATTCTTCAGGTTATCTTTTCACCGCACTGTCGTTCTTTAACTGGGTATGCTGGATCGCCCCGGACAACATCGTCATTAACCAGCTCTTTGGTGTCTACAACGGCCTCGGGATGAGCGTGCTGACTTTTGATTGGACCCAAATCATCTGGATCAGCAACCCTCTCGTCACGCCATGGTGGGCCCAGATGCACACCTTCTTCGGATTCATGTGCTTCTACTGGATCTTGGGACCCATAATGTACTACACCAACGTACGTCGAAGCGCCACTTTCGTCTAAGGCTTACTGTACTCACAAAACAACCACATTGTAGGTTTGGCATCTCGCCTACTTCCCTATGCTCGCGAACGTTCCTTACGACCGATTCGGAACCCCTTACAATATCACAAGAGTCCTGCGTCACGATGACACATTGGACATCGACGCGTTCAACAATTACTCGCCCCTCTACCTTCCCACTTCATACGCCATCACTTACTGCATCGCGTTCGCCCTGTCATCATGCATCGTCGTGCACACCCTACTATACTACGGCCAAGCCATCTGGCGTGTGTTGAGGAAAGGAGAGGTCGAGAAGGATGATATCCATGCGAAGCTCATGCGTGCATATCCCGAGGTCCCAAGTTGGTGGTATGCGGTTGTGTTCATCACGTTCTTCTGCTTGTCCATCGTGGCCAGTGAGGTGTGGCACACCGGTCTACCGGTCTGGGCGATTGTGTTGGCTATCTGCTTGGTTTTGGTCTACGTTATTCCCGCAGGTTACATCTTCGCACTGACCAACCAGACTGTGTGTTGCTTCCGTTCATTCGTTTGTCGGTCTTTGGCTGAAGCTTTCCGATTCCTTACAGCTCACGACGAATCTGTTGGCACAAGTCGTCCCTGGTGTCTTGCTTCCAGGAAAGCCTATCGCCAACATGATATTCAAGTCCTACGTTATTCAATCGCTGTCGGAGTGCACAAATTTCGTGATGGATCTGAAGCTCGGCCACTACATCAAGGTCCCTCCAAGAGCAACGTTCATCGGTATGTTTTCTTTTCGTGCATACTACAATATGGAAGTACTGAGTGAGCTCTCTTTCTCAGTGCAAATCACGGCGACGCTGTTGGCTGGACTCGTGCAAGTGGGCGTGAAACAGGCGATGTTTGACCGCATTCCTGACATCTGTACCTTCGGTCAAAGGAGCTACCTTACATGTCCGCACAACCAAGTGGTCTATACTGCTTCTGCTGTCTGGTGGGTATATTTCATCCTCGTCTATGACCGTCCTCTCTGACAAGCCCTTTCTTCAGGGGTCTCATCGGGCCCTCCCGTCAGTTCGGCCCCGGTTCCATCTACCATCCAGAAGTATACGCTCTCATCATCGGTGCCGTTCTCCCGTTGCCGTTCTGGTACTACCAACGACGGTGGCCGAACTCATGGAATAAATGGATCTCGACGCCCGTCGTGTTGAACTCTGTGCAGTACATACCCCCAGCGGCGGGGATCAGCTACTCGGCGTGGTTCGCGACTGGGTTCGTGTTCCAGTACCTTGTACGGAAGAAGAACTTTGCGTGGTGGAGTAAGTTTAATTATGTCGCCGCCGCGGCGCTGGACAGTGGAACGTTGGTGTGTGTAATATTTATCTTCTTTACATTACAAGTAAGTGGATTGTTGCTTTTATCTGTGAAGAGGGAGATCTGACGACTATCCGTTCGTTCGTGTAGATACCCAAGGGAGGCGTATTCGTGAACTGGTGGGGAAATAGCGTTTGGCAAAACAGTACGTGATCTTCTCGTGCATCTCGGCCATCACACATTGACGATGTCGTTCTTGTGTGTTCATCAGCGGCGGATTATAGACATGAAGCATTGCTCAAGGTCCCGCCAGGGGGTCTCCCGAACACGAACCTCCCAACGTCATAACACCGTCGGGATTCGTTTGTTTCGCCATGAGATCGCTCCGACCAGATCGCCACCCATCCTTTCCGCTACACTTGTAGCCAACGCATACGCATACGCATTCCCTTTTTATATCCCTCAGAAGGCACATCGAACGAGAATATCCGTATCTACTAGTTTTGTGTACAGGTGTCCAGGTATATCGTCTATCCCCCCATCACCATCTTTACTTTACCCCCTCTCTCCCTCCATTACCCCCTGCTCGCTCCCTCTTTCTCTCCCTACCCTCCACATGCGGTTTGGTCTTTACTGGTGGTCGACTTCATCTCTCTCTCTCAGGTTATGATCATTACACTCTTTTTTATACAATTCATATCATACAATATCACAAGCACACACAACCTCCGCATCGCACTGCACGTGTTTCCAATTCCCAAACCCTCGATCTCTCGATCCTCACACCTTTCTTTTTCGTCCTCCTCCCCTTCTGCTCCTCAGCTTCTTGTTTCTCTATCCGTGTCCGTGTCTCGTAGGTGTTACAAAGTGTCCCCCCAGGTGTCTGACAGAGTATTTTTTTCTCCTCCCGTTTCGAATCTCCTCTTCTTGTGCTCCTCGTGTGCCTCTAGCTCTTGTTACCCATGGTGTCTCCCTCTGTCAATACCAGTGTGCATGTTCAAATATCGAACCACCCTCATCCATATTCACTTCTACCCTTCGACCTTCCCTTCTTACACTTTCCTGTCCCTTTCCTTCGAGTCACGCCCACCTTCCAAACACACAAAGTCAATGTACACCGAAGACCCGCATTTTTCCATATTTCGTTGTTCCTTGTTCCCACTTCCAACCCCCACCATCCATCTTAGAGTATTCCCGACCGCCAATCGCAAGTAGTTATTTTTTGTCTTGTTTCTGTCGTTATCCTTCCTCTTCTCTTCTGTCTCCCTCCTCTCTCTCTCTCTCTCTCTCTCTCTCTCTCTCTCTCTCTCTCTCTCTCCTGTTTCTTGATTTCTGGGGGGTTACCAATGTCGACGGAAAAGAATAAAAGTGAATTTATCGGCAGTGAGCTTGAACTTCCCAGGTGTGATCAGTAAGTCCTGTAAAAAGGCTGAACAGAAAAAGTGGTTTGTGATATCCTTGGCGAAGGTCAGTGGGCTTACATGTCGTATCACGACGCGATGTGGTGAGTTCCAAAGGAGGGAGCGAAGCAGATGACAACACTGATGACATTTCGACACACACGGGCACATGGGGCAGCAAAACATAATAAAAGAAAGAAATTCATCAAAGCGTTTGAAGGTAGCAACAGTGAACACGATGACGAAAGTAAGTAAAATAAAGTGTCGTCGGTATTGAAATTTAAAGTCGGATGTTGAGATGTATGGGTGTGGAGGGGTCAGCGGGAAGCGTGATGATGGGGATGAGAAATACTACACTACTGAAAGTTTGAAAAAAAAAGGGATGCGTTCCGGGCTTGAGTGAAGATGAATGAGGAAGAAGAAAAGGGTGGTTGGAACAAGTGGGGATGAGTGAGAATGAGAATATGAGAGAGGAGATGGAGATAAGACAAGCACACTAGAGCACAGCAAAGGGGGGGTACAAACACACACAGAGACACGCACGAGTGAGACGTAGGGAGTGACGGAGACAAATGAGCGGCAGGGAGGAGACGGTTGATAGAACAGATTGTGGTACCTGAAATTGAGATTGAGGAGGTGCTTTCGTTACGATTCGTGTATGGATGGAAGGATTGGTCGTCACGTCTATACGCCGTATCTCTGGCTCAGTCGCTCCTGGATGGCAGTCGGGAACGTCGACACCTGCGCAGCCCATCCGGCCGCATCGTGCTGCTTGAACCCAGACAAGAGTTGCTGGAACATCGCGTTCAGCTCAGGCGAGGGCTGATTCCATCGTACGATAGCGTTGCAGAACCAAAGCAAGCTCTGTGCGATGCGATAAGCATAAGGCTCATTACTTTGCGGAGAGGGAACGAAATGACGAACCTTGGCAATACCACTCGGGTTGTTCTGCACCAACGTGCACAAACCCCTGAAAGCCGAGTCTTTCTCCTCGTTGTCCCTGATCTCGTACAACGCTTGACACCAAGCCTGCGCAAAGTCCGGTAATAGTGGGGCAATCAGTGTCGGGTGCATCAAGCCGATGCGACCTATTGACACTGCTGCGTTCTCGTGAAGACTGCGTGGGGCTCTAGGATGAAGCAAAATAGGGACAAGTCGCGAAATGAGTGGGGGTACCCATTGTCGGAACTCTGGATCGTCTAAGGATTTAATGGATAACGTCAGATACGCTGAACGGATCACAATCAGTGTGGGATTCAGTGTACTCACCTCGGCCGTATCGCAGAGCGACCTCACCAACCGACCAGGCCGCATTATTGCAGGCACTAATAAACTCCACCTTAGGTTCCGGTGCCAACTGCGAAATGAGCTCTTGCATAATCGCGGGCATATGAGGTCGTAACAGTGGGAAACAATTCATGGCCATGTCACCAATCAACGCGTACGCGGACTGCCTGACCGGCGCGTGCGGGTGCTTCAAGCACACGACTAGAAGGGAGAGCAAGTTGGGATTGCTGCGCATGATCGACGGTTCTAATGCGAGACCGAGGCCCTGCGTGAGTCCAGAGAGCAAGTCGAGTGCGACAACGAGGAAGGAGCGGTCGGGTTCATCCATATCCGGGTTTTGCTGGTAGGCTTGGTACTGCAAAAGAGACTGGTGCACGATACTGGAGCATCGCTCGAAGATCGGGCCAGCATACGGCAGGAATGCGGGGCCCATCGCAATGGTAACCGACGCGAGACACTGACGATTGTGAGAAGGGGGGTGAGTCCAACGACGCGACGATTACGAGTTAGGAACGGACCTCCAACAAAGGCACAAGATCTTCGTCGTCATCTTTCAGTTTTGACCATCTCTTCAGTAGCGGCGGCATGAGAATTTCTACATAAGCGGGGTTCTGTAGCGCAGATCCTACGGCATCAGCCAAGGTCCCCACAGCGTCATACAAGATGAGCATATTCTTGTGTTGGTACTTTTCAAACGCGAAGACAAGGTTTCGCAGGACGGGCTCGAGGTAAGGCACAAGCTCGGAACCAGCGTCTTCCTCGAGAGTGGCAAAGGCGCTACAGCCTGCTTCTTGGACCCGTTTGTTGTTGTCCAGAACCATTCGTAGGAGCTAAGCGAATAGAGTTAAGTGAGGAAGTCAGATGAAGGGGAAAGCGAACATACCCCTTCGAGCGTGGGGATAAAGAATTGGTTTCTGTGTTCTTCCGAAATTGGCTGCGTACACCAGCTTGCGTAGCGACCAAGAGTCCAACATGTTATTGATCGTACCAAAGGCTATGAAAGCAAGCTTGGTTCACTGAGTTCATGCATACGGGCTCTTAGTTCTCACCTTGGTATCGCTCAGCATGTTGACAAGATATGGTATAAGTTGCGGTAAGTGAGGTTCAATCGCGTCTATGCAACCTATAATAACCATCGTGTTAGTAGCGAAACCCCGACTCGAACCTATACAATACGTACCTTCCGCCATCGCACCCAATGCTAAAATCCCGCTTTCCCGCTGTAACCAATCCTCACTCCAAAGTTTCAACTTCAGCGGCTCAAGGAGCACATTCAGCAAATCCCCACCAAACCGTACGGCCAAGACGTCCAAAGCAGCTGCGGCGCACTTGCGGAGGTTCCACTCCGTTGACATCTCATCCGCGAGATCGTCATCGTCTTCATCGAAGCCCTCGTCGTCGTCGGACTCGAGTTCCTCACCGTACGCGCCGATGCGAGGCTTGTTCGCCGAGTCATCGCCATTGGTATCATGCTCCAGTCCATGCGTCTTGCCGCTGTAATGTCTTGGCTTGATGTCGGTCTCCTTATCAGGGACATTCGCATCCTCCAGATCGCCTTCAAGCCACAGCAGGTCGTCCTCGCCATAGACCATACAATCGAGAAGAACAGGGGCAACCTTGTCGAGTAGGGGGTGGAGGTAAGCGGCCAAATCGGGATCTTCGGCGAAGGTGAGCCAAAACTCCGATGCCTCCAACGCAACGTTCTCGTGCTTGTCTTTGGTTGAGTACAACATGTATTCCGCGACGTTCGCCATCTCGGGCATGAGCTTCTCCGGACGAGATGCAAGGAGGAGGACAAGGGCCTGGCACACATGCCTTCGTACGGAGGGGTCGTCATCGGAGGCGCGCTTGAAGAGACAAGCAATAAATGCGTCTATGTGGGTGAATAGCGCTTGAGATCCAATAGGTACGAAGTACGAGAGACAGGCAATGGCGTGTGACCGCATTTTGGAGGAAGGGTGCTCCGAGAGTACGAGGAATTTGGGTATCATGAACTCCAGCGGCCATGTCCCGTTCATTTCGACGTCGAGCTTCCGAGGGTAATCTTCACAAGCTTTCTCTAGTACATTGAAAGCTGCCTACAATGATAAGATCGGATATGAGTTCATTATTCAGATCAAATGAGAGGACGTATGAGGGAGGGAGGAAACATGCCCGAAAAGGAGTCGCAGAGATCATGCGTAATTTGAGAACAAGTCATATCCTTCAACTGCCAATATGGGCGCAATGGAATAACGAATGCGTCACCAGTCGACTTTCGATGGTAGGTAATGTCTTGTCACTTCACGGTCGCTCTGCATGTTAAGCGAACTGAACGTCTTAACGCAGCAGACGCGCATATCCACCCATTTGCTGTGCCACACCCTATGACCGCCACTGACCCGAACCTGAACCCCAACTTGCTTCCTGACCCACACTCGCACCGCAACCAGCCACCACAGAGGGCAATCCACAACACAGTAGGACGCGATCTCAAGAAAAGCTGATGAAAGGAATGCTCACCTCCTGCTGATCAAGGTTGTTGGAGTCTAGTGTTTGTACGAGTTGTGATAGACACTCCGGCCAGTTTTTCGGCTCTAGGATACCCAGGAAGGCGACAATGTCTTGACCGGCAGCATTTCGTATCATAGTCGCAGGGTCATTAAAGGCTTGTAGGACGGCGGCTTTGGTGAAGGCAACAATGTCCGGCGATGCTCTCAGAATGCTCCTGGCGTTGTTCTTGAGAAGGTAGCCTGCGATGGTTCGGATTCGATCCTCTTCCTGGGGCATGGAGGCGAGGATATAGGCAAGATATGCCACATAGTCTGGCGCTCTCGTGAATGTGTTGAGTTTCTGGTGAAGGATGTAAAGTTCAATGAGACATTTCGACTGGAAACAAATGAAAGACGGTGCGTTTGCGTACATGGGTGATTGTGCGTTGAACCTCCGAGTTCTGAGTGTCGGTGGATTCGTGGATCGTCTGCAAAATCTCCTGAAGAGCCGGCTGCTGAGGAGCCCAGGTGGACATGATTGCTGTTGGATACGCGTTTTGTTGATTGGAGAGATTGGAGGAACGCGTTGAAGAGAAAATGAGAAGAGATTTGGTAGAAATGAAGGGAGGGTGGTCAACGGAACATCCAAAATGGCGTAGACAGAGAGGACCAGGACACTTTCACCTAATCTCTGTGGGCCACTGTTTGTTTGCTTACAGCGATTAGGTAAGCACGGTCCCCTTTTATGGCCATGGCGTCTCCGGTGGTCCCTTCCTCAGGCCTCTTCTCAGTTGCGTTCGCAATGGTTGATCACCGTACCTGTTCTCAAACCAGGACACCATTTGAAACACGCATACAAATCTCTTCTCTTCTCCTGCCGCGAGGCGGTCGAAGCACGCGCCTTCCTTGCCGTCTGTCAGACCTCCACCTGCTCACCTTTCGCGGGTCACCCCCAGCTAAACCAGCACTCCAACACAAAAGCTTGTTCCCTGCCCTCACTTTATTTCTTATCTGTCCACTATCTGTCCAGGCCGTCCCATAGTCCACTGCTAGTCCACCTCATAAGGCGCCGATGTTCAACTTTCAACTTCATCCCATTCAGACAGCCCGTGTCTAGTGCGACGGAAATTAAATCGATGAACCTATCACATCACGATGCTGGCTTTTCTAATGTCCAAATACTCAGGCGGTTGCCCAGGATAAACCTAGCCATTGGTGCGCCCGATATATGTGATAGCTCAACGTGATCCTGGAATGGCAGATTTTCTATCAAAGACCACGTTCATGATGAACGATGAATGCCTTCGTGGCATGCACATCGAGAGTCTGATATCATGATGAGCATCAACCATCCCTGCAGACAAAATAGACTAACCTGGAAATCTCGAAGACCGTTCGTCGGTGTCTATTTCACATTGCGGGTCCTATAATCCATTCTATCCAGCAATAGCGCATTTCTATCCAATGCTTCCTTACAACCGCACTCAGGCCACAATAACATCCGGGGTTGCAGCGCCGGATGCTGGTTGAGAACCAGCGGCAGAGCCCGGCGAAGGGACGCTTCCTGTGGGATTCCGAAGGTATTCTCGAAAGAACGTCCTCCAGCTCGCCTTCGAAGGAACAAAATGCCCTGGGCGAAACCTGATGTCACTATAGCTGCCACATTAGAGAATCTGTAAAGATTTACCACCATCATGCCACTCTACTCGCTTGTTTTCTGAGACGTCGAGAAGCGTTTTAGACCGTTCTTCAACAACAATGATGTCGTTCTTCCCGAGGACGTGCAGTGTCGGGGTGAGGAACGGTGTCGCGAATACTGCATCGCCATCAGGACCTCTAGGCCGAAAACCTGCAACAGCTACGCAAAACCTCCTGCAAGCAGCACGTTGATCAACAGATCGTCAGAAGGAGTAATATGAACGACGCGCACAATGGAGGGTGTGGCGTCTCGCCATTGACAAGGAATTCGGGTCGTATGTGCGGTCGTTCAAGCTATTGTCAGGACAAATCAGGGATAACATACATCAGGATCACCACATTGACATACCAGCGCAGCGAGAAAGGCAGCCATCGATGCACCTTGGCTTGAGATCGTATATGAACGGCGAGAACTCCGATGAGCTCTCAAAATCCGTACATC